>OY992531.1:87803105-89003105 GCA_963921185.1 Dasysyrphus tricinctus
CATATCTCTGGCGATGTCAGAACTTGGGATCCTGAAAAAAATTGATCCAGGTATGCCGCATGACGTTCCAAAATACGCGGTGCAACGTGCAAATGGGTAACAGTTCATCCAAGTTATTTGAGACGTGTACAGGGTTCAGACAAGGAGATGCGCTATCATGTGATTTCTTCAACCTGGAGCAGATAGTGCGCAAGAGTGGTGTTAACATGGAAGGCACTATCTTCAACAGGTCTTCTCAACTGCTTGGCTATACGGACGACATCGACATCAACCTCAACCCAAGAGAGCTGTACTTGAAGCATTCACAGCTATTGATGAACAGGCGAAACGCGTTGGTCTTGAAGTGAAGGAGGACAAAACAAAGTATATGCTATTAACAAGGTTAGGTTAGGTAAATGGGCTGACAGTTGGTTTTGTTACCGTCACACTTAGATCAATGTAGATCCATTGTGGTACCCTAGGGGTTGTGAACCCTATGAAAAGAAACCTATGATACATCCCATGTTAATTCAAGCCCGTTAAGGGTATTGAAGAGTTTCAGCAGGCTATAGCCTGAAAAGTCGGTGAGTATTTCTTGGTCGTTGGAGGAGTGTCCGTTGGTACATAACCACCAGGCTGAGAAATGTCTGTCGTTATATAATCACCTGGCTGAGAAGAAAAACGCTTTTCAAAGGCGTGATACTTCCTTTGCCCCCACTTGAGGAATCATCCCTCTATCAGGCCCGTAGGAGCAGTGGCTCCATGCAACGTCTGGTAGATGGGGTGTGATAGGTCAGTGGTTGGTTTATGTGTCAGTTCGATGAATGTCTGTCATCACATAATCACCCGGCTAAGAGGAAAACACCATTAAGAGGTGTGATCCTTCCTTTGCCCCCATTTGAGAAATCATCCCTCCATCAGGCCCGTAGGAGCAGTGGCTAAATGCAACGTCTGGCAGATGGGTATGATAGGTCAGTGGTTGGTATAATGTCTGTCGTTATATAACCACCTGGCTGAGAAGAAAAAAAAAAAAAAAAAAAAAAAAAAACGCCCTTCAAAGGCGTGATCCTTCCTTTGCCCCCACTTGAGGAATCATCCCTCTATCAGGCCCGTAGGAGCAGTGGCTTCATGAAACGTCTGGTAGATGGGTATGATAGGTCAGTGGTTGGTTTATGTGTCAGTTCGATGGATGTCTGTCGTTTTATAATCACCTGGCTGAGAAGAAAAAACGCCTTTAAAAGGCGTGATCCTTCCTTTGCCCCCACTTGAGAACTCATCCCTCTATCAGGCCCGTAGGAGCAGTGGCTCCATTCAACGTCTGCTATTAACAAACAAAGTCTCATCTGTCCATCGCCTAGGATAAAACGTCACTGTTAGTAGCAGTATTTTCGAGGTAGTCAAGGAACTCACCTACCTCAACACGACACCTTAGTGGAAATCCGACGAAGAATTACCCTAGCGAACCGCTGGCTGCTACTTTGGTTTGGCCAAACTAATGGCTTCAAAACTCCTTTCTCGAAAGACAAAGTGCACGCTATACAAAACGCTAATTTTACCAATGCACTCTACGTCAGTCCCGAGTGCTGGATGATAAGTAAAAAGGAGAATTGATACTGGACACTTTCAAGACAAAAATTCTGCGGATATTTGGTCCTATATGGGAAGAGGGCGATTGGAGGAGAAGATTCAATCGTGAACTGTACGAGCTGTACCAAGATGTGGATGTGGTCCAAAGAGCCAAAACACGTGGACTACACTGGCTCGCCCACATCGAGCGAATGGACAACAACGCTCCACCCAAGAAAATCTTCGAATCCCAGCCCCCAGGTTCGAGACGACCAGGAAGACCGCACCTCCGCCACAGGGACCAGGTGGTCACAGACGCAAAAGTGCTTGATCTCAACGACAGGAGGGAGCGTGCGAGGGACCGCAATCGATGAAAGACCGTAATATCTCAGGCAGAGACCCTACATGGATCGGGAGCCGGCTAAGTAAGTGAGATTTCCTCTAGCTTCCCATCTATCACAGGATTTCGATCAGGGGGGGGGCAGACTCATTCAAAATATAAAAAACTAGATTTCTATTCTGCTATTGCCGTGCTAAGCAGAAAACGTATCTACATGAGGATGGTCGTTATATGGGTTTTTTTTGAGTTTTTATATTTGGGTGGGCCTAAATCAGCTTTCCAAAATGCTACACAACATTACTGTGAGTGTTGCCGTTGGTTTTATTAATTTAAGTAAGTAATTTTTTTTTTCTATTTTATGCAATTACATATTTTATTAAATTGCCCCACCTACATGCTCTGAATTTTTGGCAGATTTTACGCGAACTTCCTAGTATGCAAAAAAAAAGGAAACGGCTATGTAATTTACTCCTACAGCGACTATAAGGGATATAAACATCTGAAAAAATTTGGGATTTTTTTCTTCATTTAGAGCCAATTTAAGCCCATCTGAGATAACTTTTTTTAACGACTACCCCAATCTACATACATTTCTGGCATTTAGAGACATATATGTATGTACTAGCAAATAATTTACTGTCTAAGGAAATTTGCCAGATCTTCAAGTGCTAGTATGGCGGTAACACCTTTTTTTCTTAAAATAAAGCAGATACGTGCATTTTCCTTAAAAACAGCAAGGTTCTTTTTACAAACGACATTTTTCTCAAGCATTTTGAACTTATTATTTTGTATAAATAAAATAATAGGTAAATAATTTGTCAAAACTGGCCTGACTCAATGCAGCCAAAAATGTAGATACATTTTTTCTTCTAAAGCTAATTTACAGTTCTTTTGAGTAAAAAAAATTCTTCGAGGTGAGAAAACAAATATTTTCGACAGAGAAAAAATGTCCGTGGTGTAAATTTTTTTTTATTCGTCGTCAGCTTACAGTTCCCAAAAAAAAAAATCTCAATGAGACTGATCTATGAAAAAACAAACACAAATGCCAAAATGCATTTTTTTTTCGGAAAAAGAATGTCAGTGACATTGTTTTGTACGAAAAAATTTCGTGGTGAATATAAAATTTGTTTTCTTTGTTCGATAAAAAAAATTTAATGGTCAAAAACTTTTTTTTTCGCAAAAAGCGCTCCCATAAGAAATTCATGTAGTTTTTTTTCTTCAAGGAACTATATACTTAGCTTAAGCACTGCGGTAAGGTGCCAAATTAAGCTAGGCTAGTTAAAAAATTGCTAGGAATTCAGTTTCTAATATGTATATGTAGATATTTTGTTGAGAAAAAGACACTGATAAAATAAAAAGTTCAACATCTCGAATAATTTTCTAGTGTTAAGGGTTTGTTATTCGTGAGCAAAAAATAAGTGAAAGATATTTTGATTTCTCAGGGGGGGCAACTGCCCCCCCTGCCCCTCCTTCCGTACGCCCTTGATCGCATCTCTGCGTTATTTACTTCACAGTCCAAAGTAATATGTGATAGAAAAGACATTATTAATGAAAAAATATTGCCACAGCACTGTGTAGTGTAACTTCGAGGGGTTATAAACTTGAACAAATATTTTGTAGGAATAGGCCAAGAGAAGAAATGCTTTGATCTTTTTAAATGACTCCCAGCTTGATGTGTGTGTTTTGTTGATGGAGATAACTTTTTTTTCAGGTAGGTAGGCATTGAAACGAATTTGTTAACTTTATTGGAAACAAGAAGTCAATGAAAAAAAAAGAGAAATAACTTTGAATTCGAAGAACGTTTTTACATGATTAAGAAAAACTCTGACGCATGAAAAGTTTTTCCGACAACCTCTGAATATAAACATATTTTTGTTTTTTGAGAATAAGGAAGGGATATAAAATCAGGTCATATGTTTGCATGAGAAACCAATAAATTTCGAATATTTTAGCCAAAAAAATGTTCCTTGGGGTATCATTTAGTTTCTCTTTTCATATCCACAAAATTTCTGTAATAACTACACACATATCTACATATGTATACTCGTATATAGTTTGCGAAAGATATTCAGGTTTATTCCACCCACAAAGTTTTTCTTTCGGTTCATTTTCCTAGCAAGTTCTTCGACAGGAAATATGGTAAGGATGAGATGAGTTATTCCTTTATAGCACCAAGGTTGTAATCTTCCAAACTTTAAGATTAAGGTAAAGTCATACTTTTTAACACTTAATATTCCTAGAAAAGATACCTAACCATAAATCAAAATACAAATTTTATAATTTTAACCATATTATTGAAGTCATCTCTTTCGGAACTGCGTATTTCATATTGAGTTAAATTATTAAACAAGTGAAGGCAGCCAGCAAAAAATTAAGTATTTGGATGGAATATGGGAATTACAAATTGATAGTTCCCACAGTAATAGATCGATTTGAGAAGATGAAGTATGGAAGTATAATAGATGACTTTTATTAATAGATACCAAAGCACTAAAAAGTTGTGGGAGTGGAACGATATCCCGTAAACCAAGACCTCGAACTACGAAATCTCCCCTTAATATCTTGTTTTTCATAATCTCGCAATTTCAAAATCTTTTAATCAATCTCGGACTTAATTACTTACTTACTTAAGGTGGTGCTAACGTCCGGGGTGAACCAGGGCCTCAACCAACAAGCTTCTTCCAGCCGGCTTGGTTTCTAGCTAGCCTTCTCCAGTTTCGCACGCCAAGTTGGTTGAGGTCCTCTTCCACTTGCGTGCAACAACCTTAACGCTGTCCACCTCTACTGCGCTGTCCAACAGGGTTGGATTCAAAGACCTTCCGGGCCGGAGCATTCTAGGTGACCCAGCCGTCTCAGTAGTTGGCTTTTCACTTTACAGTTGGCTAGGTCAGTATCACTGTACAGCCCGTACAGTTCGTTGTTGTATCTTCTTCTTCATTCCAATGTCGTCAGCGTAAGCGAGTAATTGGATGGACTTTTAAAATATTGTGCCTCTAGTTTCTTTCAATAACAATATTGAAGAAGTCGCCTGACAGCGCGTCGCCTTGCTTCAAACTTTTTTTGATATCAAAGGTGTCGGAGAGGTCTCTGCCGACCTTGACGGAGCAGCGTGCCTTATCCATCGTCATCCTGCACGAACGAACGAGTTTGCAAAGGATTCCAAAAATAGACATTGCTCTATATAGCTCGTCTCTATAGATGCTGTCATACGCGGCCTTGAAATCGATGAAAAGGTGGTGGGTATCGATTTGAAACACCTGGGTTTTCTCCAAGATCTGTCGTAGTGCGAATATTTGGTCGATGGTGGACTTCCCTAGCCTTAAGCCGCACTGATATGGACCTATCAGGTTGTTGACAAATGGGTTCAGGCGTTCACAAAGTACGGCAGAGAAGATCTTGTAGGCGATATTAAGAAGATTGATGTCTCTATTGTTGGTGGAGTCCAGAGGATCGCCTTTCTTGAGGATCGGGCAAGCAATGCTGAGGTTCCATTCATCGGGCATGCTTTCCTCCGGTCCGGGCCTTGTAACCCTGGGAGGTTCTCTTTACTTGTTTGTAAGACTTCCAAACGTCATTCCTGCAATGGCATTCCTCTATTTTCTCAATCGCAAGCTTCTCATGCTCTTTATTTTTCCTTCTTAGAAACTTGTGTTCCTCTCTCCTCTTCTGCTCGTAGAGCTCGCGAGCAGCTCTGGTCCTTCTATGTAGCGCCCGCTTTATATGTCTGTTGTTTGGCTGCATGTACTTGTCGGCATTCTTCGTCGAACCAGGGGTTTTGCTGAAGTGGTCGTGCATGGCCCAGCACGTCAGAGGCGCCATCTCTGATGGCTTCCTGGCAATTCTTCCACTGGTTCTCGATACTTGCAGTTGGTGGCATAGAACTATTTTAGAGGGTGCGAGAGACTTGATCGGAAAAGGACCTGGCGATTTCTTTCGACTGTAACCATCTGACGTTAAACTTCCTCACAGTATTTCCCTGCTTTGGCTTTGGTCTGGGTATCCGTAGTATTACCTTGGCTACAACGAGGTAGTGGTCCGAGTCAACGTTGGCTCCTCGGAACCCTCAGACATCCTTGATACTGGAGGTGTGCATGGCGTCGATCGCAATGTGGTCAATCTGGATGGCGGTTGATTGTCCAGGAATTCGCCATGTCCCCTTATGAACATCGAGTTGTGGGAACTGCGTACTAGCTACCACAACGTTTCATCCCGCAGCAAAGTCGATTAACCTGAGTCCGTTATCGGAGAAGGTGTCGTGCAGGCTGTATCTTACAATTGTGCCACCAAAGACGGCATCCCAGATAATTTTAATGTCATAGCTAGGGCATTGCTCATATGTCTTGTCCAGGAGCTCTTAGAACTCGTTCTTGGTGTCGTCATCTTTCTGCTCTGTGGGGGCATGTGCGCATATGAGGCTGATGTTGGCGAACTTAGCCTTGATGCGAATTGTCGTGAGGCGTTCGTTGACATAGTTAAAACTCAAGATTACTTGCCTAAGTCTGCCTCTAACAACAAATCCACATCCAAAAAGACGTTGCCCTTGTGGTCGGTAACAGTCACCGAAGTAGATATCGCAGTCTTTTAGTTTGCTTTTGCCTGGCCCATCCAATCGAACTTTTTGGATGGTGGCGATGCTTGCTTTGTAGCAGTCTAGGGCCTCCACTTAATGTTCGGTTGCACGTGGTCTATAGAGGGACAGAACGTTCCACGTGCAGATCTGAAGTTCGTTGTCTTTATTTCGTTTGCTAGGTTCGTCAACAGTAAATCCATCCGTATCCGTATTCCATGAGTAGTTTCGATTGGCACATGCAGCTAAGAATAAGGTTTACCAAACAGTGCTGCATTTGAGAACGAGAGCTGCTCAGAGAGCAGCCTGGGATCATGATGGTGTACGTTTCCGTTCATTCAACTTTCATGGAGTGTGACTATCGATTTCTAGGATTAAATCGTATAAGGCTGCTAGTGTGGATGGACTCCCAGCCGAACTATTAAAAGTAGCGAGAGATGACATGGTAAGGAGCATGCATCAACTCATCTACAAAATTTGGTCGAATAATATAAGCCCGATGACTGGAACCTGGGCATAGTGTGCCCCTCCTACCAAGAAAGGGATGCTCTGGCCTGTTTTAACTACAGAGGAGTGTTGCTATAGTCGGCTATACTATGCGATCGCCTTAAACCTTTTGTCAAAGACCTAATCGAACCCTATCAGTGTGGTTTTTATCCAGAAAGTCTTAGTCAATTTTAAAATTGCTGATGATTAATTTGATAGATATGAATCCCATGTAGTATGCCTGCGAAACTCATCCGCTATTGCAGGAAGACGATGATTAAATTTGCTGCTCTGTCAAAGTCAGTTAGTACGCCACTGAACCGTTTGATGTTGAGAAAGGACTTAGGCAAGGTGACACAACCTTTTTAACAATGCTCTTGAAGCGAACGCAAATCGCAAGTCAACACTGCTGGTACAATTTATCAAAAGTCCGTTCAACTACTTGCATTATGCAGATGACATAGACATTCTCGGCAGAACTAAGTGAGGTGTAGTTGTCGTATTTTCCAATACTTTCAACGATAGAAATGAATCTCAACATCATTCACTTGGGCAAAACGTCAAAATGTTGGATAAATATAACTTCAAAGATGTCAAGGTCTTTGTCTACTTCAGAATCCACTACTACCTCGCAAAATGACATCGGTGCAGAATTTTAAACGAAAAATTACTCTTGCCAACCGCTGTTTTTGTCTTAGAAGGCATTTAATCGACTCTATATAAGAACTTAATGTTTTCAGTCCAGATATGTATGGGGCAGAATGGACTCTGAAAGAATCGGGTGAAATTTCGCTTGGGAGCTTTGAGAGGAAGATTCTTCGTGTTATTTTTGGTCCTGTCTGTATCGAAGAAGTCTGGAGAAGAAGATACGTCGCTGAGCCTTACGGGCTATAAGAAAAGCTAAGAATACAGTGCCTGATAAGATTGGATCACGTGGTGCATATACAATTTTGCCTCACTTTTTTTTTCCATTTTGCGTCTTGAAATCTTAGTCTCAAACCTCATATTCAGCACCCCAGAAAATCAGTGACAAATAGAAGAAGTCTTTCAAGAAGCGCAAATGTTGCTTTTGGCTATCGCATACGTACGAAAATCAGAGCATGGAACGTTCGATCCTTGTACAGCGAAGGTAGATACAAGCAGGTTGAGCGTGAAATTCTTGCCTAAGGATCAGTATTCTGGGTATAAGGGAAACTAGGTGGAGAGGAAGAGCTGAATACAGATCTGACACTGGACAAACGAGAATGCTGTATTCCAGGAAAGATGAAAGAGAGGGTGGCCAAAACCTGCAAGGTGTCGGGATTATGTTGGAAGAAGAAGCGAGGCGTAGTTTGATTTCACGGGCGCCCATTTCTGTGAGATTAATGACAGCAAGGTTTCGTTAAAAATTCGTAACGTCACAATTATTCAGTGCTACGCCGCACCCCCACCGAGCGACCGAGGAAGACAGAACCACGTTCTACACTCATCTTAACTCGCCTTACAGGTATGTTCCGAGAGCCGACATCATAGTCGTCATGGGAGACCTCAATGTCCGAATCGGTTCAGACAATTACGGGCTGGAACGCATGATGGGAAAAAATGGCTTGGGACCACGGAACGAAAATGGCGACTTGCTTGTCGACTTTTGTAACGCGAATCGTCTTGTGATAGGTGGAACGGTATGCAAGCATAAGACGTGCAACAAATCACCAGGGTGCATCCGGATGGTCAAACCGAAAACCGAATTAACGATATCATGATTCAGCAGCGATGGAGGAATTCAATGTGTGATGTCCGGAGTATAAAAAATGCCGATGTGGGAAGCGACCACCATTTGGTTCTGATGAGTCTCAAACTACAAACCGCCGCAATACAAAAACCAGCGCAGGATGCAGCAAGGAACTCAAAATTCACTACGAATGCCTTAAATGACCCCATTATATGTCGAAACTATACACTAAACGAAATACAACATTCAACAATTGAAGAGATGTGGGGTGAAATAGAAAGTGTTTTTATGGAGGCTGAATCCGAAACTGTACCCAAGTGGACGAGAGTTAGAGGCTCTCGGATATCCCAAGACACCTGGGATAAAATCGAACTTCGCAAATAGTTGAAAATGCAAATAAATGCCGAAGCAGATGTTCAACGAAAGGCTGAATTGCGAAGCGAGTATCGCATTGCTCATAAGATGATCGCTGTGTGAGACGTGACAAGAGGGTGAGGTTAGATGGACTCGCAGAAAATGCGGAAATCGCTGCAAGAAAAGGAGATATCCGGGAATAGTATCAAATAGCCAACACCAATCATCCTGTGATGGATGTGGATGGGATGGCACACTTTTGGTATCAATTGAGGATCAGCTACGCAGTTGGAAGGACCCTGCTAAATGAGGATTCAGTTGAGCAGAGTGCTGAAGTGCCCCAACTAAACGAGATGCGCAGGTTCTATAGGGGTATTGATATCGAAACCCCTTGTGTATCGGAAATTCCAACATCAATAAATCTTCTCAAAAACAACAAGGCAGCTGAACTTGGCAGAATACCAGCAAGAGTCCTACAACAATGCAAGGTGTTTTACCTTACACACTGGGCAGCGATGGACGACGTGTTGACGGCTAGTGTTGGTACAGCTGAGCGCCAGGGCATTCAATGGAGACCGTTCGAATGACTCAGTCATATGTCTACTGGCAAATAACATCTGTGTACTGAACGGGATGTGCCAAACAGTGCAAGTGAAGGGAGTGTCAAATGGTCTAAAAATAAACAGCAAAAAGACAAAAATAATGCTCACAGGCCGCTCCACACAGCAGCGTAGTATTCTACAGGAGACGCCAGTTGCCGAAGTGGAACCGTTTAACTACCTTGACAGTACTGTTACTGCAACAGTGGTACCGATCTGAACGTTAAAAGTAGAATAAATAAAGCTCATGCTGCCTTTGGTACTCTTTATACCTAATAAAATCATTATACATTATACTCTCTACTCTGTCCCCAATTGGAAATCCAGTCAAATCTCCTTACGCACTAAGTTGAGATTCTTCGAGTCCAATGTCAAATCCGTGCTGTTATATACTTGTGAAACCTGGAAAGTCACGTCTACCATTTCGAGGAAATTGCAGGCTTTCGTGAATCGCTGTCTTTGCCACATTCTAAAGATTCGCTGGCCACAATTAATATCAAATGAGGAACTGTAGCGCAGGACAAGTCCAGAGCGGCTAGACGTCGACATAAGAAAGCGTAAATGGTGTTGGATTGGTCACACACTGAGGAAACCAGGCAATGAAATTGCAAAGCAGTCTTTTGAATGGAATCCTCAGGGTGCACGGCGGGTTGGAAGACCAAGAACAACATGGAAATCAACTGTCTTAGCGGAAGCAGAATCCCAGAGAAAGACGTGGCCACAGCTTAAATACCTAACAGCAGACCGTGGAAGGATGGAATGATTTGTTGGCGCCCTATGCCCCAATTGGGGTTACAGGACACGATGATGATGAAGTGCATTTTAGTCAAAAGTTGAAAATAGGAGATGGTCAATCTTTCATTGTTCAACATGACCCTAAAAAAAATAATATAGAAAAAAATCTGTTTATAAATAATACTGCTGCTATTTTTGTCAAACTGAAGTTTAATTGCCTTTTTACCCGTCCTTATAGTCCTTGTGATTCACAACTCTTCACGCTAGCAACCCTATTATAATTACTGAAAACGTTATACGCAAAAATTGTTTTCATTTCCACAAATGTATGCAGGTAGAGATACATACAATTTAAAATTATGAAAGCTTCACTTTTCAAAAGTCTCAAGTAATTCCACCTTTACAAAGTCTTCATATAGACATTGTACGAGGTTATTTTAAGCATTTTTATTTTTATACAAAAGAATGCATTTTATCTGCAGGGTTAAACTCTAGAGTTTCTGCTTTAACACAGGTACCTATACACATAAATATTTGGAGCAGGTATTATCTAGCAAAAACTACAGTTATTCCACAAGGATACAGCTAGGATTTTCTATAATACCTTGCACATTGTGAATTATTCCTTTTCGCCTTGTAATGCAATTTTATAAATCACATTTTCTCGTAACGAAATGAAAACTTTACTTCCTGTGTCATACCCTTGCGACTTAAATCTTTTTTTTTTTTTTACATCCATTCGCATCCCTCTGCTCTAACCAATATCCATTTTCTCTTTTACTATACATATTTAGACATTTCCATCTACCTACTTATATTACTTTAGCAACACAGCAGCGTTTGCAATTTTGCATTGAAATTGCGGGAGTTATGTATTATGTATAGCAGCTTATTCTAACTACTCATATTGTGTCGACTGTGTTTGTAAAAATACTTGGAATTTCAATTGCAATCCTTTTTTTTTAATGATAATCAGCAGATGATAAAGAGATATATAATCCTTGGAAAAAGGATAAACCAGCTGCAGTTTGCTAGAGGCTAGACAGACAGAGTGATACTCTTGATGTCAACACATTTGTTGCATCAGCTGCTGAAGTGCTGACTCAATCAATAAAGCTTTAAAGTGGAGACTTATTTTATGATTTAAAGAAACTTTATTACAAAAAGAAGTTAAGGAACGTAACAAAAAAAAAAAAAGATTCAAGACGGAAAGGTGTATAGCTACTGGTATAACATGAAAGACCGACACTGAAATCGAAATTGATAAATTGAAATACAGACGTGTGTATGTCTTGGGAATATTGTACAAATTGTTCTTACACTTTTTTTTTCTTTTATGAAGATTGGAACTTAAGGACTTGTATTGTAGTCTTAACAGATTTCGATTACCTTAAGATCCATAACGGGCCAAGGACTTCAAATATGCATCCAACTTTGAGTTTGGAGCTGCAGCCATCTAGATGAGAACCGAGCTAGTTGGAACAAGCTTGTTGACTGAGACCCGGGTGGTCCGGTCCAGACTATAGAACCACCGGCTTAGGTATAAGTAGGTAGATACTATAATAAGTAATGTATGGTCCTACCTACTTACTTATTTAGAAAGGTCACACTGCAGCCTTCCATTCTCTATGATCCCAATTCCAAGCACGATGCTTCCAGTGATATAAAAGTGAAACAAATTTCAACTCTTGCAGCTCCAGCTGCAGTATTTTTGACATCTATTCCAGCTCCATCTTGCATTCTGTTCATGCATTATTTGGTCTTTTTCGTTCTCCCCAACCTGGGGGCTGAGATTCAAAGACTGTCTCGGCTCAAGCAATGAATGTTTTGAATTTTCGGAATTTGTACTTTTTGATACAGATCATAGAGTTTGCGTTTATATCTTCCCCTCCATTAGCCCTCCTTGCACACAAGACCAAATATCCGTCGAAGAATTTGTCTTTTAAAAGAACCCAGCAGTATCATCCAATACTTGGTGCCATAAGGCCTGACCGGCAGTATAAGGGTTTTGTAGAGCGTGTTAGGAGTTTTGAGCCCATTTCTGGTGAAAAACTGAAGTTGCACCGGTTTGCTAGGGTAATTCTTCGTCCGATCTCCACTAAGTTGTTGTCGGATTAATGTTTACTCCGTGGTAGATAAACTCCTTAACAACTTCGAAGTTGTTGCTGGGAAGCTTTTCCACCAAGTTGTACATTTTACTGCATATTTTCCAATGTCACATCTCACGTGACAATTCTGGATCAGTTTTCCTGGGACAGCGAATGCTTTCATATTTGGTCTTGAAATCGATAAATAGGTGGTGAGTATTCATTTGAAATTCATTGACATTTTCAGGATTTACCTGCGACTGAAGATTTTGTCTATGGTCTGGAAGCCACACGGTGGTACACGGAGGATCTTGTGTGTGATGTTTATCAGGGATATGCTGCGATGGTTTTTGCAGGACAAAAGATCATCTTTTTTGTAGACGGGACATATGGATGATGGAGCTGATAGACCAGTCATCGGGCATGCTTTCTTCCACCCAAATTTGGTTGATGATAGCATACATGCATTCTTTGAAAATATCTCTTTCTTACTTTAAGAGCTCCGCTCGTAAACCATCAGATCTGGGGGGTTGTCGTTCTTAAGACCCTTTATAACTAGGTTTATCTCTATCTATAGGTATACTGGATGGTGGAGCTGGGTTTTCATTGACTGGAGGTGGGTACCCTTGTTGTCCTATTTCTCGCTCTACCTGATGCAAGCTTAGCAGTTGCTGGAAATGCTGCTTGATTACATCTTCCATTTCCAGTGCTGTAGTGACTTGATAACATTCGCTGTTTCGAAGAGCCTGTATTCCGCAGGCTGCGTAAGCCCCTTCTTCAACACAGGTCGTATTTCTATTCTCTTCTCTTTGATGAGTATCTACAACTCTTTCGTTGTTTTCATTTTTAGCTGCAGCATATTAGTATGTAGAACTTCTGTCACTTTTTTCAGCTGTACGCTTTCATATTTATACCATAGTTTCGTTTTCTGAGGTGATTGGCAATATGGTGCCTCTGGCTGTTTCCGTCTGGGAAGGATGATGCTTCTGCATCGTAGCATTCAGCTGAGCGATCGTATCGGCCTCTTGGTCTTCCGAAACATACAAACTTTGATTAGAATGACTTGATTTGGATACCCCATTTGAGTAAAACTCAGACAGCTGTTAATGAAGATAATAATGAATAATCGCATTTACTTGAAATTAGTTGGTCACAAATCATGATGTTGTTGGGAAGCGGTCCTAGTTTTGACCATTGGGCAACTCACCAGCTCTGATGCTCATCTGTCCAAATGCCCGAAGAAGTTTCTAGAAGAAAGAAAAAAAAATATATTAAAATGCTGAAGGAAAGCATAATATGTGGCGAATTTATGCATAAAGTCCCATACACTATCGAATGCTTTCTCGACATATCTACATGAAACATCCGACGGTAACTCGATGGTTCTATACGGCTTTGTTGATGTTGTGATGAAACTTCAGGAGCAGATGCCGTGTGAAATAAAAATAAATAAATTTGGTGGCGTGACAGCTCGTGG
The DNA here is from genome assembly GCA_963921185.1 of Dasysyrphus tricinctus. Lineage (NCBI taxonomy): Eukaryota > Metazoa > Arthropoda > Insecta > Diptera > Syrphidae > Dasysyrphus > Dasysyrphus tricinctus. The sequence goes on from OY992531.1 coordinate 87,817,007, forward strand.
AGGACCAGGGTCTAGTGACTTACAATTATTCTCAATTATTCCTGTGTGCGTGTTGGGCAGGGTCCCCCACAATTGTTTGCCAAGTCCAAAAAGCTTGATTAGATGAGAAGCACAAATTCATGAAAACAAATACTCTTGGAGGATTTGTCAGTTCGTTGCCAGAGGCAGTACCTCGGACAAACATTCTTTGTTTTTTAGGTGGTAGTAACTGGAAATCGAACGCAGACCTAAGGCATGACAGTCCAACGCACTAACCACTATGTCACGAGATAAAGAAGTGTGAAATGCTTTTCCCGTACGAAACTGAATTGCATGTCTGGGATGATGGTGTTTTCGTTGCAGAATTCCCTGAGCTTCCTGAGTATCAGCTCTTTCAAGTGCTTACTCATGTTGTTAAGGTAGAATATCGGCTTGTAGTTGATGACTATGTTCCAAACACCTCTCATGGGAACTGCCATGCATTTTGCAGTTTTCCATTTCTGGGGGAAATTACTGTTGTTGATGCAATTTCTGAGGGAGATGGCTATGAAACCCATTACTGTTTATGGAAGCCTCTTTAGAACGAAGTTATATACCCAATACGGCCCAACTGACTTCTTTAGTTTGGATTTGCTAATAATCTTAGCTATACCCTCTGGGGTGCTCAATTTTAGGCTTTCGATTGGATGCCTTACAAGATTGGTGGTGCTAAGCATTGCTCTTTCCAAGTTGGGCATCAATGTTTGCTGGGTGGATGCATCAATTTCGTCAAGGAACACTGTGTCAGCACATGGGTTGGGAGTGAAGTTTCCTCAAAATTGGAAAGCGAAGGCTTCAACTTTATACTGCTTCGTTGTTCCTCCTCCATTGTTGGTGATTTCCTTGATGGCATCGGATCCAGGTTTGATTGATGATGATGGATGGAATTCCTGAACATAATATTGAGACACTGAATTTCACTCCACACTATCTGGTAGTGGTTGTGTTGGTTGTGTTGAGTTTCCGCTGGTGAATCCTTTGTAGACGTTTCCTTACTCGTTGCAGAAGCGCATATAGAATTTGATTATACTGAGGTAAGTGTTGATATCTGTTCTTTAAAGTCTTGGCCTACTTTTGGTTACCCAGTGTAATCACAACAAAAAGTTCCAGACAGTTGCTACCTGTACCAATTTCAATGTGGTCTTCACCGTCTTTTTTTAGCTTCATCCAGTCTTTGCAGTTGATGAAATTCTCAACTGTTTCTATCGCTAGGAGGATGGGCTAGTGGAGTTTGATGCTTAGTTGAGCAGCTTCATGGTCCGAGTCACTGGGTACTCTTGTACAGGTGAAGTTGCTGATTTCTGGAAGATTTCACACCTCAGGTGCTCTCTGTAGTGTCTGGCTCTGACTCCAAGTTGGTAAGGTGACAATAGTTACACTGACAAACTTTCGCAGTTTCTTTTCCTTTTATGGGTTGAGCTCTAAGCTTTGCTTCAACAAGAAAATGGTCAGAGTCGACGTTTGTTCGTTGAAAAGTACGCACATTTAAAATGTTAGAGGCGTGCCTTGAGCCGATAAGCACATGGTCGGTTTGGTTGACGTATGGAGTATTTGGGGAGTGCTAGGTTTCTTTGTGGGTTCTAGGCAATGGTCTTTTAAACGGAGGCCATTATCATTTGTCCCTTCATGAAAGCCGTGCCCTCCAACTAATCCGCTAAAGGTGTCTTCCTTTCCAATTTGAGTTTTGAGGGTAGGCTTCACAAGTTCTGTCCAGGAGTTAATAAAATGCATCTTTTACAGAACTTTCAGCTCCATTGTTAGGGGCGTGCTCACATCATGTTAGGCTTATATTTTGAAAGTTTTTTTTTTATATTTTTAACTTTAAGAGTAACTTCATGCAACCTCCTTGGAGTCAGTTTTTCCTCACTTTTAACCACACTCACTAGGGTGAAATATTATAACTTTTGCGTGTGAAATGGAGTGTGCCTGAAGAGAAGATAGATGAATGGATATATACCTACCCGTTCCCGTACCATATACTTTCCATCAGTAACCAACATAATGAGGTTCCAAGTTATTGAAAAATATAAATGAGTTTACGATTGGAGGGTTTGATTGATTGCAAAAGTTAAGTAGACATTTTTGTTGTTATTTCCTTTTATTATTATTTTCTTTTTGAAAGAGAATTATATAGAGTAGCTTTAAACCTCAACACTATGGTCACGCAGTAAATAAATAATTAAATCGATATACATGTATATTTATGTAGGAGCTTTCTCTACCTTACCTATGTTCTATGTATTTATGCACATTTTGTTCAATCAAGTGATGTATGAATGAATTTAAATTATAAATTTGATAATTTTCTGTCAACAAAGTTTATCAATTTTGATAAGAAAATCCATTACACATGCGGTTAATATTTCATTAGGTATGTTTATTTGGAGATAAAATAGCAAATTCATTAAGAAAATAGGTAGAAGATATCTCCTTTGAAATAAAAGCTAGCAAACATTGTGAAGTACCTTTTCCGGGGTTTCCGGGGTTCTTACTAAAGAGGTACGAAACTTTAGCCTTAAGTCAATTTCTTTATTGGGTTACAAATCCAGAATAATTGTCTTTATAATTAATATCTATTATAATTCATGCATTAATAAGGTCATTTATAGTACTGCTAGCCTTGCTGCGTACGGCTGATTCCTTGTGATATTATTGCTGGGTTACCCTCTTTCGTCCTTTTCACGGAACTGGTGTTCTATGGAGATATACACATCCAGTATGGAACGGATCACGTGCGGAGTCCAGTGGAATGAATGGTTGGAGCTGGTAGAAATGGTAAAAATCTCAGTACAACTGGTAAAAATTACGGTAAAACTGGTAAAAATCTCAGTTCAACTGGTAAAAATCACAGCGAAATTGGTAATAATCTAAGTACAACTGGTAAAATCTCATACATTTGGTAAAACTGCGGACGAATCCGGTAAAATCACAGCAAAACTGTAAAAACATCAGTACAACTGGTAAAAATCACAGTAAAACTGGTAAAAATCTGAGTACAACTGATAAAAATCGTGGTTGAGTCCGGTAAAATCATAGTAAAACTGGTAAAAATCTCAGTACAACTGGTAAAATAACTGTACAACTGGTAAAAATCACAGTAAATCTGGTAAAAATCTCAGTAAAACTGGTAAAAATCACAGTAAAACTGGTAAAAATCTTGGACGAATCCGGTAAGTTCGGCGCTTGGTTCTTTCCTTTTCTAGACCCCTTACCACTAGTGGGGGGAGGTCTTTACTTGAACTAGTTGCGTTGTGGTATAGTTGAAGGTGGTTTCGACACTGATTATGCCAATTGTATGGCGGTTTCTTATAGCACTTTCCGGCTGAGCCATGCGTGAGTTGTAAGGCTGCTAAGTGTATTGTTCTTAGGAGTTATCCCTCGTTCTACCACGTCATCATCTTGTCTTTGTAGGCCAAGAAAGGTGGGGTGCGGGGGATGGGCTTTGTCCTATTTATGTGTCGTATTACTATCATTGCGATAGGTGGACGACCGGAGGTTGGTTGGCTGTTACCATCTTGACAATTCACCATTCAGGTTCTAGGCCGTCATTGTTATTAGCAACGTGCAGGAGGCAAGAAAATGATCGCTTCTTGAGTTTGTCTGTAGGATAAAACTCACTACCGATGTTTTTGATCGTTGCTTATTTGCTGCTTTAAGTGGAGTTCTTTTCCTTTTTCGAATCTACTTTCTCCACCACACCTAGTTGTTGTTGTTGTTGTCCTCCGGTGAGTGTGGAGAATTTTTATTTCGGTGCTGATAACCTATGTGATAACCTTTGGTAATCAGTTTTTGGTTGCAGCTCACGGTGGGTACATTCTATGGATGCATGCGGTCGGATGGGTAAGTATTTTCTACCTTTTAGGTGCGTTGCCCGGTGGGGGCATTAATGTAGGAAATATATGGGGCAGGTATTTAGGTTTTGTTATGGGAGTTGGTGGTATAGGGAATGGTTGTTAGGATTGGTACAGGTGCGTAGGCAGTGAGGGGTCGTATTGTAATGCTTCATTACAACATAAATCCTATGGTCATTCAGCCACAATCAATTATTATTGACCATTCAGTACAGTCAAGCCGTCATTTGACCCTATGCTCGTGAGGCTTTACCCAATATCATGGCATTGACATTGAGCCAAGTTTCAATGAAAGTGACTTATTTATATGCGAAGCTACCTTAACCAAAAGTTGGAATCAAAGACAATAAAACAAAATCTACTCTGCTGGTGGGGAATACAAAATTATAAATATTTTTTAATCCACCCCTTTTTAATGGTTAACAGAGTTTTTTTTTCCTAAAGCAAAAGCTTTTCTACTTTAAGAATAAAACATGTCCGTCAAGTTAGCATTACCACTTCAAAATTTTTAAAATCTAATAATTGGATTATTTGTCGTAAATTTGTCGTAAATTTGTTGTGAAAGAAAAAAATTTGTCGCGCTTGTTTTTTTTTAAATTAACCCCTGGTAATGCTAACTTGACAGTCAAGTTAGCACTACCACCCCTCGAAATAGGGTAAAATGAACTCAAAAAAGAAAAAGGAGTATGTGAGAATTTGTCGTAAATTTGTCGTAAATATATCGTAAAAGAAAAAAAATTGTCGCCCTTATTTTTTAAAAAATAACCCCTGGTAATGCTAACTTGACAGTCAAGTTAGCACTACCACCCCTCAAAATATGGTAAAATAAACTCAAACAAGAAAAATAAATATGTGAGAATTTGTCGTAAATTTGTCGTAAATATATCGTAAAAAAAAAAAAAATGTCACACTTATTTTTTAAAAAATAACCCAAAATCGATTTTTTTCCTTTTAATTTCAATAATTCCAGCACTACCATATGAAAACTTTTTATTCTTTGTGTTTTTTGGTATGGAATTTGTTTAAACAATTGTCGTAATATGTCTTTAAATAAGTTGTGTCAAAAAATAATTTGTCGCGCCATTTTTTTTATAAAAATTCCTTGAATATGACAAAAACCCCTAAAATAGCATTTTTTTTTCAATAAATCCAGCACTACCATATGAAAACTTTTTATTCTTTGTGGTTTTTGGTATGGAATTTGTTTAAACAATTGTCGTAACATGTCTTTAAATAAGTTGTGTCAAAAAATAATTTGTCGCGCCATTTTCTTTTATAAAAAATTCCTTGAATATGACAAAAACCCCTAAAATAGCATTTTTTTCTATAAATCCAGCACTACCATATGAAAACTTTTTATTCTTTGTGTTTTTTGGTATGGAATTTGTTTAAACAATTGTCGTAATATGTCTTTAAATAAATTGTGTCAAAAAATAATTTGTCACGCCTTTTTTTCTATAAAAATTCCTTGAATACGACAATAAGCCCCAAAATCGATATTTGTCCCTTTTTTTCAATAAATCCAGCACTACCATACGAAAACTTTTTATTCTTTGTGGTTTTTGGTATGGAATTTGTTTAAACAATTGTCGTAACATGTCTTTAAATAAGTTGTGTCAAAAAATAATTTGTCGCGCCATTTTTTTTTATAAAAAATTCCTTGAATATGATAAAAACCCCTAAAATAGCATTTTTTTCAATAAATCCAGCACTACCATATGAAAACTTTTTATTCTTTGTGGTTTTTGGTATGGAATTTGTTTAAACAATTGTCGTTACATGTCCTTAAATAAGTTGTGTCAAAAAATAATTTGTCGCGGCTTTTTTTCTATAAAAATTTCCTTGAATATGACAAAAAGCCCCAAAATCGATATTTGTCCCTTTTTTCAATAAATCCAGCACTACCATATGAAAACTTTTTATTCTTTGTGGTTTTTGGTATGGAATTTTTTTAAACAATTGTCGTAACATGTCTTTAAATAAGTTGTGTCAAAAAATAATTTGTCGCGCCATTTTCTTTTATAAAAAATTCCTTGAATATGACAAAAACCCCTAAAATAGCATTTTCTTCTATAAATCCAGCACTACCATATGAAAACTTTTTATTCTTTGTGTTTTTTGGTATGGAATTTGTTTAAACAATTGTCGTAATATGTCTTTAAATAAATTGTGTCAAAAAATAATTTGTCACGCCTTTTTTTCTATAAAAATTCCTTGAATACGACAATAAGCCCCAAAATCGATATTTGTCCCTTTTTTTCAATAAATCCAGCACTACCATACGAAAACTTTTTATTCTTTGTGGTTTTTGGTATGGAATTTGTTTAAACAATTGTCGCAATATGTCTTTAAATAAGTTGTGTCAAAAAATAATTTGTCGCGCCATTTTTTTTTATAAAAAATTCCTTGAATATGATAAAAACCCCTAAAATAGCATTTTTTTTCTATAAATCCAGCACTACCATATGCTATTTTAGGGGTTTTTGTCATATTCAAGGAATTTTTTGACACAACTTATTTAAAGACATGTTACGACAATTGTTTAAACAAATTCCACACCAAAAACCACAAAGAATAAAAAGTTTTCATATGGTAGTGCTGGATTTATTGAAAAAAGGGACAAATATCGATTTTGGGGCTTATTGTCGTATTCAAGGATTTTTTATAGAAAAAAAGGCGCGACAAATTATTTTTTGACACAACTTATTTAAAGACATATTACGACAATTGTTTAAACAAATTCCATACCAAAAACCACAAAGAATAAAAAGTTTTCATATGGTAGTGCTGGATTTATTGAAAAAAAAATGCTATTTTAGGGGTTTTTGTCATATTCAAGGAATTTTTTATAGAAAAAATGGCGCGACAAATTATTTTTTGACACAACTTATTTAAAGACATATTGCGACAATTGTTTAAACAAATTCCATACCAAAAAAGACAAAGAATAAAAAGTTTTCATATGGTAGTGCTGGATTTATTGAAAAAAAGGGACAAATATCGATTTTGGGGCTTTTTGTCATATTCAAGGAAATTTTTATAGAAAAAAAGGCGCGACAAATTATTTTTTGACACAACTTATTTAAAGACATATTACGACAATTGTTTAAACAAATTCCATACCAAAAAACACAAAGAATAAAAAGTTTTCATATGGTAGTGCTGGATTTATAGAAAAAAAATGCTATTTTAGGGGTTTTTGTCATATTCAAGGAATTTTTTATAAAAAAAATGGCGCGACAAATTATTTTTTGACACCTTATTTAAAGACATGTTACGACAATTGTTTAAACAAATTCCATACCAAAAACCACAAAGAATAAAAAGTTTTCATATGGTAGTGCTGGATTTATTGAAAAAAATGCTATTTTAGGGGTTTTTGTCATATTCAAGAAATTTTTTATAAAAAAAATGGCGCGACAAATTATTTTTTGACACAACTTATTTAAAGACATGTTACGACAATTGTTTAAACAAATTCCATACCAAAAACCAAAAAGAATAAAAAGTTTTCATATGGTAGTGCTGGATTTATAGAAAAAAAATGCTATTTTAGGGGTTTTTGTCATATTCAAGGAATTTTTTATAAAAAAAATGGCGCGACAAATTATTTTTTGACACCTTATTTAAAGACATGTTACGACAATTGTTTAAACAAATTCCATACCAAAAACCACAAAGAATAAAAAGTTTTCATATGGTAGTGCTGGATTTATTGAAAAAAATGCTATTTTAGGGGTTTTTGTCATATTCAAGGAATTTTTTATAAAAAAAATGGCGCGACAAATTATTTTTTGACACAACTTATTTAAAGACATGTGTACCGACAATTGTTTAAACAAATTCCATACCAAAAACCAAAAAGAATAAAAAGTTTTCATATGGTAGTGCTGGATTTATAGAAAAAAAATGCTATTTTAGGGGTTTTTGTCATATTCAAGGAATTTTTTATAAAAAAAATGGCGCAACAAATTATTTTTTGACACAACTTATTTAAAGACATATTACGACAATTGTTTAAACAAATTCCATATCAAAAAACACAAAGAATAAAAAGTTTTCATATGGTAGTGCTGGAATTATTGAAATAAAAAGGAAAAAAATCGATTTTGGGTTATTTTTTAAAAAATAAGTGCGACATTTTTTTTCTTTTACGATATATTTACGACAAATTTACGACAAATTCTTACATATTTATTTTTCTTGTTTGAGTTCATTTTACCCTATTTTGAGGGGTGGTAGTGCTAACTTGACTGTCAAGTTAGCATTACCAGGGGTTATTTTTTAAATAATAAGGGTGACAATTTTTTTCTTTTACGATATATTTACGACAAATTTACGACAAATTCTCACATACTCTTTTTTCTTTTTTGAGTTCATTTTACCCTATTTCGAGGGGTGGTAGTGCTAACTTGACTGTCAAGTTAGCATTACCAGGGGTTAATTTTTAAAAAACAAGCGCGACAAATTTTTTTCTTTCACGACAAATTTACGACAAATAATCCAATTATTAGATTTTAAAAAATTTGAAGTGGTAATGCTAACTTGACGGACATGAATAAAACAACAAAAATTGATGATTTTCTTTTTACGGTAATGCTATACCTACCATCCCTTCTAAAACCTTAATGTCCAAAAATAGAAAAACCCGATGAATAAAATTCTTTGATTACACTCTTTTTAAGCATCGTTTATCGCTATCTATTTTCATAAAAATAGAACCATACACAAATTCAAGGATATTTGCATAGAAATTATCAAGATTTAGAAGCGAAGTCCTCCCGCTTATGATGATGTTTGGGTTGGTTCTTTTGCTTGTGTTTGTGAGCTATAGCACTGCCATGATGATGGTGGTACTTGCGATGATTTGATGAACGTTTTCACGGATAATTACCCTAAGGGATTATTATATTCATTATATTATATCAGTGTCATCAAAAACAACATTTACATAATGACAAAGCCTTTGTGGTTGAGGCTTTTTAATATCCTAATTTGAGAGTGGTAGACATAGGCTGATGGGTAAAAAGGATTATGTTTTGTTATTCATAATTAAATGTTTAATGATTGTGGTTTTTTGAAGTTTTCGATTTAATGACAAGGAATATACAAACAAAGATTAAAGTCATTATGAAGTTTTCTTGATAAATAGAACAATCAGATGGTTGTCTAAATATATTTATAAGAAATAAAGGAATTCAAAAAATAAATTCAATTATAAAACACTTAAAATGACGTCTGTGAAGTTAGCATAACAATTTTGATCTAGACCAATGGGACCATGGCAGGAATTTGCAGTTTTTTTGTTGGACTTTGTATGCATTTCTATTCCGGATTTTGCAGTTCACCAAATAGTGGGTGTAACCAACTAATAACATAAAATATAATATATAATAAAATAAAACATTATATGCCAATTTTTATATTTTTTTCAAACAGAAATATTTAAGCTGAAATATCAAAATAATTTACTAACTCGAAAAAAACATTTTTTTTTTTGAAAATTCAATATTTAAATTAAAAAAAAAAAAAAAGTTTAATGTTTTTTTCTAAGCTGAAAATATTTTTTTTTTTTCAAAATTTTGATATGCAATATTACTATCTAACATTTTAAAGAAGTTTTTGTGTAAAAAATTTGATTGAAATCAGTTTTGCCGTTAATGAGAAAATTGAAAATCAAAAACAAAAGCCTTATATGGCAGGTACCGTTAAAAGCTGTTTTTAGTATAAGAAATTATTCCAAAAAGTACACCTTGCCTACAATAATTCACTGATTTTTTTTAATCAAAATCATTAGAGCCGTTTTAGAGATCGATAGATTTTTCTCTTACGGTTATTTTTGGAGCTAAAGCACAATTTCAATTTCCCCTCTAAGGAATAACCAAAAAACCTTAACTCGAAAATTTTAAAGAAACCACTTCAGCAGCTTAGGATGTTGGTTAAGGTATAGACAGACAGACAGGCAGACAGGCAGACAGGCAGACAGACAGACAGACAGAAATAAAGACAGAACTGTGCCGCCCACGTTTTTCGTGTTCTCAATCATCGTTATCAGCGTTGCCGCGAAAAAAAAGCAGTGAGGGCCTTTTCGAAATTTTATGGGGGCCATTTGATAAATACTGGGGCCAAATATGTTACAAAAAATTACTTCATTAAAAAATAATTCATTATTTAATATTTGTATTTATTGTTATTATTTATTTAATTAATGCATTAAATAAATATGTATATAACAAATTAATCTAAAACCGTTTAGCCGATAACGAGAAAATTCAAAATTCAAATTCGTACTAATTTAAGTATACGAAAAAAGTTTAATCAAAATCGTGGAAGTCGTTTTTGAGAAAAAAAAAATATTTGCCTTTCCGGTTTTTTACTTTTGTATGGAAGGTACCGTTATTTTTTCATAAATGTAAATTTTTTTCTGAAAATATTTTAGAGAGTACTAAAAAACTCTTAAGTATTGAGTTTAAAAATAATCGATCATGTCGTTTTTGAAACATTTGATTTTCAAAAAAAAAAAATTAAACATTTGTTAAAAATCCAAAAAATATATTTTTTTCAAAAATTTTGGTACACGATACAATTTCTATTTTTTGAAAGCTTCTGTGTAAAAAAGAATATTGAAATCAGTCTTACCGTTTTGAAGAAAATCGAAATCCTTTCAACTGAACCCACCTTTTACTAGCGTCATTATCATGATCTTACCTATTTTTTTTAAGCAGTTTTGTAGCTCTATAGCCTTTATATTATATTTAAAAATGGCTATGGTTAATATTTAATTTTATACAACTTTTTTAATTATCACTAACACTATAATTATGTTAAAGCTTCTGAAATTAATATTTGTGGGCCATTTCTAATAGGCCCGGGCAAAGGGCCAAAATATAAAACAGGGGGCCAAAAGGCCCGATCGGGCACTTTGTGGCAACGCTGATCGTTATATCATTGTTGATTGTTATGCCCTATTTTACCCACATATGTACAGTATATCTCAAGTTAAATTACCGAACAAAGTTAATCTTTCCTCTGCTCTTAATATTTTAGAATCCTATATATTCTTGATCCAAATAATAAACAATTATTGTTAAGAATGTACCAATCACATATGGTTCACTGTGACGTATATGTACGTATTTTTTTGTTAGGTATGTTATATTTTCTTAACAAGTTTCTTTTTTCTGTGCGTATGTTATACAAATAGTAGTTTAATAATTTTAAATAATATTTCCAAATAAGTTGCTTATTACCGTATTGCTTTGATAGTTCGCCTATCATGAGAGCAATAATGTGCTGTATAAATGTTTGCAGTTCAATCATTGGCCACTCGTAACATTTTATCACAGATACTAAAGTTAAAAAGATATCACACGCAGAACAAATACAAATTATATACTTTTTTTTTTAAGTGGGACGTAGAGCTACATCCCAGTTATATTAATCACAACAAAAACTTAAATGTTAAAAAAAGAGCTAAGTTCTTATACATATGTACAAGAAACCTGTGCGTAAAAAGTCAGCCAAAAAAATTATGAGATCTAAAATATATGCCAAGTTTTAAGTTCATGAAGTTTAATATCAAATATCTTAAGTACATAAATTAATATCGAAACAATTTCAAATCATGACAGAAATTTGGTAATTAATGATTACTGATTAAAATTTGGTGGATTTTCTTGGCAGTTTTCTCTTAATTACTTACTTAATCACAAATTTAAAATGTATGAAAACTTGACCAGTGAACCCACCATATTTTAATCAGTAATCATTAAATACCAAATTTCTATCATGATTTGGAGTTGTTTCGATATTACTCTACTTAAGATATTTGATATTAAACTTCATGAACTTTAAACTTGGCATATATTTTAGATTTATTTACTTTTTTTGGCTGACTTTTTACGCACAGGTTTCTTGTGCACATAAGAACTTGGCTCCTTTTTTAACATTTATGTTTTTGTTGTGATTTCACTCCTTTTTGCAAAGATTTATTTGGCCAGGTGAAACTCAAGCTCTGTCGCTCTACAAAATTTCATAATTCTACAACAACCGGAAGTGCCCCATATTAATAATAGCAATTCTGATAAAGTGGGTGGATGGCAAAACTCCAAATTTTCGGTTTTTTCTTTCAAAGTATACTTCAAGCCCTACCGATCTACGAACTTTCATCGTTCTACAGCAATCGGATGTGCTTCATATAATTTATAAGAATTTATAGGAATGTGGGTGGATGCCACGCCCCTGAAAGAAAAATTCCAATTTTTCAATTTTTTTCTTTCAAAATACTTCAAGTCCTACCGCCCTACCAATTTTCATTGTTCTACAACAATCGGAAGTGCTCCATATAATTTATAAGAATTTTTATGAAAGTGAATGGATGCCACGCACAGTGGGGCCAAACATGTGATTTAGGGAAAAAATCTCTAAGTGGTATTATTTCGTATGTATTTGCACCTGCTAAATTGAATGGTATCATCCGTTTTGGGTCAGAGTTAAAGGTTAATTTTTAATTTTTCATAATAGTGGGATATTTTGTATCAAGTATAGTCAGGTGGAAGCTAAGAAGTAAATAATGATTTCTCAAAGCAGAAAAAGCGGATTGGAGTGAATCAAAGTTATTTTTAAAGAAAAATTATTGAATTTTCAGATTCCGTAACGAATTTTGTGAAAAAAAAATGACATGGTATATTGAACCGGTTATATTCAATCAGAAATTATCTTATTTCTCGAGTTGCATTGAGATTCACTGATCCAAAAACTGGTAGAATCTGGTGATGAAATTTTAACAGGATCTTCATCACCACCAGGACTACTAGAAAAGAGCTAAGACAGACCCTAGGAAGGTGGAGCTTTTTTTGTATGGCTACTCAAGTCTGAAAGTAGACCCGAAATCCAAATTATGGCTATAATATTTGGTGTAATGGAAAAAATGGGATAAATTATTTGTTCATCGGAAACCTTAAGATATATATTAACATAGTGCATTGAAAGAAAAATTTTAAATAATAGTCCATAAGACGGAGAAATTATGGAAAACATCAGTTTTAAAGGCTCCAAATTTCAATGGTCCGTTTTAAACCCTTATTCCGGCTAAAAGAGAATTTTTATAATAAAATCATTATAACCTCTAGATTCCGCATGAAAAATACTGAAAGGAAAGTGTATCACAATATCATATCAAACACTTTTATATATGAGGTTTTTTCCACCTCGGCCCCACTGTGCCACGCCCCCTGAACAGAAAATTGCAGATTTTCGATTTTTACCTTTGTATGCACCACAAGACCTAACGTTGTGCGCAATTTCAAGTTTCTACGATGTCGAGAAGTGCTCCATAATTTTGATGATCTGTCAGTGAGTCAAGGAGTCAGTGAGTCAGTGAGTCAGTGAGTCAGTCAGTCAGTCAGTCAGTCAGTCAGTCAGTTACGGTTTTTGCGATTTTTGAAGTCCTATATCTCGGGAAGTACTAATGCTAAAGAGTTGAAATTTGGTAAGCCAGCTGTGTCCTGTGTTTGATCAGCTCAGCAAATACTGCGAATTTGAAGTTTCTGACTTTATTGGTACTGAAGTTAGAGGGGGGTTGAAAATCGCCTGAGTTTGTTCCAGTAATAAGGGTGTAGTGCCGCGAACTTGGCTGGACACTACCGTGCCCTTTGATATTGTATGAGCTATATACCATATATGATGTTATAAAAGATAAATTTGCATACATATACATAGATATACTTACATAACATCTGTCTGTTGGTTCAAGTTCAGCCTTAATGGCTGGGTCGATTTTCATTAAACTTGGTACAAATTATTTACTGGTTACACGTTTTCTTCTAATAATCAATTTTCTAGCAATTTTGCCAAAATTTTGTTTTTCTCAAAAATGGCACCTAAACCTTGTTTAAGAAATCGATAATTTCTATTATTGAATTTTACATCTCTTTGATTGTGTATGTACTCATATAATATGGCAACCACTGCATTCGATCAACAAAAAAAAGGAATGAAACGAAAGTTCTTGAACATATGCCAAGCAAGTCGTTAATAATAATAATAATAATAATTTTAACTACATATATGCCTGTAAGACCTAAGGTCTTTTAAATGCAACCTGAATTGCACGGCACTAGTTAGAAAGAGTAGGAAGATAGGAAAGATTTGGCACAGTGGATTGAGATCAAGGTGTTTATTATCTTATTAAATCTCACGGGTGGCGTCCAGTTAAGCTGGAAGAATATAGAAAAAAATGCTGCCTAGAATGGGGCTCGAACCCACACCTACGTTCATAACAACGAAGTACACAACTTTAAAAATCAAAACTACGGGTGATACAGCTATAGCTACCTAGCAATAACTAGGTTTTTTTACTGGAAACAAAATGAGGAAAATTTCAAACAACAGAAATATGACTGGCCAGCAAATTTTTGGTTTGGAGGTATAACCAAGGTTTTTAATCCTCTGGGAGGATTTTTTTTTTGTCGCCCGGGGCTAGAGGAAGGAGTTGACAACGGCGATTTTCCAGATCTTGGTTGTGAGAGTATAACCAGTTTTAAATATATGCACACTTAAGAGAATTACGCCTTGATTAAAAATTTAAGGGTCCCAGATGATTTCAGTATCGCCACATCCAACCAGTCGCCTGACCTTACAAAAAGACTAAACAAAATGAGCAATTTTTGTATCTCAACATTTCACATTAATTTTGTCTATACACTTAACGAATAAGGCGAATATGTAAAACTATGCTTAATGGCTAATGTATCTCCTAACTTTTTATAAAAATATTCGTTTTGAACACCTGATAGTGTTTTCAAAGATCTTGAATAAATTGGCGATTTTTTGAAAACAAAATATAAAAGATCTCTAACATCCAAGGGCACTGGTAACCAGTTTTTTTAAGATTGAAAGTATGGGGCTATCTTTCATGATTAAATATTACCCCAATAGATACACCATACAAAAATTTGGTTGTTATTGTTTGCTTTTTATGTAAATTCTCGGCAATTTTTCATTTTTTATTTGAGCCTTTTTTCCGGATTCCACTATGGCTAGGAAAAATTATTCTATTTTTTTTTGTACAGAATTTTCAAAACGCTGTTTATTCAAATAGGTAATATTTATTGTTTCCTTGCAAGAATTTTTAAGATTTGACTTGACTTGTAAATAAAAGATTAGGTTTCTGCTTAAAGTTTGTACTTTGAGTGTTGCTGTTGTTTTTTATTATTTTATTTTTTATCATTTTAAGTCAATATTTAAAAAAAAAATTACCATTACCACTCAAGCGGAGGGAAATAGAGCCTCTTTCGAAATTTATTTAAAATTATAGGTTAGCATTGTGATGCTTGTTTATCAAGGCGTAGCCTAAGGTATTTCCGCAGTAAAACTCGGGTGAAGAAGGTAAAAAAAACTCGACTCAACTATGATAAGAGGAGTTTACAAACTTACAATATTCTTTGATCTTATTATAAATAACATGGTATTTCAAGTACACCTTTGTTTAGTTCGGTAAAGCTACAGGAGTAGAATCTGATTCCTGCCCAAGGCTAACTCAAGGGAAAAATTACTTTGGTGCCTAATCTCTCACTCAGAAGGAGCGAGCAGGGATTTTACGGTCGGAATCTGATTCCAGCCCAAGGCTAACCCAAGGGAAAAATTTTTTTGGTGCCCAATCTCTCACTCAGATTAGCGAGCATCTGATTCCAGCCCAAGGCGAAAGCCAAAAAGATTATCTTTAAATGGTACACGAGTGCGCCATGAAAAGTAACCTGAGCTTATCAAAGCCGAGATTAGCTGGAACCTTGTGTCTCTTATAATTCCAATATTTACTTAATTCGGAATTAACATGAGTCGATAAGCTTCGACTTTTTCAGAATTTCGTGCCTCCTCATGATGATTTTTCAGCCACAAGAAAATGTGAACTATAAAGAAGGCGAATGCAAAAGTCACATGACGTCGACTCCACGCAGTGCGGTGCGATGTTGTTTTTGATCATTCGGTGTGTGGTGGCGGGTGTATGTTAATGTGAAGGTAGGTAGATATTTTCTGGTTCGGCTAGGTAGGGTGATGGTGTATATCAATGAGTGGCCTATGGTGGTTTAATGGTGATAGGGTGTTGGTAGTTGATATTGATGGTGGTGTGAGTATTTTATTATGGATAGACGGTGACGGATCGGTGATTAATCGGTGATCGGTCGATTTGAGGTAGTGGAAAGTGCAACACTTCGTTACAGCATATAAACACAGACGTAGGAAAATAGATCTCACTTTAATACCAGTTTTTTTCTAAGAATATATCCAAGAATCATTTCCCATAGAACCTACAATTGACATATCGAAAACTCCCTACATAATCGTAAATCAATAGAAATGTATAAATGTATTCCAACTATGCGTCTCATTTAATCTATACCCCCACTGTGATGAGGTTTTTTCCGTATACAAAGCCACACAAAATCCATGTTAAAGGTTTTTTCAATGTCCTGACTCCTGACATTTAATATTTCTTTAAATAGATTTTTGTTTTGCCTCGGATGTGCCTTTGAAATTCCTTAGCATGTTAAATACAGATTTGAAGCTTCCTTTCCCTATATTGCTTACATCATTTTTTTTTTTGTTAACTCTTTCATTAATTTCAAGACTTACAACAAAAAAGATCAAAATTCTTTCAATAAGAACGATAATAGTGTTGACATGAAAAGGTCATGACCCAAAAACCGGTGACATTTAATATATAGATGGGAAGATGCATAAGCCTTAATGTTTATACTATATGTATATCGCTACCTTATGCTTCGAAGCTATACTTTTAGGTTATCTTTATACAAATGACAATGAGGCGTAATAGAATCCCCGTTGTGGAATATAAAGGTTACCCAAAAAAAAAAAAGATTCGCCTTACATTTTGAGTTGGGTTAAATTTGACAAAAAAAACTCCAGATATATTAAAGCTATGCTAGTTTTTTCGAGGCAAGTTGTATTTAAATGACTCTAAGGCCCATATTATGTTAAAAAGAATCAAAAATATTTACATAAGTTCAACATACTTGTTTGAAAGTTTACACGGAGGAAAAAGTTTTTGTTGAACTGAAATATTTCAGCTTCCCGGAAGCAAATGGGTCTTAATCAATAAGTTCTTTCGAAACTTAATTTGTTTCAAGTTTAATACAAGTTCCATATACATGACATAAGTATCTTTATATTGTTCTCAGCTTAAGTGCTATCAACAAAATACATAAACTCGAAACAGAAACAATCTTGTTCCAAAAGATTGCCATAAAAATACTTAAGAACATTTTTTCTCCCCATTCATAGAGATATAATTCGTATTAGATATTCTGTTTCCCTTCCGTTTGCATAAGTAGATTAGTTTCTCAATGGTATTACTGATTTCATTAAATTGAATACGGTTTATGGAACTTGTTAAGCCTTGGACATTTCTTTCGCCCTCTTGAAGTTCACATTTAGTAAATTTTCGCTGAGGGGATATGCTCCCTCCATTGATAAAGGATATTATTAATAGTATTGTATTTTCTCATTTCTATGATGGAAAAAAGGTTGGTTCTTCGTTTTAATGGATACAAAGCTTAATGGTGATCATTGTTAGACATAATCGTCAGTAAATGTAGAGGGACCCACTTAAAATAACAGTTGAAAATATTTCGTGAGAAAAAAAGCAATAATAGTCCCTGAGAGACTAATTATATTGCTTCTTCGAGTTGACAGTGAAAAGGAGATTGTGTGAAAAACAAAATTATTTCTAACGAAAAACTAGGAACATTTTTTCTTCGTCTTCAAAGTTCTACAGCACGTTCATAATGAACACAATATCTAACTTAAATTTTACTCTTTAACTCAAATACGTTTCTATTTTTTGTATTTGAATGAAAATAATTGAAAACGTTTAAGAATGGAAAAGGAAATAAATGGTAACACGACGACGACAGTGAGTTTAATTTTGACACGTTTTAGCTTTCATCAAGGAAAGTTAACAAATTGTCACACAAAAATATAAATTAAAAAAAAAAAAAACGAAACGAGTATGAAAAAATTTCTAAATTTGTTTCCCCATTCAAAATGAAAATACAAAAAAAAAGTAAAATAAATCTTTAGCAGAAAGTATCTTCCACTTTTCTAACTGTTCTTACTTTCCTTTTTATTTGAAGGACTTCGTTTTATAAATTGTAATTACATATTTGAATGTCAAGGGTTTCTTCATTTCTTTTGGATTGTTGATGTGTGTATGTAAAGGCATGAAAAGTCATTAGAAAGCTCTCTTCCATCTTAAAGTAGAATAAAAAGTAACTACGTCCCTTAAAACTCGAAAGAAAACTGTTTCTAAGGAATGCCTCTCATATAAAGGAAACTCATTACAATTATTTTTCAATGCCAAAATTACATAAGAAATATTCTGTTCCATAGTATCTACATAATAAAATAAAATACACGACATGGTCGTTAATACTTGTTCTACTATATAAAACTAAGTACACACATCACTTCTAGTTCTTGCTTGTGTTAGTGATTCAATCTCTTTTTGTCTTGCTTGGAAATAGTTCAGTAAAATTAATACACATTCGTAAGCTCAGCTTTTGAATTGTTTCTCCTATAGTATATATTGAAATCTCGCATTCTTAATTTCACATTACGAAATGTCGCATTAAAAATCTCGTATTACAAAATTTCGTTTTTCATAATAGCCGCGTTTTATTATCACTCATAACCCATATGGTTCACCTCGTGAAAATAAAACGATGTGGGTTAGTGCAAAAGCAGTGCTGTATATCAGTCTCTTTTTTTCTTATATTTATTTGTTTTTCATGTATGCACTTGTCTCTTTTCCTCTCTATTCCTTATACTGCTGAAAAATCGCTGACATCCATTCACAATGGTAAATAGCCCTCTGCCGGCCAGATTGAAAACCTCTATCTGGGTTATTGAAATTAACCTCGATAGAAACCTAGATCCCATGTTGTTTTTGTAATACATGTTAAAAGATAACCTCGACCCAGACCCAGAAATAATAAAACGCAGCTAATCTCGCAAATACAAAATCCTGCTTTGAGCAGTCTCGCAGTAATGAGAGAATTGCGCTAATATTAGGGGAGCCCACGATGCTAAATGTGGATTTACTCGAGCGTCGTTGGGACCTAATGGATTTTGAAGATTTGATGATGGAGAGAAAAAAATGTTAGTAAAGTAAACCGTTTCATCGGTGGGGGGAGCATCTACAGGTGTTCAAAAATGTAAAAAAAAAACAGTCACGTGGACATATTCGAGCGCGTCAGATATTGATAGTGTATATGGTCTGGGTCTTTCTAATAACGTGGTATGTTAATCTGCCGGTTTGCGTGGTGGGGGTGGCTGTATGGGAGTGTAGAAATTGGAAAACAAATGGATTTACTCGAGCGCGTCAGATTTTAATAGGGGATGTTTAGTGACCCCCAAGGATGCTCACATTCAAAAGACTGACGATTCGGATGTGACGCAAGCTTGCGGCAGCTTCTTGAAAATGCAAAAAAAAATCGCCATTTTGAAATACTCGAGCGCGTCAGATTTTGATATATGTGGTTCAACTTGATGTCCTACATGTGCTGAACCTTAATCTGACGATTATCTGGAGGGGTTTTCTTAATCTGACGATTTGAAAAGAAGAAACATTTTTATTCAGGATTTTTTCAATCACTGGGGAGAGTATAGTAACTTGGGCGCCAGAAATTGAAAACGGTTTTTTTTTAGAAGGGTCAAATATATACAAGCATTTCTTACTATGGGAGGGGGGATCTATGTCGCCCCGTTTAGGAGGTAGAGGCAATTTCGAGAAAAACGACCTAAATAAAAAAAAAAAATATTAAAAATCGGCGACAATACTTAAAATTCAAAACAATAACAATAAATCTGTTCTTTTATCTTACATTTAAATTAAATTATTTATGTCAATAGTTTTCAAAATATTCGCATACAAACTCTAAATTTTGATAAAAAACCCAAACAAAATGTTGGGATCAATTTTTTTAAAAATTGTGAAGTGAAAACTAAATTTTCTTTTTGTGGTCAATGCTCATACTAATTTAAAATCGAACACAAAAAACCGGAAGGTTTTGTGTCTTCTAGTTTTTGAAAAAATTGCAAGTTACTGATACTAATTTTTTGAAATATTTGTAATTTGCTTGCACTGCCAGCATTACGGCTGCGTTTTAGAAGTAAGATTATATATGCAACCACCCTGCTTGGGCTCACTATAGGATTTGGGGTACGTGCGAGGTTCGGTATTTGCCAAATTTTGTTTGCATTTTATAACTTTGAATGTATTCTCTGTTTCCAATGTCAATAGCTACTAATGGGAATAGCTTCAAAATGATATAATATAATAATCTCATAAAAAAGTAGTATCAGTAATTTACAATTTTCTTAAAAACTAGAAGACATAAAAGCTTCCGGTTTTTTGTGTTCGATTCAAAATTAATACAAGCATTGACCACAAAAAGAAAATTTAGTTTTTTATTCCACAAAATATTGAGAAAAATTGATCCAAACATTTTTTTTGCGTTTTTTTTATAAAATCTTTGAGTTTAAATGCAAATATTTTGAAAACTATTAACACAAATAATATAATTTAAATGTAGGATTAAAGAACAGATTTCAAGCTTTTAAAACTGTTATTTTTTGCATTCTAAGTATTGTCGTTGATTTTTAATATTTATTTTTCCACTTAAGTCGTTTTTTTTTTCGAAAATCACCTCTACCTCCAAACCGAGACGAGAAAAATGGCAGATTATACTTTTCCCGTTATTCTAGAATTAGTTGCTTCACAATAAAAAAAAATCAACCGCGCTCGAGATTGTCCAGGTGACAATTTTTTTTTTGCAAGATTGTAACCCTCCCACTACCTTAGGTCACACTCAAATTGTCAGATTATTGAAATACACACTTTTCAGCATGTAATTAACCTACCCTATCTTAATCTGACGCGCTCGAGTATTTCGAGCTATCGGTTTTTTTTTACTAATCTGACAACCTGCCTTAGGCGCCCGGCCCTACATAGAGGACTGATATATGGTGGAGATACTCAGCAGGGTACAAGGTACCCACCCTTATACTAATCTGACGCGCTCGAGTAAATCCCGAAATCCCTTAGTGGGCTCCCCTACTATAACTGAAAACTTGCAAATTATGATTGTGATGCTTTTTACTTGCGATATAGGTACTATAGGGCAAGTTTTGGATTCGTGCAAAAAAAAAATTTCGAGATAACAATCAAACATGAAATTACGATGATAGAGAACACGAAAAAAGTGGGTGGCACAATTCTGTCTGTCTGTCTGTCTGTCTGTATGTACCTCAACCTACAGCCTAAACCACTGAAGCGATTTTCTTCAAATTTTGAACTTAAGGTTTTTTTGTAATTCTTCAGAGGGGAAATTAAAAATTTTTTTTTAGCTCCAAAAATAACGGTACTTGCCATACAACCGTTAAGGAAAAGCTTATTTATCTCAAGAACGGCTCCAACGATTTTGATAAAAAAAATCAGTGTATTACTGTAGACATGATGTAAATTTCAATAAGAAAAAAAATCACCAAAAACATTTATTAACGGTACCTGCCATATAACGGTTTTTTTTTTATTTTTGATTTCCTCATTAACCGTTCATCCAATTTCAATGAAATTTTTTGCACAAAAGTTTTTTTAGTAAATAAATAATACTGCATACCAAAATTTTTGAAAAAATAAATTTTGGATTTTTAAAAAAAGATTCCAAATTTTTTTTTCAAAATTCAATATTTCAAAAACGGGTTGATGAATTATTTTGAAATTTTAGTTTTAAATGTATATTAATATATACTCAAAATTGGCATACCAAATTTTTTTTTGAAAAATGTTACAAAAATTTTATATATAAAAAATTAATTTTTAAGAAAACGGCTCCAACGATTTTTAATTTTTTCTTTTGCATTTATTCATATTTTTTCAAGTAATCAAATTGCATACTTTTTTTTGAGCTCTAAAATTTTTATCAGGCTGTTTATACAATTAAAAGAACGATTTAAATGCTTTTTATACTTTTTCTATAATTACTTGAATATTTTTTAAAGTTCTTAAGCCCCACACAACTTGAACATAAGAGCAAGTACGTGCGATCCAGTCGTGCATTTTATTTGTTTCCAGCTGATGTAGGTCAGCGGGGTCCAGGGTATAACTGTAGAAAGTAGTGAAAGTCGGTGTGTATAAAGGTTTGGAACTCCGCACATAGGAGCATTTGCATGAAAAAACTGGTCAAAATTATTTCTTTGTCTAAATGACTTAATTTTCATCTGAAACTTAAATTTACACCGTTTTAAAGCATTTACATTCTTTAAAACAGAAATGAATAATTGTGTTTTTTTTTTATTTTTTCTACCCATATGGTCTTAGATATGCCTGAAACTTCTATATTACATTTTTGACCAAAAAAGGTAATAATCAAATATTGTTTTTTTAAATAGAAGGTTGAAGGTTTGGTTTGCCATATTGCATACAAAAAACTTTCGAATAACTTTGAATAATAAAAAAAAAACTTGTTCAATAATAGTACCTTTGGAAAAAACGGCAATTTTAAATAATTTTTTTCTCAGTAAGGAGGAAATATGAGGAAAATGTTTTGGATTGTACAAAACACTGAGACCTTATAGTATGCTTAAAAAATAAATTTACAACCCGACAGCACCCGACAATATAACAAAAAAACTTAACTGTAAAAAAAATACATAAACTTCTCGACTTTTTTATGATTCAATGTTTGCCCAAGAACATAG
Organism: Dasysyrphus tricinctus; assembly: GCA_963921185.1. Classification (NCBI taxonomy): domain Eukaryota; kingdom Metazoa; phylum Arthropoda; class Insecta; order Diptera; family Syrphidae; genus Dasysyrphus; species Dasysyrphus tricinctus. The sequence goes on from OY992531.1 coordinate 87,839,656, forward strand.
AAATTAGTAATTGAAATCAAATAAATCTAACGTTGAAATTAAGTATACATTACCATGGTCTCTCACATTCATTGATAAAATTTTTTTCAACTCATTCCAAAAACATAAAGCAACAACTTCAAATTGGTGAAAAAAGACCGCATTGCAAATTCAGGCGTGTCTTCTAAATTGGTGTAGATTCTGACTAGCTGCCCGAATAGGTGGCGTGGTGGGGGTCAAATTTGAGACTGGCTTATGATAATACGGTTAATTAGCTACAAGCAAAATCAAATTGGGGGCGCTTTAACAATAGTTTGATTTTTTCAATTTTGACCGGTTTATGAGGTAAAATGCTCCTTAGTGCTCTGGTCAGCATTTTTTTTTTGTTTTTTTTTTTTTACACTTAACAGCGTATTTCATATAATTACAGCTTAGCTATTTGCTAACACGGTATTTCATATACTTTACAAATATAATCTCGACTTAAGATAAATTAACACTTTATTTCATATAACCTACTGATAGAGCAAGCTCGCTTATCTGTGTGGATGCTTAAGACAGCGTATTTTGGGACGTACTACCTAGTCTTCAAAGCAATTTCGACACAATATTATATAGCGATGAAGCGGCGGGACAAGTTCCCTAGTTTGACCGGAGCTTAAGACAGCGTAGGCTGCGACGCACTCCCTAGTCTTAAAGCGGTGACAGAACGAAGTTTTTATTCAGCGGAGAAGCGGTGAGATGGGTTCCCTAGTCTGACCGGAGCTTAAGACAACTTTGGTTGCGACGTACTCCCTAGTCTTAAAGTGGCGGCGGAACGAAGTTTATTTTGGTGAAGAAGCGGTGGGATGGGCTCCCTAGTCTGATCAAAGCTTAAGACAGCGTAGATTGGGACGTACTCCCTAGTGTCCTAGTGTTAAAGCGGCGGCAGAACGAAGTTTTATTCGGCGGAGAAGTGGTGAGACGGGTTCCCTAGTCTGACCGGAGCTTAAGACAGCGTAGGTTGGGACGTACTAACTAGTCTTAAAGTGGTGGCAGAAAGAAGTTTTATTCGGCGGAGAAGCGGTGGGACATGTTCTCTAGTCTGCTTTGTGCTTAAAATGGCGTAGTTTGGGACGTACTCCCTAGTCTTAAAAGCAGCAGACAAAGTCTAGAAAAAGGTGGAAGGAGGAGGACGGGGTTATTTTACGGCGGAAGCCAAAAAGTGTTGAAGCTACTATCTGGTACACTAGGTAGCCAGCACCAGCAGTGTGCTTCTTTATTAGTTTTACTAATAAAAACGAGATAATTCTAAGGCAAGAAGAATCTGATTTTTGGTGGATTTCCCACCTTTACTAGTCGACTTTGCTGGCTTAACCAACCACGAATGAACTTCATTTGCTGACGCAACCAACCGACATTAGATTTCCTCTGAAAACCGCATGGGTGCCTTTAGGATATGCAACGCCTAGTGGCAATTTGCTGCTGACGTCGTAGCATGCGGCAACATTGTATCCTCTTCTGTACTTCATATGTTGGCCTCCGTGGTATGCAATACTTGTTTTCTATTTCAACTAGTTAGGCAAGTGTAATGAAATCCTAGCTTTTGCATTCCTTGCTAGGTGGTACGGGTGATTGAGAATATAAAAGATTGCAAAATTTGATTGCATAGCATTAATGCAAGATTTTAATTTGCAAAATTTTAAGTTTATAAAATTATTTTTTGCGAAATTTCCAAGCTTCTGCAAAATGTATCGATTGCTTTACTACTTTAAGACCATATTGTTTACCATAATTGTTATTGTTTATATTTTAATTGTTGTAAGGAGGACAAGAAAGAGAACACAGACATTGTATATCTAGTTGTAATGTCAGGTTCCTTATAGTCAAAACTACTAACTTACTTTACTTTACTTACTTTAGATGGCGCTCACATGTCGAGGGAGGACTAACAGCGGAATTTTGACCATCTTCGCTGTTTAGCAGTGTTGTTTTCAGATTCTCAGAACCAACTGTATGTCTACTAGCATATTCCCACTCTCCCTCTTTGCAGGCTTCCGTTCGGGTCTTGTAGCCTTGGGTAGATTGCCTCAGCCTTCTAAAGAACTTTCGAACATCCCCCCCTCCGCTACAGTCCTCAATATACTCAACCACCCGCATCGCATGCTGTCTCTTTTTCCTCAGCGTTCATCCGTTTGTTTTTGCCCGTAGAGCTCCTGGGCTGTTTTCTCAGAAACTCTGGATCTAGTTTGCAGCATTGGTTGGTAGGCTTCATTCCTTGCTGCATGCGCCAGCCGGCATTCTTCATCAAACCAGGGGCTTCAAGGTGGACTAGTGAAATCCAGCACATCAGTGGCGGCACTCCTGACATTTTGGCAGTGCTTCCACCGGCCCACTGCAGTTGGTGCTGGTGGCGGAGTTGCTGGAAGGTTAAGAGAACCTTGGTCAGCAAAGGTCCTGGCGATCTCTTGCGATTTTAGCTTCTCGACATCAAATCTTTTTACAGCATCCGCTTGGCGTTGTGGCCTGTGGCGTCATAGTTATCCGCATACGTACTTGAGCTACAACCAAGTAATGGTCCGAATCAATGTTGGCCCCCTGGAACGTTCGGACATAAAGGATACTGAAAGCATGTCTGGTGTCTATCGCAACATGATCAATCTGGTTGACAGTTCGTTGATCCGGAGACTACCAGGTCCCTTTGTGTATATTGAAGTGTGGGAATCGAGCGCTAGCTATGCTGAAATCATGCCCAGCCTAAGTCCGTTTCCGGAAGTGTTGTCGTGCAGGCTATGTCCTACGACTATCAAACCAGGGATGCCCTCCTTTCCGATTTTGGCGTTGAAGTCACTAAGAATGATCTTGACGTCGTACTTCGGGCAGTTATCATACGTATTCTCCAGGAGATCGTAGAAGTCTTCCTTGGTTGAGTTATTTTTGCCTTCCGTTGGGGCGTGGGTACAGATCAACGTGATGTTTTTGAATTTTACTTTGATGTGGCCTAAGTCGTCCCCTTACCCCATGACTACAACCAAAGAGCCGCTGACCCTGCTCCTTGGAGCACTCGCTGAAATAGATGTCACACGACTTCCTTCTTTGTATGGCCTCTCCATCCCATCGCATTTACTGGATGGCTGTTACATAAGCCTTTAGCCTTAAGCCTATCCAGATTCTCCAGTAATTTTTCGGCTGCACGTGGTATGTTTGAGGTCCGGACATTGCACGTGCAGATCCAAAATTCATAATCCTTGCTTTGTTTCCTGGGGTCGTCAACATACTGGGGTCGTCAACATACAAATTTTCCATATCCGAGGCTTATTTTTGTTTCCAAACCATTGTTGTTTTCCGTGATAGAGAAGTTACCCCGACGTACAACCCCCAAACTGAAAGACCAGACCCTTAATATAACTCCATGAGTAGGGAGCCTTATAAACCGCTCCGTATGTGCCTGAGCAGTAGCCCATATGAGGTGTTCACTAAGTAGTTCAACCTAACTGAAACTGTAGACGCCACCGTTGATTCCATCTGGAGAATTTTTACACTGTCGCCTGGATAAAAGAGAAGTCATTATTAGGCGTGTTTTATTATCATCGGGATCTAGATCTGGATTTACTTTTAACACGTGTTACAAAAACAATTTTAGAAAATTTCCCATTATTTTGTTTTTGTATTACGTGTAAAAGTTAATCACAACAAAAACATAAATGTTAAAAAAGGAGCCAAGTTCTTATGTGCACAAGAAACCTGTGCGTAAAAAGTCAGCCAAAAAAAGTAATGAGATCTAAAATATATACCAAGTTTTAAGTTCATGAAGTTTAATATCAAATATCTTAAGAAGAGTATTATCGAAACAATTCCAAATCATGACAGAAATTTGGTAATTAATGATTACTGACTAAAATTTGGTGGCTTCACTGGTCAAGTTTTCATACATTTTAAATTTGTGATTAAGTAAGTATTTAAGAGAAAACTTGCCAAGTTAATCCACCAAATTTTAGTCAGTAATCATTAATTACCAAATTTCTGTCATGATTTGGAATTGTTTCGATAATACTCTTCTTAAGATATTTGATATTAAACTTCATGAACTTAAAACTTGGTATATATTTTAGATCTCATTACTTTTTTTGGCTGACTTTTTACGCACAGGTTTCTTGTGCACATAAGAACTTGGCTCCTTTTTTAACATTTATGTTTTTGTTGTGATTTCACTCCTTTTTGCAAAGACTAATTTTGCCTGGTGAAAGTCAAGCCCTACCGGTCTACAAAGTTTCATAACCGAACCGAAAATGCTCCATACAAATAATAGCAATTCTGATAAAGTTGGTGGATGGCACCCCCCCTGAATGGACAGTTCCAAATTTTCGATTTTTTTTCCTTTCTAAGTACTTCAAGTCCTACCGACCTACCAATTTTCATCGTTCTACAACAATCGGAAGTGCTCCATATAATTTATAAGAATTTTTAAGAATGTGGGTGGATGCCACGCCCTCTAAACGCAAAATTCCAATTTTTCAATTTTTTTCTTTCTAAGTACCATAAGCCATACCGACCTACCAATTTTAATCGTTCTACAACAATCGGAAGTGCTCCATATAATTTATAAGAACTTTTAAGAATGTGGGTAGCTGCCACGCCCACTGTATGGAAAATTCCAATTTTTCAATTCTTTTCTTTCTAAGTACCTCAAACCCTACCAACTTACCAATTTTCATTGTTCTACAACAATCGGAAAAGCTGCATATAATTTATAGAATATTTAAGAAAGTGGGTGGATGCCACGCCCTGAATAGAAAATTGCAGATTTTCGATTTTTTCCTTTGTATGTACCACAAGGCCTACCGTTGTGCGAAATTTCAAGTTTCTACGATGTCGGGAAGTGCTCCATAATTTTGATGATCTGTCAGTGAGTCAGTGAGTCAGTGAGTCAGTGAATCAGTCAGTCAGTTACGGTTTTTGCGATTTTTGAAGTCCTATATATTGGGAACTACTAATGATAAAAAGTTGAAATTTGGTGAGCCACCTGTGTTTGATCAGTTCAGCAAATACTCCGAATTTGAAGTTTCTGACTTTATTGTTACTGAAGTTAGTGGGGGGTTGAAAATCGCCTGAGTTTGTTCCTGTAAAAAGGGTGTAGTGCCGCGAACTTGGCTGGGCACTACCGTGCCCTTTGATCCAGACCCAGATCCCGATGATAAAAAAACACGCCTATTATCAATTGACCTTCCGGCGGGTCTTGTTGTCATTTGAGGATTATTGCTATCCCAAGCTTCTAGTGTTTCTGATAGATTCCCAGTCTTTTTCATAACCAAAACATTTCTACCTGTTTACCCGACCACACAACCTTCAAACCTGTTGAACAAGATCCATACTTAACCATGTTTAACCCTTGGAAAGCAGGCCGGATATTCCGATGCAAATTTCCCACTATTCGATTGTATGAGAACTGCCATTGGTCCACAAATGCTTAATCCTTTACCATCTCTTTTTCAAAACTTTGGCTATTCCTGACAAATCATATGGTTTCCCTGGAACTGGAGACACCGTCACTGATTAAACACACAATTTTTTCCCTCAGTGTAGAGAATTCTTCTAATTTAAATCCTTAAATAATGTATCCTCTTTAGCTGGGATAATCTCATCTCTCCGAATGTAAATATGTAAATATAAAATCCGCAACCCATCATTATCCTTTAAGGAAGCCCTTTCAGCAATTAACATCGAATTAACATGATGTTTCACCTTCATCAGAAGCGACACCATCGTAGATTTTGAGTTTCCAATTAAATTCCCTATAGAAGCTTCTGTAGGTTGTGCGTTTCCGGGTCGGAAGTTATGGACTCCTGGCCCAGATTGGTGAAACTTTAAATGAAATTCCAACGATAACCGCACGAAAAGATAATCCCATCAGAATGAGAGGTGGCATTAATGTAGACAAAGGGCATAATGCGCGTGGCCTCACATTGGCGTATAGTTTAATGTACGGAATTTCTCTAGCGTATACGCGCGTGTTGTATCACGTTGCGAGCAATTTTAATTAAAACAAGCTTTTGTGTCTTTTGCGGGTGGTGGACTCAATTTAAGGACAATGAAATGCGATTAATTTCATTCGCGCAACCAGTAAATATGTGAAAATAATCGTATTGACTCGGTTAGAGGCCTATAGTAATTATAGTAACCGCCGGGAATATTTTTATTTGTGATATTTTTTATACCTACCTAGGGAGGTAGGTACATTATGTTTACATTTTTATTCATGGCCATGAATAAAAATCGTTCTTTTCAAGAACGATAGACTACCTTATGTGACCGCCATTATTTTTCTTTGTTCTTTCATAAATTGCAATACCCGTGTTATGGCATTCTATAAATAGTATAGTAGAAAATTCCCAAGAAAACGCATCGGCAGCACGGTTGCCGTTTTGGTAGGATCCTACCAAACTTGGTAGGATTTTTCAGCTTTGGTAGGTTGGTAGGCTAAGATCCGATTTGGTAGGTTTTTTCAATTCTGACTCTTGAGCATATATAAGACATTGTACAAAAATACAAATTGAGATGATTTCCGATCAACTCAAAAAATGTCAAATACACTCAATAAAACAGAGACTTGAATCAATTGGCGTTCATCTGCCTATGTTTTTAAGAACAAATGTGATGTAATTTTGTTGAAAAATCTTAATTTCATTTCCAAATGATAAAATTTTTGAAATTCATTTTTCAAAATAAAATGATTTTAGCCAAATTCATACAAAATTATGTTGAAAAATATATTATGTCACACCTCAAGTGAAAACATTTGAAGATTATGTCAAAATTGCATGCATAGAAAATTCCAAGGAAAGAGAAATCATTAAATGCTAGCATGAAACTACCTAAATAAAAAATTCGGAAATATAACTAGCATCCATGAACCTCCTTAACATAAACCTTGATTCGCCCTAAATTTACTGCACATCTTTGGGGTGGGACTCGAATTTTTGTTTTAGCTCATCATACAACATTTTCTTTTTTTTTTTTCAAATCTTCTGGAAAATGGATTTCACGATTGTGAATAAACCTCGTACCTCTAATGTGTTTGAGGTTTCTACCTAAGAAAATTTGCAGAACGGAAATATAGTTTTTTATTTGGTAGGTTTTTATTCGATTTGGTAGGTTTTTTTGGGAAATTTGGTAGGAATTTTCTTTTGCAGGTGGCAACCGTGATCGGCAGTAGCCAGATTTTTGTATTTAAAAATTGGTTCAACTGAAAGAAGACCTGTCAGAATAATAATAAAAAAAAGCACAAATAGAAGAAAGTTTTGTGAAAATCAAAAGTTAAAATTAACTTCAGCAAAAAAAAACTAACTAAAACTAATAAAATGGACAATTTTTAAGAAGATATGGTAAGAAAACATCTGGAAATCTGGCGGTCGATTTCAAAGTTTTAACCAAACAATTTGACATAAAATAAAAACTTCAAGCGAGCTTGAAGCTCGCCTCAATTCTTTGTATACCTGAATCGAGTTGAAATGAGCTTGATTCGACTCGATTCCGGTCGGGGATCGGAGTCGAGTCAAAATTTGTGAAGAAAAACCTGTGTGGAGGAGTTGGTTTTACAGATAATGCATTATGGTCTGTTTATTTGCATTTTTGTGTACAAAAAATATAGTTTTGTTGTAATCAAATTAAAAAACAAAAAATTGTACATGGAGTAGGTAGCATATTCTTATATGGTGCTGAACTATTCAGTTCTTCATTGTTTAACACGAATCAAACTATCTCACTTGCACTTCATAAGAAACATAGAAACACCATTTGCATTTTAGAAAGTGCTGTCAAACTTAATCATTTTTAAATCTTCTTGTGCGGTGGAAACACCAAAAAGATTTATTTAATCTAAACTGAGTAAACCTTTGGTGGACACATAGCAAAACTTAATTATCTTTTCTATCGTTTTCTTTTGCAAAATAAGCCCAGTTAGTCCATTTTCATTAACAAAACTGAATAATATCAACAGTAACAGATTGATTTTTTTCCCCAATGGAAAACACATGATTGCAAATGCACAACTACTCAACGAACACAGCCATCGAGATACAAATGCAATATCAATCGTACCAACATTTGAGAACGAAATCACATAAGATCCATTCGAGACTCGTATAAATGTCAAAAACCCATCCGTAGTAAGATTCTACTTTAACTTTTATCGGTAGTATTCATACTGCGGATATTGTTTTTGTTATTCGTGTAAAATCCTACTATACTATTGATAGATTTTCCAACAAAACACGGGTAATGTAAACGTTTTTATACCTAGTGTAGGGTAGATTTAAAGAGTTCTTGAAACTTGTGTGCAGATTATAACTCATACAAATAAAAGACTGGTCATGGTCATGGTCACTGATTCAAGTCTATACACATTACATAATTTACTGTAGTCCAGGAGATATGTGAAGGAGTTTTTGTGCAATTGATTGACTACTACTTTGCCATATTTTTGTGTTGTGCTCGCAGTATCCCGAGCATGTTGCATTTTTATTGTTAGAAGTTGTGTGCGAAAAACCTGTAGCTCTACTTCCGAAATTTGAATTTGTCAATTTTTGAGGTCACAAATCTTGCAACTGTTCTCTTTTATGTTAGTGTTTATGTTTATATTTATGTTTATGTTTATGTTTATGTTTATGTTTATGTTTATGTTTATGTTTATGTTTATGTTTATGTTTATGTTTATGTTTATGTTTATGTTTATGTTTATGTTTATGTTTATGTTTATGTTTATGTTTATGTTTATGTTTATGTTTATGTTTATGTTTATGTTTATGTTTATGTTTATGTTTATGTTTATGTTTATGTTTATGTTTATGTTTATGTTTATGTTTATGTTTATTGTTATGTTTATGTTTATGTTTATGTTTATGTTTATGTTTATGTTTATGTTTATGTTTATGTTTATGTTTATGTTTATGTTTATGTTTATGTTTATGTTTATGTTTATGTTTATGTTTATGTTTATGTTTATGTTTATGTTTATGTTTATGTTTATGTTTATGTTTATGTTTATGTTTATGTTTATGTTTATGTTTATGTTTATGTTTATGTTTATGTTTATGTTTATGTTTATGTTTATGTTTATGTTTATGTTTATGTTTATGTTTATGTTTATGTTTATGTTTATGTTTATGTTTATGTTTATGTTTATGTTTATGTTTATGTTTATGTTTATGTTTATGTTTATGTTTATATTTATGTTTATGTTTATGTTTATGTTTATGTTTATGTTTATGTTTATGTTTATGTTTATGTTTATGTTTATGTTTATGTTTATGTTTATGTTTATGTTTATGTTTATGTTTATGTTTATGTTTATGTTTATGTTTATGTTTATGTTTATGTTTATGTTTATGTTTATGTTTATGTTTATGTTTATGTTTATGTTTATGTTTATGTTTATGTTTATGTTTATGTTTATGTTTATGTTTATGTTTATGTTTATGTTTATGTTTATGTTTATGTTTATGTTTATGTTTATGTTTATGTTTATGTTTATGTTTATGTTTATGTTTATGTTTATGTTTATGTTTATGTTTATGTTTATGTTTATGTTTATGTTTATGTTTATGTTTATGTTTATGTTTATGTTTATGTTTATGTTTATGTTTATGTTTATGTTTATGTTTATGTTTATGTTTATGTTTATGTTTATGTTTATGTTTATGTTTATGTTTATGTTTATGTTTATGTTTATGTTTATGTTTATGTTTATGTTTATGTTTATGTTTATGTTTATGTTTATGTTTATGTTTATGTTTATGTTTATGTTTATGTTTATGTTTATGTTTATGTTTATGTTTATGTTTATGTTTATGTTTATGTTTATGTTTATGTTTATGTTTATGTTTATGTTTATGTTTATGTTTATGTTTATGTTTATTTTAATGTTTATGTTTATGTTTATGTTTATGTTTATGTTTATGTTTATGTTTATGTTTATGTTTATGTTTATGTTTATGTTTATGTTTATGTTTATGTTTATGTTTATGTTTATGTTTATGTTTATGTTTATGTTTATGTTTATGTTTATGTTTATGTTTATGTTTATGGCCAAAAACGGTTCATCGCTTGAACGGAGCCAATCTGTACCCTGGGTACTTAAGCCACTGGAACAGGAAAAAAATAGAATTCATCAAAGCTTCCTCAAGGCCGCTAACGACAGATGGTCAGGAATTGACACGTGTCGGGTTTCGAGGAATCTTTGGCCAGATATTTCCAAAGAAAAAACAAGGTATTTACTTAAGCTAAGCAGACCTCAACTGTCTCTCTTGGTTGGAATCCTAACGGGTCACAACTCAATGGGAACCCACATGGCCAGAATGGGCATCAGCTCATCTGATCTTTGTAGAGGGTGTCAGGACGAAGAGGTGGAGGAGGGCTCATCCCACTTCTTCTGTGAATGCCCCAGCCTAGCCAGAACTAGAAAATCAGCCCTCGGAGAATATTTTTTCGATGAACTGGGCGACGTCTCATTTTTGCCACTTAAAAGCATCCTAAAATGCATTCAGAATTCAGGATGGTTCAGGGAGGCACCCCCTTCCTATAACTCCCACTAACTCCCTCCCCTTACCCTTATTTACCTACATCTTACATATCCTGGGGAGCGCAATGGATCCATTGAGATCCGAGTGAGGTGATGTGGGCCACCACATCACCACCCCTTCTAACCTAACCTAACCTAACCTAGGCTATTTGGACCCATGCTTCAAGCAATGCACTTTTCAGCTCCCCCAAAGTTTATGGACTTGGAGTTTTCTTGTTCATGTTCAATGGAATCTAGAACAGGAGAACATGCTGGGTCAGTCTAAGGTGTTCAGGTGGGCCTTTTTGAAGATACTCCGAAACTCTTTTTGCAGTTTGGGACGGAGTTATCGTGCACTAAGATGAATTTTTTGCTGATTCTTTTGGCAAATTGTACAACAATTGGTTCCAAAATATCCCTAAAATACCTACCGTTCTGCTGTCAAGGACCAATTTTCAACCAAATGTAACTCCACGCGGGTTGCAAAAACATATGCCACCCCAGACCATTTTTCTCTTTATTGCTTCACATTTCAAAAAATATTGGATCTTGGTACATTTAGCGTTAGCGCCAATTTACGGTACGAATTTTTATTTTTGATCAAAAACAAGGTTAAAGCAATGTGAATTTCACTTGAGTTTGGAATTCTTACTTAAACTTAGCACTATTTAACCATAAGCAACTCTTTTATTAGAAAAATCGGAAGAACAGAATAGAATAGAATAAGATCGGTGAGATGGTGATTATGGTACATACTTAATTTAGTAAGTCCAGTTTATCTATGTATTTTACTATAGGAATGGGTTGAACTTGTTCGCTTTTAACGTTTAATTAATTTTAAAATGGGACTTAAACCATTTTCAAAATAAATGTTTGTCGTTTTATTAATTGAGCATTTTTTGATTCACAAAATCTAAGTGACTTCAAATAAAACCAAGCGGTTTTTTCTTATTCAAATAAAAGATTAAGGATGTTTTCAGATGACTCAATCAATCATCTCGAGTTTTTTGGAAAATGGACTTAGACCACTTTCAAAATAAACGGCTCAAATTTCCCTTTTTTTTACAACGAAATTCAGAGCATGTAGGTGAAAACTAGACAAGAAAATAAATCCTGCAGAAGGGGGTAAAATCTTCTCCCACTTGGACGGGAGGGGAAATTTAATAAAATATTTGCAAAAAACAGAAAAAAAAATAATAAAAAAAACCGGCAATACTTACAGTAATGTTTTGATTTTGTTTGCTTGTTCTTAAATTAAGTTTTTTGGTGAAAAGTTATGGCAAAAAATTATTTCATACTCAATATTTTGAAGAAAAATTATTATTTTATTTTTAATTATAGGTTTGAAAACAGATTTTGCTGAAACGAACTTTATTTAATAATCAACTATTAAAATGGACTTCTGGCTTTCCAAAAAGCTACAAAATATTACTGCAATTGTTGCCGTTGTTTATTATTTTTTTTTTTTTTATTTTATGCAATTATTTTATTAAATTGCCCCTCCCGTCCAAGCGGTGGGAGATATTACCCCCCTCTAGTAGGATTTTTTTCCTGTCTACTTTTCATCTACATGCTCTGAATTTTTCAGCAGATTTTACGCAAATTTCCATAAAAAAAGGGGAAATTTAATTTACCCCTACAGCGACTATTGGGGATGAAAATAAAAATCTGAAAAAATTAGGGAATTTTTTTTAGAGCTGATTTAAAACCATCCAAATATTAAAACTAAACAAAAAAACACTAGAACGACCACCCTAATGTACATGAAAACATAACATATGTACATTTAACAATTTCAAAAAAACCATCAACCAGTTTTTGAAACTATGTACCTACCTATTGAATTTAAAAAAAAAATCTTTTTTTACCAAAAACAACATCATGACTACATATACCATCAACCCGGGTGACTTTGGCCTGGTTGAGTGACTTTGGCTTTTGAATGGATACTTTTTGAAACAATTGTTTAAATATGAAGGATTTGTTTAATTTTTTTCCACCTTCTTTGTAAATTTTTAAAATTTAATGAATTAAAATATGATCATACTAGCTTTAGTTAGTTAAAATTAGAAAATCAGATATACTAAAATTTATTTTTCTTAAAAATGTAAAAAAAAAATCACCTGAAAATGTTGGATAGTTTTAATATGTTGCAGAAATATGATTGCAAAATGACTTTAACTCCGATATATGTATGTATTGATTTGCAAATCTAATTCTCTTTATTCTACATCTGTAACTATTATATAAACAATTACACCGCTATTCATAAACACAAATGAACCACAAATTATCTTTGATCAGTGAGTTAAGTGCCAAATCATATCAATAAATCAAAATTCATGGCATTAAACTAACTCACCAAAGTAGGTACATTAAACGAGTAATTAAGTTAAAAATACTTCTGTCATTGTTGCCAAAAACTAGAGATAGAAGGAAACAGATGCTTGTGACACATATGCTATCTACAGCCTCAAATGAGAGAGTGTATGTGCGAAAGTTCACATTTAGTGAGAAAGTGTATGTGCAGATCCATAAATTGTCTTTGGAGAGAGCAGATTTCTTGTTGATTGTAGTAGATTTTCGTTAAGTTTTTGAACTTAACGTTGATTAGCAGTTTATATTTTTATTGATATGAAATGTTAATTCGTGAACTAACTTCTGATTGACGTTTTAGTTAATTTGTGAATTAGAAGATATCTGAGCAGTTTTTATTGATAGGGCTGTTAATTTTTATTTTTTTTATAAAAAATGCCAAATGGTGGGGTGACTTTGGCCAGCATTTTGGGTGACTTTGGCCCGGTGGCCAAAGTCACCCTCTTAAATATTGCACTACTCAGTTTTAACATTCAGTATTTTCTAATCTTTTAAAACTATTTTGTTCCTTTTGGAATTATTTTGTTTTCTTTAAAATGATTCTGTTCTTTTCATAAAACCAATAAGCGTCCTTATGATTTTATATAACTTTTAATGTGCCTATGACGAAACTAATTTTACCGATGACCCAGGGGCCAGAAAATCCATATTTTCTAAAGGCGTTTAATATCCAGAACAAGTTATGGCCCATTCAAAAACTTCAATTTCTATCATGTTTTGTGGCACAGCAGCTGGAAAATTGTTGCCTGTATATACGTTGTTTATAAAGCCAAAAATGTGTATAACAACTAGATGGAAGGTGGTCCACCTGGAGCTCGATACAATGCTACATCGCATGGTTGGTTTGACAACAGAGTGTACTCTGATTGGTTTCAAAGTATATATCTCCCACACACCTGAAAGTTAACTGGTCCAAAAGCAATCATTGGTGACAATCTTGCCAGCCATTTCTCAGAAGATGTTATCAAACTAGCTGAAGAAAATGATGTAAAAATTATTTGTCTTCCTCCCAATTGCACTCATATAGCGCAACCACTAGATGTGGCCTTCTTTCGACCTTTAAAAATATTTTGGCGGAAGATCTTAACAAATTACAAGCTGGCAAACCCGAAAAACAGAATATTGCCAAAAGAAGTATTTCCTAGACTTCTTAAAAAAGTCTGGGACAGCTTACATGAGAACGGTAAGGCGATGGAAAATTTAATATCTGGCTTCCGGGCAACTGGAATTTAGCCATGCGACAGGCAACAAGTTTTAGCTAAACTGGAAAAAACCGATTGAAGATAGTACTATCAGCAACATGTTGACCCTTAGTGATTCAGTATTGGACTACATGAAGAGCCTTCGGACCCCAGATACCTCGAGCAGAAAGCCAAGAAAGAAAAAGGTTAACACTGAACCTGGGGTGGAATCGGCTAAGGTGATTGGTGATTGTCACATTTATGATAATCAAATGTGATCACATTTTATTTTCCATCGGTATAAGGTGATCACCAAAAATTATTATAAAATTGGCATCACTTTGAAAGACAAGTACTGAGACCTGTCAAAAATTCATTTATTTGATTTTGAAACATTTAAGAAGTTGTCTCACAAATTATAACTAAGCCCATTTTCGCGGTCCATTCCGAACTAACTTGCATTTGGCATCCACCAAATCCAAGAAAATTGCATTTGCACACTACTGGAATTGGACAATAGGAGAGGAGAAATATGGATTAATCAAACTGCAGCTGGCAAATCTATGAACCGAAAAATATGTGTAAGCAAATGTGTTTCTACTAGGCAAATGTCTTATGGACCTATGTATTTGCGGATACCCGGCGTGTGCTATTTCGCTTAAAAAAGAAATACATTTATATATTTTGTTGATTTCTTGGAAAAGATGAAATTTTTGTATGGGAAGATTCGAAATCAATTTCATGAAACCGAATGTTTTGGAATGTTTTTGTGGCCTTGAACCATCTTCGCCTAGTTGCAATTGAATGAAACAGAAGATTACATTTGTGAACGTCTAGTAGAACTTATATGTATATACATACATATGTGTGTGGACAGAATTATGTGCTCGGGTTTGCTTCTAATGTTAATCCTCAAGAGTGGCATAATTCCGTTGTAGCTTGTAGGTACCTAAGGCCCATTTGCTGATACGGAACATAAATACTTATGTTCCACATAAACCCTTAAGTGACACTTTTTGGTTTGCACCAAACGTAAACTCAAACTTAAAAGTCCTTATGTTCAACATAACTTAGGTGGAAGAAATAGTGGCACATAAGATATTTATGTTAGACTTACATTTTTGTTTACTGTTGATTTTGACTTATTTGCCAAGAATTATGAAGATAATTTCATAAAAAAATTAAAGGAAAATAAATACTGCTAACACTTTCTTGCTGTTTTGCAGTGCAGAGGGGATTGGTCTTCTTCTTGAAGTCCTTGGAGGGTTATCTTGCTGTTTTGAGCTGAAAATTTTGAATTTTGAAGCTCTCTAGTCTTTTAGTTTGCTTCTGAGCTCGGAATCACCCTGTGGGATCACCCCAAAGAGTTTTTAGAAAACCCTTGAAGTCCTCCTGCCCAGCAAATTCTGTATCTTTTGAGGCCTAGGATCACCTTGAAGTAGATCTAGGTTTTTTGCTGGGTTGAATTGAGGTAAAATATAAATCTGGTTCAACCCTGTGATTTCGACGAACGAAGCTTCTGAACTATTTGTGTTGTGAAGTCTTTTTCCAATATCAGGTGTAAAAGTCGAAAAGTATGTCATCGACTGCATGGGCTGGAGTTTTCAACTTGAGATAGTTGCTATAGCATGATCCTGACTTGCCGTTGTTTTTTTTTACTCCAGCATTTTCTTTATATCTTCACGTTGTGCTATCGGTTTTTTGTTTTCGATTTCAAGCGTTTTTTTTTTTCATTTTGCAAAAAAACATTTTTGTTTGCTATATATCCAGGCCGTTTACAAAATTAAACACGCGTAGAACCCGATTAAACACAAAAACTAACCAAAATTCACAATATTTTGACGTTCTCGCAAACCGACTTGAAGTTAGTTTAAATTCAAAAGTGATGACTTGCTATGTGTAACATAAATTTGTATCGCGCAACTTACATAAATTTAAGTATCACATAGAATTTATGTGGAACCTAGCTATGTATAAGATTTGTGTTCCGAATCAGCAAATGGGCCTAAATGTTTTTCATTTTGCACATTTTGGTTTGGTAAAAATGATTTCACAGGCACTAATAGATTAAGCGGGCCATTCACGTTAAGACTGTCACACAGGCTGCGATCGGACTGTTGCAACGACTATCGAAAGTACGCACACACGTTAAGAACCAGGTTTACGAACAGTGTGTCAAAAAATTCCTTCAATTTGTTTTTTATTTATCTCGTCTCCTAGTAACAAAATAAAAACTATGAAGATTATTCGTAGACTGAGTAGTTCGGTCGCAAGGACTGTCTCAAAAACTGCCATTCACTATACGACCATTTGGTCGTGTTGCAAGGTTCGTTGAAATGTTCAACCGACTTCCAACCTGTCGTTAGGCGCACGGTCCGATGTACAACAAGGACATTCACGGTAGAACCCGTCGTTTACGACTCAAATTTGTCGGATAGTCCTTACGACAGTTTTAACGTGAATGGCCCGCTTTAGTTTTTTTCTTTTTCAACCTCAGAATTAAAAAATAAAATTAGGATTTTATATGAAAATGAAAACAAAATAGCTGTCACAAGAAAAAGTCACAAAAATATGATTATCACATGTGACAATCACCTTACGCAGACCGAATTTGATTATTGTGACTGTCAACTATCACAATTCACCTTAGCCGATTCCACCCCTAGTGCTAGTGTCACTATGGCAGACTTCACTTATTCGCCGAGTGATTTCACAAAGTCTCTTAATGTAGAAGCAACTCAGGATGACACTGAAGAGATGTCCACTGATAAAGCTGGTTGCTTGTCCATCAGAACTATGTCGCAACCACAAGCCAAGACGCCGCCGCCGCAAGGTCATAGTTTCATCAGACTCATCAACTAATATTAATACACTCACTCATGTCCTTATCTTTGAAAGACTCAGATAGTGTTGACCTCGCTGCTTGGCAAGAGCAACAAATCATTAGTGACGAAGAGATGACAGTCAGCGACGATTATACTATCAATGCTGGTGACTATTTTCTGGTCAGGTTTGCAGTGAAGAAAAAATTACATTTTACGTCGGCTGCATCTTAAACGTAGAGAGCGATGAGTTGACTGTCTCATTCTTACGAAGAGGTGCTGGATATAGCTTCATATATCCAGAAAAAAAGACATATTGCACAGGTGAACAAGAGTGATCTGGAGAAAAAACTTCCTGTTCCAACAGTATAGATCGCCGAGAGAGACTGCTTTTTCCAATATCTTTCCAAGGATATGAAAATTTAAATTAATATTTATAAGTATTTTAAAAAAAAATATTAAAAACAAACAAATCAGTGGTAAAGCATAGTACGCAGCTGAGGTGAAACGAAAATTCTCATACAGAAATTGACACAACGAAATTGTAAACGAAAAATTTCGTAGTCATTTTTGTTATGTAGTACGCAGTTCGACAGTGAAATGTCAATAAAACAGAACACCCTAGCAGATACTCGAACCAAGTCTCCACTTATTTTTCGCATACAATTAATTGTTCGGAACATTATTTCAGGCGAAAATTTGACAGTTTGTTATATTTTGCTGTTGAATTTTATTTAAAAATGAAAATGGAAGAAAATACTGTCGAAACGAACTGCAGAACACAATTATTTGGAACCCTTAGCACCACAACGGATGACACGAAAACAAAAAAAAATAAGAATTCACATCAGTCGAGAAAAGAAATTGACTTAAGATTTTAAAATGTTTTATTTTTGTATTTATTTTGACATCTTTCTGATAAAACTCTCCATATTTTTTTCGCAATCACTTCGTCTCTGATTTCGTTCTCGAGTTGGAGACCCCAGAAAATTTTCGTTCCACTTCAGCTGCGTACTAGGCTTAACCATTAAAACATAATACCAAGTATATAAAAAAAAATCTCTTCTTTCATTTGAGTTGGGTAAGATT
Source organism: Dasysyrphus tricinctus (assembly GCA_963921185.1). Taxonomy (NCBI): domain Eukaryota; kingdom Metazoa; phylum Arthropoda; class Insecta; order Diptera; family Syrphidae; genus Dasysyrphus; species Dasysyrphus tricinctus. Next base: position 87,857,637 of record OY992531.1, read on the forward strand.
GACTTGCTGCTTGTAGTTTATATGAAAATGTATAAAACGTCCGCCCGGCCAAAGTCACCCTCAATTGCAGGGTGACTTTGGCCGCCCATATTTTAGCATCTAAATAAAAAACTACTCCGTAGTATTGTTCTAGATTTATCATACCTATAGAGTGAGTGAAGTAGGTAAAAATGTAGAAATCTTTATTTGAAAAAAATTATTGCAAAAGTTATTCACATTTTAATATGAAAAATGGCCCAAGTCAACCGGGTTGACGGTAGTTTACTAATTTTTCTAAATGAAAGTCGATAGAACTGTTTCCTTAACGGTTGTATTGCAAGTATCGTTATTTTTGGACCTACAAAAATTTTTATGCACGAAGAAGAAAGCCCATAATAAGCTCTGGTGTATAGCCCAAAAACTCTTTCCAAAATTCAACTCCACAATTTAACAAAGATTTACATTCGAATTTTTTTTTTTTTTGGAAAAAGGGACATTTCCACCCACTTTTTTTTCCGTTCAATCATTCTCGGTTCTTATCTTAAGTTAAAATAATCAATAAATAAATATATTTTTTGAAATCTACCTAATTCTATGTTTAGATGCGAGACTTATTGAGGTGGAGAAGTAGGTATAACATGTGCAAACTTTTTTTTATTTGGCTCTAACTTTTAACTCCAATTGTTTTTTTTTTTTTCCTTTGGTGTCATACTAAAAATTACTCAATATTCAGCGGATTATCCTTATCCAACAGGCATACCCCAATACATTTTTCTCATTCTCCTTTCTTCCCCAAACAAATACAAACAAAATTCCATCTCTTAAACAAACTCATGCTCATTCAACAGAATCACTCAGCACATCGTCGTCGTCGGTTGACAATTTGAATTTTCAAATAAACAATGCCCCCGGATATAGCAATGGCCACATGCTCTCAAACTGTTATACATATCCATGACATAAACCATAATTTGAATATTTTTTGATACAAAATTTTTTCGGAAATAAAAAGGTGAAGGTGAAAACACAAAACTCATGATTGTCTGTGGTAGGTACATAGAAAGTAGCAAAGATTCCCCGAATTTTGCGAAGCTTCCTTCCATCAATTATAAACTTTTAAGTGCTTTTCATTAAGAATGAATTCATGTTTCTAAAAGAAATACTAAAAAACATCTAAAATTTTTGATACAAAAATATCAAAAATATATTTTGACTCGAAATATTAATAGCCTCGGTGGCGCAGTAGGCAGCGCGTAAGTCTCATAATCTTAAGGTCGTGAGTTCGAGCCTCACCCGGGGCATTTTTTTTTTTTAAGTTCTTAACAATTTTCACGTAACAAAAACTTTAATTTATTATTTATAATAATTATGTATTTTCAACATTTTTGAGAGAACAACAAAAACATGAAAGTGCTTTCATCAAGTTTTTCTTTTCCACTATGGTGCGTTCCTAACAATGGTTAATGTGTCACAAAGAAGAGTTGCATTAATGCTAAAAAAGTTACTTTGGGTTACTTTTCATTAAGGCAACGATTAAAGTTAAAAATATGGTTAATCTGTCAAACGAAATAGATTGAAAAAAATTAGAAAATCAAAAAAAAATTGTGATTGCATTAGATTTATTGAAAAAATGTTTACTAGCACTTCAAAAATGCATACATTTTCCAAATTAAATTTAATTTCACTTCATTTTAGCACAAACTTGAATCACTAGCAAATTTTTCATTCGTTTTGGCACACATTCCTAAATAAAAAAAAAAAAACGATAAAATCGAAAGAAAAAATGTCAACAAAATAAATTAGTCAGAAAACTGTACATACCTAATTATGTACGAATATAATCCACGATAGAATCAATCAAAATGAAAATACATTATAACATTTGCAATTAAATCAATTCCAAATCGAAAAGTAAACAAAAGATAACCACACAACGAAAGCATTGTGATTTCAGCTTTATTTAATATTAATTAACAATTTCAAGCTATGTACATTAGGGTGGTCGTTAAAAAAAAGGTTATCCCGGATGGACCCAAATCATCTCTAAATGAAGAAAAAAAATTCCCCAATTTTTTACGATTTTTATTTTCATCCCCTATAGTCGCTGTAGGGGTAAATTAAATTTCCCCTTTTTTTTGCATACTAGAAAATTCGCGTAAGATCTGCCAAAAAAATTCAGAGCATTTAGGTGGGAACTAGACAAGAAAAAAATCCTAAGAGAGGGGGGTAATATCTCCCCCCACTTGGCCGGGAGGGGCAATTTAATAAAATATTTGCATAAAAGAGAAACAAAATTATTAAAAAACAACGGCAATACTTACTGTAATGTTTTGTAGCTTTTTGGAAAGCCAGAAGTCCATTCTTATGTCTTGTATTTAAATTAATGTTTTCTGATGAACAGTTTTGACAAAAAATTGTTTCAAACTCAATATTTTGAAGAAAAATTATTATTTTATTTTTTTAATTATAGGTTTGAAAACAGATTTTGCTGAAATTATTTATTCAAAGAACTTTATTTAACAGTCAACTATTAAAATGGACTTCTGGCTTTCCAAAAAGCTATAAAACATTACTGCAAGTGTTGCCGTTGTTTTTTAATTATTTTTTTTTTAGTTTTTGTAATTATTTTATTAAATTGCCCCTCCCTTCCAAGCGGTGGGAGATATTACCCCCCTCCAGTAAAATTTTGTTCGTGTCTACTTCTCACCTACATGCCCTGAATTTTTCGGCAAATTTTATGCGAATTTCCAAAAAAAAGGTGAAATTTAATTTACCCCTACAGCGACTATAGGGGATGAAAATAAAATTCTGAAAAAATTAAGGAATTTTTTTTTCTTCATTTAGAGCTGATTTAGGCCCATCCAAATAATAAAACTAAAAAAAAAACCATTATAACGACCAATGTACATACATAATGTAGTTAGGTACTAGATGAATGGAATGTGATAAATAGATAATAGCCGTTTTCCTTTGGAGGTGGCGAAGTACTTACGAGTAGATGAAAACCCTAATCTAGTACTACCAACTGCACATGCTCTCATGCGCGAGTAGATACATTTTACATGTGAAAGCAGTTTGATGTGTTCCATTGAAAAAAGCTGGCAAAGTACTTGCAAGTACTTCGCCACCTCCAAAGGAAAACGCCTTATAATAGGCATGTGAATGCGGTTTGAAAAATAGCTTTATTCAAATGCACACAAATAATCGAATGCAAGTCTATTTTGATATAGAGGTATTGATTGGCTACAGACATTAGCGTAGCTAGGAGGGGGCACCAGGAGTTAGGGGCGGCAAATGGGAAAATCATCTTCGTTGTTCATGGGATGTTGTAAACCAATTACAAAAGTTTTTTTAGTGAAAATTTTATTAAATTTTTATCAGAAAACATACAATTTTTATAATATTCAAATTTGTAGGGGCGGTAAAATCATCCTCGTTGTTCATGAGAAGTTGGAAATAAACAAAAGTTTAATTTTTACTCAATAAATAATTCAATCAATTTTTATTAAATTGAAATCAAGAGGGGCGCAAATCATCATCGTTGTTTATTACAGAAGTTGGAAATAAACAAAAAAGTATTATTTTGTAAGTTAAAAATTCTATAACATTTGAATAGGTATATAAACGTACAGTTTTTCATTGTGTTCAAATCATTAGGGGCGGCAGAATCATGACCATTGCTCATTATAGAAGTAGGTAATTAACAAAAAAGTTTATTTTTAAATTAAAAATTCTTTCAAATTTTGAAACAAAATGATGGCTTTCGTAATGACCATTCTCTTTTGTAGCCTTACATATAGGTACATGACTGTTAATTCCCTCAATTTAGAGATCAGATGGGTTGAATTTTCTCAGAAAATTTTTCGCCTTAGATTTGAAAAAAAAATGCTGTAGATTGAATATTTTCGGGAATGATTTGTTTTTGTTTTTTTTTAAATAAAAAATAAATATTATTTAAACAAAACTGATAAATGAATAAAAATAAATAAAATACTACCTACATTAGTTTTTTTTTGAACATAAAACCAGCAAACAAAAAAGCTCTAAATAATACATAATGGTTGAATTCAACACAAAGAATTAAAAAAAATGTGAGTTGTTTTTGCGAAGTTTAATTTTTTTTCGTAAAATGAAGTGCAGTATGTAGATTTTGCAGCAGATTTATTTTGAGAAAAAATGCATTAGATCAACAATCTACTACAATTTCAGTGAAGTAATAGGTCTGTTTCTTTACTTTTGGGATAAAGTTTGGGAAAAAGTTCGGGAAAAAGTTTGGGATTGAGCTTTCTGATGTTGTTGTTGTAATGTTTAACCAGAAATGAAAAGTAAAGAAACGCATTTGGGATGTTTCTGGTTTGTTGCGGTTTAGTTTACCTATTTAACTTCATTGCTGGTTGGCTCACTGCATACAAAATTATACAATTTCAATTATTTTTACATGCACTTATCATTTTGGGCTCTATAAATACAACACGGAGAAACATTTTACTTTATATTTGCCTCCACTGTCGGTGGTGGTATCCTTATTGCTGTTAAATCTTGTTTTGTGACGTCACGACTCAACGTTCCTGCTTGTTTAAATGAGGAGTTTTTATGTGTGAAGATGGTCCTTCCAAGAAAAATTATCTATCTTGTCACCATGTACATCGTTCCTGCCAGCTCATCCGATACTTATCATAACGCATTTTTATTTTTAAATTACATTTCTGATCTGATGAACTATAATGATGAAATCATATGCCTTGGTGATTTTAATATAACTAATGTGGCTTGGAGACGTTGTCCCGATACAAACGCTATGGTGCCAACAGGCAATCTTTCAATGGACGACTCTTTGACTATTGATAACATAACGTCTCTTGGACTACACCAAATAAACAACGTTCTTACTGGTTATGAAGTTCTTGCAGGTTTTTCTCTAAACTATTGATATTGTATGATAAAAAGCAAGCTTTTTTTATAAGTGCATATTAACATTTGCTTTCCCCTAAGAATATAGGAATATAAGTGCATATTAACATTTGTTTTCCCCTAAGAATATAAGCCTCAGCTCAAATTAGGACTAAAGAGTAGGAAATTTTTATTAAATGCTTAAGACCGACACATCTTAATTCAGTTTTGTAAGATTTTTTTTCTAGTTTTGCCATATTTTCGTCAAATTTTTGTCAGACTCTGGCACACGTTCCAATAAAAAAGCAAAGTGGTTGGACGTTCTGGTTTCGGCTACTTTAGTTGGTAGGATGTAGATAGAGATACATTAGGACACCTACGCAGGAAGAAAACTATCGAAAAGACACATGCAAAAAAATAAGTACATTTTAAAATTGTAATCGACATTGTGTGTCGTATTCATCGCAATGAAAAATTCCTAACAAATATCGAGTCCTCTTTATCGTGGGGCCCCTTTATCTCGGGGGCTCCGTATCATTGATACGACTGATACCGCGGTAGCTACGCTACTGCTTCGTGGGATAATTAATGCCCCTTGGTAAATTAGAATTAGCGATCTACATCGTGACTTTCAAATTGAAATGGTTACAGAAGTAGTTAAAAATGTACGAGACATGTTCGGAGATTAAGAAGAAACATGCCTCATGAGCTGATGGTCTAAAAGCTATGGGAAAGTGTTGTAACTTTAAACTTCTCCCCAATGCGCTTTATAAATTAAGAAAGAAAAAGGCAAGTGACCATTATTCAATTTTAATCAATTAATTAAATATTTTCGTGTTTGTGTGTTACCTATAAATTAAAGTATATCTCTACGTATTTATCTAACCGGTAATATGCATTGCACGTATGTATGTAGGTGATTTCGGGGTATTTTTTTTATTTTAAGATAATCTATCTAAATTTAGTTAAATTCTGACTACTGGTTCGTTATCAATAAATAATTATCTATGTATGCGAGCTTTGTAGCTGCCTTATATCATAAATTTTGAAGTTAGTGGGTTTCAGGTCCGAGGAGATCTTAGGCCCGGTGTACACATGCCGCCACGTTATCGCACGTGTGTGTGCACCACTCAATTTATTTGTGAGCGCGTTAAAAAGACGCAAGTGTGCACAGGGGCTTATATAATTGCTTCCTCAGCGACGTTTTCCAATCATCATCGACAGATCTAAAGAAGTCTATAATGGTGTAAACTTTCAAAATTCTTGTGAACACTTGTTGATGTGTGACAGATGGCATTTCCCCTCAATTCTTTCTTAGAATTACAATATAAAAAATAGGTACTACGTTAATACATTGAAGCTTTCAGATTATTTTGAAAATATGATAAGATATGTATGTATATCATATATATTAATCTTCTACACAAGCAATAATTAATAAATAACTCAGATAACTTTTTCAAACAAAGTCGCAGTCGCAGTTGAAGTGTTGTTGCCGGTAGAAAAGGAACAGGTATTCCACATAGTTCCTCGAGTTTTAATTTTGTTTATTTGCACATTGTTGCAGGAGTTTCTTTATAGTTCGCCAAGTTTCCTTGATTCTTTTGGAAAAGTGTTTATAATTTCCGGTTTTTGTTTCTTAATTTGGTTACATATAGAATTATATACCAACATTTCGCAAGTGATAAAAATATAAAGTATGAATCAATCAACACAACCTTCAATGTTATCTGATAAAAAAATTAGAGGTGGGATTCCCGAACCGATTTTTGTAAACAACATTACGAATCCACCTCAAATAACTATTGAAACAAGTTATAGACCAACACAAATGCCGGCAAATTATGCAGAACAGCCGCGAAGAGGATGGTTTGCGGAGTCCCAAAAGAACAAACCACAGTCACAATCAATGACTGCAGGTAAAAATTAAGTGTTCAAAATCCGAAACCAAAATATCGAATGCCAAAATTTCGAATGACTTAATAGGGTTTTCACACCAAACCCCAAAACAGGTTTTCGGCGAAAACTTTTCAAAAACCCGAAAACCATTCACACTGAACATTACACGTTTTCGTTTGACATTCCAGTTTGTTTTACACAAACCACGCACAATTTTTTTTATTTTCTTCCATTTTTTTGAAATATAAGAACGGTGATTTATTTTATAAACAGGATACATATGAACAATTTGAATTGCCACAAACAATTATTTATCAATTTTAAATGAAATTATTTATTTTGAAATTCGAATTTTATATTTGATATGACAGAATTCCGTCAGCTGTTTTCAATTTCTTTTGAAAGCATCCCATCAGTTTCTTTTTTGACACTTCAATAGGCGCTGAACTTATTTAAAGGTATGTTTGTGTTGTTCATCTCTGAATTCCAACATGTTTTCGACTGGTTTTATATAAAACTTGTGTTTTACGAAAACCTGAAGCTACAAAAAATGTATGATAAAACTTGTGTTTTCGATTAGGTTTTTCTCCAAAACCGATATTTTCGCGAAAACCGCGATTTGGGTTCGGTGTGAAAAGGCTATAATAAGGATTCGGAATTATGCCGTTTAAAATATTTTACTTTATTTTTTGTATTTTTTTTCTGTGCACTTCGGGAGAATATTCTTTTTGATGTGGCAGCAATTCACAAAAGCCTGAAATTTCCTCGAAATAGTAGACGTGACTTTCTAGGTTTTACAAGCATAAAACAGCACGGATTTGACATTGGATTCGAAGAATCTCAACTTAATGATTTGACTGGATTTCCAAATTGGGGACAGAGTACCGAAGGCAGCACGAGCTTTATAAATTCCACTTTTAAAATCCAGATCCTTACTACCGTTTGCAGATGCAATACTGCCAAGTTAGTTGAACTGTTCGACTTATTCCACTGGCGTCTCTTGTAGAATAATACGCTGGCTGTGTGGAGCGGCCTGTGAGCATTATTTTCGTCTTTTTACTGCTTATCCTTAGACCACTCGACTCTCCCTTCACTTGCAGTGTTTGGCACATCCCGTTTAACCCACTGATGTTATTTGCCAGTAGACTATGTCATCGGCATAGTCTAAATGACTGAGCCTTTCGAACGGTCTCCATTGAATTCCCTGTCGCTCAGATGTATGTGATTTCTTTGTAGGGCTGGCCATGATACCAGAAAAGTATCGGTATCGTTTGGTATGTATATCGGAAACCGAAATGGTACCGAGACTATACCAGCTCCAAACCATCCGAAACAATACCGAGCCGATACCTTACTTTTGGAATCGAAATTTACCCAGACTCACGATATCGTTTCGTATTGGCAGACAAAAATGGATCTATTTTTATTAATTTACTATAAAAACAGTTTTTGTAATTGGTTTCTCGAAAACGGCTTTAAAGATTTGGATGAAATTATCACAACTTTTTCTCCTTAGCAGAGAGAAGGTTTAGGCAATGATTTTAATTAGAACCGCCTGCTGCCATGTCCATTTTACTTAAGCTTTGTTGTTAGTTTATCTGAAACCAGGGATTTGTATACAATTTTCAGACCCTCTGCCAAACCCATTTTTTTAATGACCAGTTACTTCGATAGAATCGTTTTTTTTCTCGATTTGTTTATTAATTGCTTAACTTATGGATCAAACTTTTTGCTCAGTTTATGGTATAAAACGTGTGGGTAAAGTTCTGATTATAAATACATAATACATACATTTTGAGAAACTCGTGCCATAGTCCACAAGTAAAAAAAAAGTAATTTCTGGAATTATAACCCACTTAGATGTGCCTACCATTAAATAGTTTTGCATCGGACCTTTATTCATACTTACTTACTTACTTAAGGTGGCGCTACAGTCCGGGGTGGACCAGGGCCTCAACCAACAAGCTTCTTCCAGCCGGCTCAGTTTCTAGCTAGCTGTCTCCAGTTTCGCACGCCAAGTTGGTTGAGGTCCTCTTCCACTTGGGTGCGCCACCTTTTAAGCTGTCCACCTCTACTGCGCTGTCCCACGGTTGGATTCAAAGACTATCCGGGCCAGACCATTGGTCTCCATTCGCTCTAGGTGACCCAGCCATCGCAGTCGTTGGCTTTTCACTTTTGTGGCTAGGTCAGTGTCGCTGTAGCTGTACAGCCCGTACACTTCGTTGTTGTATCTTCATTCATTCATTAATTCATTCCCCATCTATGCAGACGGGACCAAAAATCCCCCGTAAAATTTTCCTCTCAGAACAGCCTAACGCGTTTTCATCCACACCGTTAACAGTGTCCATGCCTCTGCACCATACATCAGGACCGGGATGATAAGCGTCTTATACAGAGAAAGTTTACTTGCTCGAGAGAGGGCTTTGCTCTCAATTGCCTTCTAAGCTCAAAGAAACCAGCGATTGATAAGAGTAATTCTTCGTTTGATCTCAGCACTGGTATCGTTTGCTGAGTTTATAGTGGATCTTAGTTAGACAAAGTCTCTGACCACCTCCAAATTATAGATGTCTATAGTGACGTTCTGTCCAAGACGTTTTGAAAGATTGTGCCTCTAGTGTTGACGTGAGAGCTTTGCACTTTTCTTTCAAGAACGATGTTGAAGAAGTCGCATGACAGCGCGTCGCCTTGCCTAAAACCTTTTTTGACATCAAAGGTGTCGGTGAGGTCTTTGCCGACCTTGATGAAGCAGCGTGCATTCTCCATCGTCATCCTGCACAAACGGACGAGTTTGGCAGGGATGCCAGCACTAGAAATAGCTCTATATAGCTCGTCTCTATAGATGCTGTCATACGCGGCCTTGAAATCGATGAAAAGGTGGTGGGTTATGATTCGAAACTCCTCGGTTTTCTCCAAGATCTGCCGTAGTGCGAATATTTGGTCCATGGTAGACTTTCCTGGCCTAAATCCACACTGATATGGTCCTATCAGGTTGTTGATGAATGGCCTCAGGCGTTCACAAAGTACGGCAGAGAAGGTCTTATAGGCGATATTAAGAAGACTGATGCCTCTGTAGTTGGTGCAGTCCAGAGAATCGCCTTTCTTGAGGATCGGGCAAACAATGCTGAGGTTCCATTCATCGGGCATGCTTTCCTCCGACCATATTTTACAGATGAGCTGGTGCATACTCCTAACCAATTCATCGCCAGCCGCTTTGAATAGTTCAGCCGCAAGGCCATCAGCTCCAGCAGCTTAATTGGATTTAAGTTTAGATATAGCTATTAGTACTTCGTCGTCGGGTAGACGGAATTGTTGGCTTACGTATTCCAGGTTGAATGGTGCAATGTTATACAATTTGCAGAAATGATTTTTCCATATCCTCAGCACCGACTGCGATTCTACACGATGTTTACCAGATCATCCTTGCAGGCTTCGGTTCGGGCCTTGTAACCCTGGGACGTTCTGTTTACATTTTGGTAAAACTTCCAAGCTTCATTCCTGCAATGGCATCCCTCTATTTCCTCGATCGCACGCTTCTCATGCTCTTTCTTTTTCCATCTTAGAAGCCTGTGTTCCTGTCTGCTCTTCTCTTCAGCTCTGGTCCATTTATGCAGCACCTGTTGTTTGCCTGCATGTACTTGTCAGCATTCTTAGTCGAAACAGGGATTTCTCTGTGGTCATGCAAGGCCCAGCACGTCAGTGGCGGCATCTCTGATGACTTCTTGGCAATTCTTCCACTGGTTCTCGATACTTTCAGTTGGTGGCATAGGACTATTTAAGAGGGTGAGAGAGACTCTATCGGAAAAGGACCTGGCGATTTCTTGCGAATGTAGCCATCCAACGTTAAACTTCCTCACAGTATTTCCCTGGTTTGACTTTGGTCTGTATATCCGTAGCATTACCTCGGCTTCAACGAGGTAGTGGTCCGAGTCAACGTTGGCTCCTCGGAACGTTCGGATATCCTTGATCAATCTGGTTAGCGGTTGATTGATCACCATATTCCCTTGTGAGATGCGAGAACTGCGTTCTAGCTACCACAACGTTTCGCCCCGCAGCAAAGTCGATCAACCTGAGTCCGTTATTGGAGTTGGTGTCGTTCAGGCTATATCTTCCGATTGTGCCAACAAAGACGTCTTCTTTTCTTAACTTGGCAAAATCACCCAAGACAATTTTAATGTCATAGCTAGGGAATTGCTCGTAGAACTCATCCTTGGTGTCTTCATCTTCTCCTCTGTGGGGGCATGCGCGCATATGAGGCTAATGTTGGCGAATTTAGCCTTGATGCAAATTGTCGAGAGGCACTCGTTCACATAGTTGAAACTTAAGACTTCTTGCCTAAGTCTACGACGAATCCACATCCAAAGAGACGCTGCCCTAGTGGTCGGTAACAGTCACCGTAGTAAATGTCGCAGTCTTTCAGTTTTCTTTTGCCCGGTCCATCCCATCGTACTTCTTGGATGGCGATGATGTCTGCTTTGTAGCAGTCTAAAGCTTCCGCTAAATGTTCGGCTGCACGTAGTTTATTGAGAGACAGGACATTCCACGTGCAGATCCGAAGTTCGTTGTCCTTATAACCTGCAACACGTTATTTAATCGTTAAAAATAAATTGCTAGATAAGTTTCAATTTAGTTGCAATCGGGAAGTGGAGGTGGTTTTAGTGCAGTAAAAGTCTCAAACACCTATGAACACGCGTTTTTCGGTCTTCATAGAGTCTTTTGAAGGTTTTGCACATACCCACGGATAAAAAGAAATTGAACTTAAGGTTTGTTTGTAACTCTCCAGAGGGGAAATTGAAACTTTTGTTTTAGCTTAAAAAATATCTCAAAAACGGCTCCAATGATTTTGATAAAAAAAAAACTGTGTATTATTGTAGCTACGAAGTATATTTTGGTAAAAAAATGTTATTATTATGTACCTGGAATTTAAATTTTTTTTAATTTCGAGTTTTTCATTAACGGCTTAACCGATTTTAATCAAAATTTTTAAGAAAGAGCTCCTTTAAAATTTCAATAATATTGCACATCAAAATTTTGAAAAAAGTAAATTTTAAAAAGCAACAATTTTTTTTCAAAACTCAATATTTCGAAAATGAGGTAGTGAATATTTTTAACATTAGGTAGGTATGTTTCTAAATGTAGGTATATTAATTAATACTCGAAATTGGCAAAATTGTATAGATTATTTTCGTTTTGCAACTGCAGCGTATTAGGTTTTTCGTTGAAAATGAGCTAGTAATTTATTCAAACACGATTTTCCCAAAACTGAAAATGGCGCCCAACATAAATTTACTGGAATCGTGAAAAATCTAATTTAGACTCATTGTCATTATTATTGTTGCAAAACGGATGAAGAAACAAAAAACTCTTTTAAGTTTGTGTGATCTCACTAATTTAAAATTATTTAAATAAATAAAGCTTCCTCAGCAGTTCTTTGATTAAATTTGAAAAAAAAAAAAAATATTTGTATGCTTACAGCGTCTTTGATTTTCATGTCAAACGGTATGAGTTTGACGTTGAGTATTGGTTTTGGACCATTTGTTTACTCATCGCATATTCTTGTATGCTGGTTTATTGCTGCCATTCTTGGATCTTGTATATCCGCTCTCTTTGCTCAACATATCTCAATACGTAAATTTAATGTAAGTTCTAAAAGAAATCAACATAATTGTAAATTTGGTTTTGATTATTTCATTTAATCTTTTCTTTATAGTTTCTTGCATCGGTTTTAGTTATTCTCAATGGAGTTCTACTCATCGTAGAACAAGGAAACTCAGAGACAGTAGTTATTTTGGCTCGCTATTGCGATGGTATTGCATTTGGTTTAACTGTGATACCAATTATTCTCGCCGGATCTGAGCAATCAGTAAAAAGGAACAGAGGAGCGATTCTCGGTATCGAACAACTTGGACTTGCTGGTGGTGGTTTGACGATAACAGTATTCGCGATTTATATAGGATTCATGACATTATTGCAAGGCATTTTGAGTGTTATTTATGGATTAATAGCTTTTGTTATGACGTTTTTCCTTACACGTGAATCACCAATATTTCTCTTGCGCAAAAACAATGAGATTGAAGCAGTCGACGTATTGCGCAGACTTCAGAATCCGAAAATAATTACCGACGAGACCTACGCATTGCTGAATGAGAACAAGGCCCTACTGGAAGAAGATATGAGCAGGGGGACTGCCGTTAATATTTCCAACAGCTTAATACCGATGGTTAAGATGATTCTATTCCGATGCTTTGTTACGATGACCTATTGTTATCCACTGTCTTTGGTATTTGTCGTGACTATTTTAGTTGGTTCTTCTATGTATCCTAGCTACCAGTACTTCTACATCTTCATCTATGTAATGTGCCGAATGTTTGGAGTATTTTTTTCTTACTTTCTCATAGACACCGTTGGACGCAGGACACTAAGTACAATTACTTTGCTTGCTCTTGGAGTAATCCTTATTGTGATTGGTTCCCTCGATGTGAACTATTTGAAGACAGAACCAGCAACAGCAGTAATGTGCTTATTATTCGTCTATCAGTTTATTTCTGGCGTTATGGCACCAGTGAGTACTTGCTATTTGAGTGAGGCCTTTTCCATATCTGTGAAGCCTTATTTTATTTTGACTATCATCATCGCTGAGAATATTCTTCAAATAATCATTTGCTGTGTAATAAGGCACTTTTCGGCTACAACATTTTGTTTCACTTTGGGAGGTTTGCAGATCGCCTACGGTATTGTTTTCTATTTTATCATGCCAGAAACTAAGCAAACCACTTTACGCCAAGCTTTGGAAATGTTTCAAACAACATATAATGGTGTTAAAGGATGAACCGTATAGATTTATGTTGTTTATATTATATACTGTATAATATATTATATTATGTATAGTTATTCTTGATTTCTACTCATAAAGTATAAACTTTATAAATTTTTAAAAACATTTATCATGCTTAAACATTTAAATGCGAAGAAAACGAATAAGAAAGATGCTTCCGACGAAACTGTAAAGGTCATTGTTTTATCTTTATATTTTAAATTAAAGTGTTATGAATTATATTTTATACCTATAAGTCTGTTGATTAAATTTATCATAGAAGAGATTTATGTATCGCATAATAATAATTTGTATAAATATTTTCTTACATTAATTAAGTAAACACAATAAACGAGAGTCCTGAAGTATTATCGAAAAAAAAAACTTACGAAATATGAGAACAAAATTAAATAAATGTTTTATTTGCATTTGAAAATAAATGATCTGATAAAATAGCATGTACGCCTTGAAGAACTAACTTTAATTAAAGTGACGGTACAGTCCAGGATGGACCAGGGCCTTAACCAACAAGCTTCTTCCAGCCAGCTCGGTATCTAGCTAGCTGGTTCCAGTTTCACAAGCCAAGCCTCCTGTTACGCTGTCCTCCTCCACTATATGCCGTCCCATGGGGTTGGATTCAAAGACTTTCTTCCGAGCCGGAGCATTGATATCCATTCGCTCTAGGTGATCCAGCTACCTGATGGGGAAAAGGTCAAAATCCCGCCGATCAAAATCCCGCAAGTCGAAATCCCACCAAATGAAATTACTAATTATGTACACGAATCCCGCCAGTCAAAATCCCGCCGATCGAAATCCCGCCGCAAGAATCCCGCCAGTCGCCTGCTACTATTTTGCGGGATTTTCAATACTTTTTTAAAATAATCCCAACTTTTTAGATACTTTTTCATACTTTTCAAACAATATTTTATTTTAATTAGTGAATTTAATTTTATTGAAATAACAGTATTGTATAAGCAGTTGTGTATAGGCAATTTGGCATTTATGTATCTTCAGTTCTTCTTAGAACTCCGTACCGTAGAGGTAAGACCTCGAGGTAATTAGAGAGATAGAAATTGGATTTTATTTTGGTTTTGTGGGGACCGGTGACAACGACAACGGGATCTGGGCATATGTGGGTCTGGATCTGAACGGAGGTGGGTCTGGATCTGGACATAGGTGGGTCTGGATTCTGGACAGAGGTGGGAATTTTTATATCGGTTTGGGTGATGGGGAACGGTAGTCTAAAAGAAGACAGAGGTGGGTTTGGATCTGGACAGAGTGTGGGTCTGGACTCTGGAAGCAGGTGGGATTTTTTTTTTTTTTTTTTTTTAAATTATATAGAAATATAAACTTTTTGGAAATTTTTTTTTGAAAAATATAAAAAAAACAAGATTTTTTGAAGAAAATTTCAATGAAAAATTAAACTTCCCAAGTAACATCGTTAGAGCTAATAGAAGCAAAACTGTTCTTTAGCAGCTTGTAAGCAGTGAAATCCAAAACTTTAGCTCTTAAATAGATTATTGCACAGCTCCCTACATTTATTTTAAAAATGATGTTCTATAATCGAAGTTTCAGAACACTTTTAGCTCTATTAATTTAATAACGACTCACGATTTAAAAATAGCTCTTTAATAACGTTCAACCTTTTTTAAACGAGCTAACTATTGATATCAGCACATAAAGAAGCATTGTAGAAATTTCATGTTCAAAATACTAACGCATGACTTTATAGAAATGTCAAAAAATAGCACTTCAAAAGCTACACAAAAAACGGCTGTAGAGTTTAATTACTAATACTTTCACACAAACTCTTGTGAAGTTAACACTAGCGCATGCGCTTGAAATATCTCTGAGCATTACAAAATCTATCTCTGAGCATTGGGAAATGTGAAGACTCGATAGAGCTACAGCAAATCGACTATAGAGCTCAATACTAAACCTCTCTCAAATAAAATACTACTACTCAATATTAGGGTGTTCCACAATAAAATATATTAGCCATGACTTCAACGGGAAAAATTAAACCAAAACTAGAAAATAAATACAAAAACTTTCTGGTGAATACCGAGTATGCACCACAAATATCAAATAAGATGCTAAATTCACATTTTTTTTTATTAAAATCAATTAAACAGTTTGCTTAAAATTTTTTTTAAATAATATTAAATCTATGGCTGAGTCGCAAAAGTATTTGCTTACGTGCTAAGAAATCATAATGCACTTCAATGTTGAATAGAATTTAAATAAACAAGAATTTTTTTCCAGAAATTAGAATTAGCCAATGAATTTCAATTTCCGAACACCCTACTTTTTAAGTACTGAACGCAAAACTCTCATTTTGTGGAAACTAGCTCTAGAAGAGCTCGGTTGAAGACAAACTATGTTCATAATAAAAACTATGGCGACGGAAAAAAAATCATTGAATAATTTTTCTTTATTTATTTAAACGAATGCAAAATCTTTCCTTTCAACAAAAACACAATAAAATATTGCAATGAAAACAAAAATAGTTAATTTCATGATTTATTAAATTTATTTATCAATTTTTTACATTGTTTAGGTAAACTTTTTAAAATATTTCACGCGTAAAATAAATAATTTCGAAGGCGCGTTGTTATTTTTCGAGGTACCTTCAGTACAATTGTGATAAAACTAAACGCGCACTAAAAAATCACTTACATGGCACTCACAAATATTAATTTTATTTCTCACTACGACATTTTCTCTGCAAATATTTAATTAATTTCCACGACATCACATGACCTTTTCGATTGCTACTATCACACAAATACAATCTCCCTAATATTATTTTAATTTATCATTTGTATTATCTAAACTAATACAAACAAAGTGCTGTCAAAAATGTTGCTTTAAAGATATCTGAATCATGAATCAAAGAGCTTCAAAGCCATACTAGCCACTGACAAAGAGCTGGCTTCGAGCAAAAATTAGCTCTCAAACTCAATGAATTCGCTGTAAGCATGCTTTACACTTGCTTTAGAAGCGCATCTGGAGCTTCTTTTGAAATCAAAGAGCTTTAAGATTTGCTCTAAAAACGCTGTTAAAGCATTTGAAGAGCTAAAATTGTTACTTGGGTTTTCTCAATTTTTTTTCGGTTTTTAATTTTTCTTCGAAATATGAATGATAGGTACAGTTGCTCAAAAAAACTTGACATTGGCGCTCAATTGATGCATCGAATCATACGAAAAATCAACTTTTATCTTTGAACGCAATTTGCGGCTAAACTAAGCGTCCTAGAGGCAGCAAAGTTTGCATCTTTAAACTTGATTTGCGGCTAAACTATCCGTCCAAGCGACCTTAAATGCAAAAGAAACTTTACATACACCCAACCTCGCACCCACCCCAAATCCTATAATGAGCCCAGGCAGGGGGGTTGCATGGGAGCAGCATGCCCCCCCATACATACCTCACTGCTTATTCGCGTTTATTTTCCACCCAAGGTAGTGCTTCTCAAGAAAACTTGATACTGGCGCTGAATTAATGCATCGAATCAAACGAAAAATCAAATTTTATCTTTAAACGCGATTTGCCGCTAAACTAAGTGTCCTAGAGGCATCAAAGTTTACATCTTTAAACTTGATTTGCGGCTAAACTAAGCGTCGTCCTAGTGAATTATAAAATGCATATTCGTGATCTTGGAATGTGCCCGTTCAAAATAAAGTTGGTAAAAAAGTTTTTCCAAAACTTTCAAAAAAAATATTTTCAGTTTTTTTGGCTAAACTTTAGCGATTTTTGTTGTCTTTTTTTAATTTTTTTTCGAATTATGTGTGAATGATATTTTTTTCTTTAAATGCAAAAGGAACTTTGCATACAACCTCGCACCCACCCCAAATCCTATAATGGCATGCCCCCCCCCCCCCCTACACACCTCGGTGTTTATTCGTGTGTATTTGCCATCCTCAACTAATGCATCGCATTATACGAAAAAATCGACTTCAATCTTTAAACGCAATTTGCAAATTGCATAGGAAACTAAATATTAATGAGCTGTCGCATAGTAGTAGAAACGGCGGGATTTTGATACGCGGTATTTCGACATACGGGATTTTGATTCGCGGGATTTCGACCCCAACCCACCTGATGTCGTTGGTTTTTCACTTTTACGGCTAGGTCGGTTACGCTGTACAGCCCGTACAGTTCGTTGTTGTAACTTCTTCTCCATTCCCCATTTATGCAGAAGGAACCAAAAATCACCCGGAGAATTTTCCTCTCAAAACACCCGCGTGGATGAGAACCACCGTTAATTGTGTCTCTGCACCATATACATCAGGACTGCGATGATAAGGGTCTTATACTTTGATTGCTTTGCTCCTAGCCTAAAGACACAGCACACAGCAATTGGCAAGAGTAATTCTTCGTTTGGTCATAGCACTGGTATCGTTCGCTGAGTTGATACTGGAGCCAAAGTATACACAAATCCTCTGACCACCTCAAAATCATGGCTGTCTTAGGGTGGCTCGATTTTTTTTTTGTTCTCAATTCAGATTTCGGGCACGATATCAAGCAAAAAAAAAAATTGTAAGAAAATTACAATCTTGTACTGCTCCGAGGTCATAGAAACATCTCATGAAACCAAAAAATATACCTTAAAAATAATAAATTTTCTGAAAAATAAAACCATTATTTTCTTTTTTTTGTGAAGTGAAATAAATTTGTATTATATGTAAATGAAAAAGAAGAACATTGTTATCAAAAACTTATTAGATATTGATAGAGGAAAGTTAAAACAAAGTTTAAATAGGTAAGCAATAGGTCAAAGGTTGAACAATAAAAATACAAAACTTTGAAATCTTTTTTAGAGTCAAAGAAAGGCATTTTGTTCGTGATTCGATTCTTGATCTAATAAATCCATCACGCCTCATTGGACTACAACTACAGACAGCAGCCGTAGATTCAGTGACAATTTTAACGCACCGTTCCGTCGCTTGAGTGTGGCAAAGGTAACCCTTTAGGTGTGGTAATATAAATGATCCAATCAATGAAGTATCTATCTTGAATGCAATCACTGATGACTTCCAGGCGAATGTTTCTAAATATTCGAGGATCATATAAAAAACTCAAAACTCATTCCAGTTTATTGTGTCAATGTAATCCTTTGAATTAATGTTGAACTTTGGCAAAACGAAAGACCGCACCAAAATTGAAGAAGTTTCTAACTGCTCTCGTGCTTCTTAAGGCTAAAATTCGTATTGCATCTCTTTCGTCTGCAATCATTGAAATTAAAATATTTTTCGAGTACCAAAGTAGCCGTTTCTTTGAATAACAGAATCAATTATTAATTTCAGATTTGCAGGCAGGTACCGTGTCAACAATAGCTGCGTTTTATTATCTCTGGGTCTGGGTCGAGGTTATCTTTTAACAAGTATTACAAAAACAACATGGGATCTAGTTTTCTATCGAGGTTAATTTCAATAACCCAGATAGAGGTTTTCACTCTG
The DNA here is from genome assembly GCA_963921185.1 of Dasysyrphus tricinctus. NCBI lineage: Eukaryota > Metazoa > Arthropoda > Insecta > Diptera > Syrphidae > Dasysyrphus > Dasysyrphus tricinctus. The sequence continues at coordinate 87,876,675 of OY992531.1, forward strand.
ATCGGCAGAGGGCTATTTACCATTGTGAATGATGTCAGCGTTTGTTGGAATAGAGTGGAAAAGAGACAAGTGTTTACATGAAAAACAAGTAAACATAAGAAAAAAAAAGACTGATATACAGCACTGTTTTTGCACTAACCCACATCGTTTTATTTTCAAGAGGTGAACCATATGGGTTATGAGCGATAATAAAACGCGCCTATTATAGTCTTTTGAAGATGTCGAGCGCCATAGATACCCTGAGGTTGACTTTTAATTTCAAACCACATTGGCAAATAGACTTTTATTATATAATCGACCAATAACAGCAAATTTTCGGATGGAATCAAAGTTGAAAGATATAACCTTAAAATACGATTACCAGTAGTAAGCCACCTTAAGTGAACGATCTTACTGGGATTTCTTTTTTTAAACCTTCGCTACAAATTCCTGAACTGATGGCTTGACAAATTTCAAACAGGTATCGTTGGTCAGTGCTGAGATCATGATACATAGTTTAAAACATTTGGAGGGTTACATAGAATAGCTTGAAATGGCACTACGGGCAAGTTCTCGCAGTCTTTCAATTTATTTCCTAAAGTATCTGTAAAACGACGTGGTCCTGTTGTTGTTCCATCCAGATGCTCAAATATGTGTCCAAGTATCAGCTTATTTGCATGCAACTGGCATATAAACCATTGCAATGGTTTTCCTGACTCTAGTTCCAAACGACTAATAACACCCCCCTTGGATCCCGTGTTTATAACTGTTCCATCACTTCCAACAACCACGACCTTCGCTTTGTCAATCCATTTTCATTAAGAAACTCTTTTAATTTTGTACTTACGATTTCAGCTTTTCCACTTTGAAGGGAGAAATGTCCTAAGTATTCAGATTCAGGCTCCTTTACTAAACTTAAATGCTCTTCAACAACAACCTTCTTTCTGCTATCTATCATACTGAGAGTCTTATCTTTTCGTTCATCAAAAAAATTCCTATCTGGAGCTCTTGGAACGAGATCGTCAGCGACAAAGATGATATGGATGCTCTCGCTTTCACACGGGCTCCTCTGATCTTGTGCCTTTCTACAACATTGGCAAAATTGTCCTTTGAAATCATTCCAACATCTTGAAGAGTCGCTGAAACAATTGCAGTTGCTGCCCTGTCTGATATCCCAAATCGGTCGAGTATTTCTGCAACTGTAGAAAAGTTTTCAATTTTCTGAACGGTAATATGTTCTGCATCGATGGGAATTTCAGATATCTATTTCCAGTGATGATCTTGATGTTAAAGTTGATTCTGTAGCTTGATGAGGAAGTAGCAGTATTTCTTCGTTTTGAACTTCAGATATTGAAGCTCTACTAAGTGATGGATAGTGTTCCAAAAATGATTGCGATGTTGACGAGGTATTTACTGTGGTTGCATGTGTTATAAGTGACACATCACGTTTTCTTTTTCTATTCAGGCTTTATGTAATCTGCTTTGTTGCCTTTACTTCAACATTGCTTATAAACATTTTTCGTTGGGTTCTCTGTACCATCAAAAATTGTCTCTCTTACTGCAACTTCAAATTGTTTTTCACATTTACATGTTTTCCCTAAAAATTTGAATACGATTTTTGTAATATTCTACGTTTTTCCTATAGTTTTCTATAAATATAGTTCGACCCTATATTTCAAGTCATCAACTGTGAAATTCCATTGACGGATGGCTACGATGTCGATGGATTAAAAACACACTAAAAATCTGTAATTTTTTTTATACATAGCTGTTACTCTTCCGAAAAAAGGTGACTTTAGGGCAATAGGGTGGCATTTGGATTCAAATTCTTTTCTGTCAAAATATAATTCATACCGTATTTTTCAAGCTTTCAACTTTCAAATTCCATTGACGGATGGCTACGATGTCGATGGACTAAAAAGCCTCTAAGAAATCTGAACTTCTTGATGAATTTTTACTGCTGCAGAAAAAGTTGATTGGGATCAAAATATACCTTTTTTTTTGTCAAAATCTAGTTTGTCCCCAGGGTATTTGCATACGATTTTTGGATATTACTCTAACATTAAATAAAAATCACGCAAGAATAATATTGCATCGCTTAAAAGCAGTTTGAGCGTCGAGAAAAACTGAACTACTTTTCTGCAGCACTGAACACTGCCATCGGACATTCCAATAATCTTTCCAGTCAGTGGTGGAAAATTGGTTGGTTGGTGGGTGGACAAAATCAAAACGTCACCGATAAATAGAAACAAATAAAATCAGACTAAAAGTGAATATAAACGATAGTAAAAATAACAAATAAAAAACAAATACAACAAAGGAGTAAAACAAAATAAAAATGTTAGAAAAAATATCGAATCTTGTATATAGAAAACAATAAGTGTCGTGAATTTTATAGTAAAAATGTAAGGGTATCAAAGGATTAAATGTCGTGAGCAAATACTCGGTCTCGCTCTGGCTCTCACTCGCACTTATTGTGCAATTTTCTTTTATTGTTTTTTTAGTTTTTGTGGTGCAATTAATTAATAAATGTTTGCATTCTGCACTTTTGTGCAAAAAACAATATGTAATTCGGGATCCGTGTTTGCCGTTTTATAATATGATGTCTTAAAAGATAGATGTTGAGTTCGGGAAAATACTTTTTTTTATGTCAAAGGATTGGACTTCCACTTTTTTGTTAGTTTTTAGTATTTTGAACATAAACAGAATTCTGGAAATGCCCACAGATGCCGAACGCATGTTGGAAAAATGGGGGTTGCTTTCTTAAAAGATAGTTGTTGAGTAGACGCATCTTCGAGAAAAATGTCAGTGTTGCCAATTTGCGGGAAAAAAGATTTTTTTTATGCTAAATGGTGGAATTTACATTTTTTGGTAGATATTAATACTAGTACGTCCAGCCCTCGATATCTGAGTTCTAATAGCAATATGATCTAGTTGGTAGATTTCTAGAAAACCGTTCAAGAATCGATCAACAAAATGATTCTCTTATTTCAATCAATCGATCCAATTTTTTCCAAACTCTAAAGAATGAAATTTTCAGTTTTTACTGCTCCGGAAAAAGGTGATTTCATGTCAATTGGTTGACATTTGAATTGTAACACAACTTTTTATGTGAAAATATAATTCGGCCCTTTTATCCATCAAGACATGGACTGTCAAATTTCATTGACGGTCGGATACGATGTCAATGGATTAAAAAAACCTCTAAAACCCAAACATTTTTGATGAATTTTTACTGCTCCAAAAAAAGGTGATTTTAAAGCAGTTGGGTGACATTTGTATCAAAATATACTTTTTCTGTCAAAATATAGTTTTCCCCCTACATTTCAAGCCAAAAACTGTCAAATTCAATTGAAGAACGGCTACGATGTCGATTGATTGAAAACCCTATACAAAATGTGAATTTTTTGAATAATTTTTACTGCTCCAGAAAATGGTGATTTTAATGCAATTTGGATCGAAATATACTTTTTCTGTCAAAATTTAGTTCCCCCCTATATTTCAAGCCATCAACTTTCAAATTCCATTGACGGATGGCTACGATGTCGATGGATTAAAAGATGGATTATTACTCCAACATTAAGAAAAAATCGCGAAGAATAATATTGCATCGCTTAAAAGCAGTCTTGAACTGAACTGCTTTTCTGCAGCACTGGACACTGCAATTGGACATTCCAATAATCTTTCCAGTCAGTGCTGGAAAATTGATCACCGATAAATAGAAACAAATTAAATTAGACTAAAAGTGAATATAAACGATAGTAAAAATAACAAATAAAAACAAATACAACAAAGAAAAATGTTAGAAAAAATATCGAATCTTGTATATGGGTCAATATTTCAAAATATTAATATTTCAGTCTCCTTCATTTTTGAACCGAAGTATAAAATTTTATTATAAGTTTGTTAATTGGATGGCTTGAAACAAACGGGTTCTAATATTCGCTCTAGAAAAAATAAAGTTAAAAAAAATATCATACCCGCTATCTTCATTTAAACACCCAAAATGTCATTCCCCTGACGTGTCCCCAGGCCTACTTACCACACTGTCTGAATTTTAGCAACGAAACTAAAAATGATACGCAAAATCTAATGATGCAGTCTTATATATATATATAAGCATCCTTACTATAAAATAGTTAAATGATTTTTAGTTGCTTTATTTTTTTAAATAGGAGCTATTAAGTAAGTGTACCCCATAAATTGATCATTTCTATCCCACCAATGGAAATTTAAAAAAAATATATTTAGGCTCAAAATAGAAAATTGATTTTTTTGTTGTTTAACGGTACAGAATAGCTCTTTATGAAAATTGAAGTAAGGGTTTTAAAAAAACTTTTTTGTCTTTTTTATTTCAAGTTAAGGCAGTAATTTTGTTTTTCGTTAAGCGAAATTGTCATTCCTCTAACGCGTGTTTTTTAATAAACCGTGTGGTATAAAAATTAAAAAGTTTTACTCGTCTGTGTCTTTTACAAGGGCCTGCGTGAAAAATAATATAAAACATCAAATTTTCTAATAACCTCCATTTAATTCTCATAAAACACCCTTCGGAGTCATTCCCCAAACATCATTTTTTGTGCCATTCCCCTGACTTTCAAGTTTTCTTTATAATGATTGATTGCGTTTTCGTAACTCTAGAAGAATCAATTATATTACATTTAAACATATTTACAGTATTTTTAGTAGTTTTGAATTTGTTCACATTTTCTCGGTCAAAATATCATAAAAAATACGATTATTACTATAAAATGTTTAGCCTCGCAAAATTCTTGAATCATGAGAGCAAGTTCGTGCAACATAGTAGTGGATGCTATTTTTCATGCTAGTATTTGTTCTTCTTTTTCTTTACACTCCTGAAACCATTCGCAAAATTAAATATCCATCTAATCAACGGAGTAAATATAAATTTTTGTCATTCCCCTGATACAAGTATCATTTCCCTGACATAAAAAACCGTTAGATTTGATCAAATGTTAAGACTCCTTGCCTTAAAGTGGTTATTATAGAGTTATTAAGAGATATAATTGTTCGTCTACCAAAATAGGTTCGTTTGAGCGGAGGTCCACTTTGGAGTGAAAAATATTAATGTTTTGAAATATTGACCCATATAGAAAAAATAAGTGTCGTGAATTTTATAGTAAAAATGTAAGGATATCAAAAATTTAAATGTCGTGAGCAAATACTGGCTCTCGCTCGCACTTATTGTGCAATTTTCTTTTATTGTTTTTTAGTTGTTGTGGTGCAATTAATTAATAAATGTTTGCATTCTGCACTTTTGTGCAAAAAAAACATTTGAAACGATATGTAATTTATATGCATTCGGCTTTTGTAGACCGCGTAAATTGTACCACAAGATTCGCGTTTGCCGTTTTATAATATTATGATGTATTTTGAACATGAAAAAAGTTGTGAAAATGCCTTAAGATACCAACCGCGTGTTGGGAAAATAACGGTTGATGTCTTAAAAGATAGGTGAAGTTGTGGAAACGCTTCCAGATGTGAATCGTGATGTCTTAGGCGCCAGTTATAGCTATACCATTGAAACTCATCATTGAAAACTTAAATGATTGATTTTGAGACGTTTAGAAAACACAAAAATTGACTTTTAATTTTTCAATGATCATTGGTAAGGTACCTAGTTCAATCATTGAAATAAGAAAAGTCTTTTTATGTGGAAAGTTGGGCCTATTCGAATTTTTTTTTGTTGACTAGAAATATTAATTAGGTCATAACTTTTATTTGCCCATCAAAATAATAATTGATTTTACTTCCTAAACGACTCAAAATCAATCATTAAAATTTTCAATGATGAGTTTCAATGATAGCTATAACTGGCACCTTAGAAGATAAATTTCTGAATGATAGATGTTGTGTTGCCACTTTTCGGGAAAATACTATTTTTTATGTCAACGGATCTTCACATTTTTGTTTTTGAACATGAACAAAAAGTAACGAAAAGGCCTCCAGATGCCAAATGCGTATTGGGAAAATAACCCTTAATGTCTAAGAGTATAGGTATTGATATCTGAAAAGATAGGTGTTGAAGAAACGCACGCAGATGCCAAAAGCGTTGAGAAAAAAAGATCTTAGAAGATAGGTGTTGTGTAGATGGAGCTTAGGGTAAAATGTAAGTGTTGCCACTTTTCGGGAACATACTTTTTTGATGTCATAGAATGGGACCTCCACTTTTTTGGTAGTTTTAACATTGAAAATGTTTATAGGGTCGTTTTGAGTAAATTATGGTGTTACTAAAATGAATAAAGTGAACAAGTGTGTATATGAGATGAACGCTGGTGTATAAGGGGGATAAGATCGAATTTTTGGTGGTGTTACTAAAATGAATAAATTGAACAATGGTAATATGAGATGAACGCTGGCGTATATGGGGGATAAGATCGAATTTCTGGTGGTGTTACCATTCATTTTGGAATTAACAAATATGTATAGAAGATGATTGCAGGCGGATAGGGAGGGTACGGTTGAATTTTTGGTTGGTGTTTCTAAAATGAACAATTTAAGTTTTAACTATACATATTACTATAATTATAAAATGCAAGAGCTAGTGCAGTCAGCACTCAGCAGTGCATTGTGCTTCTAAAACTAAATCTAAGCTTTGGAAATTTTTTGAAAATGTTTATGATAGGAAAATAATGTAGAGGTGCAATATGACGTTTTTTAAAATATGGTTTTATGTGAAATGGTCGAACAAAAAAAGAAAACAAATGAGAAGTGCCAGAGTAATATTTTTTTTTGTTTATCGATGGTTTAGTTTAATATAACAATTTTGTACATATATTTTGCAATTCCAAAAAATCTACAAAGTGAGATATTATTGGTTGTAAGTTCAAAGTTCTAAAAAAGATGGTTCACAAATGCTACACATCAGAGTTAAGGCTGATTGTACTAAATTGTATAGTTTAAGAAAGATAATAAATAACAAATTGTTTCGTTTCAGGAAATTTTGATACCTAGTATTTTTTTATATTTTATATATTTTATATAATTTTTGTTCATCGATTTTTCGCAGTTATTATTTTTTATCTTTTAAATGGTTGCATTTAAAAATCTCAAATTCATACCGGAGATAGATTATATAGATTCACATATAACATGTAAAATTTGATTTTTTTAATCGTACCTAAGCCGAGATAATAACATATTTCTGTTCATTTACATATCACCTACTAACTCTTTAATCTGTGCACCTAGACAATTAGTTTTTGTTTTATTAGCAGCTTGAATAATTGACAATTATTTTGATATATCATACGTTGCTGTACGTTCTATATAAGCTTCACAAATCGAAAATACAATTAATTAAAAAGTGGTACTAAATCTTTAATCAATATTCCTAAAATTCATCGTCGTCGATTTGCAAGTTTTTGTGCGGACAAACAGCCCAAATAAACAGAGCACAAAAATATAGTCCCATAGTTCATTGAAGATTTCTTTCTATCTCTGCCAGGGTTGCAAAAGTCGATAAGATTGTACTTTTTTCGATACACTCCACTTTGCTAAAGTACTCCACTTTTGCATTCAACGAAAAAGATAAAGTAAATTAAAAAGAAAATCATCTGACCTCACAAAATGTATACTGTGAACCGAGGCTGACATCGATATAACAGAAGAAATAAAAATGATTAATACAGTTTGTTCGAGAAAATGGCATCTACAAAATACCGGTTTCAACAATCTCGCAATTAAAAATCGAAAACATTAAATTTATAAAATTTAAATCTCGCAAAATCGAAGGGTATTGCAACAAATTCCTACAGTTTTGTTATAAAAGTTTCGCATATGTAAGTATGTATGTACCTTATATGTTAATTAACATAAACAGCTAAGTTGTTTTTTTATTAATTGGATATAGAAATATTACATACGTTCATACAACAGCAAATGTGGACAAAATATTATCAAATCAAATCAAAAAGTACAATTCGATACACTTTCCTTTTATATTTTGATACATTGCTGAAACAGAATTTCATCCCTGATATCTGTTTAGTAGTTTATTATAAGAGACTGTTCATTTCAGTGTTCAGTGTTCAGTCTGTCTTCAGTTGCAAAGATGCCTTGGAGTTGGGTGGTTTGTTTGCGCTGCTTGCCGGTAAATATTTTTTTTATTAATAGTATAGAATGCGATGTGCGTGAAAGGTAAGTAGGATAGAATGCATGTGGGATGTTTAGTTTTCAGGTAGGTTCGTTAGTTTGTTGGGGGTTTTTTGTTTGTTTATTATTTTACTGTTGTGTTTTGTTTAGCTATGATTAGATGGATTAACGAAGAAAATGAAAAATATGAAATAAGAATACCTACAAGTGGGAATACAAATATAGGTCAATAAAATCACAAAACTAAAGCATACAAAAGTTATAATTTTTTAACTTCCCATTGGAAGTTATTGTAAATGGTCCGATTTGTCAAAATAAAAATTTTAACATATCTTCACGTTTCGCTCCCTAGAATCGGATTCCATTTTTGTAGAGAGATGTCTGTGTGTGTTCGTACGTTCCTTCGCTTTTTTTGTTCACCGTATCTCAAGGACGAATTAAGATATCGACTTCGGATGGATTTTATTGTATACACAGTAGTTTCATTACAAGCAGAAAGGACCTTTCAATAAATTCAAGAAGCAGTTCAAATTTCCTTAGTCTCAGATATCTCGAGAACAAATCGACTTCAGGTTAATTTTATTCTACGCAAATTGACGTAATAAGGAATTGATTAAAATATAGAAGTATATCAACTTATAGTTTTTTTTTAATAAAAAAATGTAGATGAAAATTGTTGAAAAAAGTTGTTTGGCTCGAATATCTTGACAACAAACAATGATATTGGCTTCGAGGTTATTTTATTTTATACGCTATTTTATAGATACAAATTGATAAAATTTAAAAAAATATTGAATTAATAGTTTTTTTTAAGCGAAAAACTGCAAGCAATTCTACACACTAATTATTAAAAAATTGGTTTTTGCCTCAAAAATCTTGAGAACAGATAATGACATGACATCGGGTTAATTTAAGTCCACACACTAGCTTAGAATTGATAATTGATAGGATTTATAAAAAAATTCAACAAAAAGTTTTTTTTTAAGTGAAAAAGAACTACAAGATAAGTACTTCACCAAAAATTGTGGAAAATATTTTTTCATCTCAAATATTTTGAGAACAAACAATGATATTGACTTCAGGCTAATTTTATTCTTTAAATGAGTTTATAATAAATGATTGATAAAATTTGTAAAAATATTCAACAAATAATTATTTTTATCGAAAAAACTACAAGAAACTTAACAAAATTGTAGAAAATTTTTGTTCGTCCCAAATATCTTGAGAACAAACAATGATATTAGCTTTTGGGTATTTTTTTTTCTATAAATAAGGATTTGTAAAAATATCCCATAACCAGTTTTTTAAGCAAAAAAACTACAAAAAACCTTACAAAAAAATGTTGAATTGTTTTTAGTCTCGAATATGTTAGGAACAAATAATCATATTGGTTTCGGGCTTCTATATATGTATGTACTAGATTATAATTGACAATCGGTAGGTTTTGTATAATAATTCAACAAACTGTTTTTTTTTTAATGCAAAAAAAAAATACAAAAACTATACCAAAAATTGTTGAATACAAAAAAATAACATTGGACCTCTAGCTTCCGGGGCACCACAAATTGGAAGTTACTAGTGTGGGTCACAACCAGCCTCTTTTTGAAAATGCAATAAAGGACCGTATTGCAAGAGTCTCTTCAAAACAGACTGGTTGATTAGACTAAAAGTCGATTTATCGTTATTGCTAATTTGTATTAGTAAATATTTTCCTATTTGATAGAAATTTTAAGTCCATCAAGAATTTTTGGTTGACTTTTGTCTTGCCGAATTTTTTCGAAAAGACTCGTAATAAACCCCAAAATTTAAAAAAAAAAACTACAAAGGGCATAAGAAAAATAGAATTTTTCTGACACGTACCAAACAGCAGCGTTGAAAATTCGTTTGTAGGCATATATTTGAGGGAAAATCAAATATAAGTTAGCGTTGCCTACCACAATTAAACAGTTACACGAGTTAGGAAAAATCTATTCAAATACAGACCGAAATAAACAAGCAATAGGTGTAGAAATTTTTAATTTTTGTTTGGTGCTACCACAAAGCTAAATCAAAAAGAAAAAAGTAAGGTACCGCACGAAGTAAATGAAAAATATAAGATTAGAAGACAAGCGGGAAAATAATTTATGTGGGTCAATAAAATAACAAAAAGAAAACACCTCTTTTGTATATTTGAAAATGAAACAAAATAAAAAAAACTACAGTGGGAATAAGAGAAGACAAATTTTGGGGAGAGGTAACAACTACCAACATTAAATATTTGTTTTTTGGAAAATATAATTTTATTTAGTGTTACAAAAAACGTGATTTTGGAAAACGAAAAACGAATACAGGACGAAATAGGAAAAAAAAGTAGTTATACATATGCTAACATCATTTTGCGCTTAGGGAAGAACCAAAATTTGGTTGAAGATAAAACGGAGGGAAAATTAAATGTATGTATTAAGCAATTAAGAGCTCCGATTTTTGTTGGATTAACGGCTTAAAAATTATCCTTCCTTAATTATTTTTAAAGCTGAAGAGAAAAAAAACAATTTGGTGTAACTAAGCGCAAGTAAAGATGGAAGTGCGAATAAAGTTTGTTTAACAAATTTTTAGTTTTCTTAGTTCAATATAATGTTTGGATTGGTCTTCATAAAAAAGATGAACTAAATTGATATGTATGTATAAATTGGTAAAGATAAAATTTAAAAGAGAAAAAAGATTGTATAAATTATAAAGATTAAGGATTTATCTAGCATTAGCAAGTCATTTTCAATGTCCCCATCGTTACTCAAGGAGTGAAATCTGTAAATTTTTTTTTCATATTTTGAACATGAAACTATTGCAAAAACGCCCCCAGATAAAAAAAATCCGCTTTGAGAAAATAAAGTTTCATGGCTTAAAATTTAGGTGTTGAGCATGCGCACCTTCGGGTAAATTTTTGGTGTTGCCACTTTATGGAAGGGTACTTTTACTTGATAGTTGCAATCCAAAACTTTTCCTTAAACATGTGATAAGATCTTGATATAAATACATTTTATGTGTATAAGAAAATTTTTCTTTAAACCGTTACAATGATTCAATTTTTTTTCCATGCCATTCTCTTTGATCAAGAATTTAGATGGCAATCATTTTTTCACCTCAAAATATTAAAGAAGTTGTTTAAGCTATTTAAATATCGTATTTTATATGCTTTTTAAAATTCTTCTCTCATAATTTCCCTCAGGCTCTTGAGCAAGTACGTGCGACCCAGTCGTGCATTTTATTTATAATTGGAGGAAGTTCCAGAGCGAATATATTTTTTAAATTGTTGTTTTATACAAATTTGAAGGTCCATTTTTCAAACTTGGTCTGAGTGTTTTTTATTTAAAATTAGTTTCTTAGTTTATGGTCATTTTTGCATTTCGAAATTTGAGCAATTTTTCATATTGTTATTACTACCCTTATTAATTATCATTGTTTTATGTATTCCTTTTTTATGGGACATTTTTTTCTGTTTATTTTTTTTATACTATAATTCGGGCCAAAATTAAATTATAAAAAAAATGTTTGGGGACATTTTTCACTGTTTACTCGACCATGAATAACGAGGAAATGTCATTCTAATAATTAATTGCACTTGTCGTACTGGACATCGTTTTTTTTTCTCATTTCCTCGTGGGAAAAAGTAAGCCGACGAAACATTCACGGCATTCTATAATTTCAATAAAACAATTAAAGATATTTCTTGATTACTTTAATATTCCGTTTATAACCCGCATAATAGGCTTTAAAATTTACGAACAAAAAATTAAATAAACAAAAGTAGTTTTCCTGCGTTATCCTTTTCAGTGCTTAATTTATTATATTATGCTTATGTTAACTGTACCCCATTCAAAATAAACTGACCATATCGCTATTATGTTTCCACTTCACTTTTTGACTTGATTCCGTGGTCTTTTGCCACCGAATATTTTGATTTATCTTTAAAAACTCATCTTTAGTTTGTTGAAATACACACCCAATATTGTCGAGTGTATATTAACGCCTATTAAACGCATTTTAAAGGGTTGAGGGTGATTTTGCTTCGTGAAAACACAATCAACCCTTTATACCTATCGAGACCGAGGGAATGTCCGACTCAACAAAGTGCAATCGTGAATTCTATTAAAGAACATTGCCCATCGAAATAATACAAAAGGGTTGACATTTTGTTTTGAATTTTATAATGAACATGGTGAATGGATTCAGAAATTTTTTTCCGATCTTTCAAATCTAGGTTTTTTTTTTGTTGTTGTTGTAGAACAGAGGTAGCTGTAGAGCCAGGACAGGAGGTAAAAACATGCATTTTGATTTTCTATTTTTATGCAGTGCAATTAAACAATGCACTTACATAGGTACACATTACCATCAACATGGGAAATGTATAAGTAGGGGTTGGAACGACACTCTTATGAAAATAGTCGAGTTTTTCTATGATGATGTTGATGTTTCTTTTTTCTAACGGCTTACGAACACAGAAGGCAGATGTTTTTATTGCATTATTTTTGTATTTGTGTGTGTTGTACGACGAACGCTTGTTTCTATGTCAAAAGATGTCAATGAGGGAATTTTTGTGTTTCATCTTTCATATTTGATTGATTAACGATCATTGGTTTGTACCCCTTGTGCGTAAGGATGATGATTTTTCCTTGAAAGGGTGTAAGTAGTTCCGAGGAAGTTCTTTTTTTTGCTAGAATATACTAATATGGTATCTGATTGATTGGCATTTTCCACTGAATTAACGTAAATAATGCTTATAGTTTTTGGTATTTTTCTACATTTAGTTGGGAGTGATGATTTTTGAATAGATTGGAAGCTTATAAAAAGGATTTTGTTTTTTTTTCTGAGTTCAATTAATCGGTTTAATCGTTTTGTTTTCAGGTGGAAGTGGCTATAGGCCTCGATGATCTCTTTATGTTAGGACTTCGAGAAATAGGTAGGTATTTAATATACAGTACAAACTCGATTTATGCAACTAATAGAAATTGGGGCAGTTGCAATAACCGAGGTTGTTGCACTTACTGGGTTGTATTTTTTTTGATACAAGTTATAGTTGAAATAGCTTTTTTTCTTATAGATAACGACAATGTTATGAAAAAACTTTAGTGAAACCAAAACAAACAGTTGTTTTTGAACATATTTTTATTAAATACGAAAACGAAATGTTCGAAATTTATATAAAAATTAATATGTGATACATGCTGTTATACAGTTTACTTTACTTAATTAAAACAATGCGTCTCTAATGTAGGTTCTTTATTACATCGCGTAAGTTATAAGAATGAGACTAAACTAGATAACATAATGTAATAAGTATAAAAACATATGATATTGGATGGTTGTGGAATCTAAATAGTACATTGAGTAAATGATTGGTTCATACACAACAGCTTCCCCTTTTTTATTTAACAACTTATGTATAACCCAGACGTTTAGGTTTTCTTACAACTCTTTTGGGTCTGGTGTTCCAATCATTTAAACAACGTTCTATTTCGCTTTCACTTCGTGTCCTTTTTCTGAATTCAAAATTATCGTTATTATTTTTATTATTTAAGATTGCATTTTGTACTTCAAAATTATTAAATTCATTATAATCTTTTTTTATAAAATATTTGTTTCTGGAATATTGTTTTTTTAATTGATTTACATGAGCTGTTTTTATAACAGACTTATTTAACAATATTTCATAGATGAATTTACTTAATTTCTTTATGATTTTGCCAGGAATCCATTTTACGTTATTTTCAAATATATTTTTATATAAAATTAATTCATTAGGTACAAATCCAGAATAACTGTTACCTTTTTTTAATTTATTGTTTTGTTTACAATTATTTTCAAGTTTTTATCTTTGTCTACTTTTATTTATTAAATTTGACTTTTTGTTTTCAACATATTTATCTCTATGTAATATAGAATCTAATATAATTTTTGGTTTATATTTAAAAATACTTTCAACAGGTGTGCAAGATGTTGCGGCTGTTATGGTGTTTTGTTGCATGAATAAAAACTTGTTTATTAATTTTTTAATTGGCATGTTTTTAGTGGAACTATCTACCAAAAATTTTTTCAAACACTTTTTTACAGTCTGAACATTTCTTTCAGCTATACCATTGGATTGGGGGTGATATGGAGGTGATTTAAGGATTTTTATACCATACCTCTTTCCAAAATCAAAAAAATTGATTGAATTAAAGGGCGGACCATTATCCGTTACAATTTCCGAAGATAGTTCAAAGATTGCAAAAAATTCTTCTAGTTTGTCCAGAACTGCAAACACGTTTGTTTTCTGCATCATTTCAATGTGAACATATCGACTACAAGAATCAACTAACAACAAAAATGTTTTATTTCCAAAAAAGAAAAAGTCTAAGTGGATGCGCTCAAAAGGAGTTTTACTAACTGGCCAGCGGGAGGTATGTTCTTTTGAATAGTTTTGCAACTGCTGACAAGGCAGACATGATCTAACAAAATCTTCAATACAAACATCTATATTTGGCCACCACACGTATAACCTAGATAATTGTTTCATTTTCACCACACCGACATGGCTTTCATGCAGTAACTTCATGATTTCATACCTTAAACTACTTGGTATGACAACCCTATCCATGTAAAAAATGCAATCATTCTCTAAACTGAATCTACTTGGATCTTCTAATGACTTTTTAAAATTAATTAAATCCTTATCTCTTTGTAAATTTGCATTACCTTCCTTTAAAAATTGTTTTACTTTTTCTAACTCTTTTATCGTTATTAGTTTTTTCTTTAATCAAATCTATGTTGACAGGTAGTTCAGAATTCGGTGATAAAAATTTTACACAATTATTTTCTTCAACTAGACTTTCTACTTTCGGCAATGGGAGACGAGACAGAGCGTCTACATGTGCCATAGCTGTCGATTTTTTGTGAATGATTTTATACTGGTACATGTTAAGTTTGACTGCATATCTTTGCAACCGTGCGGCGGCAACACCACTTGTGCTTTTCGAGGGATTAAAAATTTCCGATAAGGCTTGATTATCTGTATATAAAATGAATTCATGTCCGTACACATACTTATGAAAATGTTCCAGTGCGAACACAATCGCAAATGCTTCTCGATGAAGCTGACCCCAATTCTTTTGAGACGGGGTTAACGAGCGAGACACAAAACGGATAGGCTTTTCCGAACCACTAACCATATGACTCATTACAGCTCCTATGCCATATGGACTAGCATCAGTTGCGATTATTATTGGCTTCCTAGGGTCATAAAGTTCTAAGACACAATTTTCTTTTAGAAGTCGTTTGCTCTCCTCAAAAGATTGCTGTTGCAAGGAAGTCCATTTAAAGGTTTGATTCTTTCTAAGAAGATCATAAAGATGCCTTAAGTGACTTGAAACATTAGGCAAAAATTGGGAATAATAATTTAGTAACCCTAAGTATGCTTGCAATTCTGTTACATTTTTGGGAGCTGGCGCTTTTTCGATAGCTTCCATCTTGTCCGGAAGGGGACGAATCTCTCCATCACTAAGGATGTGCCTGAGGTACTGGACCTCAGTTACCAAAAACTTACACTTCTCCAAATTTATGCGGACCTTGTGCTTATTAAGCCTTTCTAAAACCTCGAATAATCTTTCATAACACTCTTCAAAAATATTGCCTCCAACAAGAATATCTTCAACATAAGGTTTTCCTTTCGTTCCCAGAAGTATTCTGTCTATTATTGACTGCCAAATTGCAGCACTACTACTTAAACCAAAAACGAGACGCGTAAACTGATATAACCCTCTAGAAGGGTTCACAGTGAGAAATTCTCTTGACCTCTTGTCGACTAGCACCTGCAAATACGCACCTACGCAGTCTATGACGCAATAATATTTATAGCCAGCTAAGCTAGCAAAGAAATCTTCTGGTAATGGCATCGGATACTGGGCAGTATCGATGTATTTATTAATAGTTTTCTTTAAGTCAACACATAACCGGATTTCTCCGTTTGCTTTCGGCACTGCAAATAACGGAGAAGCCCAACGGGATGTCTCCACAGGCACAATAATATTTTGGTCTATGAGCTTGTCAACTTCTTCATTGAACTTATCTCGAAACTTGTAAGGAATATTATACGCTTTGCAAAAAATTGGACGTGCATCGGCATGCATTTTTGATAAATTTATATCCACCTCAAATCCATTGATAGGAGTATTTAAATTTGTATCTACTATATTAGGAAACCTCTCTTTTATAGTGTTTAATAGAGTTTTCGATAATTCCACTTCACTTTTAGTACATGCAATAGATTTTAAATTACCTTGATTAAATTTTACCGGACTTTTTAATAATAAGGATCTCCATTGTGGTTGTAAAACGTCCAACCAATCTCTTCCAATTAAACACGAAGACTTTAATTTCGTTTCCGCTATTTTGCAATTATTCTCTGCCATTTCATAATTTTTTGCCAGCTGACAGTAGTCGGCAAATTTGTTCGTATCAGCCTCCACCAACATCTTTTGCTTGAGGTGATCATCTCTTACTCCAGTTATGAATTTATCACATAATGCCTCATCAAGATATGCATCGAATTTACAATTTAGTGATAATTCTTTCAGACGAACAATGTAATCAGAGATTGATTCGCCCTGCTGCTGATTTGCCATGTAAAATTTAACACGTTCCGATCGCTTATGAGTTTTTGGAGCGAAATAACTTCGTAGAACTGTTAATATTTCTTCTAGCGGCTTGCTATCTGGCTCATCAGGGTACGTGATGTTTTTTAATGTTTTGCACACTTCTCCTCCTGCTAATGTCATAAATAATGGAACCTTATCATCTTCAGCAATTTTATTAATTTTAATTATTTGTGAAAATCGTTTTTCATAGACAGTAAAATCATCGCCGGGTATGAAAACTTCTAGGTTGCCGATTAAACCCATGTTCTCGACTATGATTTTTGCAGGAACCTCGTGCTCGTTTTCCGATTTAATTATTTGACCGTCGATATTCGACATACAGCTTATTTTATTAGCTTTTAAACTATGATACTACTTTGCACGATTGAATTTATTTAATGCTGATGGTTTCGGATTACTTTTACGCGAGATGTAACATCCTCGTCGCCAATTGTTATACAGTTTACTTTACTTAATTAAAACAATGCGTCTCTAATGTTGGTTCTTTATTACATCGCGTAAGTTATAAGAATGAGACTAAAACTAGATAACATAATGTGATAAGTATAAAAACATATGATATTGGATGGTTGTGGAATCTAAATAGTACATTGAGTAAATGATTGGTTCATACACAACACATGCATGATGAATAAACACAAGAAGTTGCACAAATCGTGGTAGCGTTTTTGAAAAGTTGCACTTATAGAGTCAAGACGTGCTACAAATTTAGTTGCGAAAATCGAGGAGTTGCATGAATCGAGGGTTGCGTAAATCGAGTTCATACTGTATTATTTTTGAATAAGTAGCCAATACCTACATATAAAGCGTGTTTTTTTTTTAGACGTGTGGTTTTGACAGCTGTCACTTGATTCATGCTAAATTTGGTTTGTCATTTCTTATAATAAGTAGACTAACTCCTGAACAAAGATTGCAAATTTATTACCAAAATAATGATTCGGTTCGCGTCCAATATTCGTTCGAGCAACCATGGATCGGTTTCCTACCACGTTTACTCTTCTAGTGGATAGTGCGCATCCTCAGAGACACCGTACAGTGCGCACCGAAGACGCTATTGCGCTATTGAGTATAGAAGAAGACCCTAATGAGTCCATCCGCCATCGCGTCGAAAATTGTTGGTCGAAAATTGGGCCTCGGCTGGAATTTATTCGAGCCAGCCGAGCCGCTAGAAATCATTTTTAAAACATAATGGCAAACCCTTATCTTAATAATAAAGCTTAGTTCTTGGCCATCATAACATTAAATTATATGCGTTTTATTTCTTTTTGAAAACCACACGTCTAAAAAAAGCACCCTTTACATATGCATGTATGTATCTTGTTTCCATTTTTTTTTTTTTTTTTTTAGTTTAGTTTTTATTGAACGGAAATTAATATTTACAATTGGTTCTTAATTCTATTCTTATATTATTATTGACATTTTAATTTGTTTTGGCACATAAGGGGCCTAAGTTTATACATTGTTTTATTATTTTTTTTATTATTTAAAAGATTGTGATTGATGGTTATATACTACTTAATACTATGAAGATGATTCATCTCGGGTTGTACAAATCCGGTTGTCTTTTGGAAGTTGTTTGACTATGCTTTAAGTTGGTTTTGTATCTTTTCTTGCAATTTATAGAATCTATATGGTTATGCGAAGAGAGTATCGCTTAGCACATAAGATGGTCTATCGCTGTGTGATACGTGACAAGAGGGTGAGGGTAGACGGTCTCGCAGAAAATGCGGAAAACGCTGCAAGAAGAGGAGATATGAGGGAATTGTACCAAATATCCAAGGAAGTTGTCGGGAAGAAAAGCAACACCAATCATCCTGTAATGAATGTGGATGGTACACTTTTGGTATCAATCGAGGATCAGCTGCGCAGGTGGATCCACTTTTGTGCCTTGCTCAATGAGGATTCTGTCGAGCAGAGTGCTGAAGTGCCCCAGCTTAACGAGATGCGTAGATCATATAGGGGTATTGACATCGAACCCCCTACAGTACTGGAAATTCAATCTTCGATAAATCTTCTCAAAAACAACAAAGCAGCTGAACTTGACGGTGTACCAGCCAAGTTCCTGAAAGCTGACCCTGTCAGAACGGCTAGTATTCTACACCCGTTGATACAAGCAGCGACTGGAAGGATGGTGTAATTGTTAAGTTGCCAAAGAAAGGTGATCTTAAGAATTGCAACAATTCGCGAGGTATTACAGTTTTGTCCGTTTTTCCAAAATTAATGGCAACCATCATTCTGGAGCGGATAAAGGTTAGAATCGAGTCTACACTCAAGAGGCATCAAGCTGGTTTCCGGAGTGGGCGGTCTTGTGTCGACCATATCAACACTCTGCTTATCGTTCTCGAGCAAAATTGTTGCCATTATAAGAGAGTCCTATAACAACGCAAGATGCTTTGTTTTACACAATGGGCAGCTATCCGACTCTTTCGAAGTGCGGCAGGGTGTGAGACAGGGAGATGTTCTATCGCCAATTCTCTTTCTCCTGGCGATTGACGAGGTTTTGACGGCCAGCGTTGGAACAGCACAGAGGCAGGGCATTCAATGGAGACCGTTTGAAAGGCTTAGCCACTTAGACTATGCCGATGATATATGTCTCTTGGCAAATAACATCAGCGGGCTGAATGAGATGTGTCAAGCTCTGAAGGTAAAAGGAGAGGCGAGTCGTCTTAAAATAAATAGCAAAAAGACAAAAATAATGCTCACAGGCCGCTCCACACATCAGCGTATTTTAATACAGGAGACGCCAGTTGAACAATTTAACTACCTTGGAAGTATTGTTTCAGCAAATGGTGGTACTGATCTGGACGTTCAAAGTAGAATAAATAAAGCTCGCGCAGCCTTCGGTTCTCTCTGCCTAATTTGGAAATCATGTCAAATCTCCTTGCGCACAAAGTTGAGATTCTTCGAATTCAATGTCAAATCCGTGCTGTTATATGCTTGCGAAACCTTTTGTGAACCTTTGTCTACGCCATATTCTAAAAATTCGCTGGCCACAAATTATATCAAACGAGGAATTGTGGCGCAGGACAAGTCAAGAGCGGCTGGACGTTGACATAAGAAAGCGTAAATGGCAATGGATTGGTCACACACTGAGGAAACCAAACAATGAAATTGCAAAGCAGTCATTTGAATGGAATCCTCAGGGTGCACGGCGGGCTGGAAGACCAAGAACAACATGGAAATCAACAGTTCTAGCAGAAGCAGACTCCCAGAGAAAGACGTGGCCACAGTTAAAATATCTATCTGCAAACCGTGAAGGATGGAAACGATTTGTTGGCGCCCTATGCCCCAACCGGGGTTACAGGACTTGATGATGATGATATGGTTAGTTATGAACTCGTAAGAAAAATTTACTCGAAATTTTGATCAGACTTGTCATTACGATTATAGGGGAGACGAAAAATGTGGGTCTAACAATTCTGTCTGTTTGTTTGGCTACAACCTAAACGGCTTGATCGGTTTTCTCAAAACTAGGTTTGAAGTGATATTTGGTGGATTTTTCGTTTTTTGAAACCAAAAATAATGGTACCTGCCAATCATTTTTTTTTCAAGCAACCTTAAAAAATCTAACTTTTCTCAAAAACATCTCCACAACTTTTCTTTAAAAAAAATTCAGTACATTTCTTTAAGTAAGGGCTACCTTTGGATAGGAAAACATTTTCCTAAAAATGGTTATTAAAACATTTTTATTATTTTCGATTTTCTTCAAAACGGTACTTATGATTTCAATAATTTTGTATGTAGAAGCTTCTAAATAATATAAACAATTTGTTTACCAAAATTTTACAAAAAATATTTCTTGGATTTTTAAAAATATATTAAATTTTTTTTTTGAAAATTAAATGTTTTGAAAACTACATGGTCGATTTTTTTGAGACTCAGTTTTAAGAGTGTTTTAATACTATGAAAATAATTTAAGAAAAAATATTATGAAAAAATGAAGGTACCTTTACACAAATCTTAAAAACCCGTTTAGGAAAATATTTGTTTCCTATTTTGGCTCCTTTGTATGCTTAAATTAGTGCGATATACTAACAAAAAATATAAAAATTTTAACTTAGCAATTATTAATATGTAGTATGTAACCAGCGTTACCACTTCCGAAAAAAAAGCGGAAGTAGTTTTGAAGAAAAATGTGAAGTAGATTGAGAAAAATCGAAGTAGATTTCAAAATGTACTTTTTTGTACATAAATTTATTAGGCTAAGAGCCGGCACTTTTTTCTTGCAATTTATTCCTGAACTAATTTTCTTGATGGAATATGTTCAGGGGTGTCACCTGAATATAAATCCAAGTTGGCGGGACTGGAAGCCACGAGCGCCATCTTGGAAAACGCATTTTATCATATCTCTCTTGAACCGTGCATCGTACGAATATAATTGTAATTTTTTTTAAAGCTAATATTCCATTCTCTTATTATATTCTAAGTCATGTTATTGTTGCGAAAAATTTTGGAGAAGTTTAATTTTAAAGTCAATGAATTTTTGAAAACAGTCAACTTGAAAAAAAAATTAAACTTTTTTTTAAATTTGTATTTCTTAAAACTTTTCACGAAAATAACTTGATTTAAGAAATATAAAAAAAACTACTATTATATTCGTACGTTGCACGGTTCACGAGATATTTTATAAAACGCGTTTTCCAAGATGGCGGCTCGCTCGCGCTCCTCAGTCCCGCCAATTTAGATTTATATTCTGGGGACACCCCTGAACCTATTCCATCAAGAAAATCAGTTCAGTAATAAATTGCATTAAGAACTCCCTTTTTTGCTTTTTTGTTTTGGCTCTTGGAGTATGTATATATTTTGATTAAATTTAATTAAATTAAACTAAAAAAAAACTAAAAACAAATATGTATGTTATTCTCTCATACTTCATTATCAACTATATATGTATGAGTTATATGTATATTTCAATATAGCTGAAATTGTAAAACTAATTGTTTTTTTTTTTCGACGGTAACCTGACAACACCTGGTTCAAGTGTAAATTCTTTTAAGAATCTATTGTTTACTCCTAACAGTAAACGCCACTTAGTCCAGTCAATTTGTGCTCAAAAGGGTGCTTACCAAGCATGATACGTCAGGAAAATTTAGTCGCAAATCTACATAAGGTATTTTAGTCGCAAATCTACATAAAGTAGGAACAAAATCAAAACTACGCCACAATTTGTATAGTAAAAACACAATATGGCTGGACTAACTATACGAATTCAATGAAATAAAGGAAAAGGAAGTAGATTTGGCTTTTTTTTTGTAAAATTGAAGTAGGCTGAAACAGAAAATTTTAAAATGAAGTAGATTCCCATATTTCAGTGACGGTGCGAAGTAGGAAGTAGATTTTAAAAAAATAAGAAAAAAAGAAGTAGATCTACTTCAATTGAAGTAAAGTGGTATCACTGTATGTAACTCCCATAGACCGTATTTTTTTATTTTTTATTTTCTCATTATCAGCGGAACGGATCTAGATAATATTTTTAATACACAAATTTAAAACAAGTTTAAATAATAAGGCATATAAAAATTTTCAAACAATTTTTTTTTAGAATTTTTAAAAAAAGTTTAAATTTTTTTTTTGAAAATTCGATATCTTGAAAACGGGCTAACAAACTTTTATATTCACATACATACATGCTTACGATCTGCATACTAAAACTGTTCATTAAAAATGTTCTAAAAATTTTATATATAACGGGTGATTTTTTAAGAGGTTTAGAACTTTAAAAAAAAAAAAACACAAAGAATTCGAAAAAATGAATGAAATATTTACTTGAATCGATAGTTTGAACCTTGCAATTTAATGTTTAAAGATAATTTCATGCAAATGTTGACCGCGGCTGCGTCTCAGGTAGCCCATCCGCTGAGTCCAATTTTGGCATACTCTTTCACACATATCGGCCGGTATCTCACGAATGAATGCATGGATGTTGGCTTCCAGTGCGTCAATCGAAGCGGGCTTGTCCCTATAGACATTAGCCTTGACATACCCCCACAAAAAATAATCTAATGGTGTCAAATCGCACGATCTAGGCGGCCAATTGACCGGCCCGAAACGTGAAATTAACTGTTCACCAAACTCGCCTCGCAATTGCGCCATTGTTTCGCGTGCTGTGTGGCATGTGGCACCGTCTTGTTGAAACCACATATCATGCAAGTCAAGAACTTCCATTTCGGACAAAAAAAAGTTTGTTATCATCGCTCGGTAGCGTTCACCATTGACAGTAACGCTGCGATTCGACATTTCGCGGTCTTCTGTCACACTAGCTGATACGGCCGCAATATTTTCTTCACTACGCACAGTACGTAAACGTGTTGGTGGTTTAATGTCCAACAAAGTAAATTTGGTGCGAAATTTGGTCACAATCTTCCGAATAGACTGCTCAGAAGGTCGAGAATGCCGACCATAAAATGGAAGCAGCGTGCGATGAACATTTCGAACCGAGCACGAATTTTGATAGTAAAATTCAATAATTTGCAAGCGTTGTTCATTTGTAAGACGATCCATGGTTAAATTGCAAACCAAACTGAAGCTGTTTGACAGTGACACAAGGTACTAAACACACGTCAGCTGTCAAAACCAGTGTTGCCAAAACCAAACCAGCTAAAAAATCACCCGTTATAATATAAGGAAACATTTGTTTTAAAAACAGCTACAACGATTTAAATTTTTTTTGTCGATATCCAGGAACAAACTCAGGCGATTTTTAACCCCCCTTTAACTTCAGTACCAATAAAGTCATAAACTTCAAATTCGCAGTATTTGCTGAGCTGATCAAACACAATTGGCTCACCAAATTTCAACTCCTTAGCATTAGTAATTTTCGAGGTATAGGACTTCAAAAATCGCAAAAACCGTAACTGACTGACTCACTGACTGACTGACTCACTGACAGATCATCAAAATTATGGAGCACTTCCTGACATCGTAGAAACTTGAAATATCGCTCAACGGTAGGCCTTGTGGTGCATACAAAGGAAAAAATCGAAAATCTGCAATTACTTATTCAGGGGGCGTGGCATCCACCCACTTTCTTAAATTTTCTTATAAATTATATGGAGCACTTCCAATTGTTGTAGAACGTTGAAAATTGGTAAGTCGGTAGGACTTGAGGTACTTAGAAAGAAAAAAATTGAAAAATTGGAATTTTCCATTCAGGGGCGTGGCATCCACCCACATTCTTAAAAATTCTTATAAATTATATGGAGCACTTCTTGAAGTACTTAGAAAGAAAAATAACGAAAATTTGGAATTTTCCATTCAGAGGGCGTGCCATCCACCCACACTATTTACATGGAGCACTTTCGGCTGTCGTAGAACGTAAAATTATGAAACTTCGTAGAGCGGTAGGGCTTGATTTTCACGTGGCAAAATAAATCTTTGCAAAAAGGAGTGAAATCAAAACAAAAACATAAACGCCGTTAAAAAAGAGCCAAGTTCTTATATGTACAAGAAATATATGCCAAGTTTTTAGTTCATGCAGCTTAATATCAAATATCTTAAGTAGAGTAATATCGAAACAATTCCAAATCATGATAGAAATTTGGTACCTATTTAATGATTACTGATTAAAATTTGGTGGATTTACTTGGCAACTTTTCTCTTAATTACTTAATCACAATTTTAAAATTTCGAGATTATTCTTAAAACCTTTTTCGTAGAGAATAAAATTTACCATCGAAATTGATTTTTGAAAAAAAAATTTTTTAATTTTTAGTTTGCTAAATTTAAAAAATCATTGCAAAAAAACTGTGAAAATTCGATCTTTTTTTTACTTCTTTGCTTATTACTTTCTTACCTGCAGAGATAGGTATAATTAATTTTTACAGGTAATTTAATTATCTTTCATTTATACGAAGCAATGCCTATATCTACATATCTCTGCTGGTAAAAAATGTAAAGGGTCCGCATGAGTGTAAGAGTTTTTTCGTGGATGTTATGGTAAACATTCTACACTTGCCCCTCCCCCTTAAAATAAAACAACCTTTCACCCTGGATATTTTTAGGGACTGTCTTGATTCTTAGTTTGTATGACACATGGAACATTTATTCCAAGTTTCATTAGCATACCTTTATTTGCAACGAGTTTTCGGTAATATTTTACCTGTTGTACCTGAAATAAAATGCACGACTGGATCGCACGTACTTGCTCATATGTTCAAGTTGTGTGGGACTTAAGAACTTTAAAAAATATTCAAGTAATTATAGAAAAGTATAAAAAGCATTTAAATCGTTCTTTTAATTGTATAAACAGTCTTATAAATAACTTAGAGCTAAAAAAATTTATGCCATTTGATTACTTGAAAAAATGTGAATATGTACATATATGGTTCAATATTTCAAAACATTAATATTTTTCACTCCAAAGTGGACCCTCACTCAAAAGAACCTATTTTGGTAGACGAACAATTATGTCTCTTAATAACTCTATAATAACCACTTTTAAACAAGGAGTCATAACATTTAATCAAATCTAAAGCAGCGTCCACATTATGTCGAATTGTGTAGATCAACATCGTTGATCAACAGTGTTGAATAAGTGTAGACGTGTTGATCGACAAAGCCAATCAACATTTGTTGACCCGAACGTAACCCGATTCAAATGGAAAGCAATCGACAAAGTTATTCCACAAATTCCATTTTATTAAAAACATTTGTAGGGTTTTAGTTTCATGAACATAATTAATTGGTTTTGTGCGTTATTAATCACATTTTTACTAGATGACAAATGCAACATTTGTTGTGAATAAGTATTTAATGTTAATAATATCGTTTTAACTTTATTGTTCACAAGAAAAAACAAAAAATAGTTGAGTACCACCAGGATTCGAACCCTGAACCCTTCGGTTGGATCCTGATGCATCGATCAGAAAATTCCAAACCACACAAATGTTTGCTACGAAAGTTTTTCACGTACACACTTGCATGTTGATCGACAATGTTAACCAACAATGTTGATCGACATAGTGTGGACCCACCTTAACGGTTTTTTAAGTCAGGGAAATGATACTTGTATGAGGGGAATGACAAAAATTTATATTTACTCCGTTGATTAGATGGATATTTAATTTTGTGAATGGTTTCAGGAGTGTAAAGAAAAAAGAGAACAAATACTTACATGAAAAATAGCATCCACGACTATGTTGCACAAACTTGCTCTCATAATTCAAGGATTTTGCGAGACTAAACATTTTATAGTAATAATCGTGTTTTTTATGATATTTTGACCGAGAAAATGTAAAAAAAATCAAAACTACTAAAAATACTGTAAATATGTTTAAATGTAATATTATTGATTCTTCTAGAGTAACCAAAACGCAATCAATCATTATAATGAAAACTTGAAAGTCAGGGGAATGACACAAAAAATTATGTTAGGGGAATACTCCGAAGGGTGTTTTATGAGAATTAAATGGAGGTTATAAAAAAATTAGATGCTTTATATTATTTTTCACGTAGGCCCTTGTAAAAGACACAGACGAGTAAAATTTTTTAATTTTTATAACACACGGTTTAGTAAAAAACACGCGTTAGAGGAATGACAATTTCGCTTGACGAAAAACAAAATCATCGCCTTAACTTGAAATAAAAAAGACAACAAAGCTTTTTTGAAACCCTTACTTCAATTTTCATAAAGAGCAATTTTCTATTTTGAGCCTTTATATATTTTTTTTTAATTTCCATTGGTGGAATAGAAATGATCAATTTATGGGGGACACTTACTTAACAGCTTCTATTTAAAAAAATAAAGCAACTAAAAATCATTTAACTATTTTTTAGTAAGGATGCATATATTATTAAAAAGACTGCATCATTAGATTTTTATCACTTTTAGTTTCGTTGCTAAAATTCAGACAGTGTGGTAAGTAGGCCTGGGGACACGTCAGGGGAATGACATTTTGGGTGTTTAAATGGAGATAGCGGGTATGATATTTTTTTAACTTTATTTTTTCTAGAGCGAATATTAGAACCCGTTTGTTTCAAGCCATCCAATTAACAAACTTATAATAAAATTTTGTACCTCGGTTCAAAAATGAAGGAGACTGAAATATTAATATTTTGAAATACTGACCCATATGCAAAAAAAAAAATTTAAATCGTAATTTATTTTATATATATAGGTACAATTTTTTGTTACATTTTTCAAAAAAAAATTTGGTATGCCAATTTTGAGTGTATATTAATATACATTTGAAACTTAAATTTCAAAACAATTCATCAACCCGTTTTTGAAATATTGAATTTTCAAAAAAAAATTTTGAATCTTTTTTTAAAAATCCAAAATTTATTTTTTCAAAAATTTTGGTATGCAGTATTATTTATATTCCAACAAAATCTTTGTGCAAAAAATTTTATTGAAATCGGATGAGTGGTTAATGAGAAAATCAAAAATCCACGTACGACACTTTTTGACAGCTATTCCAGCTGCAGCTGCAGCTCCACTTTCAGCGCTCTATTCTGTTCAGGCAGTAAATGAGAAGCACTTTTTCATGACAAGTATACTCTTGGAGGATTTGTAGATTTGTAGTTCCTCGCAAGGGGCAGTACCTCGGATCAAGGGCGTACGCAGGATTTCGATCAGGGGGGGGGGGGGCAGACTCATTCAAAATATTAAAAAAAACTAGATTTCTATTCTGATATTGCCGTGCTAAGAAGAAAACGCATCTACATGAGGATGGTCATTATATGGATATTTTTTAATTTTTATATTTGGATGGGCCTAAATCAGCTTTCCAAAATGCTACAAAACATTACTGTAAGTGTTGCTGTTGGTTTTGTTAATTTATGTAAGTAATTGTTTTCTATTTTATGCAATAATTTTATTAAATTGCCCCACCTACATACTCTGAATTTTTGGCAGATTTTACGCGAACTTCCTAGTATGCAAAAAAAGGAACGGTTATTTAATTTACTCTTACACGCAGTGTTGCGAGATGAAAAAAAAATTCTCCCCCCAGAAAAGTTTAGAAACCCCCCAGATAACCACATTTTGACAAAAAAAAACCCTAGATTTTTTACTTTAAATACTCATAAAGGTTATTACCAAATTTAAGATGAAATTAAAAAAAAATTATAGTAAAAATGAAAATATACATCTACCTACACTAAAATACTTTTTTGAAAAAATCAAGAATAATACGATCATCATCTTCATTTTTGTACAAGCGACATAAGTGGTATAACGCAAGTTTTTTTGCATAGTTTTCATTTTTAATCGATGTTAATTACTATTTAATTTGATATTCAAGGAGGATAAGTGAACTCTTTGGAAAGCTAAGATATTTAAGAATTAAGATTTTTTGGTTTTATGACTTTTCATGCATAAATGTTGGACTACGAGACAAAAGTATCAATTTTTCCACTAGAAATTGGTAACACTATTTTTGCACTCACGGCCTTAATTACTATCGGCTATTCCAATTCCCATACCACATAATTTTGAGAATGAAGAAAATTAAGCGGTCATACAAATTTTAATTTTCTCAACTTTAAAAATAATACCTCCAGATTTCCCCACAGACATTTTGTCACCCCAGATTTCCCCCTAACGATGAAAAAAAAACCTAAATCTAGGGGGAAAACCCCCAAACTGGCAACCTTGTCTTACAGCGACTATTTTCTACAAAAAAAGTTTTGAGAATTATCTCGAAATTTTGCTTTGTTTTCGAGTAACATGCAAAAAAACCAAAAAGGGCGCTTTTACACCCTCGATCTCCAAAATACACCCTCTAATTTAATAGCACTCCGCACCTCCGCGGTTTTCTCATCTTCAATGACCCCTTTGAAGATTGTTAGAGTAAAATTCCATGAACGTCTTACTTCCTTATTGGTCTGTTTTTAAGGAAATAATCAAAAAAAATTTGACAAGAGACTTGAGCCGAGCGTGTAGGATGAACCGATACAAGAAAAAAATCGTAAATGAGATAGGGTTCTATTTACACCAATTAGGTGGCGAGTTTACAGTTCCCGTGCGCAAAAAAAATCTATGCAAATACTCTCGCATATCAAAACTAATTGAAGTGAAATGCAAAATTAATTATTGTTTGCGTGATGGCTTACAGTTTTATGCAAAAACAAACCATTGCTGTCAGGAATGTCATGCGAAACATTGGACCGGCAATTGTTTTGCATGCGAAAAAATTGTGGTGAAAAAAATATTTTGTTTGGATGGTCGGTCGGTTTAAACTTCCACAAAAATAATATGCAACACTGGTTCGCACGTAGATACTTGCTCTATTTTGCTGAGGGTTTAAGAAAATTGTACATGTATAAAAACTTGGAGATTATGAGAAAAAAATGTTCAGAAGCATGAAATACGATATTAGAATTAGCTCAAACAACTCCGTAGATAGTGGAACAAAATAATGCTATCTTAATTCTTGATTGAATAAGATGAAATGAAAAACAAAAATTAAATCGTTGGAGCGCTTATTTAAAAAATTAATTTGTACACATAAATTTCTTAAAACATTTTAAGGAAAAATCTTGGAATGTAAGCCTTAAGTTTTTATTTCGAATATCGAATTTCCAAAAAAATTATTTGAAACCAAAAATTCAAAAATTTCTTTTCTGAATATTTTAATATAAAAAATTATTTAAACTTATTTGAAATTTGTTTATTAAAAAAAATCAAAATCCGTTCAGCTGATAATGAAAAAATTCAAAATAAAAAAAAAACATTTTATGAGAGGTTGTTACTATTATTACCAACAGCGGCTAAGTGTAAAATTTTATAATTTTCTGTATTAGATCATATTATTTTTAGCATATGAAAAAAGTTTAATGAAAATCGTAGGAGCCATTTTTGAGAAAAAAAATACTGTCCTTAACGGTTTTTTAACTTTTGTATGGAAGAAACCGTTATTTTTGCATAAAAGTAAATTAAAAAACTCTTAAGTATCGAATTTAAAAAAAATCGATCAGTCGTTTTTTAAAATATTTGATTTTCAAATTAAAAATTTTGAAACATTTTTTAAAAATTCAATAAATATTTTTTCAAAAATGTTGGTGCACAATACTAGATACTTGTATTTTTTTATAAATCTTCTGTATAAGAAATATTGAAAGCAGAAAAACCGTTTTGACGAAAATCGAAAACTAAAAAATGGTTCTTTGGGAGGAACCAGTAACAACAATTTTTTGACAAATTGTTTCCAACCCAAAGTCGAAAGGTAGACTTTACTGAAAGTAATTTATTGTTTCTTTTTTTTAAGAAAAGTCGTGGAGCCGTTTTTAAGAAAAAACGATTAATGACTAAAAATTTACCCGATTTGCCATTCTAGCATAGTTGAGGTACATTAGAAATAAAGAAAGCATTTATGTATTTTAAAACTTTGACAAAAGCTAATTTTATTGTTTTGGTAGGTATGCATAGTAAATATAAATATTACCAATCGGTATCAATTTGTTTTCTTTTTATTTTTTTGCTTTAGGTACCTACATCTTCATCTTCTATAAAATTTTGAACCTAAGGTTTTTTGTTTATTCAATAGAGACGAAATTAATATTTGTAGCTCCAAAATAAAACGGCACCTCGCATTTCCATTTCGAAAAAGGCTATTTTTCCCTAAATATTAGTAGGTTGATATACAAATATTTGTGTGTATACCTAGTCTGCATTTCGATTTAAAAAAAAAATAATAAAAACTACAATTAACTGTACTTAATTATTTTCGACTTACTCATTACGAACATTTTGATGAAATTCGGTAAAGCTTTTAACAAGTAAGTGGAAATTATCATTTTATTTAGCTTATTATTACTCATCCTTCATAAGCACAACAGCAAGTTTGGGCGATTTAATCGTCCCTTTTATTTCTTGTAACATTTATTATTTTTAAATACCTATTTAATATTTGAAGCGCTTAGAAGATGAAGGTGTTAAGTGACATTTTTTGAAATTTGGGTTTTTTCCTACAGATGAAAGTCTTATATGAAAACTTAAATTTTTGACTTATCTGTACTCTTCTATCGCCTGTAGATTCCTGTTTAGCCAAAAATGAAGGTGTTATATGCATACACTTCGATAATAAACTGTGTGGATGAATGTGTTAAATGCGCTTAAGTCCTTTTTACACAAAAATAATGATATCTGATTTATTCATTTTGTGAATAAAGGTGTTATGTGGGCACTTAACACCTTCATCCAAAATTAATTATTGTTAATTCATGAAAAAATTTATCAAACATTAACTACACTGTAGTTTGCGACAATATTGGTAACACACAACAAAAATTAAAGCATGTGCAGGCGAGAGGCACCAAATAAAACAGACAACTTCTGATCTGACAACTGACTTTAAATGATGACTATACTATCTATGTATAGTTTTACACACAATTTGAAAACGTTATTTTTCACACACATGACACATCTACTATTGCACTAGTGAATTCATAACGGAAATTTTCCTGGTTTGCTATGATGATGCGTCTGATTCTCAATATTTTTGTTTGTAAGTGGAATACATTAGACCATTATTATCAAATTCTTGTAGAGGACAGAGGTAATTTTAATTCGTTGTTGTGTCATTAAATCTTCCGAATTGAATCGAAATATCTTATCTACTCAAATATAAGTTACACGGTGTTTATTTCAATTTATTAAACTACCTCCCAAAATCACAAGTGAATTTAATTGGCATCTACTTAACGTGCAAGGAATTCGTTTAAAATGTTGCAGAGGGGAAAGATGCTTTATAGAGTGTTTAAAGCGAATCAAGAAGCCACCGGTAAGAAAAAGTTATTCTCAGTTGTTGGTTATTTAAAAAAAAATGTGTACCCAATAGTTTTAACGGAAAGTGCTGAAGAAAAATCATCAATGCGTGAAATCTCAAATACCGCTTATAATAATGAATGTCAAAGTAAGATATAAAACACATTATTTTATCGTCCTTTGGTAAAGGTACTCAAACTCTTCTTACTTTCAGCTCCCACAGATATTAATAGTAGCGAAAGTGAGATGGACTTCTCAGTAGGAGACAGCGATGAATACATTCCCGATCTAGAAAATAGCAGTAGCAATGATACGGATTTTATGGAAAATGAGACCACTTTTGAGCCAGAAGTAGAAGCTGAAGAAGCAATAGTATCTGATGTTCTTCCAAAATCTCCAAAAAAAGCTAAGAAAAAACAGAAAGACTCTTCCCAATGGAAAAAACGAAAGGCTGCCCTGTTAAGAGCACAAGGTAAGGAATATATTTCTCAAAAGGGTGTTGTTATCAAAGAAAAAAGTGTCAACAATGGAAACTTGTGTGAACCTAGCAAAAAGTGTCGCTATCAGTGTTCACAAAATATCGATTTGGGTGCAAGAAAAGAAATGCTTTCTGGGTTTTATATGTTAAATATAAACGCGAAAAATGCACTGTTATTTAGGAGCATTCAAATGAAATCTCCAAAGCGGAGGGCAACCTTAAGCAGGAGAAACGTAACATACGAATATCACATTAATGTTGCTGGAAAATCGGTTCGCGTGTGTCAGTTTGCACTTTGTTCTCTTTTCCAAATCGGTTTAAGAAAATTGAGAGTTATACAGCAAAAGCTTAGATCTGGACAGTCAGTTCCCTCACCGGACAAAAGAGGAAAACATCTTGCACGCACAAATAAAATTAAGGACGAAGTGAAAGCTTATATATGCGAACATATAGGGGAGTTTCCTGCTGAAGAGTCACATTACTCTAGAAATAAAAACCCTTTCAAAAAGTACCTCTCTCCTCTTTTAAGCGTTCCGAAAATGCATAAGTTGTATATCGAAAAATGTGAACTTGATAACAAAGAAGATTGTTTTTTTGTAAAGGAAGCATTTTACAGAAACATTTTTGTCACAAACTTCAATCTTTCTTTTCGCCATCCTCGTAGTGACACATGCAGCACATGTGATGCTGGAAACAACACTTCAAAACATCGTTTAAGTTACAAATCCGCTTTTGAAACACAGAAAAAGGATAGAGAAAAGGCACTTACAGACAAGAATGTTGCGTATTTAACTGTTGACTTGCAACAAACAATGCCCTTGCCGAGGCTCACAACATCAAAGGCATTTTATTTGCGCCAGATGTGGTTTTACAACTTGGGAGTCCATTCTATTACGTCAAACGGAGATAAACCGTATATGTTTACATGGACGGAAGACGTGGGTGATAGAGGAAGTACGGAAGTAGCTAGCTCTCTATGGACGTTTGTTCAACTTAACAGTGACATTAAGGAAAGAAGTCATCTCATTATTTGGTCTGATTCATGTGCCGGACAAAACAAAAATTTTAATATGATCTGCCTATACCAAGCTTTGATACTTCAGGGGTACTTCAAAACTATTGACCACAAGTTTCCAGAAGTAGGACACACATTTTTGGATAGCGACAGAGACTTCGGCAGAATAGAAAAGGTTTTGCGAAAACACGAAACTGTTTACACCGCAGATCAGTATCGAGACATTATTAGAACTGCAAGTACAAAAAAAACCGTTGTTATTGACATGCAAAACTATTTTCGTTCATTGAGTGATCTTCAAAATAAATTAAACGTAAAAAATTCAACAAAAAACGTGGCTAGTGAAAAGGTTCAATTTAGGGACTCGATCAAATGGATTCGAGTAGAGGAATATGGTTCCTACCTGTACAAAGAATGTTATGACGAAAATGTTCCTTTTAGTAAGGTAATAATAGCCAAAAGTAACAAACGTCCTGATAAAGATCAAGATTTTATGCCAAGAGACATCGAAAAAAGGAAACAACTTTCTGTAGAAAAAATTAAAAACTTACAAGAACAGATGAAATTCGTTCCACTTGAACATCAATGGTTTTATTCGAATGCAATCTCAGCAGGTCCTCGAGAAGGTAAAGAGAAAAAACAAAAAAAAAAAAAATAAAATACAGCCTGTCAAAATATCACTTAACACCTTTATGAAAAAAAATTTCAATTTAATACAAAAAAGTTCCTGGAAAAAGGTGTTATATGCACATAACTGTAAATATCTCAGAAACCACTTGCGATAAATAAAAAAAAATACTTAAAATATATTTTCCTGAGTATTATTGCCTTTAAATTATACATACAATATTCAAAATATTTTCACAGCAAAAGTTATAGGCTATAAACTTTAAATGCTGCTAACTCAAATGTTTGAAAATGTCGCTTAAGTCCTTCATCTTCTAAGGGCTTCATTTATTCACTATGGGGGTTCACATGAACCAACATGTTGTCCAACATTGCTTGACAACCATCGATGTTTGATCATTTAAACGCATAACCAACCATGTTGTCCAACTTTGTTAACTTTGTTGTATGACTTTCAAAATATTTTGAAAACTGTTCCGATTCCATCAAGCAATGTTGTCCAACCATGTTGTTCCATGTGAACCCCCCTATTCAACACATTCAACAAACAATGCGCCAACAGACTAAAGGCAGACAGTAATAAATAACCACAAAAGCAAATGTGAAATCGAACCCAATATTATCTATCCCCTCACTTTTCCCTCTGTGGTACTTTTCCTAAATCGTTATGTCTGTATTCCATATTTGGTATTCATTTTTATATTTTCTTTTCTCCACATGCAAATCTGGGTAGTCTACGAACACTTCTCCTTTTTTTGGTGTCTGTTTTATCATCTTCTTCGTATTTTGTTTCGGCAGAAAAGCAATAATTTTGTATATACCCCTGACGTTTCACCCACTTTGTCTACTCGGGGTTTCACATTTTTGGAATTCTGTTGATTTTTTCACATTGTTAGTAGGTATGCCTCCGTTTAAACATTTCTAATGTTAAAATTAAAGCTTGGACCAAGGCAAACGTTTTTCGCCTTGAATATTATTCAATTTGGTGCACAGAATAGGTGGAAAATCGTTTTGAAAATTTTGATTTTGTTTCGCATGGGAGCTGTAAACTATGCTTAAAGAAAAAAATTATTAAAAAACAACAAAAACACTTACAATATCTAAAAACCCATTCTCTAGTGTAATTGTTGATTAAAGTAGGTAAATGGTTTTATAAATATTGTTTGAACTCCATTCTCTTTCACCCTCCCTCCTGCCCCAAAAATTTCAATTCCAGTCGAAAGTTCTAAAACGACGAAAGAAAGCTCTTAACCAAGGTTCAGCGCTCCGGACTTCTTTTCTTGGTTTGGTCTACTTTATTACAATTTTCTTGAAAAATACAAAATGTTAATACAATTATTTAAATCGCTGTATGGGAGGCACCCGTAATATAGACAAGCCAAAACCCAACTTAAAATGTATCCTCTTTAAGAAATCAAATAAAAATTCTCTATATGGTCTAGCTCATAGACTCACCATCAAACGAAAGAATTTATTGTATTCGACGAAAACCACTTTTTGGACTTCCCTATCCTCACAATGCTAGAAGATTATTTAAACTTCATTTTTTTTTTTCATGAGAGCAGGTAAAAATTAATATTAAAATTAAATTAATCTTTGATTTATTTTTATTCAGGGTATAAGTTCCTTTTTCTCCCATTAATCCACCACTGCTCACATTTATAAACCTTAAACCCAGAAGTGGAGGGTGCTTTAGATTATTTCTGGGCATAAACAATAAACATATGTACATAGTAGATAATGTATGTACAAGTATATGTACATAGCTATGTGACTTACATTGAAACACAATTGTTAGTAAATTGAACAACCTTTTTCCGCTGTGATCATGATCATTACTGCGATAAGGCTTAAAATAGCATTATAAATCGCTTCACTTCCCTAATGATTGACGACACTTTTTTGGAATTATGAGTGCGAGGTTCCTAAAAACACATTACCTTATATAAATCAAACTATGGCATAACACATGGTATCTGATGGTTTTTGATTAATCATTATTTTTTATCTAGAGCGATGCGAGGGTTTGGTGAATAAAATTATAAAATTATATGAATCATTCAGCGATTCGTATTATGTAGGTATAGCAAAATTTTGTTTCTAAATTCTAAGGTTACTAGGAACAACACTATCACGATGGGCCACAATTAGGTAGCTATGTTACCATGCGAGTATAGCATCAGTGTAAATACAAACATTATTAGAACAAAAAGGGCATTATTGAGTAGTAAACTGATAGATATGATAAGTCATAACTTTGAAATGTCAAAATTAACAACAACTGAGTACTTTACTGTCCAATGACATTGACAACACCTACTTGTTTCAACAGGGAAAAGGGCACTGCGCTGCTGTTTATACTTGACAGCAAGCTGTTTGCCTACTTTCTTACTTACTAACTAAAGGGGGCGCTACAGTCTGGGGTGGACCAGGGCATCAACCAACAAACTTCTTCCTAACTAGCTGTCTCCAATTTCGCACGCCAAGTTGGTTGAGGCCCTCTTCCACGTGCGTGCGCCACCATTTACGCTGTCCACCTCTAATGCGCTGCCCCACGGGGTTGGATTCGAAGACTTTCCGGGCCGGAGCATTGGTGTCAATTCGCTCTAGGTGACCCAGCCATCTCAGTCGGTGGCTCTTCACTTTTGTGGCTAGGTCGGTGTCGCTGTACAGCCCGTACTTCAGGACCGGGATGATAAGCGTCTTATACAGGGACAGTTTAGTTGCTCGAGAGAGGGATTTGCTTCTCAATTGCCTTCTTAGCCCAAAGAAACAGCGATTGGCAAGAGTAATTCTTCGTTTGATCTCAGCACTGGTATCGTTCACTGAGTTTATAGCGGATCCACTTCAAATCATAGCTGTCTATAGTGACGTTCTGTCCAAGATGTCGGTGTTGGTTGTCCATTCGTGTTGACAGCATATATTTCGATTTGTTTTCATTCACAGTCAAACCCATCTTCTTGGCCTCCTTCTCAATACTCACAAAAGCACCACTGACATCACACTTTGTTCGTCCGATTATGTCAATGTCGTCAGCGTAAGAGTCTTGCATTATTCTTTCAAGAAGGATGTTGAAGAAGTCGCATAACAAGCGCCTCACCTTGCCTAAAACCTTTTTTGACATCAAAGGTGTCGGTGAGGTCTTTGCCGACCTGGATGGAGCAGCGTGCATTCTCCATCGTCATCCTGGACAAACGGACGGGTTTGGCAGGGATGCCAAAACAAGACATTGCTCTATATATCCTTGAACAGAATATATGTAGCTGCAGCTTGTAGCAAGAGTTGAATTTTGTTTAACTTCTGCTACACCATACATTTCTTGCTACATTTACAGCTTCTCATTGTGGCACTGTAAACTGTTTTTATATCTTTCTACTTTGACAGTGCTACGTGCCGCAACTACAGCTACACCATTCTGTTGGGCCAGTATAGCTCGTCGCTATAGATGAAATCGATGAAAAGGTGGTGGGTATCGATTTGAAACTCCTCGGTTTTCTCCAAGATCTGCCGTAGTGCGAATATTTGGTCGATGATGGACTTCCATGGCCTAAAGCCACACTGATATATGGACCTATCAGGTTGTTGACGAATGGCTTCAAGCGTTCACAAAGTAGGGCGGAGAAGATCTTGTAGGCGATATTAAGAAGACTGATGCCTCTGTAGTTGGTGCAGTCCAGAGGATCGCCTTTCTTGAGGATCGGGTAAACAATCCTTAGGCTTATTTCATCGGGCATGCTTTGCTTCGACCATATTGGTCGGTGCATACTCCTAACCAATTCATCGCCAGCCGCTTTGAATAGCTCAGCCACAAGGCCATCAGCTCCAGCAGCTTTATTGGACTTAAGTTTCGATATAGCTATTTTTACTTCGTCGTCGTCGTGCGTCGGGTGGAAGGAATTGTTGGTCTACGTCGTCGCCCTGGTTGAATGGTGCAATCTGCATGGTAGCGGAATTCGGTTCGTCATCCTAGTTTGATATTAAAATCATCCAAGACAATTTTAATGTCATAGCTAGGGCATTGCTCATAATGTCTTGTCCAGGAGCTCGTAGAACTCGTCCTTGGGGTCGTCATCTTTCTCCTCTGTGGGGGCATGCGCGCATATGAGGCTGATGTTGGTGAACTTAGCCTTGATGCGAATTGTCGTGAGGCATTCGTTCACATAATTGAAACTCAAAACTTCTTGCCTAAGTCTGCCTCTAACAACAAATCCACATCCAAAAAGACGCTGCCTTCGTGGTCGGTAACAGTCACCGAGTAATTATCGCAGTGTTTCAGTTTTCTTTTGCCCTGCCCATCCCATCGCACTTCTTGGATGGCGGTGATGTGTGCGCTTTGTGGCAGTCTAGGGCCTCCACTAAATGTTCGGCTGCACGTGGTCTATAGAGAGATAGAACATTTCACGTGCAGATCGGAAGTTTGTTGTGCTTATTTCGTTTGCTAGGTTCGTCAACAGTAAATCCATCCGTATCCGAGGCTTGTTGTTGCTTCGCAACTAAATATTTTTACGTGGCCGGGAAGTCACCCCGATGGTACGACCCCCAACCTGGAGGACCAAACCCTTACAATCTCCAAGGGCGGGGAACCGGATTAACCGCTCCTTATATATATATATAAGGTGTTCACTAAGTACTTTAGCCTAACTGGAACTGTAGACGCCACCGTTGACCGTTGATTCCGTCTACTATTCCGTTTAGAAGTGTCTTAATGGGAACACTCCTCCCCCCTCTCTCGTTTGCTGCTGCCTAAGCCCGTCCACAGGGATTGGAATTGGAACCCCATCTTCAGTTAAAGATACAAGGCACCCTATGTTCACCACTTGGAGGTGAGAGTAGGAGTTGATAGACAGAGGTTCGCTTTGAAAAAAAGCTTGTGGACGGTTGTTTCCTCTTGAATGCACCGTGTATACCCTTTGAACATCGATGTTTCCCTATTTAGCAGAAAAAGTGGCAAAAATTAAAAAGCTGATCGCTGCTATTTTGGGGGTTTTGTCCCTGCCCAACTAAGGACATACGATGGTGTTTTTTTGCTGTTGCATCTAACGGTTTAGTTTCAATTTTTTCTCCAGGACTCATTACCTCCAGTCAAACAATCGACGATGAATTGGCAGTGGTGTGGTTGTCAGCCAAATACCGAAATGGCAATGGCACATGTGAACCAAAACCATCGAAGCCTTTCATCGTTGGCAGTACGAGTTTCACCTCCAGTTGTAATGTTCATTTCGCTTCGGGTTTCAAAATCGAGTTGGAGCCACCTCTACTAGCTTAGTCTAAAGTTTAAGGAATTCAAACAACAAAAACCAAATTTTCAAATACGAGGAAATAAATTTGAGTGAATTGTATGTGCAGAAACCGAGAAAATTTAAAATCTTGTACCCTTTACACAACCAATAGCTGTATACTAATAAATATATAAATTTCCAAGGCGTGCCTCTATATTCCTTGAGGTATATAATAGACAAACGACTAACGACACGATGACGACTATGTAAGTGACTTGAAATTCCATTGATTGTCACCGTTCTGATTCAGGGTAATGTGTGACAATTTGTCAGGTCTCGCAAACTGCGTTGGCGTCAATCTTCCTCCTCCAGCAGCAACAACAGTAAAAAACTGTTTGCGGTTTGAAACATAGTTGAAGGTATAAAGTATAAATTTGTGAAAATCCATTAGATATCGGGTCTCTGTTGCTAGTCTTCAGATCTTACAACACGATATCTCAAATCCCATTATAGCGAGCTGTTGTTATATAATTTGATTGACTTTCCACGACACGTTACGATATTTTTGAAGCCACTGCGATCTCTGAGTTGGTCTTTTTTAATTTCTGCCTCTAATACTCCTCATACTTTACATATCTGTTATTTGCATGGATGCACTATGTGTGGGCGATTAAATAATTGAATTGAAATTTGTTTTTATTCATTGTATAGTTCTGTTCCCATCAGCCTACTCGAAGATCTCATAATTAACACGTTTGGGGTAGAGCGTATTCTATAAATGATGAATAGTCTTTTTATTAATGCATTTTTCTTATATCAAAAGACAATTTTTCTTGAACTTTTGTGTGAAGGCTTATTTTGTATCGGCCCTCATAAAAAAACGTATATATTATTCCCAGCTTGATGGCATTTGTCAATGGCACGCTTACCCTATTGAAATACCAAAAATCAAACTGACAGCAAATAATGGTGACCGAGATAAAAGTGTAACGACATTGCAATTGAATTGCTTAGATGAAAGCACTCATCATCATCATCATCAACTACCATATATCGTCAGAAAAGGGATGCTGTACACGAGATGCACCAAAAGTCATTGTCTGATGTTTATCGGTTCATTGATTTTCAGAAGCAAATATTCTTTCCCCTTTTATACAAAACATAAAAGGAATCTATTGTAGTTTTGAAAATGACAATAAATTGAGTAATTCTTTTCTATGCCCAATAATTCCCCTTGGTTTTTGCATTGCATGCCCTGCGGGATGCTTCTAACAGGATATTTTTTTTGTCGAAACTGTACACTTGAGATGGAAATGCAAATTATGTTTGGATTCAATTGAAGAGTGCGATCTGAAATACTTAGGAGGTGCACATTAAAAATGGTTAGATGTAATTATGATATTATTTATTTGAGTATTTCAAGTTCAGCCCTTGAGGTGCATCTGCCTTGAACATTTTCAATCGCAAGAGTCCATCAAATTAGCTAAATAAATCAGAAATTTGAGGTTATTGCGGGGTGGGGCAGGTAAAAGAAATGTTGCAGAATCGCTTTGATTAGAATAAGATAAAGGCATAGTTGTCTAAAAAAAAAAAGCGACTTATAGAACAATAAACAAGTGACATATTTGGCCCTACTTGACCAGCAATTTTGACACTTAAAAGCTGCAACCCCATTTCAGGGCAAAATTATTTGAGTCTGACGTCAGATGAAGAATTCTGACGAACAATTTTTTAATAAAACTAAAAATGTATTAACGATTGGAATCGGAACACATTTAACTACCATTTCAATTAATTAACTTGTCTTTTTTCGTCCAAATTTTGACTTTTATTTTTCCTAAAATTAATAAAAAAAAAAATACTGCTTTGGGGCATTACTAACTCCGTTGTTGAGAAAAGGGCTGTTCTGCTAACTTCACAATGAAAGCAACCTGTTGCAAAATTAATTTTTTCGATTTTTTTAATAAGGGCCTCAAAATTTTAACCTTTTTATACTTGAAATAATGCAAAATGATCTTGAAATTTGGAGTTTTATTGTGAACTCTTAGTTAGCTTTGTTTTTAAGGAAAGGGCCATCATGCTAATAAAAGTGAAGTTAGAAGAATACCTACTTGGTTACACTCAATATTTGATGAATTGCAAAATGCAGAATAGAAATGCAAAAAAAAGACAAATGCAAATTCCTGTCGTTGTCTAATGCGTCAAGTGAAATTTGTTTATTAGTCAAGGAAACAAAAACATATTGCTGCATATATAGTCTTGTCAATAAACGTTTTCACTACAAAATAATTTCAACTGTTTTGAAACTTGGAACACTTATTAACAGGTCTATTGATGAAGTGTATAAAAGTCACCATGAATAAGAGGAAAGCTCTAGCGGGAGGAATGTGCAACACGTTTATTTTTCGGGTTTCCTTGATTACACTATTTTACAGCCAAAATGTACATTTAATGCCACTAATTTTTTCTTATAAATTTTGACCTTCTGAACTCGAAAATCCAATTTAAAAAAATTAATATGGATAGGTTTTCGAGATATGAATTTTTGAATATTGTGTTCTATATTTCTTATTTATTTATTTAGCTTATTGCAAGCGAATTACTTAACTAATATTATACAAACTTAAATAATACATAATTTACTTAACGCTAGTAGGAAATTAATACGGTGGAATGAGGTTAGGGAGAGAAGGTGTATAGAGTTCTTCTAAGGGAAGGGGAACTAATGGAGAAATCGAAAATATCTTGTGCTGTATTGGCTAATCGAAGCATTCTGCTCATTGGATTGAAATGGCCGTAGTTGGAGCGGTGAATAGGGAGGCTGAAGAAGGAGACAGCTCTTAGGCTACGTGGATTGGTATTAATATTAATCCATTCGAGCAACGCCGGAGAGTCTATGGCTCCAATGATAAGCTGATGGACGAATATTATGTCAGTGATACGGCGACGTTGAGAAAGGGTGTACATGCCAATTAGTTGCAAACGGTCTTCATAAGGGGGTAAAATAACGGGATCAGACCAAGGTAGACTACGCAAAGCGAATCTGAGAAATCTCCTCTGAACTGCTTCAATTCTAAGAGATTGCGTGATTTGGAAGGGAGACCAAACCTGACTGGCATATTCAAGGATAGGCCTGACGTATGTGGTGTATAAAGATTTGGTAACATGGGGGTTGGAAAATTCTTTAGACCATCGTTTGATAAATCCGAGGGAAGAATTCGCTTTCCCAATGATATGGTCAATGTGAGAGCGAAAATTTAACTCCTTATCACATATAACCCCGAGATCACGAATAGATGAAACGATAGGGACAGGTATGTTACAGAAGTGATAGATTCGAGGATTTGAAGGTTTACGTTTACGGAAAAAAGTCATAGATTGGCATTTACTAATATTAAGCTCAAGAAAGTTTTTGTTACACCAGGTAAGAAAGGTATTTAGATCAAGCTGAAGCAGCGAAGAATCATGAGATGACGAGATTACTTTAATTATTTTAATGTCGTCTGCATAAATAGAAAGTTCTGAGAAGGAGATGATTCTACCGACATCGTTTATAGCAAGCACAAATAGAAGTGGACCGAGATGGCTACCCTGGGGAACGCCAGAGGAGGCGAGGAAGGGATCGGACACTTCATTTCTGAAAACAACCCTGTTTAAACGGTTCTCGAGGTAAGATTTGACCCACTTGATGAACGATGGTGGAAAGCCAAAGGCTTGAAGCTTTAAGTAGATAATTTGGTGACTGATTTTGTCGAACGCCTTACTGAAATCAGTGGTAATAACATCAACATCGAAGCCTTTTTCCATTGCCAAGAGTGTCATAGAGACAAACTGGGTAAGATTAGTTGTAGTGGATCTTCCCTTTAAAAATCCATGTTGAAGTGGAGAAACAATTGATTTGCAATGGAAATAAAGGGAATCATACACTATACTTTCAAAGAGCTTGGGGATAACGGATAGTTTAGCAATCGGTCGATAGTTAGTGATTTCGTTCTTACAACCCTTTTTAAAAATTGGAAATATAAAGGATTCCTTCCAAAGAGAGGGAAAATCTGACTGTGAAAGCGAGAGTTGAAAAAGATTAATGAGGGGTTCACAGAGTGCAAAAGCGCAATTTTTAAGAAAAATTGCTGGAATACCATCAGGTCCGGGTGAAAAGTCATCATTCAGTAAGCTTAACTTTTCACGGACGGTATGCGAACTAATGTTAAGAGAAGACAGAGACGTGTGCGGGCTATTTAAAAGAAATTTGTGGTAGTCAAGGTCAGGTTCATTTGAATTATTGCTATAGGATTGACTAAAAAAGGTAGCAAATAGGTTAACAATTACTTTAGCTTCAGAGGAAGTGGTGCCGAAGAAATTGAATGTTGAAGGAAGACCGTCGGATTTTCTTTTCACGTTAATGAATTGGT
This sequence comes from Dasysyrphus tricinctus, assembly GCA_963921185.1. Lineage (NCBI taxonomy): Eukaryota > Metazoa > Arthropoda > Insecta > Diptera > Syrphidae > Dasysyrphus > Dasysyrphus tricinctus. The sequence continues at coordinate 87,919,896 of OY992531.1, forward strand.
AAAAGCGTTTTGGTTCAGTGATGAGACAGGTTTGCATTTTATTGAGATAGATTTGGTATAGAGAATGGCAGAGAACAGAAAAATGAGAAGATGCTTGTTGGTAATAAAAATAATTTAAAGGTGTTTGGGATCTTAGGTAAGTTTTCCATAACTTATTTCTAATATTACGGATGTGTCGTAATTCTTGTGTGTACCAAGGAGGAGATGATACACAAGTTTTTTTAACTGTGTAAGGGACACATTGAATGAAACAAGCAAAGATAGAGGTGTAAAAGAAAGAAAGCGATATATCGATGGGAGTAGTGAGGTTGATGAAAAGGTTGAAGTTAATGTTGTTAAGGAGATTATTTAGTTTATTGAAGTCGGCTTTCCGGAAGTTGAAACTGGAAGAGTTCTCAGATTCGATAGTTGGAGACCTATCATCAAGACCGAATATAAAAGAAAGAGGAGGGTGAAAGTGATCTAGAGTGGAAAGAAGATGGAGGCTTTTAGAGACAGCTGAGTTAAATGGATCCGAGGAGAAAGCAAGATCAAGTTGTCTCCCTAAATTGTTGCAGATACCACTTATTTGGAAAAGTCCAGACTGAAGTAAGTTATCGGTGAAAATAAACTCTTTTTCAGAAGAAGGATTAGAGGGCACAAAGCATGATTCATCCTCTGATGGTATCCATTTCAGATCAGGTAGGTTAAAGTCCCCTAGGATAATAAAGTCGTCATTGGAAGTTGCACCCTCAACCAAAGAACTAAGAGAATCGACAAATTGTTGATATACAGGGCTAGGTTGTGAGGGACGAATGTAACAACAAATAAGATAAAAACAACGTTTTGATACAGATAACTTTATGCATATAAATTCAAATAGGGGTGATCTAGAAGTTTCGACAAGTAATGCATTAAGACGATTGTGGACAGCAAACAAAACACCACGCCCAGTAGGAGCAGTTAGACCATCCGCATGAAAGACAGCAAAATCTGATGTAAATATTTCGCTATCCAGAAAATCAGAGCATAGATTTGTCTCTGTTAGAGCGAAGCTGTCAAAAGGAAGGTTTTGGGAACTAAGATAAACGTGGGAAGTTTTGGTACGGAGACCTCTTACATTTTGATAATAGAGAGATAGGGTAATTGTGGACACAGGCTGTAGAGCCACATTACAGTTAAGCGAGCGAATGGTAAACATTTTGAGCGTATGTGCGAGGCGTAAGTAGCGAGGTCCTTAGAAACTGTAGAAGGAGAGATATTTAAGGTTTCGTGGAAGCGAACATATATTTTGTTGAGAGCGGCTGGGTCAATTGGAAGGCCTTCTTTTTGTATAGATACCAAAACATTCATTTTGGTCTTGCCGTTAATACAGACGTTATCAGACTTGTTATAAAGATAGGAAAGGTATAGACGAACATTTTCATAAAGTTTACTGTCGCGTAATCTAGCCATCAAATATCGACCATCAAACTCATCACTGTTAACAATAGGGGCAGCAAGTTTAGTTGTGAGCTTAGCAACGGGAGAGAACATTGGATCAAAAATTGGAGGAGGTAAATGGTCAACCGTAGCATTAGGGGGGCTGGGAGTCCTAGAAGAAGGGTGGGGGGTGAGGGACACAGGTGTGGGGTTAATGGTGTGGGAATGGAGAAAATTGGAATAAAGGCCATCAGTATTAGTGTTGAAAGAGACGCGTTTTTGCTGCGGAATTGTGGATTTTTTAAATATATTGGGAGTAGAAGTATTTGGGAGTGTGGAAGAATTGGAAGAAGAGGAGTTGTTCTTAGATCTATTTACAATTTTTTTCTTATTACTAATTACATTCGGCAAGGTAGTTTTAGGCGATAATTTAATTTTAGTATTTGACCATTTAAAAATTTTTATATTATCTTGCACGTATATGGGTTTATTATTAGTAAAACAAAACAACCATTGATATTTGGCTGGAATATAAATTTTACAGCTTGAAGAGCTGATCTTGCGGCATTCACCAATAGTGATTTTGAATTTACGCATGAAAAGATTCTGGATCCAGGGGCATTCGACATTGATCGGCGTATTATATACAAAATATGGGTCGAATTCATTGAGGTTTTTCAATTTGTTTAGCCTATTATTCCACTCGTCAACAGTCCATGTGTTGTTAAGGCGAATGATAGTAGGCACGGGCGAGGTAGGCGTAGGACATTCAGTCTGGGTAGAAATAGTAGTTTTTGAAGCAACGTTGGTTGAAGGAGGATTGAGTGAGAGAGGAGGATTGAGAGTGGACTCGGTTATTTCGGCAAGTATCGATGTATTATAATTGACCTTGATCGGTTGAATGTTCATTGGAATCTCATCAATTTTGCTCGAGGTTATTTTTAATTCGTCGATTATATCTTCAAAAGAAGTGCGTGTTACGGTTAGTTCACTATTAATGTCATTTATCTTTGATATTAGATCGAGAAGGATTAAGTTTAGTTGAGAGGAAGCTGAAGATGCAGAGTTCGATGTGGATTGTAGTGGTGTTTCGAGGGCGGACCGGATATTGATAACATGATCAAATAATTTATCAAGAGGATATGAATTTAAGATGGAAACGAGAGTAGAACGAATTTCATCTTTAATGTTGTCGAAGCGGCAGTGAGAGTGTTCCGATCGCGAGTTAAGAGTCATCTCTATTGATGATAGTTGTTTTTCCAAAAGAGATAGGTTAGAGAAAAAACGTTTAGCGAGGGTCTCGATAGAACATTCCAAGGTTTCAATGCTCTTAGAAAAGTCGTGAAAGTGATGAAATTGCGCTAGTACGTTCTTATGGAACCGATTATTGTCAGTTAAAATAGTATTTGTAGAGTCACTAACACATTTGACGGCGAGAAGAACGTGGAAGAGTGAAATTTCGGAACATTGTTCGCAGAGATAAACGAAATAGTTTAAATATTCTTTGAGATAGGGACATGATTTTTTACTGAGCCCGAGACAGAGAGGATGAAAAGATTTACCGCAGAGACCCCGACACGGAATTCGTTGAGTGTATTTGTTGTCTAGAAGGCAATCACTTGCGTCACACTGGTTATCCATATTTTATTCCGAAATAATAATGCTTCTACCCACGGAAAAGAATAAATTAAAATTGAACAAAACCGCAATTTATAGATGAAGTATTAAAAATTTGAAAATTGATTTTTAATTAAAAATTCTAACTTAAGATTTTAAAATTAGAAACCAGAAAGTTATTTTTTCACCGGAGTGTACTTGTTATTTTTATTTTTTTGAAAATTTTTTTTCACTTGAGTGTACTTGTTATTATTTTTCAGAAATATTATTTCTCTCTATTGAGAATAGTGCTTGTGTATTAGTTAATGTTGAGAACGATGAAAGATGATGTATCAGTAGTTGAATCATGTAAAGAGAACCAGACCAATTTTTTTTTTGTTTATATTAGAGTAGAGTCTGAGTAAGCTTGGCAGAACAAAACTAAAATGAACCTATGGAGGTAAGATAAAAAAAACTTTGTAATTGTTTTTTTATTCCTTTTTGTATGCTGCTCGTAGTCGGCTTGATGCTGATAGCAATTTGGAGAAGTTAACCAAGGATTTATTTCAATTCTGATGATGGTTTGTGTGTAATTATCACTTTGGACACAGGTACTCGAAATAAAAGAGAGCCATGATACGGATTGCGGGTAGCGGGTTTCGGGTTGCGGTCGTAGGCATGCAAAGTAGAAATACGTTTGTTTGATTGTGTGTAGCACCAAATTTGCTTCAGAGGCAGAACATATACAACAAATGTTTCACTCACCGGCAGAAAAAAAAATAGATAAGAACACCAAATCTATTATTTCAGCTAAAAAAATATTGAAATAATTTTTTTTTAAATTTTAGCAGTAATAAGATACTTAACCAAGGAAAATGAGATATTTCCGGAAAAAATCTACGGATTAGTTCTAAAGTTATGCCCATTTGTATACAAGAACAAAAATTCGATTTTTTCATTATTTTTTGATTTAAACCTTATTCATAGCAAAAAATCCACAACTTTTGGTTTGGCAATGTGATAACATGCTTGTATTACCTAATTTATCAGGTTAAATGGACTTTTAAGTTATAACTCATTAAAATATGTTTTGAGTAATAACTTGCCTATCGAAAATTCATCTTTAGTTAGAGTTCAAAAAGGCTTACAAAATTTATCCTCTTTATGTCAACTTTCTTTTTTCTAAAATTACTTTTAGGTACGAGTATGAAACTCACTTTTTTTGAGGGGTGTCACTATTTAGTTGGATTTGCGTTCTCATATGTTAGTGTTTGTTTAGAACGAAAAAACGCTAGAAATACGAATTTTGTGTGTTTACTCATAAAAGCTGGATTTTTTTCATCTACCGTAGGTGTTTTTTATATGACTTTTTTACAGAAATCATTTTTTTTGTTATAAGGCTTAACATAGAATTCGGTACCTGCGATATAGATATACGGAGAAACAATTAAATCATGTAACTGGTTGTCAGTTTTGTCCGAGCAAATAGACCGGGTATAAAAGTGTTTTAGATGGCAGATGAGTATGACACAATACAATCTGTCATGTGTCCTGAACCATGTTCGAATTCGAACACACTACCAGTTCCTAAGTGCCTGAAATCCTAGTAAGCTCAAAACAATAATAGTCCAGTATATTTAGTCATAGCTCCTATGGGAATTTTACAAAACGTTGGGGAAGACATTTTTTTCTTGTTATCGTTAGATTACTTTTTTTGCTTATAATGGTTATAACTCGTTAAATACACAAAATCTGAAAAATACCTTATTTTCAAATTTGTAGAACTGACTCTTTTTGTTAGAAATGCATTTTTATTTTTTCGATAAACATAAAATTACGGATGTTATTCGTTAAAAACAAATTCACTCTTTAAATCAATATAGCGGCAACCCTGCAAGGGGTTGATGGTCGAAAATTTGGACTTAAGCTTTCTGTATGGTACTTTAAAGAAATCAAGAAAAAAATTGCTTCCCCAATCTTTTGCAAAAAAAAGTCTAAATTGACTGGACTATAAATTTTTCTGTTTCTCTATATTTTCTATCATACATTTATGTATATAATATGGACTTATTTTTTCGAATAGGTGCGAATATTCCAACCTACTTTTCTTTTGGAGTCACAGTTGAAATTTCCGGATAACATTTGCTGATAAAAATGCCAAGTATGGTGAAAGATTCCACCAAAAATGCATCTTGAGATGAGTGTATAATAGTAGCTTTTACATTATATAAACAACCTAATATAAGGTACTTATCTCAAGATGCATTCTTGGTGGAATCTTTGACCACACTTGGCATTTTTATCAGCAAGGTTATTTTTTAAAAAAACGGATACTGAAAAATACAGAAAACGATCCAACATCCAAAATCATTTCAAAACACACATATTTTCTCTCGAGATGGTGAATCTCTATCAAAAAATAATATAAAACTCAGACTAAAGCGATGTATTTTGCCAAAATGTTAAAAGCAGCTTTATTAGATGATTAACAAATTTTCTTGGTTATTTCGTTAAAACACAAGCATGTGTTATACCATTTTGAAAAGTGCATTAAATAGACAACTTTTTTAAGCAATTGGCCACTCATGTTCTCATACAATTTTAGTTTATTAGAGGTGGTCAAACTTTTTCGAAAATAAATTTATGTACTGAAAAAATATTTTTAAAAAATATAATAAGAAAAATGCAATAACTACTGTTAAATTTTACCACCCATCTATTACAACAGTTATTCTAGAATATTACAAAAATAGTAAAAATTGTTCATCCATGGTCGTAGCGTTCACGTATTCGAGGAAAGTAGTACTTGTTAACAACTTTTGGAAAAAACATCATTTTTTTATATTTTTTTCTGGAAAGGTCATAAGGCCTGCTACAACCAGTTGCAAGGTTATCCATTATTTACAGGACACCCTGTATATTTTTCTTTTGCAAAAGAATACATTTCTGACCTCAATTTAATTGAAAAAATAATGTTTTTTTTAAGATTTCGGCTAATTGTACGTATAGGTATTTGACCGATTGGAATAAATAAGAATTATTTGTGTTGGAAATTTAAAATTGTTTGATTTAAGATACTTTCCAAGCTGATTCTTTACGTCACAATTAAGATATGCACCAAATACTAACAATACTTTCGAAAAAAATTCAAAAAATCGTATCTCGAAAACCTATCCATAGAAATTGTTTTTTAATGTGATTTTCGAGATCAGTGGACTCAAATCTAAACGAAAAAAATAGCGGCACTTAATGTACAAAAAATTTTATTTATTTTGTAAACTAGTGTTATCTAAGAAAATATCTGTCCGATCAAAAAATAATCTGATACAAAAAAAAAGCTTATGAAATTTTCTACAATAATTATGATAACATAATTTTTCATATCTCTAATGGTTAAGAAGTTATTTGGCTTCAAGAGTTTGTAACTTTATTTTAAATTACATACCTAAGAAGCGTTGCACTTTATATTCTTTAGTATGATATGCAGTGCTAGCGCTAACGTTTTAAGCGTTCTTTTGCAAAAGCACCCAAGCATCTTGCCAAGGCCGTTTATCATCATTATCATGTTCTGTAAGCCCGGTTGGGGCATAGGGCGTCAACAAAACGTCTCCATCCTTCACAGTGTGCAGCAAGGCATTTTAACTGTGGCCACGTCTTTCTCTGGGATTCTGCTTCCGCTAAGACAGTTGATTTCCATGTTGTTCTTGGTCTTCCAATCCGCCGTGCACCCTGAGGATTCCATTCAAAGGACTGCTTTGCAATTTTATGGTTTGATTTCCTCAGTGCGTGACCAACCCAACGCCATTTACGCTTTCTTATGTCGACGCCCAGTCGCTCTTGATTTGTCCTGCGCCACAAACACAATTCCTCAATTGATATTATTTGTGGCCAGTGAATCTTAAGGATGTGGCGAAGACAGCAATTCACAAAAAGCTGCAATTTCCTCGGAATGGTAGACGTGACTTTCCAGGTTTCACAAGCATATAACAGCACGGATTTGACATTGGATTCGAAGAATCTAAACTTAGTGCGTAAGGAGATTTGACTGGATTTCCAAATTGGGGACAGAGTACCGAAGGCAACACGAGCCTTATTTATTCTACTTTTAACGTCCAGATCCGTACCACCGTTTGCAGAAACAATACTGCAAAGGTAGTTAAACTGTTCCACTTCTACAACTGGCGTCTCCTGTAGAATAATACGCTGCTGTGTGGAGCGGCCTGTGAGCATTATTCATTCACTTGCAGTGTTTGGCACATCCCGTTCAGATACTGATGTTATTTGCCAGTAGACATATGTCATCGGCATAGTCTAAATGACTGAGCCTTTCGAACGGTCTCCATTGAATCTGTTGCCCAGCTGTGCCAACACTGGCCGTCAATACTTCGACCATCGCCAGCAGGAAGAGAATTGGCGATAGGACATCCACTTCACTTACACCCTGTTGCACTACTAAGGAGTCGGATAACTGCCCATTGTGTAAAAAAAAACACCTTGTGTTGGATTTAATAATGGCAACAATTTTTGCGGAACTCCTCTACCAAGCAACGATCTCCATAAACATTCTCGGTTAACTCGATCTCGAAGGCCTTCTCAAAATCCACGAACATGAGGTAAAGCGGTGATTGAAATTCCATCGACTGTTCGAGGACCTTACACGATACGCAGGGTGTTGATATGGTTGACAAGCGATCGATCAAGACGGAAGCCAGCTTGATGCCTCTTGAGTGTATACTCGATTCTCTCATTTATCCGCTCGAGAATGATGGTTGCCATTAGTTTTGGGAAAACGGACAAAACGGTAATACCCACGCCAATTGTTGCAATTCTTAAGGTCACCTTTCTTTGGTAGCTTAACAATCACTCCATTCTTCCAGTCCTTGGTATAGCTTTCGTTTTCCCAAATAATTTGTATCAACGGAATTCTATCAATTCCAGCTACCTTGTTGTTGTTGAGGAGAATTATTAAATTTTGTATTTATGATTCTGAAAGGTGTTCAATGTCAATATCCCTATAGGACCTACGCATCTCGTCAAGTTGGGACACTTCAGCGCTCTGCTCAATGAAATCCACATTTAGCAGGGCACAAAAATGGTCCTTTCATCTGCGTAGCTGATCCTCAATTGATACCAAAAGTGTGCCATCCACATCCATTACAGGATGATTGGTGTTGCCTTGTATCCCAACAACATCTTTGGCCTCACCCTCTTGTCACATCTCAAACAGCGATAGACCGTCTAATGTGCAAGGCAATATTCATTTCGCAATTCAGCTGCTTCGGCATTTATTTGCATTTTAAACGATTTGCGAGGTTCGATTTTATCCCAAGTGTCTTGGGATATCCAAGACTCTTTAACTCTCGTCCGCTTCGGATCTAGCCTCCATAAAAATACCTTTTATTTCACTCCACATCAATTGTTGAATGTTGGATTCCGTTTAATGACGAAGCTCTGTCGTTAAGGATGGTGACATAGTTTCGACTTTATGTATGTTGGGGTCATTTAAAGCATTCGTACTGAATTTGGAGCTTTTTGCTGCATCCTGCGCTGGTTTTTGTACGGCAGCGGTTAGTAGTTTGAGACTCATCAGAACCAAATGGTGGTCGCTTCCCACATCGGCATTTCTTATTCTCCGGACATCACACATTGACTTCCTCCATAGCTGCTGAATCATGATATGATTAATTTGGTTTTCGGTTTGACCATCCAGACACACCCAGGTAATTTTGTTGCACGTCTTATGCTTAAATACAGTTTCACCTATCACAGGACGATTTGCGTTACAAAAGTCGACAAGCAAGTCACCATTTTCATTCCGTGATCCCAAGCCATTTCTTCCCATCACGCGTTCCAGCCCATAGTTGTCTGAACCGACTTGGGCATTGAGGTCTCCCATAATGACTATGATGTCAGCTCTCGGAACCAGGAGTGTTCCGAGTTAAGATGAGTGTAGAACGTGGATTTGTCTTGCTCGGTCGCTTCATTTGTGGGGGCCTAGCACTGAATAATTGTGACGTTACGAATTTTTGAACGAAATCTTACTGTCATTAATCTTTCAGAAAGGGGCGCCCAGGAAATCAAACTGCGGCTCGCTTCTTCGTTCAACATAATCCCGACACCATGCAGTCTTTGGCCACCTTCTCTTTCATCTTCCCCGGAATACCTCATTCTCGTTTGTCCAGTGTCTGATCTGTATTCAGCTCTTCCTCTCCACTTAGTTTCGCTTATGCCAAGGATACTGATCTTTAGGCGAAGCATTTCACGCTCAACCTGCTCGTATCTACCATCGCTGTACAAGGATCGAACGTTGCATGCTCCAATTTTCGTACGTATGCGGTAGCCAAAAGTAACATTTGCACGTCCAAAAAGTTAGCTCACCAACATAGGCATAAATAATTAAAATTTTATTAGAATTTTATGCTCTTTTTGTGCTATTTTTGTGTTGTTTTCGCGATTTTTGTGCTGCAATATATTTTTTTGTATGCAATGTTGTGTCACCTTAAATTTAAGCTGGCACAACTTTGTCAATTATTAACCGATTTTAATAAGAGTGGTGTCATAATTTTGTGCTCTTTGTGTGTTATTTATCTGCATTTAAAAAAATTGATTCTAAGGTTTATTTTTCTTTTTATGCAATTCTGTGTAACCTTGAATTAAAGGTAGCATAACTTTCTCAATTACTTACTAATTTCAATCAAACCGGTTTCATAATTTTGTGCTTTTTGTGTTATATATCTGCATTTAAAAAAAATTGATTCAAATATTTAATTTTTTTTGTATGCAATGTTGTACCACCAGTACGCCCGTAAGACGATTTTGCCAATGAAAAACTTTTTTGTTGTTGTTGTTGTAATACATTGACTTTCCCCAACAAAAAACAAAAATCGCACTGGAAAAATCAGGTCGTGTAAATGCTGGCTTCTTTCTTTAAAATTAACAGCCCTATTCTGGCAAACCTCATTGATACCTCACAAGTCACAACAACCTCACAAGGTGAGGTTAATTTGATTTTGTGAGGTTTTTGTATTATGGCAGCAACCTCACACCTTGTGATCCTCACAAAAACTATCGAAACTGTGATCTCCTTCGGAGGAGGTCACAAATAAAAATTAACACTTGTGATTTCGAATATTACGACATTTACATGTTTGTTTGTGTTTTTCTTAATTGCTTCCTCCTTAAAATAAATAAATGAATGAAAAATAAACATTCTTGCATGCGCTTAGCTAATTTATTAAAAAAAATCAAACAAATCATGTTTCTTTTGACGTAATAAACATATAGGTGCGTTCAACTTAAATCCAGGACATTTTGAAAGTTCACTCATCTATCTTTCTATGACAGTCAGCCAATCAGAGCCCAATAAAACTAAAAATCATGAAAATCTGACATGTTTGAACGTGCCCATTCACCGTGGTGAGTTTCTCGTGAGGTTTCTTGTGAGGATTTTCCCAGAATACCGAAAATGTAATCGAATCACAACAAACCTCACAAGGAAAACCTCACAAGGGCTTGTGACCTGTGAGCCCTCACAACGCCAGAATAGGGCTATAAAGGTAAGACCGCACTCGACGGAACTGCACTTCAGCGGAACAGAACTTCAAAATATTTTTTTCGACAACGAAACTGAACGGAACTTCAGTCCGCGGCATAGTTGGTCAGATTATCAAGTTTGCTGCATGGTGCTGCGCCTGTCCCGTGAAGTTCAGTTGTCGCTTAGTGCGATACAATTTCATACAAAAAAAAATTTAATTATTTATGCCTATGTTGGTGAGCTAACTTTTTGGACGTAACATTTGCGCTTCTTGAAAGACTTCTTCTATTTGTCAACGATTCATTTATTATTATGGCGTCTTGATTGACGCTCGTACATGAATGATGCCGCGCCCCCAAATCCGATGTGTGGTTTACTGCAACCGAAGCTACAGAAGGATTTTCTATAAAAAGATTACCTCTTGGGGACTCATTTCCATTTGTTGTCATAATTCATGTATTTGCATATATCCTTCCACCATAGTGTTTGCCGAGATATGATTAATAACATACATAAGCTCAGATTTGACAGGTACACCCGCCTTTTGTATGGTCAAACACATAACTGCTCGAGCCCGCGCACTATGGGAAAAAACAGACGCCTTTTGTAGCCGCCCAATATGGGTTACAGACGCTACCTGCTACTGCCGTCGGCCTTTTAACAAGAAAAAAAGCTCCTCCGCCACCAGACTATCATGCCGTTGACCGCCACCTGCAGCTCATCCGCCTTAAGGGGGCTTTACCATCCCAAGGACAAGTTTGTGCCCTAACCAGCATCGCTGGGTTGTCTGCTTATCCCTGCATCCATTCGGTCCCCCTGCACGTTAGCGTTACCCGCCCTGTACCACGCGGAGGTGTGCATAGGGATTTTCCTTTCATTGAGCCTAGGGCCATTTTAGTTAGTTAGTGCGTTAGTGCACGATATGAGAGCATACCTTTCATATCAACCTGACAAGTTGAGCTTTATTACACAAATAGTCCATGTCCTAACTTTACTTTTAAGAAGTGTTTCCAAGGTGGCAACACTGTCAGAAGGACAAGAGAAGGGTTGCCACAATCCCGAAATGTAGCTTATAAATTGAAAACCCTGGGTCGGACGATGACCCGAGAACTCCCGTTGGATTCAGCACCCTTGAAACCATAGGACTACATTATTGTTTTTCTCCCACCCCTCCCCTTGCACGAAGGGGGTGGAAAAAAGTCGTTTTGGAAACAAAATTTGAAAAGCCAATACAATTTAGACAAATATTTTTATTAATAAAATTTAAAGATGGTGTCGACGCAGAATTTCACAATCTACTACACTACATTCAGAGTTTATTGAAAAACTACATGATTTTAAGGTATTTTTTAATTCTGAATCCAATAATGTTAAAATAAAGTATATACAAGCTCACATAAAAACGTTATCATACTTTTAAAGAGTTAATGTCTTTAAACGATTGTATTTTTTGACCAGAATAGGTACGATATTCCCTCTCAAAAAAGACCCTCAGACCATGGATCTTTGAATGGTGTTTTTTGATTCTTGGTTCCGATGATTAAGCAAACATTTTTACCATGCATCTTTTTGCGTTTTTTAGGCTTTGGTCCAACTTACCCCATCTACTGGTCCAACTAGTGGGGCGAGTTGGACCACTTGTACTTGATGCATTTGAAGTCATCTCATTCATTTGCTTTAATATATGTATATACATTTTTTTCAAATTTATTTTAGAAGCCAAGGTTACATTCTTTCTATGGATTCCATATTCATTATTATGTTATGAATAGGTAAAAAGTTATGAGACTTCTAGTAAAAAGTGGTCCAAAACTAGCCCAGCTCTACCCTACATAATTAATTTTTCGATTTATTTTTGTACAATTTGGACTTCAAAATGGAGGCCAAATGTTTTCTTAAAGTGCACTAAGACTACAAAATTAAGATTCCAACTAAAAATTTTTAACTAGGTCTGTTGCTGGGAAAACGATAACATTCTAATTTCACAGTAAAATCTGCAGTCCAATATGAATTTTCCGATTTTTATCATCAAATTATGTTTTTAGAATTTAGACTTCTCTTATCTTTCCTAAATAAAATAAAATAAAATGCACGACTGGGTCGCACGTACTTGCTCTTATGTTCAAGACACTGCGAATTTAAGAAAATTGTATATACAAACATGGAAATTATGACAGAATAAAATGCACGACTGGGTCGCACGTACTTGCTCTTATGTTCAAGACACTGCGAGTTTACGAAAATTGTATTTACAAACATAGAAATTATGAGAGAAAAATGTAGAGAAGCATGAAATACGACATTTAAATTAGCTAAAACAACTCTTGACAGTTTGAGGTGAAAAAAAGTATGCCATCTTAATTCATGATGGAATATGATTGTATGGGAAAAAAAATTTTAAAATCTTTGGAGCGGTTTTTTTTTAAATTAATTTTTTATATATAAAATTCTTAAAACATTTTTAAGAACAAATTTTGGTATGCAGATTTAAACTATTTATTTATGTGCATATAAAAACAAAATTTAAAAAAAAATAGTCAACCCGTTTTGAGATATCGAATTTTCAAAAAAAAAAAATTGAAACTTTTTTTAAAAAATCCAAAAACTTTTTTTTTGAATATTTTGATATGCAATATTATTTAATCTTATCTGATATTTGTATATAAAAAAAATTATTTAAATCCGTTAAGCTGATAATGAGAAAACTCAAAATAAAAAAATACGTTCTATGACAGGTACTTCTAATAGTTGGTATATGTAAAATTTTATAATTTTTAATGGTAGATCGTACTAATTTTAGTATATGAAAAAGTTTAATCAAAATCGTAGGAGTCGTTTTCAAGCAAAAAAATATTTTCCTTTGCGGTTTTTTCACTTTTGTATGGAAGGTACCGTTATTTTTTCATAAATGTAAATTTTTTTCTAAAAATATTTTAGAGAGTACTACAAAATTTTTTAGTATCGAATTTCAAAAAAATCTATGATGCCGTTTTCGAAATATTTGATTTTCCAAAAAAAATTTTGAAATATTTTTTAAAAATCCAAAAAATATTTTTTCAAAAATGTTGGTGCACAAAACTATTAACATTTTTTGGAAGCTTCTGTATAAAAAAAATAATCGAAATCGGTTATACCATTTCGAAGAAAACTAAAAAAATGGTTCCTTGGGAGGTACCATTAATAACCATTTTTGAAAAATGGTTTTCCACCCAAAGAAAGCCTTTACTAAAATAAATTTATTGAATTTTTTTTAAGAAAAGTTGTCGAGCCGTTTTTGAGAAAAATACGATCATGTAAATTTGCCAAAAAAAAAATGTTATTTTTGGTTCTAAAAATAAAATGAAAAAAACGTGTCGGCAGAATCACCAAAAACCACTATGTACCAAGTTTGAAGAAAATCGATCGAGCCATTTAGGCTGTAGACGAACAGACAGACAGACAGACAGAATTGTGCCACCCACTTTTTTGGTGTTCTCTATCATCGTAATATCATGTTTGATTGTTATCTCAAAAATTTTTTTTTCACGAATCCAAAACTTGCCTTATAGTACCTATAATCGCAAGTAAAAACAAAAATTTGGAGCATTACTGAAAATTTCAAGAAGCTAACTCCGTTGCTGAGAAAGAGAAAATTGCTGTAACTAACTTCACAGTGAATTTAACAGTGCAAAATTAATTTTCGATTTTTTTTTTTTCAAATTAAGACTTTAAAATAAAAGCCAAGTATTTTCTTGAAGTGCTTAAAAAACTGCAAATTTGGAGTCCTGCTAGAAATTTCTAGCTAGCTCTGCTGATAAAACGACTGTCATGCTCACTTCAGTTAACTGTCCAATATGATATTGTTTTTTTTTTGTAATTTCAAATTTTGAAGTCCAACAAAGTTTGGACCTTTATTTTTCCAAAAATGAAAAAAAAAATGCATTTTTGAATCTTTACTCAAATATCTAGCTTGCTCCGTTGCTGCAAAAAGGGCGTCATGTTATGTTAACTTAACAGTAAAGGTAACAAACAAAATTAATGTATGGGTTTTATTTTTCAAATAAAGATCTCCTAATTCGGATCTTTAATTTTCCTCAAATAAATAAAAAACTGACAAATTGGAACCTTAGATCAAATTTTTAGCTAACTCTGTTGCTGAGAAAAGGGCTGTTACTTACTTCCTTAGCAGTACACATAGTTTAGTAACACCCACTATTTGATGAACTGCAAAATGCAGAATATAAATGCCAAATAAGCTGCAAATTCCTGCCATGGTCCCTTTGGTCTATGTGAGAATAGAGAATTGTTATACCGACTTCACAGGCATCTTGAAAGACTTGGTTGAGGAATACTTTACCTGCGCGTTATTATATTTGTAGATGAAGATAAGTTCCTATGTAACAAACCCAAAGTAAAAACCTACTGTTTAACATCGAGCTTCGAGCATGTTTTGTTATGTTCGAATGCAACCAAATTATTGTTATGTTTCATTTCCATCGTTCCACAAAATATTCAGGGTTGAATTATTTTCTTCTTTAAATAAAAAAAAAACTATCTCAAAGGTAGACACACAACAAACACGTAAAGCCGGTTGATAGATACATTTTTGTAGAATACCGCGGTTAATGCATTTTCTGTTGTGTTTTAACTTTCTTCAATTTTTCGTATTGCGACTGTGAGCTCATTTTATATCTGCATCTGATATTAAAGGTAAACGTATCTCTCTTCAGCAGATACAGAAACAAAAAACCAAATCCAACTCAACTTGGCTTGGTTTGAATATTAAATTGCATTTCAATTCAGTTCCATTCGAACTTCTGTGCCGTCGAGTTTAGTTGTGCGCTCTCATTGGATTTTGATATTTTACGAACGACTCTATCGAATTCAATACGAAAATAGTGGATGTTTTTTTCTTTCGTGTACCTAGTTGTTGTGGTTGTTAATGTTATTAGAAATTCCCACATTGTGTATTGTTTGTTTTGTCATAAATTTTGAGTTTCTCATTGAGTGCTCATATCCTGTTTGTCTATTTAAAAAAAAATATCCTTTTCTCGGTTTCGATAGATAGAAAAAAAAATATCCTGTAGAATCAGGTCGAAGATATTTTGTCAGTGTCACTCACTATACAGATGTTTAATATCGAATTACTGAAAGTAGTGAAGAAGGAATAATACATTTTCCTTGAGATCCTTTTACTCAAAGGATTGTTGTGGTTTGTGGTGGATTTGCTGGAAAGTGATCAGTATTGTTCGTATATCGGATTGCACATCGTTGTGAGTGGATTACATATTTAAAAATAGATAGAAATTCAAGTGGATGCACCAAACGAAAGGAAGGATATAAAAATATACATTTTTGAACTAACAACAATAATTGTGTAGAAGGAATTAGGTACCTACATCCAGAATTTTCATTTTTCTCAAAACTGTGGTAAGTGACTTTTTGTGTATTCCATTGTATTGTATTCTTCTTAGAAAAAGATTTATTTAAAAAAAAAAACTTCAATCGATTATTACGCTAGCACACCATTCTGATGCGCTTTTGACGTAAGGTATCTAACTGAAGTTGGTATAGGAATATGTTTCTTGAATATTAATTAAAAACCTTATCACGCATATTAGTATGTAGTATTACACTTATGGTAACAACTTTATTGAGGCACCCTCGTATTATGTAAGATAATTTCTGATCACGTTTATCATGAAACTAACATCGATTTGTGACAGTTGCTACCTGTAAGGATTTGTGTATTCTTGAGATAATTCTATGTTAATCTAGAAAGGAAACAATATTAGAAGATAACCGTGAGCATACCTAATTATGCGGCAAAAATACCTAACCTATAGATAGTTTTTATAACTTATTTAATTTATTCTTTTTACCTTTGCGAACGGACTATATTTGGTCTGGAAAGGATACCTTTAGGGAATTTAAATGAAGGCGGCAATAATGTAAAGAGAATTGTGTTTATATTCAATGAGTATGCATTGTATGAACATTGATAGATTGAATCTAGATAATAGATGAATGAATCAGTGAGATCTTCGGCATTAGTAATTAGGGTTTAGGTATAGGTACGCACATGCATAGCTTCTTTTAAACAGAATAATCACAAAATTGTAAGGTTATGACGCGAAAATTATTCAATCCATTCAAAAAGGGGTAGATTATGACGTTCGACTATACCTATTTGTTTGAATACTATTTGAGATCGACTATTGACTTCATCACTGAGAAGCATTTGGGTCAAATACGTACCAAATAGATTTCGGAATATTGATCCTGAGTCCGTAGCAGGTAGTCTAAGAGCATACATAGGTGTAAAATTTTGTTTAAAATTTCAATTATTTGATTTGGAACAAAAAATTTGTTCATATGACATTTCATAAATTTTGAGCCTCCGTAAAATAGTAAGTGGCGTTCATATCGATGGGAACTTTTGACAGTTTCTTTAGAATGCCACAGGAAAGCTACATAATATTTTCAAATAATCAGCTTATTTTTTCCGTAATTTTGCAAATTTTTCGGCTTATATGATCCGACAGTCGACACCATCAATTCACATCACTGTTTGACCTAAAATCTACGATATGTATATGGAAGACGGAGTCACAATTCACATGTGACATATCGTCCCTCTTCTCACGAACTGACGTATCTGCTTTTTCAATATTTTACAGGAGAGCAGTTTTTAGTTTTGTGTCCTCCTTCTATAAGCGTTACTTCTGTGTTTTATAACGGTTTTGGTATTATTTTTTGTTGTAAAATTACAAGAATATGTTAAAGTTTCAAATGATATGAGATACAATGCAAATGCAATACTTAAAACAGTTACAAATAATCGATCAACCAGATACGTCAGTTCGTGAGAAATTTTAGTGACAAGTTTTAGTGTAGTGGCAGTATACACAGACACCACTGTTTTGAAAAAAGCTTATTAGTGAGGCATTTTAGTGTTGTGACAGCATGCACAGGTATTACTGTTTTGAAAAAAGCTCGCCCATAAGCCTTGTATTGACAATTTTAGCTTGACAGAGTATTGTAAACAGGAAGAACCGAATGCAATTTAAATTTAATTTAGTTATAGGTCAGTAGCAACATCTTAGCATAAACTTAAAGCGTTTTTATTTCTACTCACCGATAAATGCAACTAGTACCTCAAACCACTTTATTTACACAATAATTTGCAATAAAACGGAAAACTGTTACCCACATAATTGCAGTTACGTCTGTTCGTGAGAAACTTTTTACCTAAAATTGCAGTTATGCCAACTGTGTCATAACGCATTGAACCATGTTCCAGACATTTTTCAGGGACTCTAATGATGTAGAAATATGCAATCAAGTTAACCAAGCACATATATTCCCATATTTCAAAAACGACAATTTGCGAGTTACGTCACTTCGTGAGATGAGGGACGATATGTATGTCAAATAACAGTTGGTGGCTTGACAGATAAGAAATAAACTATATTTTGACGATAAAATGGTAATTCAATTCAAATATTACTCAATTGCCCTAAAAACACCTTTTTCCGGAGCAGTAACAAAAAACTGGAAAAATTTATATTTTTCATAGGAGCAATTTCTGCGATTGTGATGGTGAAGGGGATAAATTTCTGAAGAGGGAGGGAGATTAAAGGAAATATTAAAACAAATAGAAGAGCTGCAGTCCAGGGTGGACTACGGCCTTAACCAACAAACTCTTCCAGCCAGCTTGGTCCCTAGCTAGCTGTCTCCAGTTATGCACTCCAAGGTGGTTGCCGTCGTCGTTCTGCACTTGTGTGCGCCACATAAGGTGGGGTATTCCTCTGCTAGACCATCTTCAGATTCGAAGACTTGTCGGGCTGGTGCGCCGGTGTCCATACACTCCACATGTCCCAGCCACTTCAGCCGCTGTATTTTTAGTTTTTTGACCAGGTTGACATCGCTGTAAGGCCCATAAAGCTCATTGTTAGATCTTCTCCTCCATACTCCATCGATAAACTGGACCGAAGATCATCATCATCATCGTGTCCTGTAACCCCGGCTGGGGCATAGGTCGTCAACAAAACGTCTCCATCCTTCACGGTATGCTGCAAGGTACTTTAACTGTGGCCACGTCTTTCTCTGAGATTCTGCTTCCGCTAAGACAGTTGATTTCCATGTTGTTCTTGGACTTCCAACCCGTCTCCGCCTTGCACCCTGAGGATTCCATTCAAAGGACTGCTTTGCAATTTCAATGTTTGGTTTCCTCAGTGTGTGACCAATCCATCGCCATTTACGCATTCTTATGTCGACGTCCCACCGCTCTTGACTTGACCTGCACCACAATTCCTCATTTGATATTATTTGTGGCCAGCGAATCTTTAGGATGTGGCGAAGACAGCGATTCACAAAAGCCTGCAATTTCTTCGAAATGGTAGACGTGACTTCCCAGGTTTCACAAGCATATAACAGCACGGATTTGACATTGCATTCGAAGAATATCATTTTAGTGCGTAAGGAGATTTGACAGGATTTCCAAATTGGGGACAGAGTACCGAAGGCAGCACGAGCTTTATGTATTCTTCTTTCAACGTCCAGATCCGTACCACCGTTTGCAGAAACAATACTGCCAAGGTAGTTAAACTTCCACTACTTCAACTGGCGTCTCCTGTAGAATAATACGCTGCTGTGTGGAGCGGCCTGTGAGCATTATTTTTGTCCTTTTGCTGTTTATTCTTAGACCACTTGACTCTCCCTTCACCTGCAGTGTTTGGCACATCCCGTTCAGCCTACTGATGTTATTTGCCAGTAGACAAATGTCATTGGCATAGTCTAAATGAATGAACCTTTCCAACGGTCTCCATTTAACTCCTAATACTCAGCTGTACCAACACTGGCTGTCAATACGTCCTCCATCGTCAGCAGGAAGATAATTGGCGATAGAACACACCCTGTTGCACTTCGAAGGAGTTGGATAGCTGTCAATTGTGTAAAGAAAAAACACCTTGCATTGTTGTAGGACGCTTTAATAATGGCAACAATTTTTGGCGGGATTCCTCTACCAAGCAACGATAACGATTTCCATAAACATTCTCATGCGGCGATTGAAATTCCATCGACTGCTCGAGGACGATACGCAGGGTGTTGGTATGGTCGACACACGATCGACCACTGCGGAAGCCAGCTTGATGCCTCTTGAGTGTAGACTTGATTCTATTCTTTATTCGCTTGAGAATGATTAGGGAAAACGGACAAAACGGTGATACCACGCCAATTGTTTCAATTCTTAAGATCACCTTTCATTGGTAGCTTAACAATCACACCATCCTTCCAGTGCTTGGGATAGCTTTCGTTTTCCCAAATGCTTTGTATCAACGGATGTAAATAAAGCCGCTGTTACGGGACCGGCTTTCAGGAATTCAGCTGGTATTCCGTCCAGTCCAGCTTCCTTGTTGTTTTTGAGGAAATTTATTGATGTTTGGATTTCCGATTTTGACGGGGGTTCGATGTCAATACCAAGAGAGGGCTCTACTACTCAAATACTTTCTTAGCCCGAAGGAACAGCGTTTGGCAAGAGTTTTCTTCGTTTGATCTCTGCACTGATATCATTTTGCGATGTAATAGTGGAGCCCAGATATACAAAGATCAGATCGTTGACAAACGGTTTTAAGCGATCACAAAGTACAGATGAGAGAATTTTGTAACAATTAGGAGACTTATACTGCTCATAATCTCGTAATGGCCCTGTCTACAAAATTTCCTATTACGTTCAGCTATTTAAGGCCTGGGCAAAAAGATCACGATTCGGCGTTTTTTGTAAGAAATTTGATCCCCAGTGAAGTATTGATTGTGTCACCGGATCGCCTTCTGTTAACCAGGACTTAAGTTTTTTCCTTTATATAACTCAGAAGTATGAAAATTGTAGTTAGGTAGGGCCCTTACGAGATTATGAGTAGTGTACTTCTGTAGTTGGCACAAGTCGGAGCATCTCCTTTCTTGTGGATGGGGCACACTATACCGAAGTTCCATTCATCGGGCATACTTTCATCCGACCAAATTTTGGAGTTAAGTTTTTGTATACTCCCTACCAAGTCATCTCCTCCTGCTTTGAATAACCACACTTCATTTAGGCCTGGTGGACGGAAATTTTGACCATCGTCGTCAAATTTGAATGGTTTTTTCTGTCTAACAGCGGAATTTTGGCCAGAAGTCTAGAAAAGTGTTGTTTCCAAATCTTCAGCACTGACTGTGTGTCTAATATCATATTCCCACTCTCGTTTCGGCAGGCTTGCGTTCTGGCCTTGTACTTGAACTTTCGAACATACCCCCTTCCGCTACAGTCCTCAATAGACTTGTTCATCTGCTTCGCATGCTCTCTCTTTTTCCTCCTGAAAAGTCGGCGTTCCTCCCTTATTTTCTAGTTGTTCTAGTTTGTTGCATTGATTGGTAATCCACATTCTTTGCTGTATGCGCCAGCTGACCTGACATTCTTCATCGAACCAGGGGTTTCGTTGTGGTTGCCTAGTGAAACCCAGCACTTCAGTGGCGGCAATTCAGATGGCTTGTTGGCAGTGTTTCCATTCTGAAGTTGGTACTGGTGGCGGAGTTGCTGAAAGGTCAAGAGAGACTTGGTCAGCAAAGGTCCTGGCGATCTCTTGTGATTTTAACATCGCGACATCAAATCTTTTCACAGCATCCGCTCGGTGTTGTGGCGTCATAGATATCCACATACGTACTCGAAATGTTCGGACATCCAGCATACTGGAAGCATGTCTGGCGTGGCGTCTATCGCAACATGATCAATCTGGTTGACGGTTCGTTTATCCGGATACCGCCAGGTCGCTTTGTGTATATTGAGATGTGGGATTCGATTGCTAATTACGATGACATTACACGCCGCCAAGTGCAGGCTGTGTCCTCTGACTATCGAACTAAAGATGTCCTCCTTTTTGATTTTGGCGTCGAAGTCGCCAAGAATGATCTTGACGTCGTTTAAACCAAAAAAAAAAACTATTCGGACTATCAAATGCCAAGCTGACGTACGTCAGATTTCATATATTAAAAAGAACTTCTTTTTAAAAATTATCTTGAACAAAGCTATTAGTTTCATCAAGGAATATCAATTGGGCAAAAGTGTTTTCTATTTAAAAAAAAATATCGACATAAATTTGGAAAAACTGAAAGGGCCAACTTTTGTTAGTGTTAAACCAGTTCACTTCTATCGAGATTTAAAAAAGAATAGTTACAAGAAATTAAGTTGTGGTGACCTTCTTATGAAGTCAACTTATAAAACAAGTAAAGTACCAGAATAAACGCAAACATATAATTCAATGTGTAAGCCCCATTAAATTTGGTAACTTCTAACCCAAATTAGTCATCACAGAAGTAAGCTGAGCATAACGGTCGAGGTTGAAGTAAGTTGATTAAAGTTTGTAACAAAATTATGAAATATTACGTACATAGGTAATTATCCAAATCAAAACATCACTCGGATAGCTAGTTGTGCGGTTAAGTTGAACACCTTGTCTCTATTAAAATTTATTAAAACAAGTAATTCACTCCATGGAGACTTTTTTTAAATTGTTTTACTTGTATACTCATGATGATATGAAGCAACTTTTGTAATCCTTGAACTATTATTTGGTCTAATGGCTTAGGTTTCTTTTTAATTGATGTTCTCTTTTTATGAGTCATTTATTAATAATTTTCAATGTGCGTAGTAACTAGATTTAAATAAATAACTTACTCTGTTCTGTTTGTGTAAGAACGGTGTACCTGAGACAGAGCCAAGAGCGTACGCAAACGTTTCGTAAATTTCGTACATCAAGTGCGATCTCCCCCAGCTATAAGGTAAATTTAATCGATGAAATTGAAAGTTTCCGGCAGGTTGGTGTTGCTGATGTGACATTTGAAGACTCCAACTCATGTTCTTCTGGCCAGGAAGGCATATGGTGAAAATATCACTGTTGGTAGCTGAGAGTTTGGCTGCAAACTCAGACTTGTCGATTTCTAGACGATCTACGATTTTTGCGTTAAATAACCTAATGCTATGGACGTAAGATACGTTTGCTCTCAGCTGGACGATCGGTGCCCGTACCACATGCCTCACAGCTGGTGAATAAATGGCTTTCTTGGGTGACGAATTTCCTGGGCAAGTGATTTCTTGAAGTGGTGACTATTGGCTGTGTAAGGGGGTGGAGGGAGTTCCACTTTAGGAAAACATCACATCTGTTTTTTCATGAAATAGAGTGACAATTATTTAATTATTTATTCGCTTAATTTAAGCTTATATAATAAATAACAATAATTGGATAACTTAAACCAAAACTTATTCTAACTAACAACTAATGAGAAGGGGGCTAGGGATAATTAGAGTAAAGGTTTTTTCTAAGGGACGAGACACTAAGGTTAAAATCAAGGAGATGCTGTGCACTGTTGACTAATCGTAACATTCTAGAAATTGGGTTAAAATTGGCATAATTGGTTCGGTGAGTAGGAAGGAAGGCGAAAAAAGGGGACAGTTCTAAGATTACGTGGATTGGTGTTAAAGAAAATTAATTCAAGAAGTGGCGGAGAATCGATGGCCCCTGTAATGACTTGTTGAACGAAGAGTATGTCTGCAACAGCACGACGTTTAGCTAGAGTGTTTAAGAGTGTTCCGAACTGAACAAAACCAGTCATTTGCTAACTTTTTTTTTTGCATATATAAGACCGGTTTTTTTCACTTTCATCAGATACTTTGTTTTATAAAACTTTGCATTTTTACTAATTGGTCACTAGTAGGCGTATTATGGTACTAAAAAAAAATTTTCTAAAAGTAACTGATTTTAAGTTCCAAATTTACATAAATTTTCTGTGAAAAACTGCCTTTTAAGAATTAAAAATTTCAATATCAAATGATACAATTATGATCATATAATTAATGAAAATCGTGAAAAATATATTGAATTTATATTCACTGCAAAAACAAATATGAAAAAAATACCGTTAGATATAAAAAATTGACTGTCAAAAAGGCGTTTTTTCAAAATTCACAAGCATTTTTATTTTGCACTACTAAAATTTTTATTAGGTACAAAATTAAAAATTTTCTCCAATAGTGGCATTTTAAAAATATGGAATTTTATGTTATTAAACTTTTTTTTGCAAAAAATGTCATAGTGTAGGCTACATTTTCTTTGAAAAACGGCCATTTTAGCCATTTTCTCGATTTCTTAGAGGCTTTTACCAAAATCTGGAGCACAAAATTAAATTTTTTTTCCAATGATGGCATAGAGAATAAGTTTATCTGTCCATAGACACCTTAATCGTTTTGATCGGACAAGTACACGCTTCACAATCTTTTTCATGAAATCACCATTTCAGTCCGGAACACTCTTAAGTCAATCAGTTGTAAGCGATGATGTTCGTAAAGGGGAAGGAAAAGAGGATCAGACCATGGAAGATTTCGTAAAGCGAAACGGAGAAACCTACGTTGCATGATGGCTTCAATTCTAAATGAGTTGGTGGTTCGATAAGGAGACTGGCATACTCAATAAAAGGTCTAACATATGTGATGAAAAGAGATTTTGTTACGTATGGGCTTGAAAATTCTTGAGACCAGCGCTTTATAAAACCAAGGGAACAGTTTGATTTTGCAATAATATGTGAGAACGGAAATTTTGCTCTTCATCACAGAAAATTCCGAGATCGCGAATGGAGGAAACTATTGGAACCAGGACGTTGCAAAAATGATAAGTGCAAGAGGGTAAGGACAGACGTTTACGAGAAAAAGTCATGTGTTGACATTTAGTAACATTGAGTTCGAGGAAGTTTTTGGTGCACCAGAAGCAGGGAAGAATCAACTGGAGTAGGTAGATATTACTTTCATAATTTTCATGTCGTCGGCATGGATAGAAAGGTTTGAGAAAGAAATAATGCTTTCAACAACATTAATGAAAAGGACAAATAAAAGTGGCCCGAGATGACTACCCTGAGGAACACCTGAGGAAGCATAAATGGGATCGGACACGGAACATCTGAATACAACACTATATTGGATCTCACCCATTGGATGAACATCGGAGGAAACTCTCACCAAATACAAATAATTTGGTGAGAGATCTTATCGAATGCTTTGCTGAAGTCAGTAGTGATCACATCAACATCGTAGCCTTTTTCCAGAGAACAAAGTGTCATGTAAACAAATTGAGCTAGTTTCGTCGTAGTGGACCTGCCCTTAATAAAATCATGTTGTAATTTGGAGACTAATGACTTACAATGAAAACAAAGAGCGTCATAGACAATGCTTTCGAAGAGCTTGGGTATAGAAGAAAGTTTAAAAAGAATTATGAGAGGTTCGCACAATACGTTAGCACATTTTTTGAGAAAAATGGCTGGAATGCCATCAGGACCAGGAGAAAAATCATCCTTTAGTAGTTTTATTTTTTCACTGACCGACGAAAGAGAAATATCAAGAGAGACTAGTGAAGTTTGCGAACTGCTTGAAAAGTACTCAAAAAACTCAAAGGATTATTAACAGCATAGCCTTAAGACTGACTAAAAGAATTAGCAAAGAGGTTAACAATTACTTCGGAATCAGCAGATGAGATGTTGTAAAAAATTGAAGGTAGAGGGGAGACCATTTGATTTTTTGTTTGCATTAACGAATTGATAGAACCACTTCGGTTCAGAGATAAGACAGGTCTGCATTTTGTCAGGATATGCATGATATAGTGAATCGCAGAGGAGAGAGAGCTGCTTGCTCTTAATTTAAATAATCTGAATATGTTCGGGATTTTAAATAAGTTTTCCATAACTTATTCCACGTATTTCGAACAGTTCGCAACTCCTTAGTATAACAGGGGGTGACAAACAATTCTTTTGAGGCACGTTAGGGACACAGAGGAGCAAGCATTCAAAGATATCAGTATAGAAGAATAAAATATCAATGTCAATGGGGGTGTTAAAGTTCAAAAAAAGGCTGAAATCAATATTGTTTAAAAGGATCTCGAGTTGATTAAAGTTGGCTTTCCGGAAATTAAAATGAAATGAGACTTCTGGATCAATGATGGATAAACATACCTTGATCGACAGTTAAAAGAAGAGATAGAGGAGGGTGATATAGGTCAACGGCAGAAAGAAGGTGGAAACTTTCGTGACAATTGAATTGCAAGGGTCACAAGAAAAAATGAGGTCAAGCTGCCTCTCCAAGTTGTTAAAGATCCCACTTATTTGAAATAGGCCGTATTCAAATAATCGATCCGTGAAAAGAGATTCCTTTTCTGAAATAGTATTGCAGGGAACAAAGTGTAATTCATCATCAAATGGAATCCAAACAAGATCGGGTATAAATTGAAATCGCCGACGATGGTAAAATCATCACCGGATTCCGCAGCCTCAAAAAGCGAATCAAAAGAGTCAACCATTAGTTTATATGCGAGGATGGGTTGTGCAGGGTGAATATAAGAGCAGATAATGTAGAAGCACCGATAATAAATAAAATATCACTGCTGCGCTGTTAAAACAAAAACTGAGTTTTCTAAATGATTTTAAATGAAACCTCTTGTTGGAACACAAAAACATACATTTTATCATGTTTCAACCTTGACTTCTGTCGCCCTCTGTGGTAACGTTCTCATGTCAAACTCATACTTTGTACATATTTGTTTGCTTAGTTTCAAATTCGTCAAATTCTCAAAATTTGGTAAAAATTTTCCTCTGTCAGTAACATGTAATTTTAAGCATTTTATATTTTTCAAATTCACTCTTGTTTGTAGTACGTGAAATTTTGTTAAAAGTGGACTTGTTGCTGCGGTAATATTATATTAAACCAAACATTTTTTTCGATAACCCAAACCCAGACACCAACGTGATAAAACAATATTAAAGCTATGCAAATGCAATACGATGATAAGTCAAGTTTTACTGAACTAATGACAGTTTGTCATGTCACAACATTCAAAAGGTATGTAGATAAACAAGTATTTTTTTTTAATTTCAAAACAAGTAGGTACCTAACACGAGTTAAAAAAAAAAAACAATAAAAAGTATAGGTAACTTGACCTTAATGGTAGAACGAACCCTCTTAGTGTTATGATGGCAATGACAAATTTCTAAGTGTTTTTTCTTTTTTATTTTTCCACATTCATTGCGTCTTCGTCAGCTAATTTTATTGTTCATCGTCATTAAGCGTGACGCCCAAATTACTTTAAAGCAATTTTCGGCAAAATGTACATAAGCGATAGGCAATCATTTTTGTTCTACTTGGAATGTGCGCATAATTTTTCCCGTGGTGGGTTCTTCTATTAAAAGAAAGATTAATGCTTCACAACCAACGCCAACGCAACGTGTTGAATGAAGTTCACTTAATTTGATAATGATCACACGAATGGTTAGAATAATAGCAGATAGGTATTTTATTTATTAAAAAAGTAAAAGTGTGATGGGATTTACACACGATCTTTCAAATAGGACATTGATGTCTTCAAAAACTGTGTCATTTTTGTTCTAGTTTTTTAAGAAGTGGTAATGGTTTAAATTATTGCTTTACTCCTAGACAGTGCTGCCAAATTCTAAAAAAATAAAAATTTCTTCAGAAAAATTTGGAAACTTATGCACACAAGACCATAGTATTGTTTGTGTATGGGCTAGGATTTCAATTTCAATTGATATTCAATTTTTAGAGCATATTTTGACATATTGTGTTTTAAATGCATATAAATGGACAAAAACTTCATATTTTTAACATTTCCATATTTGTAAAATCTTAAACAAAAATTTCTGTCAAGAAAATGCATACACACCTTAAAATTTTTGACAGCGGCTTTTTCTGCCATGTCAACGTACTCTGCGTTGACCTTCATCTCAATTTCAAATTTTTTGCATTCTTTGAGTATTTTTAAACATCGACAGTTGATGGCTTGACAGATGAAGGGGACGAACTATACTTTGACAGAAAAAGTATATTTCAATCCAAATGTCACTGAATTGCCCTAAAATTACTTTTTTCCGAATCAATACAAAAATTTCTAAAATTTCAGATTTCTTAGATGTTTTTTAATCCATCGACATCGTAGCCATCCTTCAAAGGAATTTCACAGTTGATGGCTTGGCAGATGAATGACGAGCTATATTTTGACAGCAAACGTATATTTCGATCCAAATGTCACCCAATTAACCTAAAATCATTTTTTTCCGGAGCAGTAAGAAAACTTCAAAAATTTCTGATTTTTAGCAGTTTTTTAATCCATCGACATCGTAGCCATCCTTCAATGGAACTTGAAAGTTGATGGCTTGACAGATGGGGAATGAATATATATTTTGACGGAAAAAGTGTATTTCGATTTAAATGTCACCCAATTGCCCTAAAATAATCTTTTTCTTGAGCAGTAAAAAAACTTAAAACATTTTTGATTTTTTAGAGGTTAATTCATCCACATTGTACTGTTCAATGTCGTGTGATTGTCAACGTACAAAATGATTCAATTTTGCTCTTGTCAACTTTGCGTCAACGTTCATATGTTTAGATGTGGTCATGTAGAGTAATCGTCAACGTTTCACGTGTCAATACGTTGACACCAGGGGGCACCAATTGCGTTGACACAGATAACATGTCAACGCATTTTGGGACAACATTGACCGAGTCCCGTCATTCGTGTGATCGTCAACGTTTCATGCGTTGACACAGTCTTCGCTGACAGTAAATGACAATAAATTGACGATGTTTCTGATGACGTAACGGAATCAATGCGTTGACCATTTACGTTGACCGTCTAATCTTAGCTTAACCGATTATGTCTTCTTCGCTTGAATTTTGGAACTGTTTAATTCCTATCGAATAATGAAAAATTTTAGCTGTACAGCTCTCTGACATATCAGTATCGAAAATTAAATTAGAAACAAAACTAAAAATGAATAATGATGAAAAAGGAGCTTAAATTACATAACGGCTATGTGAGAGGTTGAAAAGAGTTTGAAACTCATTTCAACCCCCCATGTAAATACTCGGTTGCGTTCGAAATGTTGAAACGTCAAAAAATCTACAAGCAAAAGTTAAAAGGTGGCCAACTTGTCCAGCTGCGTCTGCAGCTCCGCCTGCAGCTCCGTCTGCAGCTGCGCCATGTTATGTTCGTATAATTTAATTTGTGTGTATTCAACATTTTGACAGCTATTCCAGCGGCAGCTCCAGTTTCAGCTCCGCCTCCATTCGGTTCAGCAAGTTATGAACCCATTTCTGTAGCGACAACCCGAAGTAGCATCGGTTTCCTAGGGTAGATCTATTACGGATCTCCACTAAAATATCATTCGTAGGATAAATGTTTACTCAAAAGTAGATGAACTCTTTAACTACTTCATAATTGCTGCTATCAATAGTGACATTTTGTCCTAGTCAGGTGACATATCTTTGATAGTTCTTTTTTATAGCATGTATTTGGTCATGCCCTCGTTTACTTGAAGACCACCAACTTTCACGTGCATGAAAGACTATACAACGGCCTGTTGGGAGCGGCCGATATGATGTCGATATCATCGAAATACCCTTGAAGTTCGACAGATCTGTTAAAAATATTGCCATCAGTGTTAACACCTGCCCTGCGCACTATTTGCTCTAGAACGAGATAACGAGATTTAAAAAATCACATAATAAGCGTATCTCCTTGTCGATGCACAACGGGCCATACTCAGATTCTGCAGAGATATGTGGGAAATAGTGTTTGCACAGACTACACAACTTCCCATATTTAAACTTCAACAGACCCTTCACTACCTCTTTTCCTATTAGAGGGGAGTGGGAAAACAACCAACCTTTCAGTACCTAATGAATCTACGATAACCGTCTTCACTGATGGTTCTAAGATGGACACGAGAGTTGGTGCAGACATTTTCTCGAAAACTCTGGGACTAGCCACCTCCTTCAGACTTCCAGACTTTTGCAGCGTCTTTCAAGCCGAGGTCTTGGCAATGACAAAAGCAGCTACGCAAATATCAATGATGGCGGTACCACGAGCTGATATTACCCATTTTATTGGTAGCCAAGCAGCAATAAAAGCTATTTCTGCCACCGAAATACATTCGAATCTTGTAACTTGCTTTCGCGAAGAGCTTAGGGTTCTTCGCATGCAGCATAACATTAGACTCTGCTGGGAGAATGGGTTCGTCGCTTGATTCAACAACATATCAGAGTACCAACCTGTAGCATCAAACATGATATTGGTAGCAAAATATTAGAAAAAACCAATGAGAGATGGAATCTGCATGAAACATGCGGAACAAGAAAGTTATGGCCAAATTTCAATAAGCAGAGGACAGACAAAATGAACAAGAAACATCTCCGTTCCCCTGTCAGCATATTCACCGGACATAACCTACTGAGATACCACAAAAAGAAAGTGAAAGTTATACTGAAGACCTTTGCAGAGGGTGCAGTGACGAAGAAGCACATAAGGATACCATACACTTTCCTTGCCACTGCTCATCACTCTGTCATTTAAGAAAGAAACACATAGGAAATCTTCTGAACTTCATCAACGCCTCTAAATGGCTTGACTGCTAACAGAACACATAGGTTTTTACATTAAGTGGAATACAATTGCCAAAGGTATCACAACGGATCAACATAGATCTATGTTTGACGGTAGCAAGATCAACTGTCAGCCCTCTACCTAACCTAATCTATCTCTTTGTCGATACACTGTATGTTTGAAATAATTCGGTGGAGCTTGTTGCACATTGCAATGTGAATTTTTCAATGTCACACAAGATAGATCGATCAGTTTTTTTCAGGAACTCGAGCTCAGTCATCGCCATTTAGAGCTCCTGACGATGAATGCTATTATGTATATGTGGCTTTGAATCGATAAAAGATGGTTAGCCTCGACTTGAAATTTGTTGGTCTTTTCCAGGTTTTGCCTGAAAGTGAATATTTGGTTATCTGAAAGTACGGAAGCTTTCTAATTATAATGTTTCAGAACGGATTAAGGCGCTCACACAGTACGATTTCAGTAAGGCCTTTGACAGTAAATTTTCCATAAACTTGGTAATACTTTTCAAATTGTTCACTCTCGACTTCGAATCTCCTCTTACCTAGAAAACAGTTATTACAGGGTTCGATTCATGTCGTTTTTCATTGAAATCTGAAAGATTTGATTTTAAAATCAAGAATTGCTGTCTTGAATGAAACATCTGAGCGTACTTTTGAGTAGATTCAATTACACACATAGCACACATACACGCATATATCCATGGTCGTCGTGAAGAACCAGGTAAGTCAAGATACCTGAAGTGAATTTTTATTTTTCAAAAATTCTTAAATCAATAGTTAACAATATTTAACAGAATTTTGACTTCATCTAATACTTTCCTTATATATTTGAAAATAAATGATGAACACTTGTTTTGACATAAGTCAGATTTTGTCAACGTCATTAAACATTGACCCCGACCTTCCTAATTTTTGTGTGTTTGAGTTACCTGGTTCTTCACGACCGCCACGGATATATAAACATCACGCACGATGTCCTAAAAAAACAAAAAAATGCCCAACTGCGATTTCCTGTTTGACAGGAACGTGTTTGAATGTATTAGTGAATGCAGATCAAATCTCCCAAACTGGAAAGATCGCATCTTTCTTCTTCAGATCTCATCTTTTTTTGAATAAAACATGAAAAAGTAGAATAAATGCAAATCTTTTCGTAAAAAGATCAAATCTTTTCAACAATGAAAAACGACATCAGATTTGCCACCTCTTGCTCTTTCCTAGCCACCTCCCATGTCCCCCAAGGTAGCCACCTTGGCCCACTTTTGGCCCGCTGATGATACTAAGTTTTTCAAGACCAAGACTATTTCTTCGAAGCACTACTCTTCCCTTTTACAATAGGACCTTGACAGTTTTTCAGTTAAGTGTCTTAAAACTTTGAGCTAAACGTTGCCATGTCAAATGCTAGTCAATAACTTTTACACGCAAATTTATTAAATCTCCTCCCCGTCTCTACCTCCTTCATAATCAACCTGACCCACCGTTGATTATATTCGTGACTTTGGCATATAATGTGACCCGGAACTTAATTTTCTCACTCATTTAGATGATATCAGTCTCATAGCGAATTCAGCACTCATCTTCGTCAAAAGATAGTCCAATGAATTCTCCAACCCCTCTATATGACTCGATGTAGTACCTCGTGGCATAATGGTTAGGGCGTTGGACTGTCAAGCCGAAGGTCTGGGTTCGATTCCCAGCCTCTGCCACTTAGAAACAGAAATGTTTTATCAGAGGTACTGCCTCTTGCGAGGAACTGACAAATCGCCCAAAAGTATACTTGTCATGAATAAGTGCTTCTCATCAACCCGATGGGACTCGGCAAAAAGTTGTAGGTCCTCTCCATTCCAACCAGCCACTGGGAATGCTGTTTGCATGCTTCAAACACCTACTATTCCCTGGTACTTCTTTCTTCGCAAGGCTTTCTTCTCGCGATACTCGATACTTTCCTTTGCTCGATACTCCCCTCTCCCTGTTTTTATTTTAATTTGATGCAAAAGGGTTTGAAAAAGAAGTATTTAACTCTAAACGTCCAAACAAAAAAGACAAAAGTTAATTGTTGTTTGTTCTTAAACGAACATAAGAATTTATTTTAAATCTTTTTTTGTGTGCTTCAAATAAATTTATTAATTAAAAATAAAATGCCAATGGTAATGACATCTATGGCCATTAATTTAAACAAATACATAATATCTTCGATAGCCCAGTAACAAATATTTTAAACGGATAGGGAATTTTTGTTTTGTAAAATGTGTAATTAAGGCGTAGCTTAAAACATAAGTTGATCAATATTATTGAACTAAAATTTCAATAAAATTCAAGCCTTAGATTAAATTTTGACGTTTTCGCAAATATTTTAAAAATTAAATCAGTAATCAAATTTAACGCGTTTTTGATCCAATTATCAAACGAACTAAAGCTAATATACCTTATTAGCTCAATTAATTCAATCCATAATTTATAGTTTTTTTTTATTACCATTGTTTATCTAAAATAAAATCATATTTTTGTTTTTATAATTTTCGATATTTCTTCATTAACTTTTTTAAATTTTTATCAGAGATATGCTCTGATAAAAATTCACTTTTCACTTTTTTCAGCTTATTTTTTTTTGTCATATTATGTTTGTATTTTATGCGCATATTTTGTGTTCTTTTTTTAATCACACAAAAATCCTAACCTTGCTCATTTCATGATCAAAGTCAAAGTGGTGGTAGAGAAGAGGGCGAACAAATAAAATCTTATTATTAATATAATGGTGAAATTTCCATGTTGCGTTTAAAAACTAATGTTTGAAATAAAAAATTCAAATTAAATTTTAAAAAATGATTTAAATTTATTTAATTTTTAATAAATTCATAACTTTAATATTTGATATTAAAGTGACGATGCGTTTTGGTTTCAAAGAACCATCACCGGACTTAAATTATTATCTTATGCCAAAATTCACTTTCTTTTTTTCAAAACGAAATTTTCAAACATAAATATTCTTACTGGTCAGATCAAGATCATATGTTTTTATGATTTAAGGTAGAACTAGAATAGTCGGAAGCCAACTTAAGTGGTCGTACCAAACCGAGCGAAAACAAGAAATTTATATGACGCGCACATAATTGCGAAGTGGAGCTTTTCGTTTAGTTTTCGTTAACTTTTGCCGTCGGACGTGAGAGCGCTCAACGACCGCTCTTTCGTAAGTGGGCGAATGCAAAATCAAAATGGTGGAAGCAAACAAACAAGAACTTGGCGCTTGGTACATAGTTTTCAACTTTTTTTCTCTGTTTGATGAATGAGTGAAGTCAAATCTTAGATTGTCTTTTATTTAATTTATATCACATCGAATTTAGGTGGTTTCGCAAAATAAATAATAAAAAGCATATCACTCTGTGCTGTGAATTAATATGAGAAAATAAGCATTGAATAAACAGTTTTTTTTTCACTTCCAACCACTTAAGTGTATTATGGGTCACTTTTGAAATTGACGTTTCGGAAAGCTACTTTTCGGTCGGTTTTGACATAAGCTTACGACAGCTTCCTCCTATTCTAGTTCTACCTTTATGGATTTACCTATTGCAATGGCGATGACTTTAACGATCTTTAAGTTCAAAGAAAACAAAATAAGATAAACAAAATATACCTACACATTCAAGTTTGATAAATTTCTACTTTGCCCCGCTGTTCCCTCTTTTTTCAAAAAGCTAATATGGGGACTTTTAGTCCGGGAGCCGACCGTAAGATTACCTATCTCATCGCGGCCACGCAAAAATTGGATACCAACCGATAGCTTTGGTCCAAAAATTTACAAAACTGCCAGACGGAAAAGCTTTATCTGGTCGCAATTGTTAGAAAATGCACTTTTCAGGTTGCATTTTCCGCTAAATGTACATAATATAAGCAACTTATATAAAGCTAGGACTGTCCTCTACCACAAAGTCAAGTCATTTGTGCAACGATGTTACTCATATCAATAATAGCCTTTGAGGTGTTGAACCAAAACGCGTTTGAACAATTGTTGTCATAGGTCAAATTCTCCGTTGTTGGCTCTAGTCCAAAAACCATTTCGGGCTCACTCTGTTTCGCAATATTTGTCTTTTTCTATTTTTTCCTTCTTCTGAAAATTCGTTTTGCATAGAGGCAGACTTGGCTCCAGTTTTTCTCGCTGGCCAGCATCTTTTCGGCTATGCTGTCTGGTGTGATGGTGCCGATACTTTGTTCCAGATCTCGTCTTTCAAGTTTTCATCTACTGCCAGTAAAGAAGGTATGCTCTACATTGTCTACTAGAGAGTCCCTGTACTGGAAGGCTGTACTAGTCGTTTTGCTGATCTCGTTGAGAAGGGCATTGATATTTCCGTGTCCATTGAGTAATTGGGGGACGTAGTAGTTAACTTAACCTTATTTTTACCATTCGAATCAGCCACACATTCCTGATTAGCTTCGCATTTCATCTTTCTCTGTTTTCTGAGCTTTCGATTTACTTAAGTTAAATGGCATTTTTTTTGTACAGATGACCTTGACTATAGATTATAGTCTTGTTTGATTGTGATAGCTTCCAATGTAAATACATACATGCATACATACCTACCTATCTAGTTGCTTGCGTGGCAGGTTTTTTTGTAGGTACAAACACTTTTATTTTTTTATTGACTTAAGAGATTTAACTTTTCAACCTTTCTTTGATTGTAAGTTAATGAAGTGTGGGCAAATGTTCCAAATAATTTTATTAGGAATGAGAATTTATAAGGTTGTAGAGCTCTCTACAACCGCTCTTGCAACTCGGTGTCTTGAGCTCTATTGTCTCATCGGTTGCCGCTTCGACTCCAATTTCCGCCTTTTTTTCGTAGACATAATTTCCTTTCTGCCGCTAGGTGAGAGTAATCCTCCTACTGCAAAGATGGCTAGTTCCAACACCGTTTGTTAAGAGCTAGCAACACGTAAAACTGCACGTCTTTTCACTGTCACCATCTGCTTCCAGTACTTCTCTTGTCGGACAGTGCATTGCCCAAATCTCTCAACTGTATAGGAGGTTGGTAATTCAAAACGAAAGCTAACAACAAATTAATGATGTCTCGAAGATGAATGGAGTTATTTGAAAGATTGAAAAACATTTTCCAACATTCATACTTCAGAATGACCATACAAATTTATTAACAAAATAAAATACCTCGAGATATAATATTACCCTAAATTAGAATAAGAAATGCATTTTTTACAAAACTTTATATTCGAATATCTTAAGAACGTGATGCGTTAGAGCAATTCAGAAGCCAGATTCGAATTTTACCATCAAATAAGTATATTTTAGTTCATGTTAAGGACAAAATGTCATATTTTATCATATGAAGAAATAAATTAGTGTTTTCGAGCAGATTTTCTGAAACAATAAAAATACGACAATTCTCAACAGGCGCTTGAGTTCAAGGCCTTAAACAGTGATTTATTGCAAATTGTGTATACTTTAAATTGTAGTTTGTTGAAATTCTCAAATAACTGATAGTTTTCGAGCAATAAGTCAAAAGCTTTCAAAAAATGCGATTTTGCATAATATTTTGCATTTTTTTGTTCAATGTTGCGTGCGAAATTTTTGTCACAAACCTCAGGTTCGAATTCAATTCAAAACAACCCTAAGAGCAAGTTTTGCTCATCAACAGTTAGAGTTGAGGAGAGCTCTACAACCTTATAAATTCTCATTCCTAATAAAATTTATTGGAACATTTGCCCACAATTCATTAACTTAACTTTTCTTAAGTCAATAAAAAAAAAAAAAAAATGTTTGTACCTACAAAAGTACTTGTCATTCATCATTCAACTAGATGCCTATGTATGTATTTACATTGGAAGCTATCACAATCACAATCACACAAGACTATAATCTATAGTCAAGGTCATCTGTACAATTAAATGCCATTTAACTAAAGTAAATCGATAATAATTTAATACTGAAATTTAAATATAAACATTTTGTACCCATGCGCCTAGACAAAACGTTTTAATGTGTTTCCAATAACATAAATCTGTACATATTAATCGTATGTTTTCTGCATTAATCTGCACATAAAAATTCCAAACCAAAAATTGGCCCACTTTTTGACATATTAAACTGATTTAAATAAATTTGAAGTTGGACTATCGTAGTATTTAATATTGAAAGAAGTCTTGCTAATAATACTGTAACGGTTTCGCGGGTTTTTTTTTTGTTATATGTGTGACAACATTTGAATATTTCGCATCTGCTCGAAATTTCTATAAATATATGCGCAATATCTTAATATACCTAGCTAATTAAAATTATATTAAAATACTCTTACTTTTAGTTTGATTAGAAATTAATATCAAGGTCTTTTGTGTTTCGCACCTTATATGTGATTTCATATTCAAAATATAAAATTATCTCGTTAAGAAAGAGGATAAATTATTACAAGATGACATTTTACTAAATGATTTTTCTGATGAATAAATAAGCAAAAAGAATACAAAACTCCATAAACAAACTGAACAAATATATTTGATATAATTTTGTGTGGGATGAATAGACACATATATCACTACCACAAATTGATTTAATGATATCACAGAAAATCTGAAAAAAGTATAATTTCTATTTACTTTCGACTATATTCGATTATGAGTGGGATTATTATTGTTTTATCAAATCTTTCTTTACACAAGTCATGACTCACGAAGCGCATCATTTCAGTTAATTCTATAGCTTTGAAGTTTGAAATAATGTAGATACCTATAAATATTTTGAAGATTAAAGCCAGAACAAGGTAATTAAATTCTCGTTTTTATTTGCTATATAAAATTAATAATGCGACCCTTACACGGTTCACCGATATATAACGCCATGGTTAAAAATAGATCTGATTATTTCAAAATCTGAGAAACAAAAATCAAATTTTATTTAATAGTTCTGTTAAAAAACTGTGTTCACAGCAAGTCTATAAATATGAATAGCACTTCCCAGGATCAGATAAATTATTCAGTTTTGCTAAAAAAAAAGCTTTGGAATCACTTTTTAATCAACTTTGAAACGGAAATCATGGTGCTTGTCCATTTGACAGCAGGTACTTTCACTAGTAAACTCTTGCTAGTTACTTTCAGGTGACCGTCCATTTGAGAGTAATATTTTTTAAATTTCGATATCAAAACCAAGAGTTGTTTGTTAGAGTTTTGGGAATTAATTTCCTGAGAGTACTTCTATTACCGTGATAACTTCATTTATTCTGCTAGTTTTTAGTTCAAACTATTGAAAGTGAAATGTTTTCTTACAACCGAAAGGGTGCAGCTGCTTTATGGCTGTTTTACAATGTCGTGTTGGGCGATGCGTTGAAAGATTAATTGTATAGTATGTATTTACAATGACGCGTTGAGCATTATGTTACGATTTTGCATCCATAAGTACACAAACCAACGCAACGTAAAAAGCTGCAACGCAAAATTTGAAATTATTCAACTTTTGCATGCGTTTTGACATTTTGATTTTCAATTTAGGTATGTGGCCATCTTGTGGTGAAAGAAAGCTAGAATTTTTTCTCGGTTTATATCGAACCAGGCGCGGATCCAGGATTTCGTTCAGGGGAGGGCAATTTTCGTGAGTTTCCAAAATCTTGATGAGATCTACAGCAAATTTGAGTACACTTCATACCGCTCTACAAGCCTGATTACACAAAGCAATGCGAGTTGATGAGTTTGAAATTTTAAGAAAGCAATTAACTCTTTCATAACTACCACAGTATCTCAAACAGCGGGTACTTTGAAATGAAGTTTTGCAGTTTGTAGCTATAGCATGGTGTCTTTAAAGCGTTTTTGAGTTCCCTATGGATCTGCGTAACTACACATGCTCGGAAAACATAATGACGCAGTGGTAGCTATGTTCCTATTTCAGACACATGACATTCGAGTTTGAGTGAAATTTCCAGCCGCTTCTTTGGTTACAACCTAACCTTACCTTGCCAGTAAGGGCCATTTTTGAGAACGTCAACAGCATCAAAAATGCATTTTGCAGAATGTTCTCAAACGTCAATTATACAAGTATTACTGCATAAGCATTGTGTTCAATAATGCAGTTTGCTAAAGTCACATGTTCGAAAACATCATGTGTAGTGCAATTCTGCAGTTAAAAATCGAGTTGGCAACAAAAATTAGAGAAGTCGGAGGACGTGTTCATAAACGTCAAATGCGTTTGCAAGAAAATTGAAGGTTCAAAACCGAAATGAACTGTATCGTGTGCTCATTTGCCTTCGTCCATCGATGCAAAAATAAACTTCCCGACATTGAATTAAGACACAATGATTATAGTGGAAAATACAAAGAAAAAACAACTCTTAATTAAACCTTTCTGTCAAAAAAATGACGATCATTTAACAATCGAATAAAGTTGACTTGACGTTTTTAAAAACAACTAAAAACACCTTTCCTTAAGTGTAAAAGTTCCCTCCAACTTCTCTTCGGCAGTGACTGCTGTAGTCGTTCCTGGTTTCTCTCCTATCTTCTTCGTTGGATTCGTACTCTTCTAATAATATGGAAAAAGCCGATCTCGATACACATTTGCATTTGCATACTCTTAAGGTGCAAATCCATTTTAGAATAAAAACACGGTGAGCAGCTCTGAAGAAGCTCTCGAGAGTTTTCTATAGTGAAAGTACTCCCTGAGTGGAAACTCACATTTAAATATTTATCATAAAAAGAACTATTTCACCCTTTGTAAGAAATTTTTTGGTACCTACTTCGCAATTAAAATACACAAAGTTTATTATTTTAAATTAAATTAGATATCTTAATCCTGTAGATCCGAGCATTTGATGCTAAGTCAGAAATTTTTGAAGCTAATTAATTCGACGTAATTTGAAGATTTAATTTATTTTTAAATTAAAATCAACTTTAGGTTTGATAATTTAGATAAGTGCCCCTGCCACCTCTCCCGTTACATTTAACTACAAAAGCCACCAACAAATTTGAAGATGAGGGTTGAAGGTGGGGTAATAACTTATTAAATCATTATTTTTCAAATTGTGAAATTTTTCATTCGCAGCATTTTGAAAAGTGAAAATCAAATCGATTTAGGATTAAAGTCTGCGCCCTATGAAATAAATTGATTTTTCTTATAAAATGTTATAGGTACAGTAGATAATGTAGACGGACATCTATCTTTAACTAAACACCTTAACTTTGAAGATCGGAGATCTAAAACCGAAGTTATAAGCTTTCCACTCAGTCGATTTTAAGGCAATTTGCGATAGCGGAAGGTCAGCCAGCCGGCAACGCACAACCAATCATTGCTGCAATGCTATGCGCTACCAAGAACAAAATTTAAAAACGTAATACGAAAAAACCGTTTTTTTGATTACATATTATTAAATTCATGTTTTATGCTTCGTTCGTTCTTGCCCAGGGGGGGGCAATTGCACCCATTGCCCTCCCCCTGTATCCGCGCCTGTATCGAACTCATACAAAAACTGACAGACCCAAGAACAGAGAAAGAGTTAAGAGATTAATCAAACCTGATCTGTTAAGTGTTTTCATCTGACAAGAACGATCTTGACAGTAAAATCAGCTATCTAATCTTAACCTTAAACAAATCATTGGCCACCTCCTGTCCTCTTATTCGAATAAGGGGTAAAATGACGCCTCATTGAACTTCGAGGCTCGATCCGCTCAGGAAAAATTGTAGGAAACTTTTCAATAAAGCTAAGGGCACTACGGCTCGCGTATACACCTAATCCGTGATCGGTTGAAAAATGCTCGGGTGTCATTTGCTGAAATCGGGTCATCGAACCAAACGTTTGTAAGAAAAAGAAAGTGCGTATAGCACTGCAACCAACATCGTATGATGATGCCCGTCGAAATTGAACTCGTTCAGATTTAGCGTCCGTTTCCGTTTGCCAGGTTTTTTTGCCATAATACATGAAAAAGTGGGTATACTGACCAGGGTTGCCACTTCTCGGAACATTTTTCGCAGTAGATTTACAAAAAAAAGTGCAGTAGATTCAATATTTTCGCAGTAGATATCTTTTTTTATTTATTTTTTCAAAAAATTAAATATGTCATTAAAAAAAAACTGAAAAATAAATATAATATAACATTTGTTTTTCTTCAAAACATTAAACAAATCATATTATTAGTAAGGCTTGAAGGGTAATTTTGGTCGGAAAATCAAGCGCAGTAGATTTCATTTTAAGGCAGTAGATTGATTTTGAGAAAAAAATGCAGTAGATCTACTGCAATTGCAGTAAAGTGGCAACCCTGATACTGACTTTTCACAAATATAAAAGGCATTGTTCGAGAACGGCTTCAGTGTATGCAGGCAAACGTCCGAGACAGTCGCCCAAATGGCACCACAACGAAATCGGCCGATGATTTGTTTTCAGTGTACGCGAATTGCTAGAAAAATTTCTGATTGACATTCTTATAAGGAATCGCTTAAGTTGTATAAGAAAGAATGGAGTAACACCAAACGATTTTAGTGGAGGATATTCTGTGATAGTATAGAAAAATCCTCCGAAGCATCAAGATTAACAGCCCTATTCTGCTATCCATATCGGGGGTGAACTTTCTTTGAATATTCACTAAACGCCATTCTGCTATTCAAAGTGAATCTGATTCACCTGTCTGTAAAGTTGGTAGTATGTGCGGTATTCTACTATTCACGTGAACAAATAGTTTCTATATACAATTCCTATCCGCATATAAAAAGTTGCGGATTTGTACTTTTTGGTTGCAAATAAAATCACTGGGTTTTAAAATATAGGTAAAAAGCATAATTTTTCGTAAGTATTTGTAACAACCATTGTTTTGTTACGATTTTTGAGTTAAAAAATAAATTTGAGGACGATTCATCACTTTTATTTTGGCATTAAAGGTGACCCAGTCATCACCTTTTCTTTGCGAAACTGAAAAAAAAAGTCGTAACACCATCCATTTGCTATTTTTCCAATAAAATTTTTAAAACAATTCATACCAAAACTATAGATGAACTGAATGCAACACAAGATTTTCACTTTTAATTAACAGTTGCTGCTCCCATAAATGTCAAATCGGGTTGTGATAGTGCAGTTCGCCCGACGGATAGCAGAATGTAAAGGTAGTTCGAATGGGAATCGCTTGGGTGAATCGAATCTTCGATTCACGTGAAAAGCAGAATAGGGCTGTAAGAAAAATCCTGAACGATATTTTCAAAAAATGTATTCAACGAAAATATAGGTGCATAAGTATATATATTTATTTCAAAAACAACGGCAGCGTCTATAAAGTGATGATGTTACTTGTTAGGTTTTTAAGGAATTTAAAAAAAAAGAAAAATATTGAGTTCGGAACTTCGTTAATTTTCTGTTTAAAACAAATTTGTATAGTAAATAATTTTTTAAAAATTTATCCTCGAACTCAAAATTTAGAAAAATTAATTATTTTGTTCAAACTACCTTTTCTCAAAAATTTACGACAATAAGTACCTGCCTACTAGTTTTGTTTTCAATATTCAGTGCTCAATTCAATTTTAAATTAGAGCTGTGTAAATCGTTCATTTCAAATGATCTAATCGTTTAGGAATCGATAACCAAAATGATTCGATCATTTCAATCAATCGATCTTTCGATCATTTTCATTTCACTGAATTTATTTCTGATTCAATTTGCATTTCGATTTCGATGGAACTAAATCTCTCCAATTTTAACGAATTCAATTCAATATCGATTTTGATCGAATTCAATTTGATCCAAATTTAAAAACAATACGATTTGGATGGATTGAAAAATCCGAAAAATATGAAATTTTCTTTGGAAAAATAAGATGTTATGTCAATTGGTTGACATTTGGATCGAAATTCACTTTTATGTGAAAGTATAATATAGTTCGGTATATTTAACATCAACTGTCAAATTCCATGGACGGATGGCTACGATGTCGATGGATTAAAAAACCTCTAAGAAATCTGAAATGTTTGAATAATTTGTACTACTCCAGAAAAAGGTGATTTTAGCACAATTGGGTGATATTAAGATCAAAATATACCTTTTTTCAAAATATATCTAGTTTATCTCCTATTTTTCAAGCTATTTTTTAAAACATAAAATAAATAAAATAAAATAACAATAAATTCACTAAAACAACGATATTAACTGTTATTTTTAACGGTGTAAATATTTTGGAAACAAAATTAAAATAATTTGTTTTGTATACCTACTTCCTTATGGTGCTTAATATATGTGCCAAGTTTAAAGATTTTCCATCCACTTTCACACTTTTTCCATAATTTTGAATGAGAAATTTCTATGTGTCTTGTATTAGAAATTTCAAGTGCTTGCAGGCACGTGTTAACTTTAACCGATCTAAAAAAAATTGCACACATTTTCGTTCCAAATCCAAATTTTTTTACAATAATACAAACATACATCAACAAATGTGGATAAAATATTATGTTTTTGAAGCAAAAAGTACAATTTGATAGACTTTATTTTTAACTTTCGATACATTGCGGAAACACAATTTTTCATCCCTCTTCTTGCCTAAAATTTGAAAATAATAAAAACTATTTTTTTTTTATATTATAAACATCAAAATACTCTTTCTCTTATCTGATCACATAAAGGGCCCCATTTAGCATAGCCGCCCCGGGCCTCTCCCTCTAACAAGCTTAGCCCGCCACTGTTTGTACTAAAAAAACCATTTTGTAAAAGTAACTGATTTTAATTTTCATGAATTTTCTGTCAAAAAAATACCGTAAGGTAAAAAATAAAATGCACGACTGGATCGCACGTACTTGCTCTTATGTTCAAGTTGTGTGGAACTTAAGAACTTTAAGAAATATTCAAGTAATTATAGAAAAAGTACATAATTAAGCATTTTTTTCTATAAACAGTCTGATAAATAACTTAGAGCTAAAAAAAAGTATGCCATTTGATTACTTGAAAACATATGAATATATGTAAAAAAAATTTAAAATCGTTGGAGCCGTTTTATTAAAAATTAATTTTTTATATATACATTTTTTTTAACATTTTTCAAAAAAAAATTGGTATGCCAATTTTGAGTATATATTAATATACATACATTTAAAACTGAAATTTCAAAACAATTCATCAACCCGTTTTTGAAATATTGAATTTTCAAAAAAAAAATTTGAATCTTTTTTAAAAAATTATTTTTTCAAAAATTTTTGGTATGCAGTATTATTAATATTTTAACAAAGCTTTTGTACAAAATATTTTATATAAATCGGATGAGCGGTAAATGAGAAAACCAAAAATGAAAAAAACCGTTATATGGCAGGTACCATTAAGAAATGTTTTTGATGATTTTTTTTCTTACTAAAAGGTAGGTACATCATATCTACAATAATACACTGATTTTTATCAAAATCGTCGGAGCCGTTTTTGAGATAGATAAGCTTTTCCTTAACGGTTGTATGGCAAGTACAGTTATTTTTTGAGCTAAATAAAAAGAAATTCAATTTGCCCTCTGGAGAGTTAGTTCAGTGGTTAAGGCTGCAGGTTGAGATACGGACAGACAGACAGACAGAATTGTGCCACCCACTTTTTTCGTGTTCTCTATCATCGTTATGTCATGTTTGATTGTTATCTCGAAATTTTTTTTTGGCATGAATCCAAAACTTGCCCTATAGATATAGTACCTATGTATATCGCAAGTAAAAATCTACTGTCAAAAATGCGTTTTTCAAAATTTTCAAGAATTTTTATTTTGTGTTACATACCTATTAAAAAGAAACTAAAAATTTTCTTCAAAAGTGTTTTAACAAAAATAGGAAATTTTATGTTATTAAGTTTTTTTTGCGAAAAATGCTAAAGTCTAAGCAACATTCGCTTTTAAAATTAGCAATTTTTGCCATAATTCCGTTTTCTTAAAAGCATTTTACCCAATATTAGAGAACAAAATTTAATTTTATTTTTTCCAATGATATTTTAGAGAACAAGTTTTTGTGTCCATAGACACTTTAATTGTTTTGATCGGTCAGGGGGGTCATTCCGTAATTTTTAAAACGATAATCGTCAAAACGTTTATCTTTAACGATATCGTCTATAATTTGCTTCACGTAACTCAATCACTATCGTCTCGTCTATCGTTTTT
Source organism: Dasysyrphus tricinctus (assembly GCA_963921185.1). Taxonomy (NCBI): domain Eukaryota; kingdom Metazoa; phylum Arthropoda; class Insecta; order Diptera; family Syrphidae; genus Dasysyrphus; species Dasysyrphus tricinctus. The sequence continues at coordinate 87,963,965 of OY992531.1, forward strand.
TTTTTTGAATGAATGAAATGAATTTGAAAATTAAATTTTGCTGTCAAAACAAAAAATCCTTGTAATTTTATTTGAAATGTCACGTTATTTTAAAAAATGTATTGCAATATCGTCCGTTAAAGTTTATGTTCGTGGATAAATTGATTCTTTACGCTGCGCAACAATAAAGAAATAAGGCCTGAAAGCAGCTGGTCATCAGAATGTCCCTTTAATAATACGATTTTGGCCTACAAGCAGCCCAGTGTTAAAAACGAATATGAAAATACAAAAAATATCCGATCGAATAAAAAGCTTGAAGCATGATTTTGCAGCAAGACAATGCCTTTAATCACGGTGCGGGTTTCTAACGGTTGACAAAGCCTCTCCTCTCATCCTCTACGATTTCCAATTCTTTGGTTATTTAAAGTGCAAAATTGTCAAAAAATAAATGATGTGTATCAAAATTATTTAATATTGAATAAAATATATATAGAAAAGGTATGCTTTTTTGCTTCTTAACTTTTTTTTCTCAAAACCAAAAAGAGTAGGCACCCCTAAGCTATCGCGTTTTACTATACGTGAAAAAGACGCCGTCAGACGATCATCGTCTTACGCGATGAGAGCCCTGTTGACATAGGCGCCTGTATAAATAAACGATTATTTTGGTATAAATGGTCGAATTTTGATCACTGGGCAGATACTTTTTGTTAATTCGATTACTGGGCAAGTATGATTTGTTGGTAAGATTTTTTTCTGAAAACTCAAACCATGAACTGATATTTATGCCGTATTTATTCAATAATTGTTTTGTTTTCATATTATTTAAAAAACAATGGCTAAAAATCAACGAAAAAACATTTTTCGCTTTTAAGACACTCAAATAATTACAAGACGATACCTCTTTAGCTATCGTCTAAGCTCTATCGTTTTGACGATAGCGTTTTGACGATTATTGACTTACGTAGAGCAAATAATTCATCGCCAAAACGAGATCGCCAAGACGATAGTCATTTTCAATGTTACGGAAAGCAAGACTATCGTCTAAACGATATCGTCTGGCGATAATCGAAATACGGAATGACCCCCCAGGTTTACACTTCACAATCTTATTTATAAGATCACCATTTCACTCCGGAAATGATGAAAAATTTCACCTTGACATTTTTAAAATTTTTCGTCTTAGCTCTCTTTGTAATTATAGATACATAGGTATAGAGGGCAGAAAACTCATCACCAAAATTTCTAATTCCCGCATACCTACTTCTAAGAAAATAAATCTATTTCGTGGCATCAGTATCGTTTTGTTGTTAGGTATATTTACCAAATAGTTATGATTAAAATAATTATCAATGCACGTGTGTAATATTTGCATATAAATTAATAAATTTTGATATTCCAAACAAGATCAATTGAATTTTGCTTTTAGTAGTATTTTAAATAATAATAAAAACTCTTTTGATAGCATTTCAATATTATTTTTCTTTTTTTTTTAATAAAACATTGTTTATCAAGAAATATCTCAAATAAATATATTTACAACGCAGTCATGCATTTTATTTTACAAATAAAACTTAATTGTGTTTGATATCATCATGCTATATCTACTCTTTTAATTGTAGGCCAAGCTAATCTTTCTGACTTTCATTTAAATAATTCAATCGAATCGGATTAAAAGTTTTCACTTTTATTTTGTTTTATTAGTGATGTTTAACGCGAATGTTTATAACTTTTTTTTTTGCAAACAACCTAGAGTAACAAGTTCGTTTGTTTTAATAAGTTTGAGATACCGTTTTTTCTTTTGTTTTAATTGAGTTTGATTGCACATTTATTTGCAATTGCAATAAATTGCTGACATCCTCAGTGACGATGACGATGCGATGGTTCAAGTTGCAGGCAAATAATTCAACGTTATAATAATTGGAGTGGTATAATTGCTCATACTGTAATAGTTTATTAATGTTTTTTGACTTTGATTATTAGATATTATTGGATGTCAATAACACAGTTATTTATTTCTTCATAGTTAAATTCGTAATACGAGATTATGATTACCTCAGAAGTTGTTTTTCTATGCTAGAAAATGTATCCATTGCGAAAGCTCTGAAAGCATAGTTGATCCATAGGCCACAGTGCATCACTTAAACCCCAACAATTATTACTTGTTCAAGGTGTGAAGTAAGAAAAAAAAACAAGATTTGAGTTTTCACAATGTCATAATTCTTTTTTGCTACTAAATTTAAATTGTTTGCAATTTCTTGGTTTAATTTTTAACTATTAGGCATTTTCGAGTATATTTTAGTACCGGAACAAGATTTAATAGAACAATTCTAATTAAATAAAATAATTTAGCAGATGGCCATCTACATTTGGTCAAATTGCATTTGTCTTGAGCATCGAAAACTATCTGTTATAGAGATTATGATTTGCGAAGAAAACCCAGTAACTGTTAGATTAAAATGGAAATAAATACCAAATAATGATACAAATTTTACCTAAATCTGATCATAAATAAACGAAGATTTCAAGAACTACTCATATAAATTAAATGCTATAGACCCTCTCTGGAATGTGTGATCACAACCTTGTCATTTTACTGATCTTCTTGTGTGACATTCAATTCTATAATTATTCGAGAAGGTCCATATAGGTATAGGCATACCAACCAACCATGCAAAACCTTGCTAATGGAAATATAATAAATGTTTATAAATATAAAAATATAAAATAAGAAAACAAAAGTTTCTAAGAGTAGGCTCACACGTTCGCTATACCTACTATTTACATTGCCTACTCTTAAGAATACCTTTCCTACATTTTTTTTTTTTATAATTCAATATGCAAACTGTTAATAGTTTTACTTAAATCTTGACTGGAATTTCGGACAGCATGCCATAAAGAAATCGTATTATCAACATTGATTGAAAGAAAATAGGCGTATTGGAGCGAATATCAATTTTAAACGGAAATATTGGCCCTGACACCCGACACCACGCACATTGTCGCTCACGATCGATTGCAAGTTGGCAATGGAAATTTTATTGGTATTTTATATTGGCTGGAATATAACTTTGACTTGCATTATTATATTATAGACAATGCACGCGTGCTTCAGTTAGTAAGTATTGATAGATCTTATTATTAATTCTTGGTTGGAAATTAACAGTTCAGTTATTTATTTATTTTCTGGCATCTTTTTAATTGAAGAAAATAATCGCTTTGTTAATTAATTTATAATTAAAAGAAACGGTAGAGTTTTTGCAATGATTTTTAAAATGTTAAAAAGAGATTTATATCAGATAAAATAAGAGATTATTAATTGAATGCCATTTAAATACAACATTCAAGATTCAACCAATTAAATGAGGAGGATCACTGTGAAAACTCATGTGGTGGTTCACTGGAATGTTAGAATTTTTATTATTATCATTGGTGTTATGATCAGGCTCGTACCTTTACTGGCTGAACAGAATGGAGACGGAGCTGCAACTAGAGCTGCAACTGGAATAGCTGTCAAAATGTTGAATACACCCAAATTCAATGATGCGAACAGAACACGACGCAACTGTAGACGAAGCTGCAGACGCAGCTGGACAAGTTGGCCAACTTTTAACTTTTGTTTGCAGCTTTTTTGACGTTTCAAAACTGCGAACAAAACGAAGTGTTTACATGTTGGTTAAAGTGATTTTTAAACTCTTTTCAATCAATCATAAAGACGTAAAGCAATTTTAACTTCTTTTTCACCATTATTAATTTTTATTTTTGTTTTCATTTTTATTTTCAATACTAAAATGTCAGAAAGCTGTACAGCTGCATTGTGGGTGCGTAAAAAAAATCACGTACGACACTTTTTGACAGCTATTTAAGTTGCAGCTGCAGCTCCAGTTCCAGCACTCTATTCTAATCAGCCAGTTAACCAGAAAGCAGAAACAATTGACTTCTGCTCCTTTTTGAACCAAGATTTATTTTTATTTAGTTCTGATCACGAGCAGAACTTTTCAATTTTCGTGGATTCATAAAAGTGATTTCTTCGTTGTATGTGAAAAATAATTCAGTTTAACGCTACTCATATCAGTTATCCTTTGAAACAAATTAGTACAGGTAAAATAGTGCAAAAAGTCTTTTGAACAAAAAAAAATAGTACCATAATGAAACTCGGTGAAAACGTTTCATGTGCCATGAGAATGAAAAATCAAGTCTATAAAAATTTCTCACATGGAAAGGTGTTCCATGTGTTTTGAGGGGAAGAGGGGGGGGAGTTGTGGTGTATCAAACAGAAAAATTATCCTTGGAGCAACACCGAAAAATCAGAAATAAAATGCACGACTGGATCGCACATACTTGCTCTTATGTCCAAGTTGCTTTGAACTGAAGAACATTTAAAATATGCAAGTCAATTAAGATCAAATATATAAATAATGTAAAACAAAATTGAAAAATACATTAAAAGCATTTAAATCGTTCTTTAAATTATTGTATAAGCAACTAGTAAAATAGCTTAGAGCTCAAAATCTAGTATGCCATTTTATTACTTGAAAACATAGAAATACTTGAAAAAACACCGTTGGAGCAGTTTTCTTAAAAACAAATTTTTTATATATAAAATTTGAGTTGTATTTTTAAAACAAAATTTTGGGATGCCAGTTTTGAGTTTTTATTAATATACATTTACAAAATAATTTTCAAAAAATTTCATCAACAATATTGAATTAAAAAGAAAAAAAAACTATATTTTTTAAAAAAATCCTAAATTTACTTTTTTCAAAATTTTGATATGCAATATTATTGAAAGGAGCTTTCCTATTCAAAAATGTATTGAAAAAGTTTGAGCTTCTTTAAGGTTGTATGGCAAGTACCGTTATTTTTGGGGTTAAAAAAAAGTTTCAATTTCCCCTCTGGAGAATAACAAAAAAAACCTTAAGCTCAAAATTTGAAGAAAATCGCTTCAGTGGTTTAGGCTGTAGGTTCAGATTCTGACAGACAGACAGACAGACACAATTGTGCCACCCACTTTTTGGTGTTATCTATCATCGTAATGTCATGTTTGATTGTTATCTCAAAATTTTTTTTCTGCACGAATCCAAAACTTACCCAATAGTACCTATTTCGCAAGTAAAAATCTCCTGATTATGAAAATATATAGGTCCCAGACTTTTTTTTCAGCCATAAGCCTGCTAGACGTCATTTCAGTATCCTCAAAATGCATTTTTCTAATGAAAGCCCCAAAAAAAATTTCTTTCATATATAACCATGAGTTGGTGTCACATTAAAATATTCTGCCGCTATTCCGCACGTTCTTACTGTTATGTTATGTTTAAAAGACAGAGGGTTTAAAGAAATTGTAAATTTCAGAGCATGTTGTTTAAATAGACAAGAAAAAAATTCTACGCTTGGACGGGAGGGGCAATTTTATAAAAAAAAAATTGTATTAAAAATATTAATTAAAAAACAAGGGAAACACTTACAGTACCTACTGTTTTGCAGCTTTTTGGAAAGCCAAAAGTCCATTCCTATGGTTTATTTTCAAAAATTAAGTCTTTTTGATTAGAAGTTTTGGCAAAAAATTGTTTCAAACTCAACATTTTTAAGAAAAATTAATTTTTTTTTAAGTATATTTTAAGTTTATAAAATACCTTTGAAAATAAACCATAAAATGGACTTCTGGCATTCCAAAAAGCTTAGTAAGGCTAGGAATGCACTTGCGATTTTCCGTCGTGCGATTATAAATTAACTAAATAAATAAATTGGGTGGCGCAACAGCTCGTGGAGATCCAGGGCCTAGTGACTTACAATTCTCTCAACCATTCCTGTGTGCGTGTTGCTGGCAGGAATGGAGGGGACGGGGACCTACAGTTTTTTGCCGAGTCCAAACGGCTAAAAGAGAAGCACTTTATCATGACAAGTATACTCTTGGAGGATTTGTCAGTTCCTCGCAAGAGGCAATACCTTTGGTAAAAACATTTCTGTTTTTAGGTGCCACGGCTGGGAATCGAACCCACACCTTCGTGCGATTATCAGTCGCGAAAAATAGAACACATGTGTTTGAATGAGAATGGACGCACATGAAATCAAAAAATCCTACTAAGCAGCGATCACTTTTTTAAGTCGCTGCGACAGAAAGTTGCAAGTGCGTTCCTAGCCTAAGTGTTGCCGTTGTTTCTCAATAATTTATTTTCTATTTACGAATTTTTGTTTCTGAAATTGCACCTCCCGGCCAAACGGGGTGAGATTATACCCATCCTCTAGAATTTTTTCTTGTCTTAGTCCAAGCTACACGCACTAAAGTTTTTGGCGGATATTACGCGAATTTCCTAGTATACCAAAAAAAGCAATGTAATTAACCCCTTCAACGACCATAGGGAATGAAAATAAAAGTCCGAAAAAACTAGGGAATTTTTTGTCTTCATTTAGAGTCGATTTAGGCCATTCACTATGACCTTTTTTAACGGCCACCCTAATGTAAATACATGTATTTATTTATGTACGTACCTATTACCTAATTATCGCAAGTAAACATTTTAACAAAATAATTTTAATTTCTACGTTGAGAATAATTTACCTTCATTAAAAATTGTTTTCAAAACATACAGAGTTGCAAGCAAAACTTTAAACAAGCCCCCTCTCCAAAACAAAATCCTGGCTACGGCTCTGATGGTTAAGATTGGATCGATTGCGAATAATTAAATTGAATTACTTTCTGCCACAAAGCTTAAAGTATAATCTTCATTATTTTTATGGCTTAAGAAAAATCACCTCCAAGTTATACCTACCTACACCTATTTCAAAATAAAATGGCAACAATGGCAAGGTGTGCTATATGTGAATATTATTTATATGAATAACAAATACAAAAAGCAGGGACCTAACCTTCCAACAGGCAGCTTTGTTTTATAACAGTACAGTAACATCTGTAATAACATTTCAGAATTTACATTAAAATGGCACTCCTCTATTTATTATTTATAACTAAAAGTAGCAACAACATTTATACATATGTATCTATGTATAAGTACCTACTTTTGCTAGAAATAAATCAATCATAATTATACACATTTTCTAATCTAATAATCGTAAAATGAATCACAAACAAAGATTACTTTTAATAGCGTTAGAATTGATCTCATGCTTTCAGAGAATACACATTCTTAAGGGTAAAAAAAAACAACTACTTCAACCTATCATAAGTTTGTGTACTCTTGTTATTGTTTATTTAAAAATTTTACAAATTAGAGCTTCAATCGGAGTAAAAAGTAAATTTGCCTCCTGTGAGGATTGAACTCACGACCCCTGGTTTACAAGACCAGTGCTCTGCCACTGAGCTAAAGAGGCTCTTTAAATTGTTAACGGCTAGATAAAAACTGAGACCTTTCCACGATTATGGGTTTGTTTTTTTTTTTTTTTTTTTATAAATTCTTTCAATTCGAAGTGATGTGATGCGATGTAGAAATGTGTTGATAGATCGAATCATCAATAATTATTGATAATAATTATAATTATAGGCAACAATGATTTTGCCTATTTAAGTTTGAAGACTTCTAAAATATAATTATGGAATTTATAAACATTTTAATTGCTTACAAATATTTGCAAAAAGTTAAAACTTAAAAAAATATGCAGTTTTTACTATAATTAATTAAGAATGTTGATTTTTAGGGTCAGGCAGACAAAAAATAATGTTACCTTGAACTTTAATATCGAATAAAGAAGATATAAGTATTATGACCCGGAGTATTTAATTATCTGCACGAAAGAATTTATTTTCAAATAATATGTATGTACACAGTTTGTTTTCATCAGACCGGTTTATAATTAAATTGTAATAAGATGTGTTTTCTATTTATTATTGTTTGTAAGAATCTACATACACTCTGCGTCTCTTGATTAAGGTTTTTTATTTTAAAGTTGGAAAGTTGAGCAGTGAAGTAAATAGATAAATATTCGATAGATACCTAGATATTCGATTTATTATCATTATTTCAGGTATGTTTACATACATTTTTACAAAAGATATCTTACTAAATCATTTGAGCTTGGCTTTGCCGTCTGCCCGATTGACATCAATAATTTAAAAAAGAATAATAATATATTATAAGTAGGTATATGGGTGATTCAGTCCCAACTGTGATTCCTTGTGTCCAGGGCTTTTTTTGTTATTTAATATAAAATGTTCGTACCTATATGTTTTTGGTTTGAATTGTGTTAATAGCTATTTACTTCAATCTACATTCGATATCATGACCAAATTTGATACTTCTTCCAAATGGCTTGGAGTAAGAATGTCAGTACCGTGGCATGTCCGTTCCTTGTTTTTCCGATTAAATCTACTTTTTACTTGCGATTATTATAGGTACTATAAGGCAAGTTTTGGATTCGTGCAAAAAAAAAATTTGAGATAACAATCAAACATGATATTACGATGATAGAGAACACCAAAAAAGTGGGTGGCACAGTTCTGTCTGTCTGTTCGTCTACAGCCTAAGCGGCTCGATCGATTTTCTTCAAACTTACTACATACTGGTTTTTGGTGATTATGCCCACACATTTTTTTTCATTTTTTTTTTTTTGAATCAAAAATAACAGTATGCTATATATAGGTTAGGTTTAGGTTCATTTTATTTAAATATAATAATTAGACAATGTTTTGTATGCTATATAATCTTTAAATAAAATAAAGATTTTGGCTATGGCGCTGCCGTCTGCCAGATTGATTTCTTAATCTGTCTAAAGTAATTATATACATATTTACAAAAAATGTTCAATAGTAATAAATTATATGTGCATAAGTTATGAGAAACAATACAATTATTCACAATATACATACCTTTTTTTAGTTATTTAACAATAATTTATTGGCTTTGAAAAGGTGTGGCTTTAAGTTTAGTGAAAACAAAAATTAGATACATATGTATACCTACAGCCTCCACTTTCTTCTGTGGATCTTCTTCAAAAAAGTGGCCATAGTCCAAGACGGAACCCTCTGGATCTCTTCGTGCTGCAGCAGTACCCCTCTGTCATTCTTTGAAGCTTAAAACATGAAAGATCATTTCGATTATTCCTTCTAAATATCTTATTAGGTAATTTGGGGAAACAAACTCGTTCAGAAGCTGTTTTACGGTTTTGTGGTCTGTGACCCAGTGTCAGTAATTGTCAGTCTTGCGTCTATTAGCAATAGACCCAGATAGGCACCGCACCGGTTCTTGGAAACGATATGGGTGATCCTTGCTTAGGCAACAAGGTCGATATCATATTTACCAAAACAGCGTAGAGATGGTCTACCCTAGTCACCTGCCTGATCTGATTTTCTTTTCTTATAATGTTCTGCAGGGATTCCGAAAATGTTTAGGGATGTGAAATATGCCCTGTACCTAGGTACAAAAAAGAATGTTTCAGGCAAAAACTGCAAAAATTGATGAGAAATGGCAAAATTTGAGTTGGTATATTTCTGTCTGATTTGAATAAAAATGACTTGAATATGTCATAGAGCAGAGCCTCTTCCTTATTTCGTCTAAGCATGTCTTGGGGTTATATTCGCTCTTTTATTTCCTGACACTTTTTTCCTTTTGAGTGATCCGTTGCAAGATATAATTTGTGAATAAGAAAATGTACTATAATCTTAAACGGTTTTTTTAATCGAAAGATAACTCACGTTTTGGCCAAAGTTACCTTCAAAGACGCAGCAAGTTTATTAAGAATTCGACAAGGAACTACTATTATTCTCATAGTCTTAATTTAAAATATCTGGTCTTTATTTCGTTTTCTTGAAGAATTAATTTCATGCATACTGCTCATGCGCAAAATAATAAATAAGGGCTCCTCTCCTCTACCTATCCCTTAACCTTTAAGGCTAATAATTTGAATGAAAAAATAAATAGCGCAAAATTTATTATAACGCTCAAACAAAGGAATTATAAAAGTTCAAGATAAATAAAAATAATTCTACCTTCAGTTCTATAAATTGCTATCACCCTTCACCCTTATCGTTTTGCATGAGTGATTTTTTCCAACAACATGTTGCACTTGAATTTATAATTTTTTTCTTCTTCTTCTTTTTCTTTAATTTTTTTCATCGTTTTTGATGGGAAATTCAGTTCCTTTGGGAATGGCATAAATATAAACTGCAAGCCATTTCTAGACCACACCTTCTTCTTCTGGTTTTGGCTCCCACAGACATTTTTATAATATGTGTGCATCATCCAGGAAACCGTTCAGTTCGTTCCACAGGTGCACATTGCACATCAAACTATTACGCGACAGGCGACCACTTTTATAACTGAAAATAAAATTTCCCTGAGAAATTCCCGCACTTTGCCAATAAATTCGAAGCAAGGTGTTGTCATACCGATGCTATAATAATCAGCCGACAACAACGGAGAGCGGTTACACTCGCATATCTTGGTGACAGTTAAAGAAATTCTATTACCTACATACCTCTCGGGGAAGGAAATATTTCAAGAAGAATCCCAATCCAAGTTGAAGAGGAAGATTAAAGTAGAACACTTGCCACCACATTGGGTGGGCAGAGTCACTATATACACTGCAATGGAATTGGAATTAATCAAGATTAACACGTTTAAAGTCGTACCGCAGACCCAGAGACACATCAAACCACACAACAAACATATCTGCGGGAACATGATGTCCAGATGATGATATTCGAATCGGATGCCAAATGAAGGCCATGAGATTCATAATACGGAATCCACGCTAATCACTGGATCATCTGGTGGAACGATATAATTCCATCTAAGGCTTCCGTGCCGCTGCCATGCAGTCATTGCTGATGATGAGGCAAGTCCCTGATGAAGCATCATGAACCCGATTAACCAGCTATCAATGTTTCTATAAATGTGCATCTTACTATGAGGTATGATATAAACTGCCTGCGGCAACTTTTCTCCACTTGGCAGATCATTGGTTGCAGATTCCCAGTGCGTAATAAAGATAGGCAAAAAATACTAGGTAGAATCATGTTCACGATCACTGTTACCACTTTATCTAATGTTTTTGTTTCCGTTTTGATAGATTTTCAGCTTTGATAGTTTATATTCGCGATTTGTTAGATTTTTAAACTTGGTGAACAAAGTTGATGAATATTGCAGTTTGCCTTATTGAACCTTATTGAAAAGAAAATATAACTTGGGAGCACGGTTGCCATTGTGCGACTTTAGTCGCACTTTGACCCCTTTTATTGCCTCATGCGACCATGAGACGACTTTTTAAAAAACTAGCTCTTTTTACCCTTTTTTAGAAATCTTGCGACTTTTCTGACGCCATCTCTAGAAAATTGTATGGATAAGGTTAAGTTCTTGGTTTATTCTTAAAGAAAACCTTTCCGATTTCCATTTAAATATATGAAGAAAACACATGTAGTCATATACTATGTTCCCACCAAAACGAAATCCGAGATTTCGGTTGAAAACTTTTCATAGTTTGAACTGCTGGGAAAAAATTTCATAGAAATTTAAACGAAATCTCAATCAAAACTCTGGATTTCAACGAAATCTCCATGAAATTCTGCTCCATCCATTTGAAATTGGTGGGAACATAGCAATATGTATGATTTGAAATCGGCTTGGTTCATCGGGATCGCAGACGGTCAGTGGAACTGAATCAAATCTTGCTACCTCTATATTTTGAAAATCCAATTCGATTTTTCTATGTTCTGCATATAAACGTACAGTAACTGTCCATCAGTAATTAAGTTTTGAAATAATCCGCACATTTTTTCATATTTGCTTGTATGGCATGAATGTATCTACCTCAACCTAAGCCCAAACCACTGAAACGATTTCTTCAAATTTTGAAGTTATGATTTGTTGGTGATTCCCTAGAGGTTTCGGTTCAAAATAACGGTACTTGCCATACAATTGTTAAGGAAAACCTTGTATATCTCAAAAACGGCTCTAACGTAGGGTTACCATACGTCCCCCTTTTGGAGCGACTGTCCCAATTTTTTATCTCAAAAACTATTTCGTCCCCCAAAACTGAAGATGTGGGAGGGGGGACACAAATGTCTCATTAACGGCTCCAACGATTTTAATCATATTTTTATTAAAGAACATTTAAGATGTTAATAATATTGCATGTCAAAATTTTGAAAAAAAGAAATTTTTGATTTGCTAAAAATTATTATTTTTCTGCAATATTCAATACGAGTATTTCAATGTTTTTCAGTGCTATAGTTTTTTTCTGTGATTATTTTTGCCATTTTCCAAAGTTCTTAAGTTCCAAGCAGCTTGAACATACATAGGTGCAAGGTGTTTGGTACAAATATGATACGGAAAACTCACGTCCATTTTACATCAAGCTAGAGCCTAAACGGGCTAACAGATTTTCTTCAAAATTTAAATATTTATGAACATGGTATAGGTATGCATAAGGTTTGTAGAAAATTGGTTAACGGTTTTGGGCTCTTACTCTATGTAAAGTGAACCTTGGATGTGAAGAAGCAAATTAATTTTTAGACTTAATATTCATACGAAAACTACAGATTTAAATTTGTTTGTGAAGTTGAATAGAATTTGATTAAATATAAGAACTGATTTTTTGTTATAATCAGTTATCAGATTTTTGTTATTTATCAAAAAATTTCTTATAGACCGAGAGCCCACAGCAGATTTTGGGTGTGAACGATAGCAAAAAAAGAAGTATAGGCGTCGAAAGCTCCATTAAAGACTATTAAAAAAATCAAAGTCTTGCAGTCCACAACTGGGGCCTTTGCGAGAAACAGTGCATCGAAAAAAAAATATGAATGCAACTTCGATGAAAATCGTGTTAGCCGAAATTGGTTTTCACCCCTCCCTAGATAAGCTCCGCGGATCCCATATCACGGAATTTGAGATCATTTGAGTGTTTAATTCGCCCTGCCAGACTGTTTAAAAAAGCCGTTTTTCACTTAGAATTTTGAATTTTTTAAACGGTCCGGTAGAGCGAACTATACACTCAAATGGTCTCAGATTCCATGATATGAGATCCGAGAAGCTTCTCAAGGGATGAGTGAAAACCAATTTCGGCTAACACGATTATCCTCAAAGTTGCATTAGTATTTTTTTTTCGATGCACTGTTTCTCGCAAAGGCCCCAGTTGTGGACTGCAAGACTTTAATTTTTTTAATAGTCTTTAATGGAGCTTTCGACGCCTATACTTCTTTTTTTGCTATCGTTCACACCCAAAATCTGCTGTGGGCTCTTAGTCTATTAGTGCGACTTTTTTTTCCTCGTGACCCTTTTTTATGCGACCTTTTCAAATTCCTCAGCGGAAACACTGCTTGGGAGCTCGAAATGTGGAGATATGTCAAAATTTTCGATTTGACAACTGGGACCAATTACAATAACTTCCAATGGAAATTTTAAAATAAATAAACAGAAGAGAACACTAGTTAAATTTTAACTCTCAGTACTTTAAATTCATAAGAAGTGGCAACACTGATTGTACCTAAATAGATATGCAGTTTGAATTATAAAATACATATTTTTCCTTTTTTATAATGTTGATGATTTCTTCCTTTTGCTATCTAGGAATCCATGTATGTAGATTCTCCTTGTGATCATCATTTATGTAGGTTAGGTACATTTACTACTATGTGAATCACAGCCATAGAAAAAGTGGGACAGAAAACCACCGTTGAACGTTTTGCCATTCCGAAAATGAGATGTCATGTATTTTTTTTTTTGATTTCCTAGAATGACATAAAAAAAGTAAACATAAGAATCTTCGTACTGCACTGTTTTTTTTTCTAAAGATACCTATCAAAGACTTCGACAAGTTGTGCAGTAACATTAAAATGTTATAAGGTTTTTAAAGAGAAAATATAAAATAGGTCAGTTGAAAACTTAATGTGACATCTACAATAACTGGTATTTATCTTTTTACTGTCTGGAATCGAAATATGGAATCTTAGATTCCTTCTCTTGATCTATATCATGGATGGATTCGTTGCTGTTTTGATATGCAAACTTATAGGCCAGTCGGCAAAGAAATAACAGATATTTCATTGTGCAAAAATATATAGCGATCAAAGTTTATGATTGAATGTGAACTAGTTTCAATAATTGGTCAGCGAGTTTCTTTTAATAAATGTTTAAAAAACTTACTTACTTACTTATCCGGCTCCCGATCCATGAAGGGTCTCTGCCTGAGATATTGCGGTCTTCCATCGGTTGCGGTCCCTCACACGCTCCCTCCAGTCGTCGAGACCAAGCGCTCTTTCGTCTGTGACCGCTTGGTCCCTATAGCGGAGGTTCGGTCTTCCTGGTCGTCTCGAACCTTGGGGCTGGGATTCGAAGATTTTCTTGGCTGGAGCGTTGTTGTCCATTCGCTCGATGTGGCCGAGCCAGTGTAGTCGACGTGTTTTGGCTCTTTGGACTACATCCACATCTTGGTACAGCTCGTACAGTTCACGATTGAATCTTCTCCTCCAATCGCCCTCTTCGCATATAGGACCAAATATCCGCCGAAGAATTTTTCTCTCGAAAGTGCTCAGTATCAATTCCCCTTTTTTACTTATCGTCCAGCACTCGGCGCCGTAGAGTAGAACTGGTAAAATTAGAGTTTTGTATAGCGTGCACTTTGTCTTTCGAGAAAGGAGTTTTGAACCCATTTGTTTGGCCAAACCGAAGTAGCAGCGGTTCGCTAGGGTAATTCTTCGTCGGATTTCCACTAAGGTGTCATTCGTGGAATTGATGTTTGTTCTGAGGTAGGTGAACTCCTTGACTACCTCGAAATTACTGCTACCAACAGTGACGTTTTGTCCTAGGCGATGGACAGATGAGGCTTTGTTTGTTGATAGCATATACTTTGTTTTGTCCTCATTCACTTCAAGACCAACGCGTTTCGCCTGTTCATCAATAGCTGTGAATGCTTCAAGTACAGCTCTCTTGGCTCATATGCGGCTTTGAAAGTCGATGAATAGGTGGTGGGTCTCGACTTGAAATTCGTTGGTCTTTTCCAGGATTTGTCTCAATGTGAAGATTTGGTCTATCGTTGATCTGCCTGGCCTGAAGCCACACTGGTACGTGCCGATCATAGTGTTGCAGAAAGGTTTTAGACGCTCACATAGTACGTTGGATAGGATCTTGTAGGCAACATTAAGCAGGGATATGCCTCTGTAGTTCTTGCAGGACATAGGATCGCCTTTTTTGTAGATTGGGCATATGGAGCTATTTGACCAATCGTCGGGCATACTTTCCTCCTCCCAAACTTGGTTGATGAGCTGGTGCATGCACCCTACCAGAACATCTCCTCCATACTTGAAGAGTTCCGCTGGTAGGCCATCCGAGCCGGCGAATTTGTTGTTCTTAAGCTTGTGGATGGCTTTCTTAACCTCTTCAGTACTGGGTGCTGGGACTGGATCTTCATATTGACTGGTCTAGTGCTTCTTTGTTCCCCTGTCGCCTCCTCTACATAATGTCCATTAAGCAGCTGCTGGAAATCCTGCTTAAACACGTCTACAATTCCCTGTGCTTCGGTGACTAGGTTCCCTTCGCTGTTTCGAAGAGCTTGCGTGCCAGTCCTATAACCAGATGCCAGTTGCTTGCCTGTTTTGTAGAACCGGCGGGTGTTGGTGGCGGTGCTAGACTCTTCGAGATACTTGAACTGAGAAGCTGCGGATGCTCTTTTCTTTCCACGCAGGGTTTTTTTCTCTTTCCATCTCTTTTTACGGTACTCCTCTCCTGCTGCTCTTGTTTTCCGTTGCAGCATTTGCATTCGTGCATTTTCCGACTCCTGCTTCAATACCGCGCATTCATCATCATACCACGGGTTCTTTTTTCTGGGTGGTTGATAGCCTATGGTGGTCTCGGCTGTCTCCTTAATAATGTCGCGATACTGGTTCCACTGGTTGTTGACGCTTGTGGCTGGGTGTACGGCAGAGAGTTTCCCGGTCAATTGCTCACTGTAGTCTCTGGCTTTCTCAGATGTGCTAAGGCATGCGATGTTGAACTCCTTTCTTTGGGCGGTCTTCGTTTTCTTTTCGTTGGACAGTCGGGCTCTGAACTTTGTCACAACAAGAAAGTGGTCAGAGTCCACGTTTGCACCTCGGAAAGTTCGCACGTCCAAGATGTTCGATGCGTACCTTGCGCCAATTAGCACGTGGTCGATTTGGTTGACAGTTCGACCATCTGGAGATCGCCAGGTTGCTGTGTGTATCCTTCGCCTGGGGAACCTAGTGCTACTTATCACCGTATTACGAGCTGCAGCAAAGTCGATGTTTAAAAAAGCTTATGGCTATTGAGTGTCCTTACAGATTGCATACTATAAAGATATGTTTAGTCTATTTAGACGACATTGTAATTTTCTCGGTGGTCTATGCTTTGACCAATTACTCAAACCAGCTGACTTTTTATGACAGTAAATTGACCTTCTGTACTTAAATATTTTTCTTAAATTACCCAAATAAGATGCGAAAGCAGGTATTTAAAAAAAAAATATCGCTGACCAATTACTAAAACTGGTTGACCTTTTATGACGATCTAGGTGCATTTCAGATGGTTTAAATTTTCTGCAATTACCCCACAAATTAGGTGTCAAAAATCCCGCTTGATGACCTTGAAAAACTTTAACCATCGCTTAAAACTTTTCTATGGCTAGTCAATTTCTAATATAATTGTTGACCTTTGGCCAACTATTGGCGACCATTTAGATGACACTTCAAATTCGCAATATTTGCTGAGCTAATTAAACACAGGTGACTCAAGAAAATTTCAACTCCTTAGGATTAGTTATTCCCGAGATATAGGTAGGACTTCAAAAATCGCAAAAACTGTAACTGACTGACTGACTGATTAACTGACTGACTAACTGACAGATCAGCAAAATTATAGAGCACTTCCCGATACCGTAGAAACATGAAATTTTGCACAACAGTAGACTTTGTGGTGTATATAAAAAAAAATCGAAAATTTACAATTTTCTATTCAGGGGCGTGGCAGCCACCCACTTTCTTAAAAATTCTTATAAATTATATGGAGCATTTCCGATTGTTGTTGAACGATGAAAATTGGTAAATTGGTAGGGCTTAAAGTACTTTGAAAGAAAAATCGAAAATTTGGAATTTTCCATTCAGGGGGCGTGCCATCCACCCATTTTATTCGAATGGCCATTATTTATATTGAGCCTTTTCGGTTGTTGTAGAATTATGACACTTTGTAGAGCGGTAGGGTTTGATTTTCACCTGACAAAATAAATCTTTGCAAAATGGAGTGAAATCACAACAAAAACATAAAAGTTAAAAAAGAGCCAAGTTGTTATAATATGTTATGTACAAGAACCCTATGCGTAAAAAGTCAGCCAAAAAAAGTAATGAGATATAAAATATAAGTATGCCAAGTTTTAAGTTCATGAAGTTTAATATCAAATATCTTAAGTAGTAAGAGTAATATCGAAACAATTCCAAATTATGATAGAAATTTGGTATTTAATGGTTATTGATTAAATTTAGTGGATTTACTTCGCAAGTTTTCTCTTAGTTGCTTACTTAATCACAAATTTAAAATGTATGAAAACTTGAGTAGAATGGACTGGGCTCTGAGCTCTTACGCCACCAGCTCGAAGTTAGTTTGGGAGTGTGTGAACAAGCTGAATGTCCTTGGCAAAAACAACAGTGTCACACTTCATTGGGTACCTGATCACATTGGTGTCCAGGGAAATGAAGAAGCAGATTCCTTAGCAAAGAAAGGGTCAATTACTCCTATAATGGGGCCTGAACTCTATTGTGGCATAGGACAAGAAAAAAACAAAATAAGAGAACTAGAGGAGGTTAAAAGATTCAAAAGCTGGAATCTGGAAATAACCCTCAAAGCTGGGACAGGCTTATCTTTTACTTGGTAACTACAACCGAGTACGTTTTACAGACCACATCAACCTCAGTAGGAACAACCTAAAAAAAAAACTAAATAGACACCTAAACATTCTTAGTCTAGTAAGCAGCCCAACATGCAGGATGCAGGTTTTGCTACGCACAGGAGGAAACACCATACCATATATTGGGAAAATGTGACGCAATCATGAATCAAAGGATAAAACACCTGGGACACCCCCAGGTGGAAGAGAGTGACCTTTCCTCTCTTAAAGTTCTCCAAATACTCAAATTTCTGAGAGCAATAAAGTTGGAGGAAGAATTGTAAGATGAGCAATCTCATCCAGTTTTTAGGTGGGGGCACAATAGATCTTAAGGTCGCAGAGCAATAACCCCCATATTTCATTAATTCATTATTTCAAGTTCATGAAGCTTATAATATCAAATAATGGGTGTCTTTTTCAGAGGTATACAACTTTGAAATGGAATAGAACAAAAGATTATTTTTTTAAATTGATATGAAATTTACTTTATTCGAAAGATACCTAATCTTCTGGCATTATAATTTAAGTTTGATTTCTGGCATATGACCGCCACGGCTGACTCGGTCGTCTTCTAATCTGGAGGTCCGATTTTCGATTACTTTTTCCAACATTTTTGGCAGTATCAGCATGTTGGCAATAATGCGGCAAATGTTGTCCTCGAAGTGGACAGTTCTTTCGGGCTTATTGGCGTAGACTAGTGATTTCACATATCCCCATAGAAAATAGTCTGTCAAGAGGCGTTAAATCGCATGATCTTGGAGTCCGTAACGTGAAACTATGCGGTTACCAAACGTTTCCTTCAATAAATCAATTGTGGCACGAGCTGTGTGACATGTTGCGCCGTTTTGTTGAAACTACAGCTGCTGCACATCATGGTTGTTCAATTGATGAACGAAAAAGTCAGTAATCATGACTCTATAGCGGTCACCACTGACTGTAACTTTCTGGCCAGCATGGTTTTTAAGGAAGTACGGACCAATTATTCGACCAACCCATAAAGCAACCCTATTTTGTTCAGAATGAAGACTCATTTTACAGACAATCAAAAGCAGTGCAAAATATATTCTAGAAATCGTCAACAAAATTCACAAATAAGCGAAAAACCTTAAAAAACGTCATTTCATCCCCACCATATATGAGGCATAGGTGACCTTTCATCCGCTGTAACTTTGAGATTAATAGACACACAGACCTATTTAATGGCTCATTTTTTAGATAATTTAATCGTCTAAAATCTGTCCTTTGATAATTTTTTTTGAAAAACGCAATTTCAATGAGTTATTAAACAAAAACAAAATCAATCTTGTTTTCATGATGGCGGCCATTCCCTTTCCCCTACCACCCCAAAAACTTGATTTTACAATAAGAAGTTATACTTAAACATAAATCACAAAACAAAATTGGCCCAGCGATAAGCAAACATTTTATAAATTTTTTGGACTAAACTCAATGCACCATGAAGTTCTTGAACGTTTTTCTCTGAAACTATTGGTTCTACGAAAAAAAGTATGTTAACATTTTTTGTGTAAAATAGCATAAGCTTTAATTTTTCACATTTTTTCAATGAAACCGAAAGTTAAGGAGCAATCCCCAAAAAACTGAATTTCGACCCCTTTCATCCCCCCTAAAAAATTTAACCCCGGGCCAAATTTAGGGTACTTTTCAGGAAATGCTTAAGTCGTCATAATAAGCCACTCCACCAAAAATCAGCTTTGTCGCAATTTTTTCGAAGTGAAAGTCTAATTTTCCTGGGCTACTATAGCTAAAAGAAAATTTATACAGGCCAAGCCTTCCACATGAAATAGTTTCTTATGTGGAAGGCTGGGTAAAAATTTGTTTTCTTTTGGCATAAAACAAATAACAGATTTTAGGTATACATATGCAACAAAAATGCAAAGTGTCTCAAAACTAACAATTAAATTTTTCAATTACCTATGGCTTTCATTTGTCATCTTATTTCTAGTTTGCAATTGAAAAATTTCAGATTTTTTTTAAATTTTATTTCATTTTTCTTCGTTTCATTTTATTTCAATATATAAAGGTATTTTCAATTTCCTGAAGACAAGTGTAAGCTTATGCTCAAATTATTGCATTTGAAGTACCTATGCAACAAATAAACAGACCCTATAGTCTACAGAGAAGTTTTTAGGCTTTTTACTTACTAAATGGTCACGAAGACACGAAGGTAGAATTAATTAATCCAAGATTTAGCTAAAACTACTTTTTTGCTTATAGAAGAACACAAGCAGATAAAAACATTTCTTCTCTATTTGCCTTCAGCTCCTTACATCATATTTATTTCTAGTACTTAGCCTTTTGCGAAAACAATGCTTAATTTATAATTAAATTTATCATGGAAACAATATTGACCATTTTACAGTCTACCCCAGCCCCCGTCCTATCTTGCCTTGCCACTGAAACTTATAGCCTTATTTTGCCAGTTTTTTTTATTGGCAGCCACTTTAACTTCATAAAACAAAGCTAACCTATACTTAGTTCTTACCTAAAGATTACAAAATGAGTTGACACACATCAGCAGTGGCGTAGCGAGCACTTTGGGGGCCCCGTATCAAATATTTTTGAGGGGCCCCCTTTCTTAGGTATAAACTTTTTTAGTTGCATCAGCATATTAGGTAAGTTCAATTTGATATTTGATTTTTGGACAAAAAACTATTTTTATAAATATGTATCTCGAAAACCGTTAATTTGTTCAAAAGATTTAAATCTTAGCTCATGAAATTATATGAAAGAAAGAAAGTGTTGAAAAGATTTTTTCCAAAATCTGTTTGTAGTAATCTTCTTTGTGTAAGATTCTATGAGCTAAAATTAAGGCCAGCTATATTTGTGAAAAAAAAAAGAGTTTTCTAGATATGTATGTATTTCCAAAACAAAAATATTTGTTTGAAACGCTAAAGCCCGTATGACACTACATTTTTCTCTCATTTTTGATACGTTGAAAATGGAATTAAAGAAGAACAAACAATCTCTTACTTCAACTTTGATATGTGTGAGTGGGTACGCACTTATTCATAAATGTAAAAATGTCGCAAAAAAATTATAAAAAATGTGATTTTCAAGTAATATTTGTCATTTTCTGGCAGCTTTTTCTTGACTTTTCAGAATTAAAAATGAAAAATAATTTCAAGGTACACTCAGTCACGAAAGAAAGTATATACTGGGCCCTACAGAACACTAGTTTATGATGTATATTAACTTTTAGGACACATTGTAATTGTGAAAACTAATTAAGAGAATTGCTATCCCTTTCTTAAAAACACTTTCTATCCCTTTTTTACACTGCTGACATTTTGATTGATTTAATGAGAAATAAAATGAAGAAATAATGTAGTGTCATACGGGCTTAAAACTTTTAGGTTTCATTAATAGCTCATTATTTAGATATTGAGACCGCCTGAAAGTTTCTGGTTCCTCAATTATTCGTTGTTAAGTGAAATTCGAATGAGTTATAAGAAAACAAATTCACAGCTCACAACCCCTTTTGAGGAAAATGGCCTTCTCCTTACCTCTTCCACCAAAAAGTTTTATTTTATAATAAGGAGATGAGCCCGAGTACAAATAAAACAAAAAATGTTGTCCATCAAAGGTAAAGTAAAACAGAGCTCTCCATTGAAATTCAGTTTTATAAGAATTATTTCCTAATTTTACCATTTTTTCGTCTGATTCTCCTGGGCTACTGGGGCAGGAGCTCCAAGCATTTTTTTGTGGACTCACGTGCTGCAGGAAATTCTCATTTTTTTGAGAGAGATTCAATGAATACACTATATACTTTGATAATAAAATAATAGAAATAGAAAATGGAAGCTGTGGTTTGCTTCTATTCATTTTTTAAGAAAATGTTGGTTCTTGCTTATTTCACAATTAAGGACCCTTTGGTGTTTTTTTGAAAATTGAAAAACACATTTTTTTGGCAATTCTTGTTGCTGTCAAGAAGACCTGGATCAACTCTAGGTAAACTTCAACGAGCTAATCTATTAAAATTGTGTATCGAATGCATCTCTGAATCTCGGGGCCCCTATATCTCGGGGGCCCCGTATCATTGATACGGCTGATACCGCGGTAGCTACGCTACTGCACATCAGAAAATATTCAAAATTGTCATAAGATCTTAAATATACTCGTAAAACAAGATTCTTTAATTGTGAAACTATCATTCCTAGGTTATTTTTGTTTTTAACTTGCTCATAGGGCAAGTATTGGTTTCATGTACGAAAACATTTTTTAGAACTTGTTCTAGATTCAAACTGAAGTTCCATATTTCTTCTTAAAAAATAAATAACTAAAACTGTGACTTGCATAAGTCTTGCCTCACGTCCTATTCATCGGTATTTCAATTTAACACTCCATATAGAGTAAAAGTAAAGGTCTACGCAGAATTTTGATCAGGAGGAGGGCTAACTCATTTAAAAAAATAATTTTGATATAGAAAAACTTGAGATCCCTTAAAAAAAAAATGATCATATATTTTGACTAGCAGGGTTGTCAGATGTGGCGATTTGTCGCCAAACATGCGATTTGACATTTGATTTGGCGACAAGAAAATCAGTTTGGCGATGTGCCTTAAAAAAGGCGATATTTTTTAGTTTTGGTGGTTTTAATTCTTTGAATCAAAATCCTAATGTCAAAAGGTAAAACTCACGAAGTAATGAAAAATACATATATTGAAGAAAGTGGGAATGAAGTGTATTTTTTCATCCAAAAAATCTCATTTTGCAAGGTATTTATTAACGCATTTTGAAAGGTATGCCCGGGAACTTTATTTCAAAATTTGCGGAACGTGACATTTCAGCTTCAAAAAGTATTTTCCAATCTAATTTCGTTCAAAAGTATATTTTGTTGGCTCGTGAGTAGTTTTATCTTTGAACCGACGATATATTATCTTTTTTCTGATCTTCACTTAAAAACCTTACATCTTTTTTAATAATTGCTGTTTGCTAAAATTAAGGCATTGAAATACTAAATCTAAACGCACCCAAAACTGATAATCGAAATCTTTCACATCACTAAAATAATTTTATTACATTTCTTTGATTTTTGAATTTGGTCATTTATAAAGTGAAAAATTTTTAATTTGGCGGTTTTCTGCGGATTTATATTTTACCTTTTGCGATACCGCTTTTTTAAACCTGACAACCCAGCCTACTGACATAAAATTTGGTATAGAAAGTTTTTAAGTGAGTCGAAGTTTGTTCTTATAGCTCATTTAGAAAAGTAATTCACATAAGGACAAGTTTTACGTTTTTTTTCTTTTCTTTCCCTATATTCCTAACATTACCTATTTTTTAAGAGCATATCACATAATTATTTAATTCCTTAATTCCGTAAAAATAAATTTTTACAACCAAAAAATATCACACACAAAATTTGCTTCTTCATTACTTTTGACTTTATCACATTTTTTCGGAACAATACAATTATTTTAATGCACAATACAATTATTGTAATCTACTTTGTCTTCGATGCTTGTCCACGTTATATTCTTGTACTATAGCAGCAATTTTTTGCGATTCAGTCGTGCACTTAATTTTGTATTGTTAACATTTTTTTTGCTGCAAATCATAAAAGTCGATGTTATGAGTTGTTTAACACTTTGGACATTATATTTCTTACAAAATACTCAACAGCCTTAAAATTGTTGACTTACTTGCTTGGTTCAGAATAAAAAATAAAAAAAATAAAAATGACTGCTTTTTTGCTTCCATTAGCATCAGCACAATAATAATTAAATTTGGTTTAAATAAAAATAACTTAATAAGCACAAAAATCTTTGAACATTAATCGGACTATTTTCTTCTTCTTTATATTTTTATAAAAATAGTATACAAAAGCTCAAGGCATTCAAAGCTGAGGTCAATGAAGTGTATACTTAGTACAATATTTTTTTGATTTTTTATTATTTCAATTAAATTTAAAACAACATAATATGACTGGTCTGTATGTCTGGACTGTAATTAAATTCTGATTTAATTCAAACTATAAACGCATGATATATTGTATGATGGATGCGGTTGTTATTTCAAAAAGTTGAGAAAATAATTTATTGTTTAATGCAGAACTTTCTGAAACAACCATGAATTAGGTGTAAAACGGTTAATTGTATTACATGAACCTGTGTGTAGTGTATACGTATCGTCATGCTTAGTTGGTTTGATTCAAGTAGAGTGGGTTAATATCACTTGAAAAAATTACTAAGCAAGAGAATGTTTGGTAATACTCATTTTAATATTGAAAAGCTATAGAAAACGCATTTAAGGTCAGTGTACTTGTTAAATTTATTCAATTTTTATCTTATCACTTTAAACGAATTAATCTTGTATATATATATTTGGGTTCTCGGAAACGGCTCCTACGATTTGGATGAATTTTTTTTCAGAGTTTGTTTCTATGACTAAGAAAAAAATACAAAAATTAAATTTTGTAAAATCCGCCCACTGCCACGCCCAATTTTCTTATTTCTTGATTTCTGAAAGAGGGATGCATTTATTAAGATTACAATTTCATAGTTTTTTCTTTTGATAATAAAAATAAATCGAAATTCAGTAAAATCCGCCCACTGCCACGCCCACTTTTATTATTGCTTGGTTTCTCGGAAAAGGCTCCTTGGCTTTTGATGGAATTTTAAGAGTTTATTCACATTAAGAGGAAAGTCATTTAAGAATGTTTGTTTGGATATTATGTCCAATGCCACGCCCACTTTTATTATATATTTGTTTCTTCGAAATGGCTCCAACGATTTGAATGAAATTTTCAGAGTTACTTTGTATCAGCAAGTTAATAATTTAAAGCAATATTTTAGTAAAATTTGCTTCCGACCACACCCACTTTTCTAATTTCTTGATTTATAAGATAAGTATCTATCGATGTAGATGACATATTCAGAGTTCGTTATTATGAGCAAAAATGCTAAAAAGCGGTTTTATCTAAATCCACCTACTACCACGCTCACTTTTGTTATTTTCAAGTTTCTCAGAACCGCCTCTAATGATAAAATGAGATTTTCAGAGTTTGTTTGAGATAGAAACCTTGAATGGTTATTTTATTAAATCCAGTCTACTGCCAAGCCCATTTTCTTATTACTTGATATCTCAGAGACAGCCCTAACCATCAAAATACCATTTTCTTATTTGCTCTAAATACTGGACAAATCTTCAAAAGTGGAGTTAGTAAAAATCGCCCACTGACATGAGCAATTTTAATATTTTAAGGTTTCCCGAAAATGGCTCTAATAATTTGGATTAAATATTCAGAGCTTGCCTGTTTGAAGATGAAAAACATTTGGAAAGTATATTTATCTATCCATTTCCATGCCAACTTTTATTTGTTGTTTTCTGGAAAACGGTCTTATAAACTGTATTTCTTCGTACCGACTCAGATTTGGATAATATTTTGAGAGTTCGTTAAAAAGATAGAAAATGAAAAATGGCTTTAATAAAATCCACCATCTGCCAATCCACTTTTATGAATTATTGATTTCGCAGAAATGGTTTAAGAATTTGGATGACATTTGCATAGCTTGTTCTTATAAAAGCGAAAGTAATACAAAATTTGGTTTTTGTAATAATCAGGGTTTGGTAAAATTGGGCAGGGGCTTATTTCTTTTGTTTCTCGAAAATTGTTCTACATATTTGTTAAATTTCTTGGAAATGAATGAAATGATTTGAATACTATTTCAGAATTTACTGTCATAAAAATGGCAAACAAATAAAATTTAGTTTCAGTAAAGAATCCGCCCATTGCCACGCTCACTTTTATTATTAGTTAATTGATTTCTTGGAAATGACTATAAAGATTTGGGCTATAATCAAAGATTTGTTCCCATGCACGAAAAAAAATATTTTTATTTAAAATTCACCCACTGACACCCCAACTTTACTAGATACTTCAAAGTCAAACTCAAAGATTAAAGTTAATCATAATAATATGTCCTCAAAATTTAAAACAAATTGTGGAAGAAAATATTTGCCACTTTTACAGCGGAAATTATTTCATGAGGGTGGGGTGCAATCACTAAACAGAAACATTACTGCCATGCTGATAGGAGAAGTAGCGTATCACCTCGATTTATTTTAAATATTAATACGAATAACTACAAACAAAAAAAGTTTTGACGAGCGAAGCTCGCTCGCCCAGGTACTTTTAATTTAAGCAAATACGTACCCACCTAGAACTACACATAAAAATAATTGAATAATATATTTAAAAAATTTAATTTTCATAGAAAATTTCGAGCTCAGAAGTTATTGATAGTCCATCACTTAACCTACCTAATTCATTTCCCTCTATTCAAGCCATAGGTAGGTATATCCATAACCACAATATATGTAGGTGATTATTATTTTAAGCAAATTTAGAACAAAAAGATTCACAAACAATTTTATTTCATTTCTCAAAATACCCTTAATATAACCATCAAAAATGCCAGGGTCATATTGTTCATTATAACGTTATTAAAATCTAGATAATATCTTTATTAAAATTCTGTCAAATAAAAATGAGTTTTATTGTTTTTTAAAAAAAGTTGCCTACATAAATCAAGTAATTCTTGCTAGTTCGGGTAATATATTTTTTTTTTTCAATTTCTTAACTTTTGCTATATCCGATTTAAAACTGTTAAGTTCTTCCAACCTTACCTACAAAATATTCAAATTATATGTTTTTATTTACTCACATCATTATTCTTTCTTACTTTGGAATCAGGGCATGGAACAAAATATACAAAAGAGTGAAAGCCTTCATCTGAGTTTTTCAACAAGCATAAATTGATAACAATCATTATACACTTTTCACTTTTGATTCTAGTTCGAATTGGATCTGCATATTCAAAAGACTAACTTAACTTTTTATTGTTTGTTTATTTGTTTGTTTAAGAAGTAGGTATTTAAATAATCTTAAAATTCATCAATTTCAGTATTGGATTATCATTATTTTAGCTAAATTATATCAACGGATATAAATAGCATAGTCTAGGAACTAAAGTTATATCTTTTTCATATTATTTTGTACCAATATAAATGTAGGTACTTGTAGGTTAGGTCAGGTTACTTGAGGTGGGTGAAAAGACACTCATGCCATTGGGTCGCATCCCGCCCCGAGGCCAAGTACAGTATGCCAAGCTAGGCAGGTAGCAGAATGACACCGAAGCGCAAACGAACCAACTGTGTGATCCTTAGGTCATTGAGCACCACGTAACCCTACAGATACCCAAATTGCGATGGCTCACGGTCTTGGGAGTCCGCCCGGGAACATGATACAGAAGCAACCAATTTCGTCTTTTTAGTCGCGTTGAGAAAATAGATTAAATCTCTGATCTTCACTTTGGAAAGTTCGTTTAGGTCGGCAAGAATAGCCAAACCAAACGATTGTGCTCTCATTCTGGCCAGAGCAGGACATTTACAAAGAAAATGAAGGACTGTTTTCTTTCTTGATGGTCCCCACAGCTACGACAGTGAGTATTGTACGGAATACCTAATCTCACCGTATGTACTGGCCAGTGCCCAGTACAAGTTGCAACGACCCTGGCTATGTCTTGCCTAGGTCTACAAATCAGATCAATTGTTCGGGATTTATTATTTTGGATTGGGTCTAATTTTAGTATCTTGCATGCCTCCCGAATTGCAAGTAATTCCGCTTGGAATACATTTGAAAAATTTGGTAACCGAAAGGTCCTACAGATGTTTAGAGTCTCAGAGAAGATTCCTGAACCAACACCGCACTCCATCTTTGAGCCATCAGTATAAATAGTTGTGTCGAAATCTCTCGTCACGGCGGCGTCATCATCCCAGTCTTTTCTGGATCTGAAAATAACTTTAAAATTTCTACTGAGGCTCACTCAAGGGGCGCAGTAGTTAGTGGGAGTTGAAAAAATTTTAGTGGGAATCAAATTAGTAATATTACTGTGACCATAAGGTTTTGCAACCCAGGAATTTGATTCTTTGAGTCTTAATGCACTGCAAGATACAAGATATTTAATATGTAGATCAAGTGGTAAAAGGTGCAGAAGAACGCTTAAGGCAATTGTTAAGTGCGGGCCACCAGACAATCGAACAATAAGTTAGAATCAGCCGTGTACGTCCAAAAGATCATCTTGTTTTCTTACAGGCGTAGAAAGCTATGCAGGCCTTCCTGACCCGTTCTTCAATATTTGGCTTCCAGTCTAATTTAGGGTCTAGGATAACGCCTAGATATTTTGCACTGGAGGATAACGAGACTGATTGACCGTTTAGTCGGGGTAGAGTTTTGGTCGTAAATAGCATTAATTCAGTTTTGCTCTGATTAAAGGTAGAACTAGAATAGGCGGAACCTGTCGGAAGCTCAGTCAGTGAGCGCGCTCTCCGACGAAAACTAAAAGAAAAGCTCCACTTCGCAATTATGTGCGCGTCATATGAATTTGTTGTTTTCGCTCGGTGGTCGTACGAAACACTTAAGTTGTCTTCCGACTAGTTCTACCTTAACTCCTAGGCCACAACTCGTAGCCCAGTTGCTAACCTTCCTCAGAGATATCTCCGTGATTTCGCTTAATACAGAATTGAATTTTCCTGACACCAGTATAACCAAATTATTCGCATATGCAACCGCCTTCACGCCACAACTTTCCAACTTAACGAGGATTTTGTTCATGACTAAAATCCATAGGAGGGTTGACAGAACACCACCCTGGGGTGTTCCTCTACAGACATGTTTTGTTGAGTTTGCATTACAAAGCTTGGCTTGAATCCTTCTATTGCTGAGCATGGATATAATCCATTCCTCTACACCAAAGTCAACGAGTGACTCAAGAATGTACTTGTACATGGCTGAAAATTAAAACAACACAAATTGCATTTTGAAAGATGTTGTCAAACGTTAACCTTCTTGAAATCTAGTTTGCTGTGAAAAAACACATACTTACTTATTTACTTACCTAAAGTAGCGCTATAGTATAGGGTGGCCCAAGGTCTCAATCATCAACAAGCTTCTTCTAGTCACACGCCAAGTTGGTTGAGGTCCTCTTCCAATTGCTTGCACCACCTATTACGCTGTTCTTCTCTATTGGATTCAAAGACTTTCCGGCCTGAGCACTGATGTCCATTCACTCTTGTTGACTCAGGCACATGAGTCGTTGGCTTTACGGTTCAGGGCTTTGTCGGTGTCGCTTAACAACCCGTACCAGTTCATTGTTATATCTTCTTCTCCATGTATGCAGACGGGACCAAAAATCACCCACAAAATTTTGGTATATTGCCATTATTCACCGTTAAACCTATCTCGATACTCACGAAGGCACCACTGACATTACGCTTTGTTCGTGCGATTATGTCAATATCGTGTCCGTGTAAGCAAGTAATTGAACGGACTTTTGAAACATTGTGCCTCTGGTGTTGAAATGTGTATTCTTTCAAGAACGATGTCGAAGAAGTCGCATTGACATCAAAGGTATTGGTGAAATCTTTGCCGACCTTGATGGAGCAGCGGGCATTCTCCATCGTCATCCTACACAAACGGGCGAGCTTGGAAGGGATGCCAAAATCAGACATTGGTCTATACATATAGCTCCTCCCTAGGTGGTAGGTATCGATTTGAAACTCCTGGGTTTTTTCCATGATCTGCCATAGTTCGAATATTTGGTCGATGTAGGACTTTTCTGGCATAAGGCCACACCGATATGGATTTATCATGTTCTTGATGGATAGCTTCAGGCGTTCACAATGTACGGCAGAACAGATCTTGTATGCAATGTTTAGGATACTGATGCCACTGTAGTTGCTGCAGTCCAAAGGATAACATTTCTTCAGGATCGGGCAAACAACCAATTAATTGCCAATTGCTTTGAACAGCTCGGCCATCAGCTCCGGCAGCTTTATTAGACTTAAATTTAGATTGCACTTCGTCAACATCATGGCAGCGGAATTTGATTCGTCATGGACGTTATACAATTTGCAGAAATGATTTTTGCATATCCTCAGCACCGGCTGCAATTCTGCCACGATGCTCCCTTGATCGTCCTTCCAGGCCTTGGTTCGGGTCTTGTAACCTTGCGCGAGGTTCTTTTTACCTTTTTGGGAAAACTTCCGAGCTTCATTCCTGCAATAGCATCCCTTTATTTCCGGCCAGTGTTCCTCTCTCCTCTTCTGCTCGTAGAGCTCGCGAGCAGCTCTGGTTTTTTGTATGCCTGTTTGTCTGGTTGCGTTTACTTCCCGGCACTGTCCATCGAACCAGGTGTTTCGTTGTATATGGTCGTGTGAGGCCCAGCACGTCAGGGGGAAAATCTCTGATGGCTTGTTGGTAATTTTTCCTCTGGTTTTATCAATGATCGCAGATGGTGGAATAGGACTACATTTACAAGATGTGGGAACTGCGTGATAGCTATCACAACGAGTCGCCAGTGACAAAGTCAATTAACTTGAGTCCGTTATCGGACTTTTGGATCATTGAAACGGATCCCATGCTATTTTTCAATTAAGTGAGACCAATTGAACCGGATCAGATCATTTGGATACTAAAATGCGGCTATTATCTCGTAGGTTTATAGTACAGTTCAGTTTAAACACACCATTTAGGATAAAAAAAATTCACTTGGTATTAGCGGGTGGCAATGGTGCAGTGGATGTAGTGCTTGACTGCTAACTTATAGCCCGGGAGCCGGTGACATCAAAAGTCCCGTCATCGCGGAAATGGACATATTTTATGTACTTTTAGAAAAACTCGGTATGACAGGCCCTAGCCTGTCGAAAGTATCTGTCATACCTGTTTGAACGATGCGACCCCTGTTTTTTATAAAATTCATTGTGCCTTTGTATGTATGCCATTGATTTCGAAACTACTGAATTGATTGAGCTCAAATTTTCAGGGAATATTTTGTATATACCTTTAACTAGTTTTGCAAAGTTTGGTTAAAATCAGTTCACTGGTTTTTTGAGGAGGGGCAGAAATGCACGCCGGGTACCCAATAAAAATTAAGCATTTTTGAGATAAAACTTTGTTTTTAATTTTATTATTGTTTAGTTAGTTAGTTAGTTAGTTTTTTGACTTTTTATTTAACAGTATAAAAACAAAATAATACAATATTTTACAATATTTTTAAGCTTAAAGTCTTTTGGTTTGGCAATTTGCCGTCTACCAGATTGACAAGTTTGTATTGTTTAACATAATTTAAAATAAGATAAGTTAAATTGAAAAAAGTAAAATATAATATTTGAAAAAAGTGTATGTTTTCAAAAATCACCATCTCTAATTCTTTTTCTATAATCTAGAGCACTTGTAGTGTATCTATAAAGAATATTCCAGCCATAGTCACCATTCAAAGCACCCATCAGATCCTCTTTTTGTAGTGTCCTCACACCAAAATACATTCTTCGAATTTCATTTAAAATAGGGCACACCGCAATGAAATGATAGACATCCTCCCTCTCTTCACGGTTGCAGAGATCACACAATATTGGGAGGTCAGGTCGATGTGGCACGTAGTTTAAGTATATCATTTCACCTCTTAACATAAAGATAGTTCTTATCAATTCAGTTTTGTTACCATCCAGAAAGTATGTGTTACCAGTAAGATTATAATTGGCTTTACTATAATACATCCTGTGTAATGACGATTTAGCTTCATTTACATATTTGTTGTATAAAAACGGTCCTAATTCTTCTATGATGTTCTCGAATTTCCTTCGAAGGGTTGTAGCTCCGTCACTTGGATAGAAGTTCAAGACACATCCGCAGCAATTTGCCATTTCTTGCCATTCTTTGATGCAATGCGAATTTCTTTCTAGCATATGCTTCAAGACAATTTTTGGGAGGCGTTCCTCTTCCATTTCCATGACTTTGACTACATATTTAAAGTGTATCTTTAACGTTTCCAGGATAAGGGGTGGACAACCTGTTTCCAGATAAATCATATAATTAGGAGTATTATTTGGTAATCTGAAAATGCGTTTGATGCAGTAACGCTGAAACTTTTCCACGGAGTCAAAATTACCATATCCCCATACTTGTGCCGCATACAAAAGAATAGCCTGGGCAGTAGCTTGGATGATTTTTTGCTTCGAGCTATGCGTTACGAATTTACTTTGAATGCAGGTACTCCAGACTGAATTTACGGCTCGTTTTGCTTCCGAAAGTTTTGTTTTAAGATGTTTTTCCACGTTGAGATTGGATGTTATCAGGAAACCAAGGTACTTGTACTCCCTTACAACTTCAATAGGATCGTTTTGGTATGTCCACATTTCGTTTCTCGAAAAACGCCCTCCACCGTTTCTAAATACAAGAACTTTGGTCTTTTCTAAGTTTACGGATAGATTCCAAGCTTTGCAGAATTTTTCGAGTCTGTTGATTTTAAGCTGCATACTGTTAACTGTGTCTGCGAGAAACACTATATCGTCAGCATACATTAAGCCCGGGATTAAGATCTGATTAATTTCCACACCACCTCCGATATCATCAGTTATGTCATTAATATACAAGATAAATAATAGCGTGCTCAAAATACAGCCTTGTTTGACACCCATCGTCGTTGCAAATTCTTCAGACAAAAAGTGTCCATCCCATACCGCCGCTATATTATTCTCATAAAGAGCTTTTATAACTTTTATTATTTTACTGCTTATACCCATCCTGTATAGCTTGTAAAAAAGTGCTTCACGTGGGATAGAGTCAAACGCTGATTTGAAGTCTACAAATAGACCGAACAGTTTTTTATGTTTTTGTTTGTATATTTGAGCAATATTAAACAAAGTAAAGATTTGATCTACCGTCGAATAGTTTTCTCTGAAGCCTGCTTGGAATTCATGCAGGATGTTTCTATTTTGTATCCAGTCTGTAAGTCTTCGGAAAATTAAAGCCGTGAACAACTTAGAAACAGTGTTCAGAAAAGATATCCCTCTATAATTTCCTGGGTTCATAAAATCACCTTTTTTATGAAGCGGGTAAATGATTGACTTTTTGAAACTCTGGGGGAAATCTGCACTCTCAAACAACCGATTGAATTCATCTGTAAGGGCTTGTGCAAATTCTAAAGAACAATTTTTGAAGAACTCAAAAGGGATTCCATCTTCGCCTGGTGCCTTGTTGTTTTTTGCATTTTTGATCACTTGAAGAACATCCGCAAGTTCAAATGGTTGATCCAGACACTCATCAAATATTCGAGGTTCTGCGTATTGAATTCTGAGTGATGTCTGTGGTGTGTTTAAAAGAGCTCTAAAATGGGAATATAAATCGCGTGATTGAAGACTTGATCCAATACAGTTTTTTCTTCCATTTAAGAGTTTGACTGCTTTCCAAAATTCAGATGAAGATCTACTATTATTTAACTTAGCGGTATTTTTCTGTGCATTTTCAAATTTTTTGGTATTGCATATATTTTTAAATTCTTTGATAGCTTTAGCATATAGAGTTTTAAAGGTATTATTGTTGTATTTTCTTAGCAACTTAAGAAAAGCAAACGACTTGATTCTTGCTTTCATGCAATCTTTGTCAAACCACTTTTGCTTATTTATCCCATTGTTTGCTCTTTGTTGTGGTGGATTTGGGGCGGCTTTTTTAATAATGTTCGTAAGCAGATCGATATTCGGAGTAACTTCGAGTGTATACAGATGATGAAGTTCAAAGTTTAAATTAGTTTGGTAAGTGTTTGACATCCTTTCGTTCCAGAATAATTTTGGTAAGAGATTAAGCTCATCTGTATTTGATAAATTTCCATTAATGATCACTTCGAAATTAACCTCTAATGGCATATGATCCGAGAAAATCTGCTCCCCCAATTCGGAAATCCGAAATCAATTCGTGCCAGTTTCCAGTTTGGAAGCAGTAGTCTATAACCGAGCAGGATGTTCCTCTCAGAAAAGTATATTCTCCACTCAAATCTCCATTACAACTTCCATTTAAAACGTGACAGTCAAAAGCATCTGTGAGTTCCAGTATCTTACTTCCCTTGTTATCACATATTTCATCTTTGGATTGTCGATATGTATTCACAATTGCGGAGCCTACTCCGGAAACAAAACTATTCTGTGAGAGTCCTATTCGGCCATTGAAGTCACCAATAAGAATCAGATTTGTTGAATTCAGATTATATAAAAGATCACTCAGTTTGTCAAAGTCGCGTTGCCAATGGTTGCAATTGAGATAGATAGGCAGTATGTAGCAATTTTTCTTATTAATTTCAAGACTTATGACGTGAGAACTACCTATCATCTCAAATTTTAAATTTACTTCAAGGTTCTTACGGTATGCTAAAAGCTCCCTCCACTTGCTCTCCCGAAAATGTTTCTCTTAACAGCAGGTATCCATTTAAGTTCATAGTTCATAAAAAGTTCTTTAAATCTATTTTCTTCAAGATCTTGTAAATGGGTTTCAAATAACAAAAATATGTGAAATTCTTTTAAATAATTTATAAATTCAGCATTGGAAAGTTTATTCTTAAGTCCAGCAATATTATAACTTAACATTCTAAAAATTTTGTTTCTTTGAATCGGGTAGACGGCTGTTTCTCAACAAATTGGCCCATCAAGAACTTCAGTTACGCTTACAGCGGATGTTTTGCTTATTTGACTACCTCCTGGCATCCCTGTATTTCGGCCCGAAACTGACAGTTGTTCCAGCAGTTTGTTTTCATTCATCAAAGCACTAATAGTATTTTTTACACCTGTTGACAAAGCTCCTAAAGTTTCATTTAAAATTTGCATTCCGTTTAAGTTTCACATTTTAAGCCTTCAGAATTATCCCAGGTAAAAACTTTATCCAAAACATACAACCTATCATCCCTCAAAACAATTTTTTTCTTTGGATTTTCCTCGCGCAGTGGCTTCATCAGCATAAACAATTTTGATCTCCTTTGCCGGACATTGAAAGGAAGGTCTTTATTAATAGATATCCCTGTCGACTTCAGCTTTCCAGAATTGCGCAGTACTTTCGAGGCTGTGTGCTGTGATTTCATTTGGACTATTATTGTTGCTTTGTTGGGATCTCTCGATGAAACTTCAAAGGCACTGTCTATTTCGATGTTTGTGTCATCGTTGAGCAAACCTGAACAAATGGATTTGGCTTTTTCAGTCATGTCAACATTATTTTCTACAGGTAACCGGACAATAAGATTTTTTTCTGTATTTTTTTGCATTATTTTTTCGATTTGCGATTCCAGTTGTTTATTTCTATCTTCTAGTTGCGCAACTTTGGCTGAAATTTGTTCATGTTTGATTTTTAATGTTGTTATTTCTGTGAAAAGATTCTGAAAATCACTTTTGGTTGGGAGTTCTTTGACAAGTTCGGCGTTGTTTTCCCGGAGAATTTCTTTCAACAGATCCCTGTTAAAACCAATATTTTCACTGGCCATGTTAATGTAGTGCCTATTATTGTTTATGTACATAAATACCAACACACTCACAAAATTTGTCT
This sequence comes from Dasysyrphus tricinctus, assembly GCA_963921185.1. NCBI lineage: Eukaryota > Metazoa > Arthropoda > Insecta > Diptera > Syrphidae > Dasysyrphus > Dasysyrphus tricinctus. The sequence goes on from OY992531.1 coordinate 87,999,161, forward strand.
GTTTATATAATCGAACTTTTGTATGAATAGTTATAAAATAAATAAAAAAATATGATTTTAAAAATTCAAAATAAGCGGGTTTGATTGTACTATCAGGTCGGGTTTTTTTGGCTGATCTTATTTTTGGAAGTCCGTAAGCAATTTTTTTTTAGTATTCACATTTTCTCAAAAATGCTTCATTTTTATTGGGTACCCGGCGTGCATTTCTGCCCCTCCTCAAAAAACCAGTGAACTGATTTTAACCAAACTTTGCAAAAATAGTTAAAGGTATATACAAAATATTCCCTGAAAATTTGAGCTCAATCAGTTCAGTAGTTTCGAAATCAATAGCATACAAAGGCACAATGAATTTTATAAGAAACAGAGGTCGCAAACAGGTATGACAGATACTTTCGGCAGGCTAGGGCCTGTCATACCGAGTTTTTCTAAAAGTACATAAAATTACCTTTCCAATGATATATATTATGTCCATTTCCGCGATGATGGGACTTTTGATGTCACCGGCTCCCTGCCTATTAGAGGTGTGGCTTCGAGCCCCATTCTAGGCAGCATTCTTTTCTATATTCTCCCAGCTTAACCGGACGCCACCCGTGAGATTTAATGAGATAATAAACACCTTGATCTCAATCCACTAAGCCAAATCTTTCCTATCCTCTTACTCTTTCTAACTAGTGCCGTGCAATTCAGGTTGCATTTGAAAGACCTTAGGTAGGTCTTACAGGCATAGTTGAAATTATTATTATTATTATTATTATTATTATTCCCTTTATTTCTCATTTTTTGGTGTTAATACAATTTAAGAGACCGTGGGTCCAATTTTAAATTATATACTTAAACTAACTACAAACTAATCTTTGGTATAAAATTATTGCATAAACTTTCTAACAATATGACAAGTATCTATGATCACAGCTTTTTGTATTTTTTCAATGAGTTTATGATTAATATTTAATTGATCAAGGCTATTTTTTAAGTTATTATGAACTGTTCCTAAACTAGACATAATGATTGGAACTATTTGTACAGATTTGAGATTCCATTGGTTTTTCATTTCTACTGCTAATTCTGCATATTTTGACATTTTCTCATTGTATGTTTTTTCCATATTTCTGCTTAATGGTATCGCTACGTCAATTAAGTATGCCTTTGCTTGTTTTTTGTGAATGATGGTGATATCTGGTCTATTGTGCTCCCTTCTGTGAACAGTGAAGATTGTTCTGTCGTAGTAAATTTTTATCTCACTGTTTTCAACAACGGGTTCAGGATTGAAAAGATAATATCTCTGGTTCTCAGTGATGACGTTGTACATATTTAAAATTTCAAGGTATATTATCTTTGCAACGTTGTTGTGTCTCTTGAGGTAGTCACTCTGAGCGAGAACTGGGCACGCCGATATAATGTGATCGATGGTCTCTCCTTTTCCTCCGCATCGACGACACTTGTCTTCGGCAGCATCAGGGCTTTTCATGACATACCGTTGATAGTTCCTTGTTGGGATAACTTCGTCTTGAATAGCCAGCATAAATCCTTCTGTTTCGGAGTATATACTTCCATTGGTTAACCATCTGTGTGACATATTAACGTCAACGTTATGGTTCTGCAGGGAGTAGTAATATTTTCCGTGTATTGCTTTTTGGGACCATTCTGCTAGTTTATCGCTGTTGTTTTTAGATGTTCTTTGTATTTGATCTTTTCCAAGTTTTAATGGCGTGTATGTTTCATCTACTGTTACTATAGCTTGAATGAGATTTGATGTTCTGGAAGCTGCACTGAAGTATTTCCTGAGGGCCTCGATTTGGTTGTCATGAAGAAGATGAATATCCATAAGACCTCGGCCTCCTAGTTTTCTTGGGAGAACCATTCTCTCCTTACAAGCTTTTGGGTGATGGATTTGATGTTTTGTAAGAGTTGTTCTCATTTTCCGTTGGATGGCTTGCAGTTCAGTATCTGACCATTTCACTACTCCGAAACTATATGTAAGCACAGGTACAGCAAATGCATTTATTGCTTTAAAAAGGTTTTTTCCATTGAGATGTGATTTCGCTAGCTTATGGATTCGGCCTATAACCTCATTTGTGAGCTTTTCTTTCATTTTCTTTTGATTGATTCTGTTACTTTGAGCTACTCCAAGGTATTTGTAAAGGTCTTCTTGTTTCATCTCTCCAATACTGAATAGCTCATCAGTATTAGTTTCTTTGACTTTTCCTTTATTGATTGATATGGTTTTACATTTATCTATGCCAAATATCATCTTTATATCGTCACTGAAGAACTTTGTTATTTCCAGGAGGCGGTTAAGATGGGTCTTTGTTGACGCGTACAGTTTGAGATCATCCATGTATAGAAGGTGATTTATTTTATGTATTGCTTCTGCGTCTTTTTTGAGAGCAAAGCCATATCCTGTTTCGTTCAGCATTTTACTGAGAGGGTTTAAGGCGAGGCAAAACCACAGGGGGCTAAGGCAATCACCTTGGAAAATTCCACGATTAATAGGTATCAAGTTTGTTTTTCGGGTCTCAGTTCCATCACTTATCTCAATACTGGTTTTCCACTGACTCATAGCATAAGTAAGAAATGATATGATGGTTTCATTTACTCTGTGCAAGTGAAGCACTTCAATTAACCATGAATGTGGAATGCTGTCAAAAGCCTTCTGGTAGTCGATGTAGCCAACATAAAGATTTCTTGAGGATTGGGTTGCTTGTTCCAGTATGACTTGGTCTATTGTAAGTTGTTCCTTACACCCACGTGCTGCTCTAACACAGCCTTTTTGTTCCTCAGCTATCATGTTATTTGCTTCTAGATGCTCGTATAGGATGTTGTTAATGCATCCAGTTAATACCTTGTACAATGTCGAGAGGCATGTTATTGGTCTTCCTTTTGAAGGGTCACCATTGAAACTATCTGTTTTAGGGAGCAAATAGGTCACCCCATGACTAAGGAACGATGGAAACGTTTCCGGTTGTTGTATTGCCAAGTTAAATAGTTGAACTAATCGCCCATGCGTGCTCCTAAACCTTTTTAACCAAAAATTTTGAATCTGATCAGGACCTGAGGCTTTCCAATTTTGTGTTCGAGAAAGCACTGAGTTTAGATTCTCGGCCGTCACCGTGCAGGATTCCATAGGAGATAATGCAGAAAAGCGTCTTTTCTCTTGATTAATCCATTGTGCTTTTTTGTTGTGAACGGTTGCATCTGTCCATATTGATGACCAGTAACTTTCAATGTGTTCTGTTGTTGGGATATCTAACGGTATTCGATTTGAGGCGTCATTGTTTCTCAGTTTCCTATAGAAAAGTTTTTTATTTCTGAAAAATGTAGAGTTGCTCGTTTTTCTTTTCTCAGAAAGAAGATACTTTCGTCGTTTAGTCTTAACGACGCCAAGTTTTTGTCGGAGTGTATCTAAAACTCGTTTAGGTACATTGTTGTTGTCTTCATACCTTGTATGAGTACGGTGTTCTCTACATATCCTGTTGACACTCAACTTAAGTCTTCTTGAAGTATTGCCTCTTAGAAAATCGGTCAGTTTCGATATTTTGCTTCTTAAAACTTCTATTTGTTTATCTATTCTGCTTAACCAGGGTGGTGACTTTTTGGGACCTTGTCTTGAATTACTAGGTTGTGGTTTCGGTCCTTTTCCCATCAATGTTGTTACAGTCTGAGCTGCGCAGTAAATTAATGTTTGTAAGTCTTCAAGGTTTTCTGAAAATTCAGTTAAGTCAGAAAGGACTCCTTCGTTAATGCATTGTATAATTCGGCATGCTTTTGATGATGTTCCTATCTTAGCTATAGGTGGCCGGTTCAGAGGATTAGATTTATCAAATATGGAGAACAGTTTATAAAATTCTTCTGTCACAGTGTTACGGAGTTCAGAGGAGGGTTCTGAGTTGCCTTCTGTAAGTATTGTTTCACTTTGGGTTATGGGTTGAACTTGATTTTCTGCTGGTGGAGTTGCTATTGCTTGTATTGGATGTTCTCGTTCAAGGTTTTCAGCTGTTGGGCCTGCTGTTATTTGTATTGGTTGTTCTTGAACGTGATTTTCAGCTGGTAGAGTTACTACCATTAGTTGATCTTGATGTGAATTTGTTGCTCTTACTTCTTCTTTCATTCTTTCTCTCGTAACAAGGGGTATAAGGTTGTTTCGATGTATGACTCTCACCTGTATGTTGAGGAAAGCTGTATGAAGTCTTGATCGATAAGTTGTCATATTTGTTTCTATGTCTGTTAATTGATAGTAAAGGCGCAATAAGGTTTCGTTGATATTATGTGTCCATTTCCTACGCTGTCGAATTCTACCAGCAGCCGTGAGAGCTGCATCGTTTGGTGCCTGCTGTTCACTAATGGGCTGGTTATCATTATTATTGTTGTTTTGGTGTACCACTGGCGACTCATCTCCTTGCGGAGCCAAGCCCACGCCGGTAGCCGTGGCCTCTCCCGACGGTTGAACGTATATCCCCGTTCGATTTGTTAAATTTAAATTAGGCATTTTTTCCATTTGTTTCTCCATTATGGGTTATCCATTTTTAACCTTCTGGCAGGTATGTTTGGTTGAAGCCGCTTCTAACCTGAAGTACAGACGCTTACCTACATGCTTTCTGGTTGCCAGTTTAGGATGTAGGATTTTTATTGTTGTTTGGTCCGCGGGTGGTATTTTATTTCCCACCTACCCGGTATATCTACCGAGCATTCCTCTATCCGCCACCTGAGGACGCGCCCTCTAGGGATACAACACCCCCCGAGGATTATTATTATTATTATTATTATTATTATTATTATTATTATTATTATTATTATTATTAAATTTCTACGAGTAAAAGTCAATTTAATAATTAAACAAAAAAGAAAATGGGTAATTTGGCAGAGAACGCTTATACATATACAAAATTCAAATTGTAGTGCTATCTACAAGTGCTGTTCAAAATATTTAATTTTTCCTGTACCAGCGTATAATAAGTTTTTTTTTCAACTTAAATTCCCAGACTATAAGGTCAATAGCATAGGTATTGTTTATTTAAAATTAATTATTTAGCTGGTGAATAACTTGTAGCCTTGTTGATTTTCCAATAAAAAAGAATAGATACATAGCTACGTATTAAGAGCTATAAGTTAATTTGAGTTATTTGAAAACATTTATATCTACTCACGTATAAATGACCGAAACCAGATTTTGTCATTAAGAAAAAAAGGTTTAAAGTAGGTAAAAATAACCACAGGTCACATAGGTACCACTGAATATATTAACATATTTAATTGATGTTTATGTTTTAATAAATGACAATATAAGAATGTCTTTACTTTAGAGATAGAAAATCTTAATTTTCTAAGACTTCTTTTTATTCATTGTATAATTTTCATATAAACAAAAATATCGGCTTTTTATAAATTATAATAAACAGATAATAATAGAACAAACACAATACCTTGTTTAATGAAAATTAATAGTAGATATAGTGTGGTTTTGTAAGAGAACGGAGCAGCAAAGCCCTTCAAGCTAAGTTTCATTCAATGAGAGCGAAATCGTATTTTATAAATTATTCTTAGTGAGGATTAAAAACAATTATGAGGAAGTCTAATTTTATTGGTTATCGTCACACATTCCATCTTTTTGTCCGTTTGTGTGTCAATTTGTACATTACTGACCTCCAGTCTTGAAATGGATAAATGGATTCTCTTGGGATGGATTGAAGGTCACAAAATCTTACTCTTAAACAGTGCCAGTTTTCTCATGCTGGTTTTGGAAATAGTAAACCAGACAGGAAAGCAGTATGTGATGATCGGTTTGAGAAATTGCTTATAGAAAAGCTACTTTTTTATTTGACGCTGCGTCTATTCCTTTTCCGCATTAGGAGATGGATGTCGTAGAAAACGTTGTTCGCTTGACACCCGAATATTTCACCGATTGTTTTGTTGTCAGTTCCAATCTGTCAGGCAAATTGATGATAATGCTTAACTTCACGAAGTGTTTCGATCTCCCGTTGATCTTCTGGAGCAAGCCTATTCAGATATAGATGAGCTGACTTTGATGCTTCATGTTATGTTGAACTCCCACAGCTGTCTCAAGTGCTCTTTCACTCTTCGGGCTGCAATGATTGGTGACGTGGATTTCGACGAAGAACGATCTGGAATTGATCGCATTATTTTTATTTGTATACCTGTCTGTCGAATGCTTTTTTTATATCCAAGAGGATCCTGAAAATTATTGAGGGAGCTAACAACATTGTTCTGGAATCTCCAGGGTGGATGTAAAGTAGAAGGACTCTCGCAAAATCCAAACTGCATGTCGGAAATGATGCTGTTAGTGGTCCAGAACGCCTTCAGTCTTTGACGAATAAGCCCTTCAAGGATTTTGCTTGTGGTGTCAAGGGGAGGTATGGGCCGATATCCAGAAACGGTACCCTTATCGACTTTCTTCAGTAACGGCCCTTCCTTCGCTTAGCTTTTCTTTAAAACAGTTGTTGAACAGCAATGTGAGAAGCAGCACCATGATTTGGGGAAAATTCCTTATAATGTAGCTGAAAATCCAAATCATATCTGGTCTGAATGACATCTTAGATCGTCCACTATTGATTAGATCAGACTACTTCTCCGGCAGCGTTGGTAAATCATCCAGTAAACTCAGGATCACTAGCTGGATTTCCATCGTTAAAAATGGTATAATTTCATCAGTGTTCGTCTGCTCAATTGTTGTCTTTTATAAACGATCGCTGAGTGGGTTTGCCTAGAAATTTTCTAAAAACTGTTCCCCAAAAAAATACTTCCACTTTATCCGCAGTTTATTGTCATGACTTCCCCTTATCCGGTGCTTATTCTGTCTGGAATTTTTGCCGAGATTGATTTCCTTGGATAAATCGAGCCCCAAATTTTGATAGATTTTAACCTTATTGGAACTGGTTGGAATGTTAAAGAGCGTTTCGCAACATAATTAGTTTACATTGAAGTTCATTCTTCACCATTTGGTCGTTTTTGTTGACCGTCTTCCAAGCCCTTTGAAGGATCTTTGCAGTCATTTCCGCAGTCGCTATCGATGTTCATACAGTCGAACAATAGTTCCTTCTGGAATATGCTGGTATCTGTCCTTGAGGCCTTCGGTCTCTTGTGCGTTTTGTATGGTGATTTTCATAGCCTCGATGGCTCCTTAATTTTCATTACTGAGAAGGTTTCTCTTGGCATCTGGCACCACTATTATTTCCTCTATATTTCATTGGAATCGTTCGATATCTAGTATGTTGTAAATAGTTAATGAACTCCTCATTTTGTTGATTTGTTTTTTAGATTGGTTGGCCCAGTTTGGTGTAAAGTTCCAGTGTCTTGTGATCCACATCTCCAGTAAGTATCTGGAATTTGTATGTATTTCTGTAACTTGGGAACTATATTGATGAAGTTCGATGGATCCCAAGAGGAAGTAGTCCAGCCAGGATGATGTTCTTGGGAATGTTGGCATCGACTGGGCATTGAAATCTCCTCCAGCCAGCCCATTGTTCTGCTGGGTGGCTTAGTTGCTGAAAATAAAAAGATCGTGATTTATATAAGTTTGTGTTGCAATGCATTTGACCTGATGCCTACCAATAAATTCCTATATTTAAAAATAAAACCTAAGCGTTACCCCAACTTCGACTTCTATAACGACGCACAGCTGTGATTTCAAATGATCTTACACTGGGAATGGGAATCAAGACTTCAGAGACTTTAATGTTCTTCTTAACGAAGAGCCCGAAGAACCTCTCTTGCCTTGCTACTTGTCTGTTCTGATTCTGAAGGTGTTGTATCTTTTGAAATCTATGTTGCTTCGATTAGCGACGTTTTGATTTTATTGATGAGGGCTGTGTGCAATATTTCTGGTGAGTGGTTCTTCAAGAAGAGGTGAAATGTTATCCTTTGCAAAACGTTGTACTATGAAGTAATATTGTACGTGATTATCTTTAATCGGTGTTTGCGCATTATATCAAATAAATCGAAGAAAAAGGTGCCCAAAGTAACGGAATTCTTTTTCTACACAGAAGCAAGTGCTGGGCACTGCGGCGGAGCGATATTTCTTAAGGTTCTTTCGCTGAAATTTACTCATGGTTGACCCAGGTTTTCTTGACAACCCCAAGAATTTTTAAAAACCTAGGTTTTTCGGCCCTCAAAAAACACCAAAGGGATCTCAATTATTGTGTTGTTCAGATAAACAAGAAACAAAATTTGTTTTAAAAATTAATTAAAACAACTCACATTTTCCATTTTCTGTTTCTATTTGTCATTATAAAAGTAAATTTGTTCATTTCTTGAATTTCTATTTTAAGAACACAGGATTTACCGCAGCACGTGAATCCACAAAAAAAAATGCTTTAGAATTCATGCCACTTTGACACTACTTTATTCCTCCCTCAACATGCCCCAGCAAAAAAACCTAGATCTTCTTCAGGGCGAGCTAAGGGCGACCAAGATCTCAAAAACAGAGGAATTGATGGCCAGGGTGTGTTCAGGGTTTTCAAAAGACGCTTGGGGCGACCCTAGATTGACTTCAGAACTTAAAGGTAGAACTATAATAGTCCCAAGGGCACTGAAGCGAATGTCAAAAACCAACGAAAAGTAGCTTTCCGTGACGTCAAAAGGGGAACACACCCTTATAATTATCATCTATCTCTTTTTGGCATTCCTATTTTACCCCTCCTTGCACCAATACCAAAACAATTTTGAGCTGGCAGTTTGCAAATTTTATTATTGACAGCTGATTTCAGTTGTGTAAACTCTGCTAAAACAATTAAGGAAATAATTTTTAATTACAAAAAGAAAGCTGTTTAAAATGAATCGGTAAATTAATAATGATTATATTTCTCTAATACTTATATATTGATAAGCAAAAGTCAATTTGAAATCGTTTCGCATAAGAAAAAAAAGATTGATTGAAATCTGATTTTACCAACTCCATAAATGTTTTCTTAAAAACGATGATCTTGAAGATCCTACGATTTTAAGACCATTTATGATAACGGAATCTTTCTCCACTGAATACCCATTCACAGTACCTATACATATTATATTCATAGGCAATAGCGTTTTCGTTTTTGTTCAGTTCTACACATCTATCATTATCAAAAGATAATGCCAGATCGGCGCAGGGACATAAGTCCCCGAGGCATAAGTCCCGAATTTTTTTTTCGGGACTTATGTCCCACTTTACTGGGACTTATGTCCAATCCTACAGGGACATAAGTCCTGAATTTTTTAGTCGAAAATGGGACATAAGTCCCAAACGAAACAAAAACCATTTCCCCAAAATCCATGATTCTTAAAATGCAAAAGAGACTTTGCATTCACCCAACCTTGCACCCACCCCAAATCCTATAGTGTGTCCAAGGGGGGGGGGGGGGGGGTTGCAGGGGGCGTGAAGACAGTTATCGTAGATTTATTACTGAAAGGTTGGTTGTTTTCCCACTCCTCTCTATCAGGAAAAGAGGTAGTGAAGGGTCTGTTGAAGTTTAAATGGGGTGTTGTGTAGTCTCTGCAAACATTATTTCCCACATATCTCTGCAGAATCTGAGTATTGCCCGATGTGCTTTGCTTCCAGCATTTAGTCTGGCTTAGCCGCAGGGCACTGTATGCTGCAGATTCTTGCACGAATAGATCTAGGGGTCTCAAGTCGAGTATCGCTTCCAGTCCCGCTGTGGGAGACGTTTTCAACGCCCCCGTAATACCTACGCATGTTAGTCTTTGAACTTTTGTCAAGGTTTTCAGGTTTGTTGCTTTCTCAGTCGCGTTCCACCAAACTAAATTACCGTAGGTAAGTATCGGTCTAACTATTGCCGTGTACATCCACCTTATAATTTTTGGATTGGGTCCCCAGGATTTTCCAAAGATCCTGTTGCAGGAATAGAACGCAACCATAGATTTATTTATACTCCAGTTCAGTTTCTTAGGTAGGTTACCTTAGGTTTTTGAAAATGCAGTATCTTACGGAAACACGAAACATCCATTTAAGAAAATCTCCCTTATAAGAAACGCAATCCAAAGCACCGTATCTTTCTTTTTTTTCCATAAAATAAATTGAACTTCTTTCAAACGATGGGATTTAATAATTTCCCACCTTCATTCAGTTCAAAGAGAAAGCAAAATAGTACAAGAAGAAGAATACTCCTTTTCCCTATTCTCTAGCAAAGCTGAAAATCACCGTCTGAAAAGGATACCTTTACTATACCCAGGGGCGGACTGGGGCACCGGGCAACCGGGATTTTGCCCGGTGGGCCCCCGAGCAAGCAAAAAGTTTTTTTTTTTTAAATTGGCATAACAAAATTGGACTCACACTAAATATAGACATTTTGTGGATCAAAATGGTTATTTTGGGGCCCCCAAAAACTCGCTTGGTGGCCACTACGGATCTTTGAAGGCCTCAAAAACTCGGATGGTGGCCTCTAAGGATCTTTAGAGGCCCCCAGAACTCAGTTGGTGGCCTCTACCGATCTTTTGAGGCTTCCAGACCTCGGTTGGTGGCCTCCAGACCTCGGTTGGTGGCCTCTACAGATCTCTGGAGACCCCCAGACCTCGGTTGGTGGCCTCTACGGATCTCTTGAGGCCACTAGAACTCGGTTAGTGGCCTCTACGGATCTTTGGAGGCCCCCAGATCTGGTTTGGTGGCCTCTACGGATCTCTGGAGGCCTCCAGACCTTGGTTGGTGGCCTCTACGGATCTCTGGAGACCTCAGTTGGTGGCCTTACAGATTTTTGGAGGCCCCCAGACCTCGGTTGGTGGCCTCTACGGATCTCTGGAGGCCACCAGAACTTGGTTACTGGCCTCTACGGATTTTTGGAGGCCCCAGATCTCGTTTGGTGGCCTCTACGGATCTCTGGAGGCCTCCAGACCTCGGTTGGTGGCCTCTACGGATCTCTGGAGGCCACCAGAACTCGTTTAGTTGCCTCTACGGATTTTTGGAGGCCCCCAGACTTCGGTTGGTGGCCTCTACGGATCTCTGGAGGCCACCAGAACTTGGTTACTGGCCTCTACGGATCTTTGGAGGCCCCCAGATCTCGTTTGGTGGCCTCTATGGATCTCTGGAGGCCCCCAGACCTCGGTTGGTGGCCTCTACGGATCTCTGGAGGCCACCAGAACTCGTTTAGTTGCCTCTACGGATTTTTGAGGCCCCCAGACCTCGGTTGGTGGCCTCTACGGATCTCTGGAGGCCACCAGAACTTGGTTACTGGCCTCTTCGGATCTTTGGAGGCCCCCAGATCTCGTTTGGTGGCCTCTACGGATCTATGGAGGCCCCCAGATCTAGTTTGTTGGCCTCTACGGATCTTAGGAGGCCTCCAGACCTCGGTTAGTGACCTCTACAGATCTCTGGAGGCCCCCAGAAATCGGTTGGTGTCCTCTATAAATCTTTGGAAACCTCTAGAACTCGTTTGGTGGCCTCTGCGGATCTCTGGAGGCCCCAAGAACTCGGTTGGTTGTCTCTTCGGATCTCTGGAGGCCCCCAGATCTCGTTTGGTGGCCTCTACGGATCTTTGGAGGCCCCCAGATCTCGTTTGGTGGCCTCTACGGATCCCTAGAGGCCTCCAGACCTCGGTTGGTGGCCTCTACAGATCTCTGGAGGCCCCCAGAAATCGGTTGGTGGCCTCTATAAATCTTTGGAAACCCTTAGAACTCGGTTGGTGGCCACAACGGATCTCCAGAGGCCCAAAGAACTCGATTGGTTGTCTCTTCGGATCCCTGGAGGCCCCAAGAATTTGGTTGGTTAACTCTATGAATCTTTGGATTCCTCCAAAACTCGGTTGGTGGCCTCTACGGATCTTTAGTTATTCAAAAGAAATTTTTAAATAAATAATCACTTATAAATCTTGAGATATAATACATTAATTGAATTCTTCTTTAATGATTAAAAAAAAAACAATAGCTTCCAATCGTAACTTTTATTTATATATTCAAACGAATCTATGTCTACTCTTTACAAATAATGAGAAGACAATGTTCTTGTTCTGTTTCCGCGTAAGGTGCCAGTTATAGTTATCATTGAAATCCATCATTGAAAATGTTAATGATTGATTTTGAGACGTTTAGGAGGCTAAATCATTTATTATTTTGATGGACGATCAAAGCTCAAGATTTCATTAATATTTCTAGCCAAAAAAAATTCAAACAAGCCCAACTTTCCACAAAAATTGACTTTTAATTTTTCAATGATCATTGGTAAGGTAGTTCAATCATTGAAATAAGAAAAGTCTTTTTATATGGAAAGTTGGGCCTATTTGAACAATTTTTTGGCTAGAAATATTAATTAAGTCTTTAGCTTTATTTTTCCATCAAAATAATAAATGATTTTACTTCCTAAACTTCTCAAAATCAATTATTAAAATTTTCAATGATGAGTTTCAATGATAGCTATAACTGGCGCCTAATATCTATTTTTTCTAAAACAAGCATCGCCTACTTAGACAAGTTGATTTTTGGATTGTGAAATAAATTGTTCTCTGCTTGGGTTGCTACACACTCTTATTTTGATTGCCAATTATCAATTTGATATTAGATAAACATTTTTCAAAAGTAAATTGTTAAAAACTAACCAACTATTCATTGAAAATAAATAATATTCTTACAAAACATTACAAAATGTATATTTTAGAGGCTAGAATCGCCCGCGCGATTTTTAATACCAAAAAAAGGGATAAGCCAACTGGAATTCTGGCATTCGGGATTTTAGCCATTCGGGATTCTGTGCAATCGGGATTTTGTCCATTCGGGATTTTTTCTCTCGGGATTTTGGCATTCGGGACTTCGTAGCCAACCCCAATTTATTTTTTGAAAATATTGAATGCGTTTCATTTATTGTGATTGTACAATAACCGTAGTTTAAAAAAATAATTTCTAACAAATTTATTGAAAATTAGAAATATGAACATTTAGAATACTTTTTATTGCATCTCTCCCTTAATTCCCAAAATTTTTTTGATTAGCGTAATTTTGTTTTGACTAAACTAAAAGTCACACCCACTTCGGTCGTAAAATTAATGTAATATAACATCTTTGCAATTTTGTATGCTTGCTTGAATAAAAACTCAAATTAAATACTGCCAGGTGACGCAGCCATAAACTTAAAAAAAGCTGTTTCAACAAAATTAAATTCTTACCTTAGAGTTCAAAACTATACCGTATACTTAAATCCAATATATATCAATTAATATGTTAATTAAAAAATCAATAAATATAAAAAAATGACTTTCGAGAAATGTCTGAAATATCAACTTTTATTTTTAACCATTTTGAGAGTTATTGTATTCTGTGGCCCTTTTTCTTAAAGTCCCGGTAGGCCCTTTGACCCCCAGTCCGCCCCTGACTATACCTAACGGCTAACCTAATTGGTGAACTCTACTCTCTGCATGCTGATAAGCAATTAAGTATTTAAAGTGTTGAATTCTGAGCCCCTATAGTTCGGATTATTATATGACAAGAAAAAAAGAATAAGAAAAATAGAAAAATGAAATCACTAAAAAACCTCTGTCTACAAGATTTTTATAAAGATTTTCTTAGAAACACCGCAATCTCATAAATTAAGAATCAAATTGGAAGGTTTTCCATGTTAAAACTTTTCCTTAACTCCTAACTCCTTAAAATAATATAAAATCCATTTGTTTTATATCTTATAAAGCCGGAGTGAAAATTATCCCATTTGGTGAAAATTCAAGGTAATTTATATTTCTAGAAACATAACCCTAATTCGGTCAATTTTTTTCCGAGTAAATTTTCTAAAATTTTAGGAAAAAACCTGCTTACCATTGTTTGGTTGAGTAATTTAATACCTTTTCCCTTTTGAATGTAGCGTCCAACTGATCTGACAAATTGAGGTCCAAAGCAAAGAGGGATTTACATTTTATATCCAACTAAGCAGGATTATTATTATTTTTTTTTTTTTTTGCTGTAGTCGTTCACAAAATCAAATGCAAATGATTCAAAAATATGGGGGTTGAATGCAATTACTGTATATCATTGATGTTGGTTGCATTATAGAATATAGGAGGTGAAGAATGAAAGCCTTTAGTCGTATAAATTTTTATGTAAATTACAAAAAGGCACCCCACGGGTCTTGTAATCATATACCTTACCTACGTCTGGTGCAGAAGACCCGACCCTTTGCTTCAGGGATTTGATCGTTTATAATTACTCTCTCGGTTAGGAAATGAAAAGAGAAAAGGATTTATATTTTTTATAGAACGTAAATTTAAATTTGCATTACACGACAAATACATTCTAGTTTAACATGTTTTCTTTGATTAGGATTAGAATTGACGCCAGGGGGAGTGAGTGAAGTGACAGTTAAAATGACAGAAAGGCGGAAACGGTTTTGCAAAAGTGTATGGATGCATTTGCATTTACAAAACTAACTAAACTAAAGTACATTTTGATTGACATGCATGTGAGAGATGGATATTATGCATTGGAGGATTTTATTGTTTGTATTTCTTGCAACCGACCGCTGGCGCTGGCTGGGTTTTGATGATAATAATATAGACCAAAAGGCCATAGTTCGTTTTTGGGCGGGAACGATTATCAAAAAGTATTGACATGAATAGATAATTACAGCTTCTCTGAATATAAATGTGTACCAAAGTCTGATTATCGCAGTATTGGCATTGGCGTGCATAAAAAAGGAAAAGAAGGAGGCTCTTCAAACATTTTTTTGGAGTTTAAGAATTTTGAGATAACGTTTTAAGTTGTGTTTTAATTGGACAGAAAATAATTCGTGAAATGTATTCAGGAATTCTTCAAAGGTTAAACGACTGCAACACTGCGTTGCGTTGAATACTCAACTTAGGGCTGGTTTTTCCGTTGGAGAGCATTAAACATTATCGTTAAACCTGAATTAGCTCCCAGAAAATTGTTTTTAGTCATTTAAAATTCTAAGAGCCAGTTTTTCAGTGCGAAATCATTCTAGTCTCGGGGTTAAACCTGATTTAACTCCATAAACGTGTTTTTCAGTCACTTGAAAACCTAAATTAACTCTAAGTTAACTCGTCTAATTTGGTGAGCTAACTCAGGGACCAAATTAAAGGCCTTTTCAGTTGTGGCGCCATCTCGATTTCGATAAGGACAGTGCAATTTCGTTGTGGCGCCATCTCTATTCCGATGCGTGAAAGGCGTAGAAAGGTGACATCCATAGTGTGGCACATCGTTGGCCCTAGTTTTTCGACAACTGAAAGATAGAGTTAATACTCTACTGAAAAACTGTTCCTGAGTTAACTCAGGGTTAATTTATTTTCAGGATTAGCTAACTCTGATTTAACTCAGAGCTAACCCTGAACTGAAAAACTGGCCCTAAGTTTATTCCGAGTTAACTCACCTAATTTGGTGAGTAAGCTCAGATACCAAATTGAGGGCATTTCCCGTTGTTACGCGCCATCTCGATTTCGATTGTAAAAGTTATTGACAGTACAATTTATATTGTGGAGCCATCTCTATTTCTGTATTTTCGCACATCGATTTCAATAGCTTTTTGATAACTGAAAGATAGAGTTAATCCTCAACTCAAAAACTCTCCCTAAGCTAACTCGGAGCTAATTTATTTTTAGGATGAGCTAACTCTGCACTGACAAACTACATACTTAAGCCTAGTACATACTTGTGAATCATGTCGTGAATCCATACAAAATTTGCATTTTTGTTCACCCGTGAACGTTCTCGTGAAGCTGTGTGGAGAGTTTTCGTTCACGAGCGATTCCCGTGCAAAATGTACGGGAACCCTTGGTGAACAGTCGACAGTTCGATTACAAAAGAAAAATGCCTCATTGGAGGCAATGTGGTTTTAAACGTCAAACGTTCAAAACACAGTTGCAACTCTGTACCAGTGAGAAATGTCAAAAAATCACTTTCTCCACTGGTGATTGTTCACTTCACGAGGAAGTATGTACTAGGCTTTAAGAGGGTACTTAGGCTAAAAGGAAACTTTATCGTAATCCACCACATCAAAATCCCTCCAATGTAGGAACAATGCAAATAAGTTCAACATATTTACGTTCCTGCAAGTCTTTGCTACATTTCACACATATTTTTCTATAAAACAATCCCATGACCGTAATAGTTTTCTTGAACTTCCTTAACATTCACTCAGTTACAAAAGATAATGCAAACAATGTACACTTTTAGTTAGAAAAAACTAAAATCCCTTCGTATTCAGGGCAAGTTAAAATAATTAACCATTTCCTACTTCCCATTGTAACTCTCCACCACCATCTCTTTAAAACATGAACATCATCAAAAGCTTGAATGTGAAAATTAAGTAGACCGACCGACTGACATGACAGTGACAGTGGTGTGCTTAGACCTCAGTGCTGCCGTAGAATGAAACTTGATGCAACTATGTAGGTACGTTAAAAAAAATGTGCATTAAAGCGAATTAATTTCTGTAATTGCCTGGAAAGAGTTTTATGCAAATAACATCAAAGTAGCGCGCTACACGGTTTTTGTGTCTGCATAGTTGACTCACAAAAGCCCTCGCTGAGCACGACAACACCAAGAAACAATAAACCAACTTTGTTTGCAGCAAATGCAACACGAGCATTCAAAAACTAAATAATTGTTCTGAGCCATCAGACCATAAATAGCTGAACATATGAGCGTTTGGTTCTTTTTGGCTTAGGTTTCTAGAATAAATCTCCAGAAAAAAAAAACAGACGAACAATAGTGCCTCAGTTAAGTTGGCAATCCATCCGCCACAATAGCAAAATTCATTGAAGAAACGTTAGGTGGTGTTGGTCGTGTCGTCTTCGTCGTCATCGGTCGTAGGCATCACACACATATCCGATTATTATTTGGATTCCCCACCTGCGATGTGCCTGGATAATTATTTCTGAAAAGGTAATGGTTTTGGACGAAGAAATTCACAACAATGAGGTTAAAAACCTCCAACTTGAACAAGCAAGCCTACAACTACTATACCACTATATGTACAACAGGTAACTTTACTGCGCCTAAATTCTTCCTACACCTTGGATAACATTACAGCACTGGTGCTTTTATTTACATGGTATCAACGCCACCGTAGACGACGACGACGAAAGACGGCAACGATGTCTTGGTATTTTATGTTTCATCCACCACCTTTAGTTCAGTATGGCGTGTAAATTACGGAAACTATACTGTTTCGGGCTGTACAATTAATAAATCATGCAAATGAACGTGTTTGGCTTCGGGGGATGCGTGGAACTGCGTAGTGTTTGTTACTCTGACTATATAGATGAGCGAACAGTGAATAATTATCATAATTTGATTTTATCAAACAAATTATTTTATACTTTAAATCCTACACTAAGCTATTTTGATTGCAGTAAACATGTACCTACCTACCGGATTTTGCCATAAAAAAATTAATTGAAGAGGTTGTATTATATTTCGGTCTCATCACTCTAAGTATGACTATGATTTTCAATGCTGCGATGGGCGCCACTTTGATAGTTTTTTTATGTACGAAAAAGTTCAGATTTCAAAGGTTCTACGTACGATTTGGTATCAATTAGTAAGTAGATACATACACAGACTAACGTCACATAAGTGAGTACAATACAAAGATATGGAAAAAGTCAACTTCTGCCTTCAGCGTTCGTTTTTACATTTCAATTTAGAGCTTAGTTTCTTTTTGTTAAAAAAAGGTTTAAATATAAAGTTTAAAGAAGACAGGTGAAATTACCATCTAACCAGCATTACAGATGCATCGAGATCTCTAGATGACCTTGAAGAAATCAAATAAAGTTATTTTTTTAAAATTTAGAAATCCAGTCAATTCTCCTTACGCACTAAGTTAAGACTCTCCGAATCTAATATCAAAGCCGTGCTATTATATGCTTGCGAAACCTACGAAGTCACGACTACCATGCCCATCTCGAGGAAATTGCAGGCTTTTTGTGAATCGCTGTATATGCCGTATTATAACAATTCGCTGGTCACAAATCATATCAAACGAATAATTGTGGCGCAGGCTAGTCAAGAGCGGCTGGACGTGTCGTCATAAGAAAGCGTAAATGGCAATGGATTGGTCAAACACTGAGGTAACCAAATGATGAAATTGCAAAGCCGTCCTTTGAATGGACTCCTCAAGGTGCACGGTGTGTTGGAAGACCTGGAACAAACATGGAAATTAACAGTAGTTTGAGTGCAAGCAGACTGCCAGAGAGAGACGTGGCCACAGTTAAAATATCTTGCTGCAGACCGTGAAGGATGAAAACGATTTGTTCGCGCCCTATGCCCCAATCAGGGTCACAGGATTTGATTATGTTGAAACAATCAACTGCATTAAAATCTTTAGGTCTCGAGTCTGTGTCTGAGGTTAGGGTCATCATTTGGAAGTCAATTGTCACCAAACTCTATAATGCTATGTTTCCACCAAAGGTATATCTCAGTTCAGATTCAATAGTATTTCCACCGCACAAAGAGATTAAAAAAAGATTTACTATGACATCACCTCTAAAAATGCAAATGGTATTTCGTTTTTTTTTATGAAGAGGAAGTGAGATAGAATGTTTCATTTGTGAAGAACTGAATTCAGCCATGAATGAATCCTTCAGTGCCATACAAGAATAGGTTAGTCGATTTGTAAAAGTATTTGTCCCAGGAAAATTTAACAAGATTAATTTCTAGTCTTCAAGATTTACGAAATAGATGTGTATGTAAGGTAAATCTTTGAGATTTAAAGAAGATTTGAGGTAAATCTTATTAAATCTCAGATTAGCGTTAGGTGGAAATGTAGCATAAGTTATCACTTGAAAAATCTTCGCTTTTTCCGTCAATTTCTGATCTCTGACCTCTTCATCATTCAACTTACGTCTTTTCATCTTTTTCGAATAATCTTTTTAGAAACTTATAATCAGGGATAGGATTATGCTAACATTGCCTTTTTTGCGCGTTATCGTATGAAAGTACCGACCTTATACAATTTTAAGAATCTCAACGAAAATTTGGTAAAAGTGACGGGCCGAGTGCAAACGAAGTTTAAAAGAAGTTCACTGCTATTTTAAATGCAAATACAGCACCTACAACTGTTGTGCGAAAAAAGTACTGTAATGGATAGCGTCGTCAATTTCTAACTATCCGAAAACGGTGAAGAGGCCCTTAAAGCTCCTCCAAGGCGTTTTTAAGAAACAATAGTAGAAGCTGTTATCTTCGACACTGTGCCGAGATTCAGCTATTTCAGCGAGTGAGATGAGATGACTATCGCCTTACTCGCCGACTCATCTCACTTCACCCGCAAAAGTGATTCAGCTATTTGAGTGAAATGAGTAAGTTCGAATTTAGTTTCGAACATGAGAAAAAGACTAAATATGCATGCAAGTTTTGAAGCCAGTAGTGAAGCAAGTTGAGAAGCAAGTTGGGAGACAAGCAAGTGGAATGCAAGTGGAAAGCAAGTGGGAGGCAAGTGGAATGCAAACTACGAATTTGACAGGCAGTGTATGTAGCCAACTTGCTTGCAAGTACTTGCTCGTGTGGCCTCAGGGTATAGAGTATCTTTTGTATCAATTATTTGTTTTGTCGTAATAAAAGTTGAATGTGGGTTTTCATCACCCTTGAGAAATATAATTCTATTAAACATAATGTGCGTATGATAATGAAATAAGATTTTACAATTAATAAAAGGGTAGATAGTTGTTTTTATCTATTGTTGTTTTTTTATTTCACGTCCTATCCATGAATAGGAATTCTTGAGAAAAGCACACATACCTATCCAAAACTGGAAATTTACCAACACATACACCAAGACACTGCGGTAATAGCCGTTTTCCTTTGGAGGTGGCGAAGTACTTACGAGTAGATGAAAACCCTAATCTAGTACTACCAACTGCACACGGTTTCATGCGCGAGTAGATACATTTTACATGGGAAAGCAGTATGATGTGTTCCATTGAAAAAAGCTGGCAAAGTACTTGCAAGTACTTCGCCACCTCCAAAGGAAAACGCCTAATATCTGGCGAGTAATCTGACATTTCATTTCAGTCGCTCACTCACTCACTCACTTTTGCTAACTGAATCGAATTTTGACGAAAAGTGACTCATCTCACTCACTCCCTGCGGTTTCGAATTAGCTGAATCTCGACACTGGTCTCTGCTTCCAGAGCTTTCCGTAGGGGAAATTTCCCATAATTCCTCTTTCTAAAGCTTTTGTTTGACAGTTGGTTTTCTGCTATAATCCGAAAGATGGTGCTTCTTCGTTTGAGAGTCGTTAGTTAAGGGTATGTTTGCACTGCGATCGTAAGCTCTATTGTGTCCGTTTGTTTGCTATTCAGAGTCGTTATAGTTCAAATATGAAAGTCATTACAGTATTTACAAAGATGCTTCGTGTTGCGAGGCAAACGAGGAAAATAGATTTTGTAGTTTATATGCGAAACGTGGTAAGGTATAAAGGATTAAGGTTTAAAATTCCAAAGGGCCAAAGGAACTGTTCCTTAGCTGAAAAAATAAAAAAGTTTTTGAGTACAATATTCTATTGAATTTTGAAAAACATGAAGATGCAAAGGTATGGATCTGATTTTCGTTAGCGAGATATCTCAAGAAATCTTATATCACCCCCAACACATACCTACATAAGTGACCCGTTGTAATTTAAAATTAAAGATGAAACAATTTAGAGAAGTTGTAAATGATTATTGTATTAACTTTTAGTTGGACATTTTGTTGTTAAATAGCTTAAATGCGAACGAATTATCAAATTAAGACAAAACCAACCTCTTTTTCAAGATGGCGGCTGTAACCTAACCCCAATAATCTCAAAAGGTCATTATTAGAATGAGGAAATGTAATAAAAAGGGATTTTATCATCTTTTTTTTACTTATTTTACTGTACTTTATCTTTCTACGAGTACCTACCTTCATTTTTTAATTTTTATTCAATTTTGTTCTTACAGAAATACAAATGATTTAAAATGGACTCTGGCAGTGTTATGAGTGAACCCATAAATACTCATCATCGATCATATGGCAAACAAAAATCAGCATCAATGGTGAGTTTTCTTTTTAATTTTCATGTACCTTTCCGATTGGTCATCTTCATCTCTGTTACAAAATATGGTGATGTTATTTAATCAGAAAAGATTATCTAAGAATTTGAAACATTTATTCAAACTATTAAAGGTCTGTTCGTTGAACATGTGGTAATTTTATCATAAACCCTAATTTCCTTTTTCAATAGATTAAAGCTAATAGCCCGGGAGCCGGTGACATCAAAAGTCCCGTCATCGCGGAAATGGACATAATATATATCATTGGAAAGGTAATTTTATGTACTTTCAGAAAAACTCGGTATGACAGGCCCTAGCCTGCCGAAAGTATCTGTCATACCTGTTTGAACGATGCTACCTCTGTTTTTTATTAAATTCATTACGCCTTTGTATGTATGCTATTTATTTCTAAACTACTGAATAGATTGAACTCAAATTTGTAGGGAATATTTTGAATATACCTTAAACTATTCCTGCAAAGTTTGGCTAAAATCAGTTCACTGGTTTTTTGAGGAGGGGCAGAAATGCACGCCGGGTACCCAAAAAAAATTATGCGTTTTTGAAATCAAACTTTGTTTTTAGCTTTATTATTGTTTATTGAACCGTGATTACTAAAAAAAAGTTGACTATTACAGCCTACAAACTTTCTAAAATAAGATATGAGAAAAAAACTTGACCTGATAGTACAGTCAAACCCGCTTATTTTGAATTTTTGAAATCATATTTTTTTATTAATTTTATAACTATTCATAAAAAAGTTTGATTTTATCACCAGAAAAATTGTGTGTGTGTGTAAGTACTAATATAAATAAAGTTATAGGTCCGATTAGGTGAAAAAAATATACCTACATATGTACTTTAGCTGACTGATTTTACTTACAAACATGAAATAATCAAAATTTGTGTGTTAAAACGTTTTTAAATAATTTTATTATTGTGTATTGAAACGTGATTGAAAATAACTGCCTAAGAAGAAAAAATCCCGATGTGATGGTACAGTCAAACCCGCTTATTACGATTTTTTTCAAATCTGTTTTTTTGTTTTAATTTATTTTCTAACTGTTTATATTCATAAATACACTTCGGTTACATAAGCATAAATTTTTTGTGAATATACATAGCTATAAATGTACATTAAAAGGTTTGGAGTTCACTTAGGTGAAAACATGCATGTACGTATATAGATATGTACCTAAAGTGTACCTAAGTAAATTTATTTTACTTACAAACATAAAAGAATCATAATTTGTTCGTTCATGTTGTTATGATAAAAAAAATAGTGTTGAATCCTCCCAAAAATATATGATTTACCGATTATACAGTCAAACCCGCTTATCTGAAATCCATTCCGTGTTTTTCAGTACCTTAATTTATACCAATCGATTTCAGGGATACAAAAATAGTTTAACAGCCTCCCAAAAATACATCATTTACCGATTATACAGTCAAGCCCACTTATCTGCAATCCATGCCGTGTTTTCAGCTCCTTAATTTACACCAATCGAATTTAGAGAACTGAAACAAAATATACTGTCATAATTTTGAAGATTTTATTTTTATATGTATTCTCCCTATGTAGATGATTATATTTTTATATACTCACCTATGTACTTATGTAGGGGAGCAAACAAAAATATAAACTTCAAAATTATTACAGTATATTTTTTCCAGTTCTCTAAAATCGATTGGTGTAAATTAAGGAGCTGAAAAACACGGAATGGATTTCAAATAAGTGGGTTTGACTGTATAATCAGTAAATGATGTATTTTTGGGAGGCTGTAACACTATTTTTGTATCCCTGAAATCGATTGGTATAAATTAAGGTGCTGAAAAACATGGCATGGATTTCAGATAAGTGGGCTTGACTGTATAATCGGTAAATGATGTATTTTTGGGAGGCTGTTAAACTATTTTTGTATCCCTGAAATCGATTGGTATAAATTAAGGTACTGAAAAACACGGAATGGATTTCAGATAAGCGGGTTTGACTGTATAATCGGTAAATCATATATTTTTGGGAGGATTCAACACTATTTTTTTTATCATAACAACATGAACGAACAAATTATGATTCTTTTATGTTTGTAAGTAAAATAAATTTACTTAGGTACACTTTAGGTACATATCTATATACGTACATGCATGTTTTCACCTAAGTGAACTCCAAACCTTTTAATGTACATTTATAGCTATGTATATTCACAAAAAATTTATGCTTATGTAACCGAAGTGTATTTATGAATATAAACAGTTAGAAAATAAATTAAAACAAAAAAACAGATTTGAAAAAAATCGTAATAAGCGGGTTTGACTGTACCATCACATCGGGATTTTTTCTTCTTAGGCAGTTATTTTCAATCACGTTTCAATACACAATAATAAAATTATTTAAAAACGTTTTAACACACAAATTTTGATTATTTCATGTTTGTAAGTAAAATCAGTCAACTAAAGTACATATGTATGTAGGTATATTTTTTTCACCTAATCGGACCTTTAACTTTATTTATATTAGTACTTACACACACACACAATTTTTCTGGTGATAAAATCAAACTTTTTTAAATAGTTATAAAATTAATAAAAAAATATGATTTCAAAAATTCAAAATAAGCGGGTTTGACTGTACTATCAGGTCAAGTTTTTTTCTCAGATCTTATTTTAGGAAGTTTGTAGGCTGTAAAAGTCAACTTTTTTTTAGTAATCACGGTTCAATAAACAATAATAAAGCTAAAAACAAAGTTTGATTTCAAAAGCGCATAATTTTTTTTGGGTACCCGGCGTGCATTTCTGCCCCTCCTCAAAAAACCAGTGAACTGATTTTAGCCAAACTTTGCAGGAATAGTTCAAGGTATATTCAAAATATTCCCTACAAATTTGAGTTCAATCTATTCAGTAGTTTTGAAATAAATAGCATACATACAAAGGCGCAATGAATTTTATAAAAAACAGAGGTAGCATCGTTCAAACAGGTATGACAGATACTTTCGGCAGGCTAGGGCCTGTCATACCGAGTTTTTCTGAAAGTACATAAAATTACCTTTCCAATGATATATATTATGTCCATTTCCGCGATGACGGGACTTTTGATGTCACCGGCTCCCTACCTATAAGTATTATAGTAGGTATCTTATATCGTCCGGTGCGAGGTGTCATTATTCTTCACAGTTCGTGTGTCACTATTCTTTTATCACAATAGAATTAAATGTTTAGATGTGAAAATACATACATATAGCATATGTTATTACCATACAATAAATTGATTTTGTGCACCTTTGACTCTATAAGATATCCAAGACATTAAAAGGATACACTGTCATATGACAACAAAGACATATTGGGATGCCATATGCTTATTTGATTTTAAATGGATTTCCTTTTTCCTAATAGTCCCATTTATACAAATGATCTCTTTTCTTTTGAGACATAAGAAGGAAACCCTACGGTTTAGAGGTAGGTAGATAGATTTTAATCTATAGAGAAAGGTCAGAGATAAGGGACTCAACTACAAAAGACGACAAAACAATCCCTTGAATATTGATGTTCAAGCGCCACCATTCTTTTAAGAGCTAACGTCCTTTGATCACAGGATTAGGATGTATGTCCTTCATACATTCATATCTAGCATCTGATAGTATTGGAAAAGTAAATGGAAATTGGAATGTCAATAGTTTTACTAGCCTATATCACTAATCGATGCGATGTCAGCCTGTGGCTTGAACCAATTTAATGGAGCATTAAACAAATTTGAAAAAGCCCTGGACTTTGTATTTTTCTCCGATAATGTAAACACCGACGTTGCTGTATTGGCCTCTGCTGTGATATTAATTGACGAAGATCGACACCACCCCGCTCTAGATATTTCCTTAAATCTAAACATGTGTATTCCTTCACTTAGCTTTAAGAACAAACTAGAATTTAACTATAGTAAGTGTAATTATTAGAGCCCCCTAATGCCCGTGTATTTAAATACACGTTTTACCCGTGTAATTAATTATCCGTACATGAACCCGTGTCTGTATATTTACACGTGTATTTATAATTACCCGTGTATTTAGCAATACACGGGTAATTACTATGGGAATTGGCACAAATCGGTAAATCGGATGCAAGGGACCTTGAAAATCGGTCTAATTATTGTTTGAATAGTTAAAAAATTGTTTTATGACAGGAATTTCTACTAGTACCATTGTATATCCAATCTATAGTATTCTCTTGAAACACGATTTTGTAGGTAGACATTTGGTCGATAGGTTCGCTGTGATCGCCTTACCGAGATCCCTTAACAAAAATTAGTATTACATTTGGACGCATAGATGGCCACGAGCTTTTTTTCTTCATGAGAATACTAGAATTTATATACAATGCTAGTACATTCGTATAACACAGATATTTCTATATTATTTGTATATTTATGCTTTGTTTTACTTCTTAAAGTTCAAATAAAAAAAGTTTTTTTATTTAATTTGGTAATTACTTACATACACTAATATATTTCGAGGATTATTTTTAGGTCTAAAATTAATATTAAAAATAATAATATATAAAAAAAAAAAATTACGTAGGATATTATTTCTTGTATACAGATTATAATGTTTCTGTATTATATTTAAATTTATTTTTCTTTTCTAAACGGCTATATCGATTCTGAAGAAATTTTAAGAGTTTGTTTTAATGAAAGATAAAAAAAATCTTAAAAATTGGCTTTAGATACATCCGCCCCCTGCCACGGAACCTTTGCTTTGTTTAATTGAAATACTTTTTTTCTTGGAAGCTACTCAACCGATTTAGATGAAATTTTTCGATTGAATTTTGAAATTAGTTTTTAATTTTTTGGCGATACAAATTTCCTTTTTTTTTGGTTAGACAATTACTCTTCTGGGGCATTTCTTTTTTTAATAAAACTTCGTTTTAAGAACATTTTTTTTTGATAATTTTTGTATGAGCTTTTAAGCTTAAATATAAGTAAAGAACATAATCTACTTTTTCTTCAGTTTCACTGTGTCTAAAATTAAATTGATTTGTTCTTTATATTTATCATTATTTTTCAATGAGCGCTTTGGGCATGTTACAACCAACTTGTTGTATAGGTTTTAAGTAAAAAGTATAGGTATGTTAGGTACGAAGTGCTATTTGTTTTCTTTCGAAAGGTACTGACCTACTTTAAGGAATCTAAGGACTTATTTTCAAAGAAAAAGAAAATAATGCATAGAAATTTGTTTAAATTATCTTTATTAGTAAAAAAATAAATTTTAATTCTTCATAAATTTATTATGTACATAAATAAGGTTGGTTTCATTGGTCTATGTGCCTTAGGCTAGTTGTTAAAAAAAAATATATCTTCTTCACCCCTAATAAAATTCCATAGTTTTTAAGTTTTTTTTACCTTCTGATAGTTTTGCTATTTTAAAAGGAAGTTTTTTATGTATGCTTTCAGATGAAAATTTTTAATTTTTAGAAATTTTCGTTTCAAGCGTAATTTTTTTTTTCAGAAATGTTATTATATGGAAAACTAATTATTAGAAAACAACAACAATTGCTACATTTCTAATGCTAGGTACCTATATTTTTCTGTTTTCGAAGCCACAAACCTATTCTTTGTGTATTTTAAAATTTAATTGTTTCAATAAATAGTTTTTGAAAAATAAGTTTTCAAAAATTTTGTTCCTAATCATTTTTTTTAAATACACTTGCCAAAAAAATTAAAGGAACAAGACTTGTTTCAATTTTTTTGACAAATATATTTAAAAAAAATGATTAGGTACAAAATTTTGTTTCCAACTTTGTGTTTCAAAATTCCAGCAATTCCGTCATTCACAAGGTAAATAAAATATAGATTATCATTTGGAGCAAAACTGTCATGCAGGAGGGATAATGCGTACCTGGCTCTACAATAAATAACACCAGGAAGCAGAAATATATGTACACATGCATAACATTATGTAAATGGTAAGGTACCAAGGTTATTCAATTATTTCCAACTATACCTATGTAACTTACCAACAACTGGCACACTTGTTTGACGAAAAAAAAATCGAAAAAGGTGTCAAATATGCTTGACCTGGTACGGAGCATAGGCAAAGAATGATTTTTATTTATGCTGCGAAGCGTCTTTTTAAATATAATGCACAACGTCTGGTTAATCATCAGAAAGAAGCAACGTTCTTTTAAATACACGTGTATTTTTATTTACACGTGTATTTAAATAGTACACGGGTACACGGGTATCAATTCCTTAAAACACGGGTACCCGTGTCACGGGTACCCGTGTAATTAATCGTCCGCCCAAAATCGAAGGCTCTAGTAATTATAGTGATCTCTTTAATCTTTTATGCACTATTGACTGGAATCAATTATTCCAAAATTATAACATAAATGAGATGTGCTATGCATTTTATAAAACACTTTTTGATTGCTTCTATAAAACTATTCCACTTAAAAAATCACGTTGCAATTCAAATGTTCCACCATGGTTTGACATTCAACTTAAAAACTTAAAAAATAGAAGAAACAAAGCTTGGACAAAATATAACTGCACCAGAGCTGAGGAAGATTATATAACTTTTTTGAACCTAAAAAACCATTTTACAGAATATTCTGACACTTTGTACGAAAATTATATTCGGAAAACTGAAATTGAACTTAAAACTAATCCAAAAAACTTTTGGAAATTCGTGAATGGAAAAAGAAAAATTGATGGTTATCCTAACTCTATGCCTTATCTGGATCTCACTAGTAATGAGTCTGAAGTTATTGCTAATATGTTTTCAAATTATTTCAAAGAAGCATTCGAGGAATCAGATTCCAGTGCTCCTTCTTCTTATAGATCTTTTTCGGTAAATAATTTCTCTCAACTTAACTCTATTAACTTTGAAATTAGCGAAGAATCCATATCTCATCATATCTCGAAACTTGACGATTGTAATAGTGCAGGCCCAAATGGCGTACCATCCTCTATTTTAAAAAAGTGTGTGTCCTATTTGTCATACCCACTATGTGTTCTTTTTAATAAATCCTTAGAAAGTTCTTTTTTCCCTAATATTTGGAAAAGTGCATTCATAATTCCAGTTCATAAGAAAGGATCAAAAACCGAAATAACGAACTACCGACCAATAGCAAAATTATCTGCCATTCCAAAGTTATTTGAGTCAATTATATGTAATGTTCTTTCCTTTCACTGTAGTTCAATTATATGTAGCAGTCAACATGGTTTTGTGAAGAAAAAGTCAACAGTTACAAATTTGTTCCACTTTACATCCTTTTGCTTAGACGCGTTTGAAGATCGTGAACAAGTTGATTGTGTTTTTACTGATTTTAGTAAAGCTTTCGACAAGCTGTGTCATAAAACTCTTATTTTAAAATTAAGCAATATAGGTTTTAATGAAAATTTTTTAAAATGGATCGCATCATACCTTAAAAATAGATGTTACAGTGTGACTTTCCGTAATGAGTGCTCGGATCTATTTTTTGTTAACTCAGGAGTTCCTCAAGGCAGCCATTTGGGGCCATTATTATTTATTTTATTTATAAATGATCTTGTCTCTATCATACAAAATTCGTCTATACTAATTTATGCTGATGATATTAAACTTTACAAACGAATACAAAATTCAACAGACTGTTTGCTTTTGCACGAAGATCTCAATAAATTTAGGGAATGGTGCAATATGAATCGTCTTGTTTTAAATGTTGACAAATGTAAAACGATGAGTTTTACACGCAAAAATGAACCGTTTACTTATGATTATATGTTTGATTCATGTTCTTTGAAGAAATTGTCTGTGTTCTCTGATCTTGGAATTATTCTAGATTCTAAATTAACTTTTAATGATCACCTTAATTTTATCATCAAAAAAGCTAATAGGGGCTTAGGATTTGTAAAACGATTCTCTCGCGATTTTCGGGATCCTTACGTCCTTAAGCTACTATATGTTTCATTCGTGAGACCCATTCTTGAGTATGGGTGTGTGGTATGGGCACCTCATTACTCTGTACATATTAATAGATTAGAGGCAGTTCAGAGAAGATTTATGCGCTTCTGTCTTCGTTTTCTTCCCTGGTCACATGGAATGTTACTTCCTCCATATGCCCAAAGGCTTTCATTAATAGACCTTCCTTCTCTGACAAAACATAGAAAATATCTCCAATTTTGTTTTATTGCTGGGATAATAAATGGTTCTATATCATCTTCTTCAGTTCTGTCTAGAATAAATTTTAATTTTAGTCAATCAAGCATAAGGTTACAGCAGCCTTTGGTACAAATATTTAGTAGATCAAACTATGGTGCAAATAGTCCTCTCAATCAATTAATTGTTATCTTTAATAAAATTTATTTTCTTATTTCATGTATAAATGATGACTTTAAATGCACTAAGTTCAAAACTATGTTTTTTAGCGCAGTAGAATAATATTAATTTAGCTTGTAAGTAATATTGTTACGTTAGGATTTAACGGATCTGTAAATAAATCTTAAATAAATCTTAGCCTTTAGTCTAAGAAGGGTTTCATGCAGATATTCGACTTTAATGCATCTAAATATCTTTCAACAATAAGTTCCAAATCTTCAGTTGTGATCGGTAAAGTAGATCTCATGAGCATGACCGGCTCACTAGGCTATAGTCTCCCAGGCTTAAGAGAATATAAAAATTGTTTAAAAAAGATTTTTTTTTTTTGATGTGCAGACAGGTATGTCGGAATGTTCATTCATATGTACATCGCAAAAACGAGGAAGTTTTTTTTTTTTTTTAATTGCTGTATCGAATAGTGAAAGTATATGTAGGAGACAGGAGAGTGTAAAGTATGAGAGTAATAGTTCTCATATATGTATGTACATTTCTGTATTAATTTCATGCGAAAAAGTGTTTTTAGTCTGTTAATTTTCGACGAAGAAGCGGGTGAATAAGCTTATGAATAAAAATATATTTAAATTTCATCATGAAAGTATTTCATAGAGGTAAGATATACCTACATAAATCTCATAATGAAAAAGTGATTTTTTTTTTATTAAAAAAAAAACTAACAACTTCTTGGTTCAGTGACGCGTAAGGCGTAACTATACCAAGATGAAAATGTAAATTGAGGAAAATATTGGAAAATGGAATTAATTATTTCATTTAAAATCTTTTTAAGCGTGTTATAAAGTAATAATTAATAAGTTTGCTTATATAAAACAAGGTCATTTTAGTTAAACAAAGTATTTTAACAATACCTAAGCAGATATATGTAGGTGTTTAGATATCAATGAAGGTAGGTATTGGCAACACTACCATTGTAAATTCAATTTTAAACTAAATTTAATTGAATTGTTTCATTGAACGTAGTACATATTATATATAATTTAGCTTACTAATAGGATACACTGAAAAATTTACATTTTTGTTGGCACATAGGGTAAAGTCACAGTACACAATGTGGACCAGGGCCTCAACCAACAAGCTTTTTCCAGTCTGCTCGGTTTCTAGCTAGCTGTCTCCACTTTTACACGCCAAGTTGGTTGAAGTCTTCTTCGTTCTTCCACTTGCGTGCGCCACCTTTTACGCTATCCACCTCTACTATGCTGTCCCAAGGGGTTGGATTCAAAGACTTTCCGGGCCGGAACATTGGTGTATATTCGCTCTAAGTGACCCAACCATCTCCGTCGTTGGATTTTCATTTTTGTGGCTATTACAGCTGGTACAGTTCGCTGTTGTATCTTCTTCTCCACCAAAAACACCCGTAGAATTTTCCTTTCAAAACAGCCTAACGCGTTTTCATCCACCAGTAATAGTGTCTATGCCTCTGCAGCAGACGTCAGGACGGGGATTATAAGCGTCTTATGCCTTAAACAGATGTGCAGCAGGTCTGCACGCATCGCTGCGAGTAGAGCTGCACTCAAAACACATGTGCATACACTCAAATATTTATCATACAAAGGACTCCATCACCCTTTTAGTATGAAATTTTTCGGTATTTCAAAATAATTTTTATACACAAATGTAGTTTTGTATTTAAACTCTATCAGCAGTATTAATAAAAAACTGGTATCCGCTCCCTAACACACGTGTTAACTGGCACACGGATAGACAACTTGTCCGCTTGATAACTTTTCTTATTAAAAAAGATATAATGTCTTTCCAGTATTTATCTCTTCACCAAATTCACCACTTCATCAAATTATGGTGATTTTCTAATACATGTGTCACATGTATGCACTGCCTTACGAAGTGTATACTGGTAGTAGTTAACGGTGCTATCATACGCGTGCGTGTATGTGTTAAGAAGTTATCCGTTCATTATACGTGGAATCTGGCTAGTTAAAGTTATCCGTACGTTAACACACGTCACAGACTATTACGCATTTGTTAATAAGAATAACTAGTTAACAGATGTATAAACGCTAGCACGTTGTTATCCGCCGTTTATTAATATGGGGGTATTTAAATATCTTATGGCCGATTTCACGAAAGGCTTTTAATTATTTAAAAAGCCTTTTAGCCTTTAAATGCTGTTTTTTGGTTTCACCAAATGCTTTTATATTTAAGGCCGTGTGCCAATTGCGTTAAAATCCTGGTTAAATATTATCCCATGGCTAAATTTTGACATTACCGAGGTGAACATAGACTTCAAAATTTAACCTGCTCAGGAGCTCGTTAAAATTTTAGTCGGTGGTTAATTTTTGACATGTCTATGGGCGCGTTCGGCTGCGTATCTTAAGCGATCCGGATTTGTTTGTGTTGTTGTAAACCCTTTTAAAAAACTGCTGAGGGAGATGAATGTAGATAAATATTTTATTTTGCTATCAAGAAGTCATGAATCCTATCGGGAAAGATTAAAAATGGAAAAAAAAACTAAAATTAAATGAAAGGATAAAGAAATATAGACAAAGACCTTATAATAAATTTAAGTATGCACTCAAGAAGAAGTTTGAATAACTTGAGATAAATCCTTGATAATGTAAAAGAATCAATAAAATTTATTGAAAATACTTTTTCAGATGATTCATTCATTTTGCAAACTGATATGTTTGCGAACTATCATTACTGAGAAAAATGCAACAACAAAACTAATGGGAAGTGAATGTAAAAAAAAAGATCCCATTTAATCCAATTGACATAGCAAAAGCCTTAAATTTTACTCACCCCTATAAAAAGGGATAACATTTAACTGGGATCAGATTTAACCAGAATTTTAACGCAATTGGCACACGGCCTAAGAAGATTTTAAATGCCCTTGTAAACTAAAAACTCGTTTTTGTCTCATTTAATTTTAAAAGTCTTTTTTGTTAAGCCATTACAGTCAACAACAGCTGATATTTTGCTGTCAGAGTAATTGTCCCTCATAGCATTATGGCTATTTCACTTTTTCTCATAGACTTCGCATGTGCGAGGGAAACAACCTCTTTTTTGAATCCAGGGATGTGAGCAAACTCAGTCAAATTAAAATATCCCTTTTAAAATATCCCTTTTCTACAATGGTGAAACTGAAAATTTTTAAATGTCTGATAAAATTTAGAAGGAGTTTAGATAAAAGCAAGTTTAGTGTTTGTTTATGAAATTGGCCATTAATCTTGTAGATCCGAGCATTAGAAGCAAAGTAATAATTTTTTAAGCTACGGAAATCGAAGTTTTTTTTAAAGATTTTGTTATTTTTTTGGATTAAAGTCAATTTTAGGGTGGAACATTTAGATAAGTGGCCCTGCCGCCTCTAACGTTGCATTTAGCTATAAAAAACTATTTATATATTTGTAGAGGAGGATTGAGGCAATAACTTTTTAAACATAATTTTTCAAAATTGTGTAATTTTTCATTCACATTTGCATTTTGAAAAGTGAAAATCAAACCGATGTAG
The DNA here is from genome assembly GCA_963921185.1 of Dasysyrphus tricinctus. Taxonomy (NCBI): domain Eukaryota; kingdom Metazoa; phylum Arthropoda; class Insecta; order Diptera; family Syrphidae; genus Dasysyrphus; species Dasysyrphus tricinctus. Next base: position 88,031,932 of record OY992531.1, read on the forward strand.
GACTCAATCTGATTTCTATTTCTAGTATGAAATAAATTAAATATTCTAAAAAAAAATTATACAAAAATGTAGCCTGACAGCCTGACATTTATCCTTTCCATAAAGGCCTTAACTTTGAAGATCGGACAATCAAAATCGATTGCTATATGCTTTCCAATCGATCAACTTGAAGGCTATTTGTGCACAACGGAACTTTTCTCCACTGAACCTGGTCAGCGGTCAACGAACAACCACTTATTGCTGCGGAGCTGTGCAGCAAATTTAGAAATAGAGACATCGTGCAGCTCTGAGCTGCATGTAGCTCTTGAGATTTTCTGCTCCCATAAGAACCTGTGTTATTTTATTTTGCTGCATGAAAAAGGCTGCACGTGTGTTTAAGCCATTAAGTTGCTCGATAGAGGGCTTTGGCTTCTCAGCCCCAAAAAAACAGCGATTGGCAAGAGTAATTCTTCGTTTGATCTCAGTACTGGTATCGTTTGCTGAGTTTATAGCGGATCCTATATAGACAAAGTCTCTGACCACCTCAAAATCATAGCTGTCTATGTTGGGTGTCCTTTCTTGTTGACAGCATATATTTCTTTTTGCTTTCATTCACCGTTAACCTCATCTTCTTTCAATACTCATGAAAGCACCACTGATATCTCGCTTTGTTCGTCCGATTATGTCAATGTCTTCAGGGTAAGCGAGTAATTGGACAGACTTTTGAAAGATTCTGGCCTCTGGTGCTGACGTGAGAGTTCTTGCACTATTCTTTCAAGAACGATGTTGAATAAGTCGCATGATAGTGCGTCGCCTTGCCTAACGCCTTTTTTGACATCAAATATATCGGTGAGGTCTTTGCTGACCTTGATGGAGCAGCGTGCATTCTCCATCGTCATCCTGCACAAACGGACGAGCTTGGCAGGGATGCCAAAACTAGACATTTCTCTATATAGCTCGTCTCTATAGATGCTGTCATACGCGGCCTTAAAATCGATGAAAAGGTGGTGGGTATCGATTTGAAACTCCCTGGGTTTTTGCCAAGATCTTCCGTAGTGCGAATATTTGGTCGATGGTGGACTTCCCTGGCCTAAAGCCACAATGACATGGACCTCAGGTTGTTGTGTTGACAAATGACTTCAGGCGTTCACAAAGTACGGCATAGAAGATGTTGTAGGCGATATTAAGAAGACTTATGCCTCTTTAGTTGGTGCAGTCTAAAGGATCGCCTTTCTTGATGATCGGACAAACAATGCTGAGGTTCCATTCATCGGGAATGCTTTCCTCTAACAATATTTTGCAGATGAGCTGCTGCATACTCCTAACCAATTCATCACCAGCCGCTATGAATAGCTCAGCCACAATGCCATCAGCTCCAGCAGATTTATTGGACTTATATATACTTAGATATATGTAGCTATCTTTACTTGGTCGAGATCGGGTGGACGGAATTGTTGGCCTACGTCGTCGTCCAGGTTGAATGGTGCAATCTGCATAGTAGCGGAATTCGGTTCGTCATTGCCGTTTAATCAATATATCAAATATATCAATAGTAAATTTATAACAACAAGTGGTTTAAATAACAGTATAATGACAAATACAATATGCTTTACAAAAGATGCTCCAAAACTCTAGAGCGTGTAGGTTTCGTCAAAAAAAGACAAAAATAGGAAAGGAAGGGGGTTCATATATCTCCCCGTTGCAACGCAAAAAATAAAATTACAAATATAAATTCGTTTTTTAACTATTTCTTCTTTTTTTTGTATTTTATATTGCTTGGTATGTTTTTTCTACTTTTAATATTTAGTGCTGCTATAAATTTTAAGTCAAGTTCTGAAAACTATATGCTAAAAGGTCTTCTAGCTCTTGTGAAAATAAAAATAACCAAATCTACTAACTTCGGTATAATATACACTCTCAGTCGTACCTATTTATTTGATTTTCTTAGAACACGCTTGGACAGTTGTCCAGCTAGTCAATGCCTAAATTCCTAAATAGTTTAGACAACTTGGTATTTATAAACGCATTCCAACAATCGCCCAAATGTGACCTCATTTATTCAGTGACATACTACCTGTATTTAGTCATTTTTGAATTAATAAATAGGCGTTTTTCTTTTTTATCTCTGAGCAGGAGGTCAATTCTCGATCTGTGAAACTGTGAAATGAAAACAAAGTTATCATTTCAGTTTTCACAGAGTTTTATCATTTTATCACTTCACAAACACGCGGAAGGCGATTCCCGAACTTGCTATGAGAAACTGCTGTCAAAGTGAGTACTAAATAGTACTAAAATGAAAACGGCCACCGCATTCTCATAGAAAAAGATGATTGTGACGTCATAGAAAGACCAAGATGGCGACTTGGGTGTTTCAAATGAGTACAATTTGTTTGTGTTTATCATTTTTCTTTTCATAGGTTTTCACAGGATGAAATGATTGTGATAAACGAATTATCATATGAAAACATTTTGGCATTTGTTTTCATTTTTTCCCAATTCGAGAATCGCATTTGGCGTGAACGCGTTATCATATTTATCACTTCACAGTTTCACAGATCGAGAATTGACCCCCAGAGCATGGAGTAGAGCTCGAGCTATCGGAGTTAGCTCTGAGCAGACTATGAGCAGAGCTCTCCGATATAATTTTGAAACACACCTGGGGCCCCTATTCGGGTTCTATGATAAAATGAAATGATAAGTTTTTTATCACGAGAGTTTTCATAGACCTTTTTCATTTTATCATATCATTTTTCCCAAAATGTTGATTCTGGTTATACCAGTGAAAAAATCAGCTGATTTTGTGCTGAATGTGTGCTGAATGAAAACAAAAATTATTTCACAGAAGTTTTTTCGATATTTACGAATGATTTGGTGGTTTGTTAAGATTATTTCCAGTGAAATTGAATAAATTAAGTCAATTTATTAAATAATCATTTTGAAATCGGTACATTTAATAAAGTTTGAAGTGTCGTACCTATGTTTTGTCCGTGTTTCCTTACTACCTACTATGAAAAAAAGAAGAGCCAGATACTGGTTTGTAAAAGTATCTCTTAAAAAACACTATATTTTTGCAATAATTCTTTTTTTTTTATTTAAGAAAACCTACAAATATTGCGAAGAAATTAATCTGTGGGAGCTTACACCAATATGAACTTATTTCTTGATAAAAATTCCTACACTCGTCCTCCCAATGAACATTCCATCTGCCAAATAAGACAAAAAGATCTTGGTTTTTACTTGCTCGCTTGGAATGAATGAGTCAATCAATAAAAACTTTTATATGTGTGTTCACAATAATTCAAAAATACTTACGTGTAGTGATCTTAATCCAAATTATTTACAACAAAGAAAATCAATAAAGAAGTGCATTATTTAAATTTTATTCATGATTCTGGTTCTTCTCAATTTATCATTAGGCTTTATCAGGCAAAATTTCTCGATGATAAATATCTTTTCATATGATAAAAGTTTGACAGACGTTTTCACGTTTTCTTTGAACCAGAATCGGAAATTGAGATTTATCACTGAAAAAACTTTTCATCGCGTTTATCATAGAACCGGAATAGCCCCCCTGGGGGTCAATTCTCGATCTGTGAAACTGTGAAATGAAAACAAAGTTATCATTTCAGTTTTCACAGAGTTTTATAATTTTATCACTTCACAAACACGCGCAAGGTGATTCCCGAACTCGATATGAAAAACGGCTGTCAAAGTGAGTACTAAAAAGTACTAACATGAAAAATGGTACCACTTGCTCATAGAAAAAGATGATTGTGACGTCATATAATGACCAAGATGGCGACTTGGGTGTTTCAAATGAGTACAATTTGTTTGTGTTTATCATTTTTCTTTTCACAGGTTTTCACAGAATGAAATGATTGTGATAAACGAATTATCATATGAAAACATTTTGGCATTTGTTTTCATTTTTCACACTTCGAGAATCGCATTTGGCGTGAAGGCGTTATCATATTTATCACTTCACAGTTTCACAGATCGAGAATTGATCCCCTGAGCTCTGAAATGTCATACGGTTCCGATGCGTTCAACTTACCCAAATTGAGTAATAACTTAATTTTCAACAGACAGCTGGCCAATCAAAAACTCAAAAAATTCAAAATAATAAACTGAAATTGATGTGTTGAATGCGTCCACTTGAAATGAGTGAAAAAAAGAGCGAAGTTGGCTGCGCTCAGCTATTTGCTCCATTCGCTCGGTCTTTTTATCCTGAGCTCATGGAGCGTACTCCGAGCTAGCTCTGATTTAAAAAAAGAAACACAAGTTGAGCGCTCTGAGTACTCGGAGCTAAAAAAGTCCCCTTTCACACGAAGAAACAAGTTGCTGGGGATTTTTTTGACGTTTTCTTTTAATCTCCTTAAAAATCTCTTGTACCTTTCATACGAGGAAACAAATTACCAGGCAATTTTTGAAATTCCCCTTGAAATTCTATTGGTTGAACACACCTTAACCTAGGTGTGAAAGGAAATGTCAAAAAATCTCTTCAAATCTTCGACCGGGGAGATTCTGTTCGCCCCTCTTTCCTCCTGCCCTTCTCACCTACGAACTAAAAGTTGCTGGCAACTCAGTTTCCTCGTGTGAAAGGGCACAAAGAAACACAGATCTGTTTTTGACAGCTCAGTGCTGTGCTCGGAGCTAAAAAAGAAAAACGCCTAATGAATTTTAGTACGCTTTGGGGCACGTTCAACTAGCTTTTCATTCGTTACAAAACTAGAAAATTAGAAAACCAGAAATATTTCAAACCACCTTATTCATTAAACGTGTCTTCTTTAAAACCAATTTCAGTGGCTAGTTAGCCATAGTGCCTGCTTACACGTGAAGAACAAAAGTGTTCAGATGTGAAGAAAATTATTCTGCAAATTTTGTTCTCCTCTTTGTGTTTTTCGTATTTTCATAATGAAAGACACGATTTGATTGGTTGGATTGGATAGCAGAAGCAATACAAAAGAAAACGTCAATTTTCTACACCGAATATTTTCAAATATTTTAAAATATTTCATCCCCCTCCCTCTTCTGCAAGTAACCCCGCTCACCATCACAAATCGCAGAAAATGCTGGAATTTCTTCACGTGTGATCAGGGACATATTGGTGCAAAATGTTAATAAATAACATTTTGGAGTTGGACAGGTGTCTAAAGTTAGACATCGCTTGGAATGGGTTTATAAATACTTATGAAGTGGAGTTCCGTCGAGTGCGGTCTTCCCACGCCTAGTCCGCAGATCATGCTTAATTTTCGCTCAATTGATATTCAAAAATGAAATGAGCTGTCAAAGAATAAAATTACCAAATTACAAATGAAAACACTTTTTGTATCTACTATCGTCAGTGAATGTTTCGCGTTGGCTCTGGGGAGTCTTTGTCCCCTTTCACACGAAGAAACAAGTTGCTGGAGATTTTTTTGGCGTTTTCTTTTAATCTCCTCAAAAATCTCTTGTACCTTTCATACGAGGAAACAAATCTCCAGGCAATTTTTGAAATTTCCATTGAAAGTCTATTGGTTGAACACACCTAAACTTAGACGTGAAAGGAAATGTCAAAAAATCTCCTCAAATCCTCGACCGGGGAGATTCTGTTCGCCCCTCTTTCCTCCTGCCCTTCTCACCCTGGAACTAAAAATTGCTGGCAACTCAGTTCCCTCGTGTGAAAGGGCACTTTAAAGGCTATCCCAAACCCACGCGAAATCATAGCGAATCATTCGCAGACAGTTTTTTGTTAATGCTAAAGAACAATAAAAAAAAATAACTGCGATTGATTCGCTATGATTTTTTTATGTGCGAAAGAAGGAGAAAGAATATTTCACCCAAAATCCAACGATGCGCCACTTTTGAAAATAGTTCTTGGCTTCAAGAAGACGGATTTTTTTTGTGCGAGTGAGAGATGTATAGTACTTAATTGCGTGAAATAAAGAAGGGTATTGAACTGAAAGGATTTTCTTTCCATAATGTAGACACGCTGTTCATCAAAATGGGCGCGTTCAATGTTTGAATAGATAGCCTATCTAGGATAGCTTTGTATCCATGTATGTGTTTGAACGCAAGTCAGCTGTTGTTGACATTTCTCATATGATAGCTTTGTATCCTAAAATTTTTAGGATAGCTTGGGATCTCTTTTCTGCCAACAGCTGTTTATTCATCAGCTGTGTTTTAACAAGGGATTACAACAACACAAACCTATCCAGATCGCTTTAGTTCGGTGTTTGAACGTGGCCAATGACTTTCAGTAAGAAGACAATTAGCCAGTTTATATTTCTTGAGCGCTCAGTAATTTTTCTCCTTTCTTTGACAGAGCCGGAGGATAAAATATAAACAGGATTCCTCAAATAGAAGTCAAAACATCTCTCTTTTTCTTTTCTTCTTATGTAATTAACTGCGACAAAATATAATTGAGCAAGCGAATCCAAAAAATTTCAGTCTCAGTTTTTAAGGGGAAATGTGAGGAATTTTTGTGAGGAATCGTGTTTATATTTCAGAGTCCTCTGAGATCTCAGAAATATAAACTGGCCAAATTGTTCAGTTTATATTTCATGAGCACTCACTGAGCTGACGGAGCAAACATTTTTTTTATTTAGTATTTGACAGCAAAACTGGGGAAATTCTCTGAGCCCTCAGAAATATAAACTGGACAATGTAGACAGGCACATAAGTTATTAAAATCTATGAACAGATCTAACTCCATTCTCCCCTACAAATACTAGCGTGCTTTTGCTTTCTGTTTCGTTAAATCGTTAAGTTTATAAAAAGTCATCGTGAAAGCTCTATTCAAATGTCATAACCAGCTGACGCATTTGTTTGTTGTTATTCCATTTTTCACTTTTCGTTTCGTATTTTGTTTTATTTTTTGTCAACAAAATTTTGTCACCAATGGAAAAGTTTAAAAAATAAATAAAAACGCCATTAATATTTGTATATACATATAGAAACCTACAGACAAACTCACAAGTACCTGAAACGTATTTAAAATTGTGATTTAATTATATTTAGTGTGCAGTGTAAGGTGCATGTTATTCCGAATCAAATTCAAGTGTGTTATCATCATCATTTATTTAAGACGAGTATTGTTTCTTATCTAATCTATCTACCTAACTCCCTGATTAGTTAAGGTAGAGGCTACTCAAATAAGTAAGTACAATTAAATTACTACACAAGTGAATTACTTATTTATTTTATTCAATAATCCAAACCGTGACGAAATTCAATTGAATTCTGTTTATCTTTTAAGTTACTCATTCTTCATTCGCCGACGAACGACAGAAAGAAGAGGCAGCTTAGTGTACCTATACATCGTTCTTCATTCCAGCAAAACTACAAAATTAATAAAATTGATAATCTCTGAATAAAACTACTGGCTTACATTTTACATGAGATCAGGTTTAGCGATGGGAATGATGCGGCAAGTTGTTAGTTTACATTCAGCATTGAGAGCGTTTGGAAGTCTCTCACGAACGTGTGATAGCAGTTTCATGAAACACGCACCTGTTGCAGTAGCAAATAAAGAAAACTTTTGTCGGTTGCATCATTGCAAGGAAGGAGCCATGGCTATACCCATGCGAATCCCGTTTTCACCAGACTTCTTCTTCCGTCAGGTAAGTAGTTAGACTTAACATTTGCCATGATATATGATTATGTGATACTTTTCATCCAAATTAGTTATTCGATTCGGTTAGCAGTACTTATACATATTTGTTGGCCGATTTAAATACACACGAAGCTGTAATAATTGATCCAGTATTAGAGCATGCAAAACGCGACGCACAACTTATTAATGAGCTTGGTTTCACACTGAAGTATGCAAGTAAGTTATATACCTACATACCTAGGTACAAAAATTTCGATGCTGGTTTCTTTTTGTGCATTCCTGTTAATATAAGATGCTTTCTATTTTACGAATTCCATAATTGATAGGCAGTTTTTGTATATCTAATCTAAGCTTTGATTATTTTAGTTTTGTTTGCTTAGTTTATATTATTGTACCGAAGACATTGATACCAACACATTACTTTTTTCATAAAATTAAAGTAATTATTTCTTCTTTGTCAAAAGATGGGCTTAAGTTTTTAAGTATGTACCTGAAAACCCTAAACAGTGAAAACCCAGAGTACTTGATTTTAACCTACGTATGTAACTCTTAACTGCAACAGTTATAGACTTATTATATCAGCTATCCAGGGCTTTGCTACTACATTATTATGTTATCTCAAACAGTTCCTACCATAAAATTCAAGTTAACAGATTCTATTAATTTTTATTCGTGTTTAGAGACGTAGACTCTGGTTCTTATAGAGTTTTGTTCGATTCTTACTTACTTAAAACCAAACTAGTTTTTCAAGTAGGTAGTTTAAATTCGTGTAGATTAGAGATAGTCGCGTTAGGCAGGTTGCCCTCTATTGATAAGTCCTGCAAATAGGCATCGCGTTTGCAAACTGGATACTCCTTTTTTTATCTATTTTCTTGGTTTCGAACTTAAAAATTAAATAAAAAAACAAATTAAAATGTTAGTATTGCATAGAAATTGTATTTTTGATCAACAACTTTAGAAACATTTTTCGATACTTTAGTTTACGAAGTTTTAACAGAGATGTTGGCACTTTGGTAAGCCAAACTCATCGACTTCGGTTGCACCCATTAATTAAATGCTATCTGTCCCGGATTCTCTACCAAGATCTGCTGTAGATCATGTCCATTGCTATCTCGTCATCCTTGTCATAAAAAAAAATTAAGAGCCGATTTTAAAACAAATGCAAGTACATTTAACTACTAACTGCATTTTAACTCAAACCCGTCAGGATTTCTCGCAAGTACAAGCTGCAAAAGGGTACTTTTACTTGTTGTAAATTATATTTATAAAAAGGGCGACTAGAGATATTAGGTGTGCTAATTGCTATACTAGAAAGCGTTTGACACATTCAGTCAGGTGCCAGATTGTGCAATTCCTACAACGAATACATAAAAATATATAAAAATAGAAACTCCTTTTGACTAATAGAGTAAATGCTGCTTTAAAAATGCTGATGAATAAACTCTTGCAAAGATTCGCTCAACCACTGCTAGATACTCATTTGACAGATAGCTACGAGCTGCCAAACTGTTATTAGAATAAAATGGGTTAGTTCGAAAAAAATAAGTTGACTTATCCTCAAGATTTGGCTAAGGAAGCCAAGCTGCAATGAGCGCTGATAATTTCAAACGCTACAAGTCTGCTAGACCATACGGCTTACTACTAGGCGAACTCTGAAATGACTTAATATATTATTCTGCAAATGGAGATAATTTTCAATAGTTTTTTTAATCTGGTCCGCAATAATCAGTTATTGAAAAAAGTTTATGCCCGAAGTTGGTAAAAGTTCCCATGTAAAACTGAAAGATCTAAGACCTTTTGATATTGAACATTTCGAACAACAGCAAACACTTGGGTGCGCTACCACCAAGTTTATAGGCTGGAGTTGTAGCCATTTAACAAGACTGCCAACTCGATTATCAGATTTCTTGAGTGCAGCTTATTCTGGTATTCTCGTTTTTAGTTGACATACTCTGCTGATTACCTGTTGCAATAGAACTTTCATTGAGATTGAACAACCATGTGCTTTGGTAGTGTGATATTAAGGACATCAGGGTCTGATGCGCTTGGTGCATACAAAATAAATACATTTTGTGGCGCGACAGCTCGTGGACTTAAACTCTTAACCCATTCCTGTTTGCGTGTTGTTGGCAAGAACGGAGGGGACTTAAATTTGTTTGCCGAGTCAAAACGGCTAGATGAAAAGCACTTATTCATGACAACAAATACTCTTGGAGAATTTTTCAGTTCCTCGCAAGAGCCTGTACCTAACGTTTTTTGTTTTTATGTGATGCGACACTAACCATTATGCCACGAGGTACTGCTTGCTACATGGTTCGTTCGAATTTACTACTAAATATGTTGACAAATATGCAATCGCATCTGGGGCATTTCTGCAAAAAATATCTGTCATTAGAGAATCGCCACAACAATGAGCTATTGACAACCCTGGAAGCGGAGAGTGATTGTCTATGCGGATGAATCTTGAAAGAACTCTTAAAAGACACTTTAAAATAGCTGGTCAGATCGATGTGGATTAATGTATCTTACCTTGTTCTGTAAATATAAAATTCCCAATATAGACCCCTTTCTTCCAACCACTACCATTCCAAGACGAAATAAAAAAATATAAAAGTTAGAGTCAAAAAAGCCACAGTTGTAGTTTTCTCATAAAAAAAGAAGCCTTTTGAAATAAATGAGAACTCTAACCTTGCATTATACAATTGCTTCAAAGATTAGACCGATACTTAAATTCGGCGCTGTAGTACTGTGGATCGCCCTAGGTAAAGGGATAAATCGTGATAAACTAAGGAAAGTCCAACGTTCAGGGATCTAACATCTAACTTAAAACAATCCGGCCCAGTCGATGCAATTGAGAATAAGGAGCTCATAATTCGGATTCATCGAACCGAAAACAAACAATTGAGCCAAATTATGAAATACCTATGCTCCATTATATCGACTAAAATCGATTATATTAACTTGGCTGCCCTATGCCCAGCTTACCGGAGCACTTTGCACTTGTTCCTCTACAGTATTCAGCAAACAAACGGTCGCTAGCACAATCATTCGTCTTATAGCGTCTTTAAAGAGGATCGATAATGAGATTGGCCACTCCGTCATCTTCAACATATTCAGACCACCTGCAATTTACGTATACATATTTTCACCATCCTCCAGTTACAATTTAACAAAATCCTCTAAGATATCATCCTGTTCAGATCCACCTGGTGGACGTGACATTCTTGGACCACGAATCGTTTAGTTTTTACAACGACGACGCGACGGATCAAAAATTGTTGAAGGAGTTGGTTTACTCCGATAGACTAAATTTTAGTCTCATTTATCTTCCATATCATTTCAGCGTGTTCCAGGTGGAACATTTGCTGTCTAGTGTTGTCGATTTTGAAATAATCGAACCTTTCCTCTCATTATTTTAAATCTATTTCTGTTTTATTTCTCAAAATAGTTGTTACTTGGTCTAGATTGTTTTTGAAACGCAGCTACTAATCGAACCAAATTTTATATGAATTTCAGTGAACACTCATATGCATGCCGATCACATTACTGGTAGTGGTTGGTTAAAACAGCTCCTTCCCAATGTTAAGAGTTTAATTTCAGCCAATAGTGGTGCTAAGGCTGATAGACTTCTTAATGATGGCGAAAAAGTAAATTTCGGAAGACATATAATCGAAACAATATCAACCCCAGGTCACACAAATGGCTGTATGTCATTTATCATTCACGAACAAGGTACTGTCTTTACTGGAGATGCTGTACTTATTCGTGGATGTGGTCGAACCGATTTTCAAGAAGGTGATCCAAGAAAATTATACGAAAATGTTCATTCGAAAATTCTTTCTCTCCCTGATAACTTTCGTATTTATCCAGCTCATGATTATAAGTAAGTAAAAGTGGAGTGGAATACCTTATGTTTCTCAATAAATTTATTTTCAGAGGTCAACTAGAGAGCACTGTATATGAAGAAAAAACCTTGAATCCACGTTTGACGAAAAGTCTTGAAGAGTTTGTTACAATAATGAACAATTTAAACTTGCCAAAGCCAAAACAAATTGGTAGGGTTTTTATAATTTTGTAACCTGTATTTGAATACATTCTAATATAATTTTTCTTTTTTAGACAAGGCTGTTCCTGCAAACCGTGAATGTGGTCTTTATGACATTCCAAAGTAAACAAATTTGGCTGCGAGGAAATTTTAAAATAATCTTTTTATTCTATCAAATGTACCTTTTGAAATAAAATATATTTTCTTAAAATATTTATTTAAAAGTTCTTTAAGATTATAAGTTGCTTTGAAATAACACTAAAATGTTTAAAAGGAAATACCAAAACTAAATTGTCTAAATAAAGAAAATAAATGTATGTATGTTAATAATAATCAAAGTCTTTATCTTAACTGTATACATTTTATTACGAATACCTACAGGACAATACTACGAAAAATAACGGTCCACATAGCCCTATTTCTTACATTTACTTAAATGAAACAGTACTTCCAGGTCAGAATAGTCAAACACTGCATTTTATCTGGAAGAATACAAAAACAGGGCTCCGATCTTAGTTCCTTGTTTTCAAAGAGTTTCAAATTGAAAATGGAAAACGGCAAGTTCAGGGTTTTGATTCTGAGACATTAATCCATTTTCTATATATTAATACGTAAACACTTTTCTATATCTCCCTTTTTAACTGACTCAATGGCAACGTGAATATGAAAATAGTTTTTTTATTTCAAATGTGTAGCCAATCGCTCTGTCAGAATCTAATTTTTATATTTATATGTTGCCGTTAAGATATAGGGAAAGGTCGGGCGGTACCTTCTTATAAATCTGAATTTATTCGAAAATAAAAGCTATGAGGTTTTTTATTGCAAGGTTTTTTTTTATTTAAACCAATTTTCATTTTCCATTAGGCAGTAAAAAACATTTCATTAAACTATGATCTCGGAAATTTTGGATTTGAGTAAGAATTTCTGAACTTAGAAGGTGGTACAATTTTGCATTTCGCATAGTTATTCATTTTTGATATGACATGAACTATTTTGTTTGGTGTTAAAACAAACTAGTATTTTTATTTCATAAACCGGACAGATATAAAGTCAAAATTCTGATATTTTGTTCTTAATTAAAAAAAAAAATAACTTGTGCAAAAACAATGCAATTTTAAATAGACCTGATGAATATCGGTTGTCAATATTAACGATTTTCAAAGCTAAGGTGATTACAGTTAATTAAATTTGTTATCAGGAATGGCAAAATGATAAAGGGCTGTTTAAACATTTTTTTTTTTTTTTGTAAATTCATTTTTATTTTTAATTCATCTTAAAACTATCTTAAAGCTAGACAAAAATTCATAAAAACTAGCCTACTTATCAATATCTTACAACTAACTTACTGGCCCCATTCGGGCGCTCTAAGTTAAACTAATAACTTAATGCTAATGCCTTTCGGCCTAAGAACTATCTTAAAACTAGAATCCATATCGGTTTTATTTTTCACCGAGAAGAATTTATAAAAAACTCGGTATCCTTTGTCTTTATTTGCTGTTTAAACATTTGCACATGGTGAGAGTGCAGTTGATTCGAGTACTAAGTTCGAGTTGATTTTAAATGTCTGCGCGATTTTCGATGACCTACCAAATTATTGGTGTCACTAAAAATAGCCATTAACGTTAAAACGTGATGGTAAATTGACGGTTACAAGATTCATGGAGATTTTCAACGGACCTCTAGTCGCACGGGGCTCTTTCAACATAGAGCCCGTAGATTTTCCATTGAAAATCTCTACTAACTTTGCGACCGTCCCTATGACCACCTCGACGTGAACTGTCCCTTTATGAAATTTGCCCCAAAAGGAGATTATTTTATCGACGTAAAAAGTTATGAAGTAAAGATATCAAAACTCTTCTTGTTTCTGTTTGCGTTAGTGCAACATAACCTTTTTAATGTATGTACAATGTACATACCTATAGAATAGAATACAGAATCTAAAATGTAATAGGTACATCGACAAAATGTTTATTTGACTATAATTCTTTTCTCATTTTTATTGCAGACTATTCTTTCACAAAAGAACTACAACAACTCTTCCAAGCATGCAGGACAAGATAAAGACAGTCTAGAAGCAAGGGTAAGTAAAACAATAATATTAAACCCTTCAAAATCAAATACAGGTATACAGGTTGAATAAAAAAAAAATATGCATAATAACGAGGGGTCTATACCCCCCGTTTAGGCGGAAGGCCGAGTTTCTAAAAAAATTGACATAGTATGGAAGCAAAATTGTTAAAACCCAACAGAAGCATGATCATTAGACGCGTTATTTACTTACGATAGTTATATAAATGCTTGTAGTTCCTTGTGGCATATTGGTTAGTGCGCTGCACACTGGGACCTCTTGTAAGGAGAGCGTGCTCAAAATGCAAAATTGAAACTAACGGTTTCGAATAAAATTGTAATGTGGATTCAAAGTTGACATGATTGCTTATCAATATGTCAAGTTTTGAAGTTTTGGAAGACAGAAATGTAGTAGAAAATAAGCGATAAAAGCAGCAATTCATGTAAATTCTAAAATCCATTGCGCAGTTGTAGGTTATTTGAAAATTCGAAAAAAATAAATTCGTGGTAAATACAAAAATAAAAAAAATATATTTGCATCAAATGAAGGTCAGTAAAAATAAAAAAAAATGTTTTTATCAAATTAGATCAACATATTTCACTTGCATTTTAAGAAAATTGAAAAGTTACGTAAAAAATGTTAAAATTTTTTTTTTTGATTTTGCGCACGATGCTTTTAAAACTGAATACGTGGTCTAGTAGTATCAATATTCGTCTAAATGAAACAGAAGTCAAAAGTGAGAGCATGGTGCGCAAAACCGAAATAAGATTTTTTGAATATTTTCTACGTAACTTTTCAATTTTTTTTTTAAATGTAAGGGAAATATGTTGTTCTAATTTGATAAAAATATTTTTTCATTTTCCACTGACCTTCATTTGATGCCAATATATTTTTTTTATTTTTGTATTTACCACGAATTTATTTTTTTCGAATTTTCAAATGACCTTCAACTGCGCATGGGATTTTAGAATTTATTTTCTATTACATTTCTGTCTTCCAAAACTTCAAAACTTGACATATTGATAAGCAATCATGTCAACTTTGAATCCACATTATAATTTTATACGAAACCGTTAGTTTCAATTTTGCATTTTGAGCACGCTCTCCATACATGAGGACCCATTGTGCGCTGGACTGTCATGCCGAAAAATCATGACAAATTCTCCAAGAGTATACTTTTCATGGTAGTACCTCGTGGCTTGATGGTTAGTGCGTAGGACTGTCATGCCGAGGGTGTGGGTTCGATTCCCAGCCGTGCCACCTAAAAACAGAAATGTTTTATTCGAGGTACTGCCTCTTGCGAGGAACTGACAAATCCTCCAAGAGTATACTTGTCATGAAAAAGTGCTTCTCATTTAGCCGTTCGGACTCGGCAAAAAACTGTAGGTCCCCTCCATTCCTGCCCAACAAACACGCACACAGGAATGGTTGTGAGTTGTAAGTCACTAGGCCCTGGTTCTCCTCGAGCTGTTGCGCCACCCAATTTATTTATTTATACTTTTCATGAATAAGTGCTTCTCATCTAGCCGTTCGGACTCGGCAAAAAATTATAGGTCCACTCTATTCCTGCTAACAACACGCACACAGGAATGGTTGAGAGTTGTAAGTCACTAGGCTCTGTTTAGCGGTCAAAATAATAGCAGTGTTCGCAGGGTTTTGGTAATAATATATTGTTTTTTTGATATTGTGATTATTTTAAGTATATTAATTTCAAGTTCTAAGGTAAGACTTCGAGTCGAGGCCCCATAGTATTCACATATTTATACCCGTAGTAAACACTGCACTATGGAGAATCATTCCTCAACTTTGTCGCGATGGCAAAACTTATTCGGAAATTTAAAACATACACTTAAAGTCTCTGCAAATATAATTTCAAATGCGAAGTATAATAAAGAGCAAAAGAAAAGATTTTGTCCTCAAAATGTCTTAGGAGGATTGGGAGTTGCTCGAAGGTCTTATCCCACTTGCCTGCTATTGAGATAAAAAATCTTTTAAATGTGAGAGTTAGTGTTGGAACTTTCAGGAGAATATTAGAAATACAAAATTTCAATACAACATTCCCAATAAAAGTTAAACTTTTCGATATAAAATACATTCCCAAAAGAAGTCAGTTTACTAAGGCCCATATACGCGAAAATACTTAAAACATGGTAGTGATCTAGCATAATGGCTTGGGTTGCTTTTCATACAATGGTGTAGGAGCCGCATACAGAATAAATGGTGTGATGGATCAGTATGTTTACATTGCAATTCTTCAGGGAACCATGCTACCCTATTAAGAGGAGGAAATGACAATCAGATGGGTTTTTTAACAACGCAATGACCCGAAGAACACCAGCAAATATGCTAAGGTGTGGTTTGGGTCAGTAATATTTTAGTAATGGATTGGCCTCCCCAATCAACTGACCTCAACCCAAAAGAGGACCTTTGGGCATATTTAAAAAAAAAGTAGTTGCAGCTTCCACACCCACTAATAAAACAATAAACAGCTTTGGGTCACAGTGGAGACTGCATCGAAAGTTATCCATTGGAGAGATTTTATTCTTTATTGGATTCCATGAAGTGACGATGTGAAGCAGTAATAAGGGGTCTACAACCAAATATTTACCACTTTTCTTATAATTTGTTATCAACATTTTGGTTATTTTTCCAATTTTTATGAATACTGCTATTTTTTTTTTGCTTTTAAGACAACTTTTTTGTTTTTACTTTTTTATTTTTTATAATTAATGTGGCTAGATAAATTTTAATAAATGTACATATGTACATAGGTACTATGTAGATACTATGGCAAGTTATGCAGTCGTAAAAAATCAAACTCGAGATTTTGATTACACTTGTTATTACTATGATAAAGAAGACGAAAAAGTTGGTCTCACATTTCGTCTGAATGTCCGTTCAGTTACAGCCTAATCGGCTGGAACGATTTTCTTCAAACTTGGTACTGATTTTTAAAATAATTTTTTTTTGGATTTAAAAAAAAAAAATCAAAACGTTTTTTTGAAAATTATATTTTGAAAACGTCATGATCAATTTTTCGAAATTCGATACTTAAGAATTTTTTAAGACTCCCAAAAATATTTTGAAAACAAATTTTACTTTTATGAAAAATAACGGTACCTTCCATACAAAAGTTAAAAACCGTTAACGAAAATATTTTCTTCCTCAAGACCAACTCATATGATTTTGATAAACCTTTTTCTATATGTTAAAATTAGAACGATCTACTGCCAAAAATTATTTATTTTTTACACTTAGCAACTATTAGTACTACCTCTCATCCATATCAGAATTTTCAAAAAATAAATTTCTCAAAAACGGAACGACAATTTTTTTAAATTTAATTTTTATATGCACCTCAGCCTCTTGACAAGGGCGTCCGCAGTATCTCGTGGAAAAGTGGGGGGGCAAACTCATTAAAAAAATAGTTTTGGTACAGAAATCTTTCTATAAAATGCTTTCAAAAGAAAACAAATTGCCTAAATGTATGAAATATATTCCGATTGGGGAAGAGGGGGGCAAGTTAGAAAAAAATAAACATTTTTGAATTTAAAAAAAATCTTGACTTTTTGTTATTTTTTTGAACACAACAAAGTTGATTTTTTTTAAACTACAACGTAACGGTTTTAAGCACAATTTCGAATACAAACAAAATAATTTATGCAAAAATAAGGGTACCTACCATACGAATGTTAAAAACCGGCTAAGAAAAATCTAATTTTTCTCGAAAATGTCTTCTATAATTTTGATGCAATTTTGTCTGTGTACTAAATTTAAAATATAATAATATTTTTTGAACTTTTCAAAAAATTTCAAAATATTTTTCTGGAAAATCCATATCTCAAAAACGAGTTGATAATTTTTTGTATTAAATTTTTATCTGCACATTAATAAATCCTTAAAATTCGTATGCCAAAATTCTTCCTTAAATTAAAAAAAAAAATCATAATTCATATTTTTCAAGAATTGAGATCTCATTTTGTTGTCCTCACTTCAACCATTTGAACCATTAAAGGTTTTTTTTTGCGATTTAAGCAACGAATTTCATGCCTCTAAATATTTTTCTCTCGTGATGTATTTATATATTAAAACCTAGTTTATATGGAGTAGAGCTCACTTAAACTTCTTTATTTGAGCTTAATTCATTCGCTCCACTTAAACAGAGGAATTTCATTTTCTAATTTTCTTCAACTTTTCATAACCTGTTTAAGTGCGTTCGGATGAACTAGTTATTCGAAGGCTAAAATAGTCCATCCTAATACTTACTTACTTACTTACTTATCCGGCTCCCGATCCAAGAAGGGTCTCTGCCTGAGATATTGCGGTCTTCCATCGGTTGCGGTCCCTCGCACGCTCCCTCCAGTCGTCGAGACGAAGCGCTCTTGCGTCTGTGACCGCCTGGTCCCTATAGCGGAGGTTCGGTCTTCCTGGTCGTCTCGAACCTGGGGGCTGGGATTCGAAGATTTTCTTGGCTGGAGCGTTGTTGTCCATTCTCTCGATGTGGCCGAGCCAGTGTAGTCGACGTGTTTTGGCTCTTTGGACTACATCCACATCTTGGTACAGCTCGTACAATTCACGATTGAATCTTCTCCTCCAATCGCCCACTTCGCATATAGGACCAAATATCCGCCGAAGAATTTTTCTCTCGAAAGTGCCCAGTACCAATTCCCCTTTTTTACTTATCGTCCAGCACTCGGCGCCGTAGAGTAGAACTGGTAAAATTAGCGTTTTGTATAGAGTGCACTTTGTCTTTCAGGAAAGGAGTTTTGAACCCATTTGTTTGGCCAAACCGAAGTAGCAGCGGTTCGCTAGGGTAATTCTTCGTCGGATTTCCACTAAGGTGTCGTTCGTGGAATTGATGTTTGTTCCGAGGTAGGTGAACTCCTTGACTACCTCGAAATTACTGCTACCAACAGTGACGTTTTGTCCTAGGCGATGGACAGATGAGGCTTTGTTTGTTGATAGCATATACTTTGTTTTGTCCTCATTCACTTCAAGACGAACTCGTTTCGCCTGTTCATCAAAAGCTGTGAATGCTTCAAGTACAGCTCTCTTGGCACGGCCGATGATGTCGATGTCGTCCGCATAGCCAAGAAGTTGAGAAGACCTGTTAAAGATAGTGCCTTCCATGTTAACACCACTCTTGCGCACTATCTGCTCCAGGACTAGGTTGAAGAAATCACATGCGGCATAGCTGGATCAGTTTTTTCGGGATCCCGAGTTCCGACATCGCCAATAGAAGCTCTTGGTGACTTATGCTATCATATGCGGCTTTGAAGTCGATGAATAGGTGGTGGGTCTCGACTTGAAATTCGTTGGTCTTTTCCAGGATTTGCCTCAATGTGAAGATTTGGTCTATCGTTGATCTGCCTGGCCTGAAGCCACAATGGTACGTGCCGATCATAGTGTTGCAGAAAGGTTTTAGACGCTCACATAGTACGTTGGATAGGACCTTGTAAGCAACATTAATCAGGGATATGCCTCTGTAGTTCTTGCAGGACATAGGATCACCTTTTTTGTAGATTGGGCATATGGAGCTATTTGACCAGTCGTCGGGCATACTTTCCTCCTCCCAAACTTGGTTGATGAGCTGGTGCATGCACCCTACCAGAACATCTCCTCCATACTTGAAGAGTTCCGCTGGTAGGCCATCCGAGCCGGCGGATTTGTTGTTCTTAAGCTTGTGGATGGCTTTCTTAACCTCTTCAGTACTGGGTGCTGGGACTGGATCTTCATTGACTGGTCTAATGCTTCTTTGTTCCCCTGTCGCCTCCTCTACATAATGCCCATTAAGCAGCTGCTGGAAATGCTGCTTAAACACGTCTACAATTCCCTGTGCTTCGGTGACTAGGTTCCCTTCGCTGTTTCGAAGAGCTTGCGTGCCAGTCCTATAACCCGATGCCAGTTGCTTGGCTGTTTTGTAGAACCGGCGAGTGTTGGTGGTGGTGCTGGACTCTTCGAGATACTTGAGCTGAGAGGCTGCGGATGCTCTTTTCTTTCTACGCAGGGTTTTTTTCTCTTTCCTTCTCTTTTCACGGAACTCCTCTCTTGCTGCTCTTGTTTTCCGTTGCAGCATTTGCATTCGTGCATTTTCCGTCTCCTGCTTCAGTACCGCGCATTCATCATCATACCACGGGTTCTTTTTTCTGGGTGGTTGATAGCCTATGGTGGTCTCGGCTGTCTCCTTAATAATGTCGCGATACTGGTTCCACTGGTTGTTGACGCTTGTGGCTGGGTGTACGGCAGAGAGTTTCCCGGTCAATTGCTCACTGTAGTCTCTGGCTTTCTCAGATGTGCTAAGGCATGCGATGTTGAACTTCTTTCTTTGGGCGGTCTTCGTTTTCTTTTCGTTGGACAGTCGGGCTCTGAACTTTGTCACAACAAGAAAGTGGTCAGAGTCCACGTTTGCACCTCGAAAAGTTCGCACGTCCAAGATGTTCGATGCGTACCTTGCGCCAATTAGCACGTGGTCGATTTGGTTGGCAGTTCGACCATCTGGAGATCGCCAGGTTGCTGTGTGTATCCTTCGCCTGGGCAACCTAGTGCTTATCACCGTATTACGAGCTGCAGCAAAGTCGATTAGTTGGAAGCCGTTGTCTGTTGTCGTTTCGTGGAGGCTGTGCTTTCCAACTAATCCGCCAAAGATGTTTTCCTTTCCGACTTTAGCATTGAAGTCTCCGAGCACGACTTTGACATCGTACTCCGGACAGGCTCCGTAGGCTCCGTCCAGGAGGTCGTAAAACTCCTCCTTGTTAGACTCCTCAGCTTCATCGGTAGGGGCGTGTGCACATATTAGGCTGATGTTTTGGAAGGTAGCTTTGATGCGGATCACAGCCAGGCGATCGCTTATCGGCTTAAAATCGATGACTTTTGATCTGAGTCGATTTCCCACGACGAATCCGCATCCTAGCATGTGCAGTCTTTGGTGACAGCTGTAATAAATGTCACAATCTTTTCTTTTCGTTATACCTGATCCTATCCATCGTATCTCCTGGATCGTGGTAATGTCTGCCTTGTACCGCGAGAGGACAGATTCAAGTTTTTGAGTAGCATCTGGTGTGTAGAGTGTCCTTACATTCCAGGTGCATACTCGTAGATCATAGTCCATTTTCGTTCCGGGTCTGGTTGCCATTTGAGGGGGGTCGTTATCCGAGGCTTCCCGCGTCTCTCTCATAACAATTGTTGTTTTTACTGTGGTCGGGTCGTTAGCCCAACGCACTAACCTCTAATCTGTAGGGCCATAGGTTTAATGTTGCAATTCTTTCCTTGATCAACATTCGCACTTACAAGTTTAGCAAGTCCTGGCATAAAGCCAAGACCAGTATCCGGCGGCTACCAACTTGGAGGTATTGTAAGCACTTGATGTGTAGGAAAAGATACAGCTCGAGGCCCCCAGTTCCTACAACATCCAACCACCCCATCCTAATACACTTAAGATAAACTGGTTTTGCCCCGATAAGGTTATTCAATATTTCAGGCCAATCTAGTTATTCCTAGACCAAACTATAGTTTATCCTAAGCCAAGCTATAGTTTATCCCAGGCCAAACTATAATTTATCCCAGGTCAAACTAAAGGTTATCCAAGGTCAAACTAGCTTCGCCTTGGATGAACTGATTTCTAAGTTTTGAAGTGATTCCTCAAAATATGGCCTCAGGATATAAGATTCCAACAATAATTTTCAGGCCTTATTTCACTTTGTATAATTTACTTGCGCTAATAGAGAAGCTATCGAAATACCGATTTTGTTTATACATCTCTTACTCGCCGATGGCTTTCAACAGGATCCCTATATTGAAAAGCCCCAAAATTATTGTTGGTGTCTTATTTCTTGGACCTAATTTCATGAAGCCGCATCAAAACTGTGAGATCATTTCGGCGAAACTAGTTTGGCCTAGGATAAACTAGTTTGGCTTTAATATTGAGTAACCTAATCTGGCAAAAATAGTTTATCAGAATTGTTTAAAGATGAACTAGTTTAGCCTAGGAAAACCATTTTATCCCAACGCACATGGGCCAAACTAGTTTGGCCTAGGATAAACTAGTTTGGCCTAAGAAACAGTTTGGCCGATAGCATACACACAAATTTTTTAATTCTAATCTCTGTGAATAATTACGTCCGACTCAGTCCTGAATTTCATTTTTTCTTGGAAGAAACAGCAACGTTTATGGATTTTTTTCAAAACAAAGTCCGGAGTAACTCCCGTGATTCGTCAATCGAAACGGATACCTCTATGATAATCTCTTGAAAATAACACTTTGACACTGCTCAGTTTAGTCCTATGCTTAGCTCTAACTACTTATAAGCTAATATTGTTTAATTTGTATTTTTTTTTTTAATTCATTTTAGATGTCTAACCTTGAGATTTCATTGAGCTCTGCGAACCAATTGAATGGTCGGAGAAGAAAAGGTTCATCGTTGGGTGGAGCATTATCATCTCGATCTGCGCGAACTGAAGCGAAAGAGCTGCGCTCTGCTTTGCAAGATCGTGAAGCTGTAATACAAAATTTAAGAATTCAATTGTGTTTGGGAAAACTACCACGGCCATCAGGACCACCACTAGAAGATTCAGAAAAGCCAGCAGCAGAGCAAAAGTTATTACGACTAAAAGCTGATGCTGAAAATAAACGAATTGCAATACGAAATCTGAAGACTGCTCTTGATAAACTAGATATAACCGAGTAAAATATTGAAATTTAAAATCTCTTGAAAATCTTTTATCTTATTTGAACTTTTTTCAGCAACATTGACACCCGAATAAGGCAAGCTGAGCTTGAGTATGCATTGGGACGAGAGGAGCTTCAATTACTATCGATAGTCGAAGAAGCAAGGGCTTTACAAACACGGTTAGATAAATCCAAACCCGAGTTGAATTCGTTGTACAGGTTTGTATTTTATTTTATTAATTTCCAATCATGATAAAGAATCTATTTATTTTATAGCCTAGTTCAATCAGGAATCAATCTTTGCCTGCATGCTGTTCAAGCGACAGTTGGTCGCTGGGATGCTCAAGTGAAACCTGAAGCTCCAGGACTGTATGTTGACTGGGCACTCGAAGGCGAAGGTCTCTACAAAGGTGACCGCCTGCTTGAAGTCAATGGGAAGCTAGTCACTTGCAAGACTAAGGAAGAATTGCAAAAACTTATTGGAATTTCTGGGGAATGCCAATTGGTGGTGTTGCGTAAGAAAGCAACGACTATTCCACAAAAACAAATCGATCAGCAAAAAGAAGATAATCTACGGCTCCAACATAGAATCTCATACCTAGAAGAACAAGTCAAAGAATTACAACAAACAAAAGAGCAACCCACCAATGGGACAACTTCGGGACATGTCACCAGTATCAGCATATCATCACTGCCATCAACACCTCCTGAAAAACCATTGGTATTCCAAAGAGGCAACTATATTACCACATTAGTTGGTGGAAAACCAATTGAAATTATTGGAACGCCGAAGAATAGTTCAACTCATGTTACCAAGACCTTGATTAAAGATGCCAAGCACGAGAGAGAACGCAGCAGTGTCGGTTATTTGCCAATGAAATCATTGTCTGCCTCGAAAATATCCATCAATAGTGACTCCCATGCCTATTCAATGCAAAAGAAAGAAAAAGAGCGTAAGGAGCGCTATGGAGGAGACAGGTCTCTGCAACGGCCAAGTAGACTAAGTGAACAGCATCGAAGCAACTTACATGCCAGAAGTGTGGAGCATTTAAATCATTATAGTGGGTAGGTCTATGTTCCTATTTCAAAACTCCTTCATTTTATAAACTTTTAAGAATCTTGGTTTGAAAAGTATTGTTCTCAAAGCCTTTAGCAGCTTTCATTTTTGTAAGCTATACAAATTGAATCACATTTTATTCAAAGACAATCATAACTTTTCTAATCATTTTCAATGAATTTCCATAAGTTTTGAAATTAATTTGTTGTTTAAACTAAATTTCAGACACGACAGACGTCGAGAAATGCATAAATCAGAAAGCGCACGCAAGCATTCTAATGATTCAAGAAGCGTTAAAAGCCTAGATTTCGATGGTGAAAACGAAACAAAAAAATCCCACAAAGGAGATAATACATCTGATAACCGAGTCCGTCCGACGCCACCAAAAAAACCTCTAAGGCTATCTCTACAACGAGCCCAGAGCCTTCAAACTGTTGAATTAAATCCAAACAGCGATGCCGATAAAAAACGAACCCTCAAACGAGCTCATTTTACAGAAAAATCGCAGGAGGCAATTCTCATTGAGAATTGCTCTCCCTTGCACACTTCATCGTTAGGACGTCAAAAGCATAACATTTGAAAATTACTGAATGTTCTTTTCAAGAAAAACGATGAGAAACCAAATTGATTACAATGAGAAGGACATAGAAGTTGAGAGTTGGCTTGGAATCAATATATAATGATCCTTAAAATTTTGATTTGGCTAATTGATTCGTTATGCAATATCAAAAGCCCACCACGGATTTGTAAATAGACTTTATTTTAATAATACATTTAATATTGGTGGTTTCGTTAAGGACTAGAAATGTATGTACATACAAATATTAATTATATTTTATATAGGAGGAAATGTGCAAATTTTAGGGAGCTACATAATTAGTTTTAACACTTATATTTAAATATAAAACAAAAATGTGTTTCAGCTTCCTACCATGTTATAGGTATTTAAGTTAAAGTGTAATGCAAATAATAAATGTTTAATTAAAATGTATTCATTTTGTTTGGTAGTGCATTATGTAAGTATATCAATATTATTTTGTGTCAAGCTTAATCCGGAAATAGATGCTTTGTTTGATAATCATGTCTGCTGAATGCCGTAATAAACGTAAGATGGAGCATATTTTTGTCTCATAGAAATCAAGTGGATACATATTTTTAAAAAATTGTCATGAAGTTTTATTTTAAGATTATGATTTTGAAGAAAATTAAAAATTAATATTCTTCTGTTTTAGTGAAGTAGAGCTCACTAATACTTCTTTATTTGTTTTATTTTAAGCTTATTTTTATTGGAACTGCTGTAATGGGCTTTGTATACGATCGAACAAGGTGCGAGCTAAGATGGTTGGAGTAATATGTTCGAGGTAATTTTACCTGCTTGCGAGCTGTTTCTGAATGGGTACCGTAACATGGGGTTACTTTGATCCGTTTTTTGCACTATTTTTAGAAACCTCTTAAGAATGGTGGACAAATAATTTGTATCTATTTCTTTTTCCATGCCGTTTCCTTAATAACATGTGAGATAATGCATTTATGCTATGAAAAATGTTTAAATAATAGCTAAAAACTTTTTGTTTATGTTTGAAAAATGGGGCAAAGTTGTCTAAGGGACGGGGTTAGTTTGCTCCACCTGAAACTTTTAACTATAATTTCTTTATTTCAAAATAGCTTTTATGGCCTTTAGTCCTACAAATTAGTGCTTCGTCGGGCTGATTTATTTCAGTAGTAGGTATATAGAATTTGTATTATAAGACCTTCTTATATAGAAACTATGCCTGGCCCCGGGCAAACAAATTTTACAGCTTAATGATTAGGAATTCTAATCTTGTTGGATATAGTTTACAGTGTTTTTTTTTTGGTAAAAAATCCATGTAAGTGAACTGAACTTAATACAAATTGCGTATGACAAAGTCCTCACTATGTCACTAATGAGTCCAAGTGAGTAAGCCGAACGAAACGCCAATTTGTAGGACTAAAGGCCATACAAAGCTATTTTGAATCAATAATTCAACAAGTCCAATCCTTAAAGCTAAGTCTTCTACTTGGCTGATTTATTTCAGTAGTATATAGAATTTGTATCATAAAACCTTCTTATGTATATAATTTCTTTCTTTAAGAGCTGGAGCAAAGTTGGTATTATATTTCAATACCATTGATTAAGAGGGTCATATCTGTCATAAAAAAAAAATTAAAAAAAATTAAAGACCAAGCTTTTATTTACAAAAAACAAAATACAGTGGTGGTCCAGTATAACAAATGATATAATGTCCAAGGTCCCGTATATCGAATTTTCGTTATATTGAATACGTTTTTCTGCAAAGATGTAGCTACAACCCATTTTTATCTTTTTTTTTTAGCATTTTCATACATTAACTCTAAATTATAATAAGGGTATTCATGCAACAGCGTAAACTCGTCGTAAACATCGTAAAGTTGTAAACTTCGTAAATCTGTCAAATTTTCCATACAAATTGTGACAGAATTACGAAGTTTAAAAGTTTACAACGATTACGACGACTTTACGATGTTGTATGAATACCCTTAATGTTTTTATTGTTCTAAAATTGAATTTTTGTTTGTTTTGTTAAAAATTATTATTTATGTTTATTTTAAACTTATTCGAGTAGAATTAATGAAGTTTTTGTTTTTACTCTTTAATTTAAAAGCATTTAATGAAATAAAAAGAGGTACACTGTTGATCCAGTATAACGAATGCCGATATTACGAATGATCGATATTACGAACAAATTTTGGAAGTCCATTAGGTATTCTATATAATGAGCAAATAACGAATTTCACAAAATTAAACTAAATATTTTTAAGAATAATTAATTTGTCTGTTACGGAAACGAACGAAGAAAAGAAATTAGTGTTAGCCGACTTTTGATTTGTATCCTTATATCCTTAGAACACGAATTCCGTTTTGTTTTGCTCAATTTATTCTCTCATCTTAGCTTATTTAAGATCACAGTTTGCCCCTGGAACAAAGTAACCCCAAATTACAGAAAACTGCATGGTCAGATAAACAAAATTCAATAATTGAGCCGTTGTTTTTGAAAGTGGTATGAGTCCATTTTTTCATGTTTCGAGATATTTGAGGTTTTGCGTTTCAATGTGTTTAAAAATATAGGCAAATGTTAATAAATTCACGCGCGATTTTTGGCTTCTCATTAATGGAAAATTTGCACAAATTTAATACCATCAGAAAGGCCTTGAGAACTACATATATAAAAGGTCAGCTAGTTTTAGTAATTGGTCAGTCATAGTTTTTTTTAATGAATATTTAAATTATTGTTCAAGTCATGCGCGATTTTTGGCACCTCATTTATGAGAAATTTACAAAAATTTAATACCACCTGAAAGGCCCTAAGATCTTTATCTTTATAAAAGGTCAGCTAGTTTCAGTAATTGGTCAACTATAGATTCTTTCATACGATTTTTTTCAAGGTCATGAACGATTCGTGAACAAAATCGTAAAATTGAATCTATATCTGACCAATTACTGAGACTAGCTGACCTTTTATAAAGATCTTAGGGCATTTCAGGTGTTATTAAATTTTTGTAAATTTCCCATAAATGAGGTGCCACAAATAGCACGTGACCTTGAACAAAAATTTAAAAATTCATTAAAAAAAAAACTATGGCTGACCAATTACTAAAACTAGCTGACCTTTTATACAGTTCTCAGGGCCTTTCTGATGGTATTAAATTTCCCATAAATGAGGTGCCAAAAATCGCTATGACCTTGAAATCTTTAAAAATTCAATTAAATTGAATCTATATCTGACCAATTGCTGAAAATATCTGACCTTTTATATAGATCTAGAGATCTTTCAGATGGTACACATTTTTTCCAAATTTCCCTAAAATGAGGTGCCAAAAATCGTTTTGACCTTGAATTTTTTTTAATTCATTAAATATTCATAAAAAAAGATCTATGGCTGACCAATTACTGAAAATAACTGACCTTTTCTGACCAAGTACTGACCAATTAGATTGCATTTTCTTACCAAATTTCACTCATATGAGGTGCCAAGGTCCAAAGCCCAGTTGAGTTGATAACCAAAACTTGCCAAAATCAGATCAAAAAACTTTTCATGGTCAAATTTAATTTTGTTATGGTTTGAAGGAAAATCACATTAAAGTTCCATTTAAAAGATATTAATAACACTGGTCAACAAAATTTAATTATTTTTTTGTTACATAAACCAAAATATACTTTTCCGTAGGTTATTGGTATGCTGAACTTGAATCTGAAGTCAGAAAAATTCTATCAGGCCACGTTTTTGAGATATTCCCGTTTCAAAATCGAAAAAACCGTTTTTTTGCTGTTTTCAAAGTTGTATTGTAACGTGATGTAAATTGTTTTAACAACATTTTTAATGGTTTCTGAAAGAACTAATTTTCTTCTTTTAAAATCAGTTTAAATTTTTCCGATACCTCTTTTCTTCTCGGAGAAATCTTCAGTTAATTGTAGGCCTTCCATTTATGACATAAATTCAATGTTAAGGAGAATGGGAAAAAAATTATGGGAAATGGTCCATTTCCCAATACGAATGTGTGATATATCGTTGAAAAGGTTATTTTGAGTACATCATTTCATTATATAGCCGTTAAGCTCTAAACCATGGGGTTCACGAGATATTCAGCTAATGTTGATTGGGAACACATTATTCTTCTTTCGGTGCTTTGAAGCCGAATATCTCGCGAGCCCCATGGCTTAGAGCTTAACGGTCATATACTGAAATTATGTACTTAAAATAACCTTTTCATCGATATATGACACATTCGTGGGAAATGGACCATACATTTTTACCCATTCTCCTTTACATTGTATTTATGTCATAAATGGAAGGCCTTCAATTAACTGAAGATTTCTCCGAGAAGAAAAGAGGTATCGGAAAGATTTAAACTGATTTTAAAAGAAGAAAATTAGTTCTTTCAGAAACCATTATAAAGTTTGTTGAAACAATTTACTTCACGTTACAATACAACTTTGAAAACAGCAAAAAAAAGGTTTTTTCGATTTTGTAACGGGAATATCTCAAAAACGTAGCCCGATAGAATTTTTCTGACTTCAGATTCGAGTTCAGCACACCAAAAACCTACGGAAAAGTGTATTTTTGTTTCTGTAAGAAAAACCTTGTTGACCAGTGTAATTAAATTTAATCATTGCGAGTTTTTCCGGGTATGGCGAGTTTTGGTTCTCATCAACTCATTTGTATTTTCGTTAAAATTTGCTCTTAAAATTTTATTCGAGGAAAATGGAACTTTTATTTATTGACCTCTTACAGCTCTATCAATAAAAAACGCTTCTTCTTTTATATTCCACGATTTTACTAAGCCACGGAATAAGAGTTAAGCCACGGGTTGAAATTTCTCATTAAAAAAAGATTGATATTCGTGGAGTAGTAAAGTGACGTTTACCGTACGAGGCCTGTTAAGTATCTTGAAATTTGTATGGGTTTTGACATCTTAAAGTTCCAAGTTACCAAACACACCTTAAATTTTTCTTGTTTATGTCTATCTAAATTATTATTAGGTATAACGGAAAATTTAACTTAAAAAAGGAAAAGAAGCGAGAGTTGGAGCACCAACGACAAAGTAAGTTCATAAAATATTAACCAAACCATTTAAAAGTAATCTTTTGATTCTTCAGAACGTAATGAATCGTTGTGCATAGAAAAAAATGTTGTTAAAAAAGAGTTTGCTGCTTATTCCTTCGCTAAGCATAGTAAGCGTCACATAGCAAAAATTTTGTTTCATTAGTAACATTTTGCACTTAATCCATGGAATAAGGCTAACCCTCCGCTATTCTGTGTTTTTTAATTTAGCTGTTTGGAATTTAAAGTGCGGCCGATGAACTGATAAATGTCAGCCTCCTGCAACTAGCCTTAAGAGTAGATAGGAACCTATTTATGAAATAACTAGATATTTTGTTTCTTTATTTCTTAAGAACTTTTCTGTTTTGTGAGAAAACATGGAAAATATCGATTTTTGCTTCTAAATAAAAAAAAAAAACATTTCAACCTTAAAACTTATTTTTCTTTTCAGGCGGGGCAAAAGTAGAAGTATTAACGCTCTGCATACTCAAAAAAGCGTTTTTAATTTGAAAAACGAAAAAATTCAAACAAAAATATATTCTGAATAACTTTTAAGAAATAATTTTGAAATCCCGGGATCCCGGGATTGAAGTTTTTTAATCCCGAAATCCCGGGATTGAAAAAATAACCCGGGATTGCAATCTCTAGTCATGGCCTTCACTATGCACAGTACACATATTAAAGGTAATATCATTAGAGTTTTGTTTTTTGTTTCTTCTGCGCATATATCAAAATTTGTGTCAAATGTCAGTATTTGTTGTTGTTTTTACGTATGTTTTCTTCCTCACTCGCACAGCCATTTTTATTTCTGACAATTTCAATTTTAATTTGTTGTTGTTTTTACGTGTGTTTTCTTCCTCACTCGCACAGCCATTTTTTATTTTCGACTGACAACCTGCGCAGTATAATACCTTAGATTTGTGTACTGTGTTCACTATGAGCTATTAGGTCTGTTTGGTTACTGAAATTTCGTACGAATTCGTACGACGTCGCACTACATTTCACAAATTCCTGTTTGTTAACTCCAAAGTGTAGCAACGAGAGAGCAAAATGAGAGAGCAAGAAATTTCCCCTCCATGAAAAATCTTGTAAATTTCTGCTACACAAATTTCTGTGTGCAGGAAGTAAAAAACTGTCAAATCCACGTCTGTGTGTATTTTTGTTTGTGTGTGTCTTAAGATTTGCCTGTAGTGTTTGATGGTGTGTGTCACGTTTGAAGTTTCGTACACAAAAGTGATACAAAATTGGTTTTTCGCGTTTGTTAACTTTGTAGCAAGTTTTCCCCTCTATGAATGAATTTTCCCCTTCTTTCAATAATTTGACAGTTTTTGAACATCGTGCTACAAAAGTAACCAAACAAACCTATTATTATGTTCTGTGTCACACATGCAACTTAACGGACTATGTTTGTTTAATTCATTGTTTTTGTGGACAATATCGTAGTTAACTGTTTTTTGATACAACAATTCGGAACAAAATTTCAAAAATAACTCAACTTATTTTTCGATTCTGAAAAAGTGTTTACTTTGGCGTTGGATTGATCACACTATACGAGGCCAATAATATCAATCGAGAGCTCATTTAATAGGTAGTGTTAAGAGTATTCAGGAATATTAACATCTCTTTGATGAAATCATATTATACATACATGGATGATCGTTTTGTTAATTTTCTTACATATATACCTATTCACTCTCTTTTGTAAGCTACTGAAAGCTGTTGATATCATTATATAATTGTTAACCAAATGAACTTTATAATATGCAATAAACACTAACTCTAGTTTTGTTCTCCACAGTGGTCGGTTGTTCTTTATTTAACAGGTAGTTATATTGCAAATAATTTAGCCAGTTTATATTTCTTGAGCGCTGAGTTTGCGAATATGTGCCTCAACTTCTCTGACAGCTTTCAATGGAGAGAATGATGAGCAATATGTTAGTGAGTCATTAGCAAAGAGAAGGTTCTCGCATTCACTTGAAATTGGTTGGTCAGAGGTCATGATGATGTTATAAAGAAGTGGTCCATGTTTCGACCCTTGGGTAACTCCAGCCCTGATGCTCTTCACTGTCGATTTGCAGGTTTCCAGTTGCACGAAAAAGTTCCTGGAAGAAAGAAAAGAAAATATAATTTTGATTAGCGCTAAGGGAAAGCCTAGTATGTGGAGTTTATGGTAAGGGCTTCAATCGATACACTTTCGAATGCTTTCTCGATATCCAGGAATTGCTGTTTAAGGCTGTAGTGATGTCGTGATGAAACTTCAGGAGTGGATGCAGGGTGGAATGTTTTTCCCGGAAACCGAACTGCATGTCTGGGATGATATCGTTTTCACTGCAGAACTTCTTCAGCTTCCTGAGTATCAGCTCTTCCAAGAGCTTACTTAGATTGCTGAGGAGGGATTTCGGCCTGTAGTTGGTGATCATGTTCCTTTCACCTTTCTTGGGAATAGTCACGATTTTTGCAGTTTTCCACTTCTGGGGAAAGTAACTGTTGTTGATGCAGTTGTTGAATATGACGGCTAACAACACCATCACCATTTGTGGAAGCCTTTTTAGAACATCCGGTCCAGCTGACTTCTTTGGTTTGGAATTGTGAATTATCTCAGCTATGTCCTCTGGGGTGGTCAAGTTTGGGCTGCCGACTGGATCACTTGCAGGATTGGTGTCGCTAAACATTGCTCTGTCCAAGGTGGGCATAATTGTCTGCTGGATTGATGCCTCCATTTCGCCAAGGAAGACTGGATCATCTGAAGGACTTGGCATCACTCAGAGAAAAACGTCAGGTAAATAATTAACCTGGGCCTTGTTGAATTCACGAGGTGCACAATCCCATACAAAGTTACTGACATTTCAGAAATTTACCTGATTTTAGTAACCTTTTATTCAGTGCAAAATCAACCTGGTGAACTTTCTTGCCATATTCAGGTTGATTTAAGAAGATGACCTGTAATTTTAACACTAATTTCTTGTAAATAAGAAATTTTAACAAGAATATAGTGTCAATTTTAACCAAGGTCGTGTTTTTCTAACACTGTATGATATGAATTTCTGTTTTACTACATATCAGGTTGAACTAACATTTAATGTGTTTTTTTACCTGTTGTATTTTACCTGACCTCATGTTAAAAAAGCACTCTGCCAGTTCATTCCAGCGTGACACAAGTGCTGAAACGCACACACACTGACAATTTAAGTAAAACGATTTTAATTTAACCTGGTCTCCTGTTAAAGAAGCAATCTGCCAGTTCATTTAAACGTGACATTAGCGTTGAAACGCACACACACAGGCCATTCAAATAAAATTATTTGAATCTTACCTGGCCTCCTGTTAAAGTAGCACTCTGTCAGTTCATTTAAACGTGACACTAGTGCCAAAACACACACACAAGCCATCCAATGAGTTTCAACTAAGGTATTGATATTTGGCACCAGTTTTTTGTGTAGTGAATTGGCCCAGTGGATGAGTGCTATCTCCGTGTGTGAAAGGTTCCCAGTTCAAAACTGAAGTAAGTATCACAAATAATTTTTAAATTAAAATAAATAAATAATAAATTTCTATATGTACTTTCAGAATAATGCTTACGAGTTGAGCGATAGACAGCACAAGAGACGGCTCTTAGACGTATAAATTCATGAATTATGCCGGATTAACTCGATTGGAAAACTGCCAGTATAATGACAAAAGCAACAACAAAAGAATGGAACAATTAATTATTTTGGTCATTATAGTGGCAGCGTTCAAGTCGTGTAAATCCGGCATTAGATACAGGGTTGATATAACATTGAAACCTGTTAAATTAACTATAGGTTGTCAGGTTAAACTAACCAGATTTTCATGTTAAAATTACAGGGCATTGAATATTTTGTCAGGTTAAATTAACTATATTTGCAGGTAAAATTTACAGGATTACAGTGTTAAATTTTCAAATCAGGTATCAGGTTAAACAGTTAACCTGATCTACCGAGTTGAAAAATAACAACCAGAAAATCAGGTATGATTGGCCAGAAATTGGTTGATAATACCTGCTTTTTCTCTGAGTGATGAAGCTTCCTTCGAAGTGGGAAGCGAAGGCTTCAACTTTTTCCTGTATCGTTGTTTCTTTTCCATTGTTGGTGATGATCGTCTCAGGCATTGGTGATTTTTGGTCGATTAGTCTGTTGATATTCTTGAAGGCGTCAGGTCCAGGTTTGATTGACTGCAGTCTCTTCTGGAACTGGTTGTTGTTGTGGTGTTGGATGGAATTCCGGAACATAATGTTGACACACTGAAGTTCACTCCACACTGGTCTGGTAGTTGCTGTTAGTTGTGTTGAGTTCTCGCTGGTGGATCATTTGAAGACGTTTCCTAAGTCGTTGGCTGTGGGCATAAAGGTTTTGGATATACTGGGGAAGGTGCTGGGCTACTTTTGGTTATCCAATGCGTTTGCAACAGCCAGTTCTAGACAGTTAATGGCTGTGTCAATTTCGATATTGTCCGGATTCCTGTTTTCGGGTGGTAGCATTATGGTGTCTTCAACGCTGTCTCTTTGTAGCCTGTGTACATCCAGTCTCCTGTAGTTGATGTAGTTTTCTACTAGTTCTGTCACTAGGAAGATGGGTTGCTGGAGTTTGATGCTTAGTTGGACAGCTTCATGGTCCGAGTCACTGGGTACTATTGTGCAGGTGAAGTTGCTGATTTCTGGAAGAATATGAACAAAATAAGATGAAGAAATGAAAAAATCTAATGTTGATGGTGTTCTGGGGAAGGTTGGTTAGGGTTGTGAAATAACAACCAATGAGTGCTGATTGCTGTTGGTATCCAGCCAGTCAGCAATAGCCTTTCCTTCGTTGGTGACAGCAGTATCCAGCCGAAGGTGATGCCTTGCGTTGAAATCACCACCGATGAGTCCATAAGTGCTTCATCTAAGGGTGCTGTTGTGAATGTGAAGATCGCTGTGAATGTTTCTCATGCTGGATTTGCATTTGAAGTACACGCTGATGATAGTAAGAGTCTCTGTTCCTAGTTGTATGGTGATTGCGGTGGCTTCGCTAGTTGTGAGACCTGAGATGGTTTCGGTGGTGTTGGGGGAAATCTTCTTCTGTACGTAGATAGCCGTTCCTCTACGGCCCTCATCCTTGTCCTTCCGAAAGGTTTTGAAGCCGACCATGACAATGTTGTTGCGTCTGGTGACGTTGATCTCACTGATGAGTGCAATGTCCGGGTTGTTGTTCTTCATCCACAAGTTGAATGTCGTCCTCTTCTCTAGGCTGTACAATGAAATGACATTGCACGTCAGGATGTGGAGCTTCTTCAATTGCATATTTGGAACAGGAAGGTGGCCAGTGCCACGGACTTTTCGCCTTCGCTATAAGCTGAGCATAGTTCGGTGGAACTGCACTCCGTGCTTTTCCCATGACTGTGAGTAGGTCGGATCCAAAAATCCTTTGGACTTCGGGGTTTAAGTTCGTTGGTGGGTCTGACGTAGGTTTAGTTGGTTTACTCCTTGGTGTTGCTCTCCGGGATGTCACTTTTGCTGGTGTCGTTTTCTGTTGTTGCTGTTGATTCGTGGAGTTTGCTGATCTCTGTGATGATCCAGTGCCTTTCACCATTGCTGCAAAGCTGACTGCAGGGCGGGTTACCAAGCATGCTGATTTGGCAGCAATTTCCTGCTGTGCCTTTTTTTCTGCTGGCAGCCTGTTCCTTTCAGTGAGTCTTGCTTTGAGGGTTGGACAACCCTTGAAGCTGGCTGGGTGACCTTCTTTTTGGCAATTGGCACACCATACATCCAGTCCAGTGTTCTCCTTCCGTTGGCATTGTCCAGACTCGTGGTCCTCCTTGCATTTGACGCACACGTACTGGCGTCCGCAGTTAGTGCCAACGTGTCCGAAACAATGGCAATTTCGGCACTGGACGATATCGTTGAACTTTAGGCACTCCCAGTACACCCTCTGGTTCATGACTAACGTCTTTGTGTAGACTTCGTTGATGTCACGTGACTTCGACAGCTCTACCACAAAGTTGTTGTAGCTTTTCCCTTGTGCCTTTTTAGCTTTGAAATGGGATACCTTGATGACTGGAAGTCCTTCTATCCGTAGCTCATCCTCAACTTCGATGGCAGCATAAGAGTGATGGATTCCCTTTAGTAGAAGTAAACTCTTCCTATCCTCCCGTGGTGTGAAGGATTTGTATTGGATCTTCCTCGATTTCAGAAAGTTTTTGATGGTGTCAAAGGCTTCTCTATTTCCAGTGGTAATATTATAGTCGTCTTTGTGTTTCGGTTTTTGAATGTCACACTCAAGTCCTTGCTTTTGCAGAACCTGCTGATTTCAGCAATGTTCCCGGAAAAGCAGAAAATTGGCGGCATTCCTTGGGCCTTCGTTGGGTTCATGGTATTGTCCTTGGCTGTCTTTGAAGGTTGGGCTTGGGTGGGTTTGGTGGCTACTGATGTTGATGCTGGTGGCATTCCTGGGGCCTTGATTGGGTTCACTTTATTGTCCTTGGTTGTCTTTGGAGGCTGGGCTGGGGTGGGCTTGGTGGCTGCTGATGTTGATGCTGGTGACAGTGTCTTTTCGGCTTCAGTTTGGACAAGCATTGGAGCTTTAGGCGGATTCTTTGAGGAATCCTTGTCAAGTTGGATGGGCTTTATTCCATTCTCCTTTTTGGAAACCTTGCTTGGTCTCTTCTGGCCAGGTAAGGGAGAATCGCTGGCGTCCTCTTCCGAGCAGGTGATCTCACTAAGATCCTCTTCGGTGGATGACTCCTCCAAAATGCTGGCGGTTGAAGACTCGTCGTCAGTTTCCATCGCTTCGGTATCCTTATTTTTTGTCGTTTTGATGTCTTTAATGACTTTATTGGGCTGGACAATGCTATTGAAAGATATTGCTAATCTGGCACAATATTCAGGTCCGAGGTCCTTGACGATTCGCTTAACCAGTGCTTCAAATGAAGCGATTGCCGCATCGGGACTTAAAGGTTTCATTGCTGGATTAACCTTTTGCTTTATTTTTATTGTTTT
The DNA here is from genome assembly GCA_963921185.1 of Dasysyrphus tricinctus. Lineage (NCBI taxonomy): Eukaryota > Metazoa > Arthropoda > Insecta > Diptera > Syrphidae > Dasysyrphus > Dasysyrphus tricinctus. Next base: position 88,067,931 of record OY992531.1, read on the forward strand.
ATTAACACGGATCTAAGCAGGCACAACACTATTTTAAGAAAACACTATTAACACACTTAATCCACATTAATCTTCAAATTAATTGCTGGGATAATCCATTTTTTATTTTTGCTTGTGGGCAGTAAAATCAGGTAGCCCGCAGGTGTACCTGAATTTTTGACCGTTTTTTATTACTTAGGGTGGATTTTAATTTAAAATAAAATAAAACTCTTCCGCTGTATAACTGTTCGCGATGAGAGCACAAACTTGAATGACAAATCTGAAGTTTTCCTGATGAAGTTTCCATAAATGCCAAACTGCAGATTTGCTTAGCAACAGCTTTAATATTTACCCTGATTACAGAGTCCGACGAATGAATTGCGGAGGGAATCAGACTCAATTTTGACATTTTTACTATGAGACAAATGTCGAAATTGAGTCAGATTGCCTCCGCAGCTCATTCGTCGGATTCTGTAATCAGGGTGATTATCTATGAATTTTCACCTCTACAGCCGAATTTATTAGATTTTCTTAAGATGGCTCTTAGAGGTCATTTAGTTAAGTTTGCTTAAATATTTAAGTTGCCTTTAAATTGCGTTACTTAAATTCTCATCTATAATCAATTTTCTATTGCTACTTAACTAAACGATTGAAATGTAACGTAACGTGAGAAAACTCACAAATACATGTACATTTCAGATGTTTTTTGACAGTTTGCAAACAAAAACGACAGTTTGCAAACAAAATACTTATAAGACAGAAAGAGAAGCAACTGGATGTAGCTGTAGCATCTTGGCATAGTGCAATGCAAAAAAAATGAAACATGACTCCATTTTGGTTTGTGATACTTTTAATTTTGTGTCCAGAAATTCTTTTATTTAATTTATTAATTCACACTTTGGTCTTTTGATGGAAAATATGTTGATAAATCAATGAAACAATTTAGTTTTAACTTAATTTACTTAAGGAAATCACAAATCTTAAAAATTCAAATGGATACCTACAACATTCAATAAGGAAACTCTACCTACATACAAACATATGTAGGTAAAAAAGGCATACCTATATTTTTGTAATACAAATAATTCTTCTCGAATGTCAAAATATGTTTAAGATGGCTTTGAGTAGCCTTTAAACGCGGTGGATGGCGTTTAAGTTGAGATGCATTGAAGTAACGTTGCTTAAATGTGAAAATTGATTATAGATACCAATTTCGCACTTAAGAGCGATTTAAAGAAATCTTAAAGCTAAGATGCCTTTAAGTTTTCTTAATAAATACGGCTGCTAATGTTCAAAAGTGAACTTTGATAATTATAATTGTGGACAAAAATTCGTAGAAATTCTAGGTTTTGGGGAATTCATGAACAGATATATAAACTCAAGTAAGCGCTCAAATGAATACTGTTTGAATTTAAAATGAAATTCAAAACTCGCTCTTTAGCAGTTACATACATACTTGAACCAGCCCACTTTAAAAAACTTTGTTTTGAAATAATTTTTTAAGGTAACACTTTCAGACAATTTTTTGCTTTTTGAACACCTCATTTTAATGAATAACAGCAAGATTGTGTAACCTATAGTGTTGCATTATAAATGGTAATGAACAACTTTTTCTAAAGCATAACCACACGAAAATTTACCTTGTTCTTTTTGACTAGAGACTTAACTCTATTTTTGTACCTATTAAAGAAGTTGTAGGTATTATATTACAAGACACAAAACACCAACATTGTAAAAAGATCCGTATTGCTTTAAAAGGTTTTTATCCAGCGCTTCACCTATAAAATGCAATATAAAACCACAACCAAACAACATAATATTTTTTTTTTTTTTCACTTTCGATCATAGGTAATAATCTGTTCTCCATGATGAATTGCGTCAATATCGCTCGCACTCGCTACCCCTGTTCAGTGACGATAATCATTTTTGTATAAATTCAGCACCAATTGCCAATAAAATTGTATGCTTTTAAGGTAGGGTTCGGATACGGATTTAAAAAAATACAATGGTTGGAAAAAGTTTTTTTGACAATAAAAAATCATCGCTTTTAATGGCCTTTAATCCTACAAATTGGCCTTTTGTCTGGCGTTCTCACTTGGACTCATCAGTGACATAGTGAGAGTCTTTGTCATATGCATATTTGTAATAATAGTCTAAGAGCCAACGACATAAAAAGTCAAGTCATTTGTGTAAAGTTGTAAATCGTATCAATAATAGCCTTTGAGGTGTTTAACCATTAGCCGTTTGTCGGCCTACCTAAACACGTGTCGAAGAGGTGTATATTGGTCGGAGGGAAAAAGTGTGCTAACAAGAAATATTTGGCTTGCAATTTTTATGTCGTTGGCTCTCAGTCTATAAGTTCAGTTCAACTTATATGAATTTTTTTGACAAAAACCACTGATAATTATATATATCTATTGTTGAGGTTCGTCAAGCTGCGTCCACCACAACGGAAATTCAAAAACTTAATGGTCAAGAAATCTAGTGCTTCTAATGGGGTCATTTAGTGCTGCACTCTTAAATTTTGGGTTCCATGATTTGGCCTTGAATCTTGTGCAATTATGTAAAAATCGAACCAAACTATGTACAGACATTTTTAAGTCTAATAAATCCTTTAAGAGGTAGGTACCTCGATCTGATTACATTTGATTCAATCTCAATGTAAATGACACGTTTTTTCAATGTTTCATGAGTGGCAGTATATAACTTGTTGTACCTCTACTACATATCATAATATTTACTAATTACTGAAAACATTTTTAATGCAAAACTTTTATATTTAAATTTTCCTAAGCAAGTACACCTAACCACCTAAATTATCATCAAATTACCATCAAATTAGAATCAAATTATCGTATAATTACATTTTCCATTGTGGTGAATGACGGACCTCTATTGTTTTATTGTTGGAAAAATCAAAAGCAACTTTTTCCTAAGAAAAATCCGATAAGATAACACTATGTAATAAAGTTTGATTTTTCTCTAACATGAAACACTTTTCAGAAGATTTTTGATGTGTTGAATTTGAATCTGGCCTAAGAATTGCTCTAGCACGTCACGTTTTGGAGATATTTGGATATAAAATTTGAAAAAATGCAGTTTTTATGAAATTTTTCCGATATACAGTAGAGGCTCGATATAGTGAAGTAATAAAAACCAGGCCTGTTTACTCTTTCCAGATTGTTCACTTTTTCGAGCGGGAATTTTTAAAGGCTTTCTAATGGTGAATTTGATCCAAAATGCACATTTTGTTCGATGCGAATACTTCTACATTTGTTAAAGCGTTAAACAAAGCTTTCTTTAAGGTTTAATAAAAAAACAGAGGCAGTTTCTCAGTGTTCTCAAGCAATCTTAAATGTTTGCGAGACATTTTCATAAAAAATACATTTATATATAAAATTTTGTGTTCTCACTATTTTAAATAGTTCACTATTTTGAGATTCACTAAATGGAGCGTCTACTGTATTATTTTTCGATGGAATTTGTATCATCATTCGGAAGAATCAACATCTACTGAATCTTTTAAATACCAGCATCATTACCCTTTAGCCAAAAATTCGCATAACTTAATGTTTGATTAAGAATAATTGCGAAAATTGCGCCATTTTTGGGTTATTTCTGTTTATATATTTAATTGCTTGACTCATTATTATAGTTTGGCAATCTGATGCTCTTAAATATATTTAACATCGTTGCTTTTAAAAAATCTACGTGTATATTATACAAACGAAAAATCAAATCAAACTCCAGTTTTTTTGGTACTTTTTTCACTTTTTAGCATTTTACCGTTAACAATTTTTAATATCTAGCAATATTTCAGCTTTGATCCACAGAAGTAAGTTCGTTTGTTCCTGTTGTGCGTTTTGTTTTAAAATCATAAAGAAGAATTTGGTATGCACTGTGGCGTATGCGTACTTTTTTTGTTAGAGTGTGATTTTTGTCAACAAGTTTTTTTTCTATATCCTTACGGTCTCATTAAAAACTATTGATAATATCCAAACTTTTCGAAGGTCTTGGACCTTGGAAAATGACATCGTCTAATATGTTAATAGAGGAAGTAATGTTGTCGGAGATAAGACAAAGTGAAAGGAGTTATGAACAATGTTCTCGAATTTTTTAGAAAATAAAGTCACCACTGGATTTTATATACCAATAGATAAATGAGTTTGAATTAAAAATAAATACTAAAGGTACAAAATTAAACTGTTTTGTTTTTATAACATTTAACTTTGATCAAAGGTTTATTTGGAACCAATCCAGAAATCTCCGCTGTTTTCCTTCTGATTCAAAGTGAAGAAAGAATTTTTATTAGTGCTCAACATTAATAACTGGCTAAGTTTATATTCACACACGGTTAAACATATTTGTTTTTGCAATGAGGTTAGATGTGTAACTCAAATGGGTACAAATCTGGAATTAGCCGGTAAAACCCAGAAATAACTTTAGGGGCTGATGGTGAATTTGGCGGTTTATCCCATTTTAATCGTATGAGAGAGTATGCTGCACAGAAGCACTCACCAGTCTCGATATTATTTTCATTTTTTATTTTCACAGCCGAAATTGATCATCTCCTCAGCAAATGTTTAATTTTCACATCTTGATTGATCTAGTGTTTGATAATATTTTTTTTTACTTTATGCATGTTTAAACTATGCATTATCATCGTTTTGGAGTTCTACTGCTCCTGTGCGTCACCTCCTTCACTATAAATTATTAAAGTTGTAAAAATTTCAAATTTAAAAATAAAATATATTTAAATAAAACATTTAAAATTGTTCCAAAATAGTTTTTTATGGCCTTTAGTCCTACAAATAGGTATATCGTCCGGCTCACCCACGACCCACTTGGACTCATCATTGACATAGTGAGGGCCTTTGTCATACGCAATTTCTATTAAGTTCAATTTAACTTACGTAGATTTTTTGAAAAAACAAACCACAAAACAAAAAACAACCTCAAACTTGATGAGTCCAAGTGAGTAAGCCGGACGAAACGCCAATTTGCAGGACTGAATTCCATAAAAGGCTATTTTGAATCAAGTCCAATCCTTAATGCTAAGTCTTCAACTTGGCTAATTTATTTCAGTAGTATGTATATAGAATTTGTATTATAAAAACCTTATTATAATTTAAATTTTTGTATTTATTATATTTTATTTATTTATCATTAAATCACACAACTTGGACACAAACCAAATCCAAAAATGCATGCTATGACCGTGTGTCTGTGTGCAAGCCACCCTCCCTGTCAGTGGCTCGAGGCTCCTATTTTAGACATTTTATTTAAAAAAAGGCACAATCTCTCAATCCTAATTTTCTTTTCTCAGAATGAAGGCAAGTTGGCAGAGGCTTCATAATGCAAAAAAAAAAAAGAAAAAATTTATCATTGGAAAAGGAGCAGTTGTAGATAATTAAAAGATGTCAAAAACATTCACGCTGTGCCAGAAGTTTTAAGGATAATAAATTCAAATGTCTTTCTTTTTATACTGAATGTTTTTTGCAGAATTTATACATCTAGGCAGAACGCAGATCGTGCTGAATTCTAGCTCCTACATTTCTCTCAAAACACCAGCTAAATTGCTAGCTCTATTTAAACATATTTTTGTGGATAGTATTACATAAAACAGCTGTTCTCTGAATAAACAATTTACTCAACTATTTCAAAGAATTTTTTTTTCAATATTTCAAGTAAAATAAAATGGTTTTTTTTTCGAACATTTCTGGTTTTCGATTTTCATTTTAATAAATTAAAGTTCACCTAAATCTCATGAATAAAAAAGCTGTAACAATTTAGTTCGAGAATAATTGTGGCGAACATATTATTTCGTGCACTAAATTTTGGTAGGTATCTTGGTGATGTACCATTGTCCAGTAAGAAACGAAGATTTAATTGGAGTTGCGTACCACTTGGAAAAATACTAGGCAACATTTTGGGAAGAATTTTGTAAGAGAGCAAAATTTTATCGCGTTCCAAAGATATTGGTTAAAACATGTTATTGATATTGGCTTAAGCAACCATTTACAGCCACGCCATTTTGTTTGAATGATCCTACCATCTCCAATCATAAATATTTAATGAATATTTGTCAATTTATTTATTTATATAATTTTATTTACTTTTTATTTTAAAGAAAGCCAAAAGGAAAACTTTAAAAATCGCATCGTTTTAGGGAAACGTATATGAAATCCTCAAAATATCGTCGAATTGCAAATATTAAGTTTCAATTTAAAGGACCTATTGTAATTTACAATGATTGTTTGATTCGGTGGCTCGAAAAAATTTCATGCAAAGCTATTTTTTTGCACCGGAAACACAGTTTTAAGAGTTAAGCTCTAAAATGTCTCGGGGTCAGCTAAGCTCGAAAGATATCAATTGAAGAGTTTAAGAAAGAAGGTGACATTTGCTCTTATGGTCAAATTCAATTTGGATCCTTAATGATGAACTCTATCGATATCCCTAGCTTTTGTTCATTCAGCTAAAAACAATAGCATGCTCTCCTCAAAGTTGTATCTGAAAAGGAATTTTCAAGGCAAAAGGTAACATTTTTCACTCAACACAGACACCTGCATATCTGAATTTTGGTTTTCAATTTCTGAAAAAAAAAATATTAAATGAAAATATTAGGTGTTGTCCTTTAGCTTCTCAATTGCTTTGAGCATGTAAATTTGCGGAACAACCTCGTTTGTTTCGTCCAATGCTGCTCTATGGGCTTGAACAAAAACGCAGCACTTTTTCGAATATTTCGGCCAATTCCCTAGGAGCTTAAAGAAAACACAGTTTGTTTAGCCCCAACATCGTACTTTCGCTCAGTTTCCTTGAAGCTTGGGAAAAAAGCTTACAATCTTGCATGTATACATGTGCATTTGTAAAGCCTCGTCGAATTTTTTGGAAAGAAACACAGCCATTATGCAAATTTGCTAGCCCCATTCTCATTTTTCCAATTCCCTTAAAGCTTGGAAAAACACATTTTATTTAATATTAAATTGCTTAGTCTCATCTTCGTTTTTTCATCTAATTCCTTTGACAACTTAAAAAAACATACTTTCATGCAAATTTTTCAGCCCCAACATTGTTTTAAAAAATATCTACAGCTGTGTTCACTTGGCCCGCAAAAGTCTCCAATTTTTGTTTTTCGTAACAGATGACCATTTAAATGACCACTTTTGACCACCCTTTAACTTTTTTTGACCACCCACAGTTTTCGAGAAAATCTAAAAAGAACGCTGCGCCTCAAAAATCGATTTTTTTCGAATTTGATTAATGTTTTCGATGGATAATTTTTTGAACATCAATGACCACCCCTTAACTTTTTTTGACCACCCTTACAAATATTTTTTTTTTGATTTTTGAAATTTTATTTTCGATTTTTTTTCTGTATATTCCCTTTCCATTTTTTTTAATTTTCGAATTATGAAAGATGACCATTGTGAAAAACTCAATTATCTTAAATGACCACCCTTCAAAATTACTCTAACTGTAGTAGAGATAGCAACTTTTATGAAAGCCTAGCTACTGGAGAACGTTGAGAAAGTTTAATTTGTATGTTCCTGAAACTTCACAAATATCCCTCACTTGTCAATTGTATAAAAATATTTAACAACAAATTTTTAAAATTGTACAAAATAATACTGTTTTTGTCAATATATGTATTATAAAAATTGAAAATTGAGTTACCTAGTTCTTGCAATCAGGGGACGATGTTATCTATGATTTAAAGGATAGGTCTTTGTTTCATCAAGTGTTTTTAAAAATTTTAGGTAAGAAAACGAATACAAAATTGAAACATTGTAATGTTTTGTATTTTGCTATTAAATTAATTATATGAATCGACTGGGGGGGGGGGGGCTTCAGCCCATATAGCCCCCCTCTGGATCCGCCACTGCTCCTTGTATACTCAAATATCACTGGGAACACCTACAATTTACTTTCCAGTACATGCAAGATAAAACTCCAAAATGGATAATGATTTTTAATTTTAACCAATTAAGGAATTTACAATTAGATTGCATGCGTAATATCTGTGGTTTTTGGTAGAGACATAACATAACTTCAAAAAATTATCTGCATTTTCACGTCTTACTATAAACTTAACGGATAAAACCGTTTGAAATATTTATGAATACACATTATTTAGAAAATGTTTTTCTAGTTTTGAACGCACTGTCCCGTTTAAGCTCTAGCCATTTTGAATGTGAAGATACAAATTATTTGTGTTGTGTTTCTATCAAACACCACAGCGCAATCCACTTGTATTTCATCGGGGGGAAATTTTATATGAAGCATGTTTGAAGAAAAAAGATAGCATTTTGATCAGGAAACTATAATTCTCCAATTTCAACTATTAAAAGTAAAAATTAAAAAAAAAATCTATACAAAAGTACGCATACGCCCGAGTGCACGTTATTTTTAATTTCTTTTTAAATAATGTAATTAGCTATTTCTTGAAAATAATGTAAAGAAGACTAGATGACTATTTATTAACTTTAAAATATGTTTTTATTACATTCTGAAAAGTATAAAGATGCCCAATGCCATGAGTAGATTAATTTTTATTGAAAAGGTTTCGTAATAATATATGTATGTAGTACATAATAATATTGCATACAAAAATTAAAAAAAAGACAAATTTTGGATTTTTTTTAAACATTGATTTTTTTAGAAAACTCAATTTTTTAAATTTAATTTTTAAAATGAAGTTATTCTAATAAATACTTAAAACTGTCATACAGATTTTTTTCCTCTACCAATCTTACAACTAAAATTGTTTTCGTGTATATTTACATTTATGTATGTAGGTAAATGTATTCATATTTTCTCCAGTAATCAAATGATATTATTTTCTTTTCGAGTTCTAAGCTGTTTGGAGAGTTTTGTTTAATAATTAAATAAGAGAACGATTTGTATGCAATTGAGTCAGTAAAATATTTTTAAATAGTCTTGAAAATTCTTAAGTTTCAAGCTACTTGAAGTATCAGAACAATTACGTACAACCAGTCGTTCATTTTATTTTTTAGCAATTTAACAAAATATTATTTTTTTAATAATGGCTTCAAAGATTTTTTTAAACGAAATTCGATACCTTTTTTTTTTAGGGAAGACTACTTTTAAGTAAATTACATTTTTCGAAAAATAATACTTATACTTACAGAAACACTTTGTATTTTTGATTTTCTTGAAAAGGGTATAAATACTATAAATGATTTTAATAAATATAAGGTCCATTGATCTCTTATTACACATATTTTGTTTACAAATATGCTTGTACAATTTTTTAAAAACCTAAAGCCCATTTGCTGAAACCAAACGCATGAGTTAGCGGTTCTAAGCGTGTTAAACACAGCTATGCATTTTATTTAATTAAAACAAGCATACTTGCATTTATTTGGAAATATTAGAAACTGTCCAACTATGTAACTGTCTACTTAAATCTAATAAATACAGACTTAGGTTTCTATTAAATATAAACAAATTATTTTTTGTGTAAAATACAATTACCTACTGTTTAAATTATTATTATTTTCGTTAAATATGTATGACAAAACATTCATTTACTAGTCCAGTCATATTGTATTTTTACCATGCAAATTGTGGGGTAGTTTTGATTTGTTCACTCCTTTATGTTTTCGGGGATGCTGAATTCGAATCTGAGGTTTGCCAACAAAATTTCGTGACGCAACATGGAAAACAAATCCAAAAAATGATGCAAATATGCATTGTTGGGAAGTTTTTCACTAATGGCTCGAAAACTACCAACTATTCGAAAATGACATCAAAGTACCATTGAAAGTATACACAGTTTCCAATAAATCCCTATTTATGGTTTTTTTTCTGCGATAACCCATTTGGACTCAAGCGCTAGTCGAAAATTGACGTATTTTTACTGCTTTCGAAAATCCACTCGAAAGCTCTAAGAAATTACTTTGTGTGAACAAATTTGAATTTTTGTCTGTAAAATGAACTAAGATATACTCTCTGATAGTCTTTGATACGCTGCGTTCAAATTGAAATTGCTCTAGCACATTACGTTTTTGAGATATTCGAATATAATGATTAAAAGAAAATGCATTTTGTATGCAAATTTGAAGTTATATTTTTTTCTCGAGGTAATTTTTTCGAAAAAATGTTTATGATCATTCTGAAGTATGAACATTTTACTTCAAAATTTATTTTGAATCTTTCAAATACCTCCATTCGTCTTCGAGAAATTGTTGATTTTCGCATTACTGTCTAATTCGACAATTTGTCCTTTTGAGCACAAATTGACTGGATTTTTCGAATTACGATTTCTGCCTGTATGTTTTTTTTTTAGTTAGTTAGTTAAGTTTGGTTATAGCCTAAGCGGCTCGATCGATTTTCTTAAAACTTTGTACGTAAAAGTTTTTGGTGATTCTCCCCATATATATTTTCATTTTACGTTTAAATGGCTATAAACGATACCTCCCAAAGAACCGTTTTGATTTTCTTCAAAACGGTATTTCCGATTAAAAATTTTTTCTATTCAGAAGCTTCTAAGAAATCTAAGTGTTTTTTTTACCAACACTTTCAAAAAAATATTTTTTGCATTTTTAAAAAATGTTCCATTTTTAGGTACTTGCGATTATATGTATATAGGTACTATAGAGAAATATAAATTCAGTGCGTTATTGTAGTCATGATATATGTTTTGGTAGGAAAAAAAAAATTACCAAGAACTGTTATTTTTTTTTTATTTTCTATTTTCTCTTTAACGGCTCAACGTATTTCAATCAAATTTTTATACAAAAGCTCCTTTAAAATGTCAATAATACTGCTAATCAAAGTTTTGAAAAAAATAAATTTTGGATTTTTTAAAACATATTATTTTTTTTTTGAAAATTCAATATTTTGAAAACAGTTTAGTGAATTTTTTTTTAAATAGTTTCGTAAATGTATATTAATAAATACTCAAAATTGGCATCCCAAAATTTCGTTTTAAAAATATAATTTAAATTTTATTTATACAAAATTAGTTTTTAAGAAAACCGCTCCAACGATTTTTAATTTGTATTTTTGAATATACAGTCGGCTCCCTCTAAGTCGAACTCCCTCTAAGTCGAATTTCCCTCTAACTCGAACTTTTTCGCCCTAATTTTTATTCCCCTCAAATTTGAAACCAAATAATATTTCTCTCTAACTCGAATTTTTACAAAACTCTCTCTAACTCGAACTGATTTTGATATCCCGTGAAAATTCGAGTTAGAGGGAGTCGACTGTATTCCTATTTTTCATGTAATAAAATGGTATACTTGGTTTTGAGCGGTAAGCTATTTTACTAGTTATTTATGTATACAATTTAAAAAACGATTTAAATGCTTTTTTCATATAATTTTTTTTTTTTTTCAATAATGACTTGCATATTATAAAAGTTCTATAGTTACAAGCAACTTGAACATAAGGGCAAGTACGTGCGATCCAGTCGTTTTTATTTTTTATTCAAAAGCTTCTAAGAAATCTAATTATTCTTTTTTACCAACGTTTTCAAAAAATATTTTTTGGATTTTAAAAAAATGGAACTTTTTTTTTTAATCAAATAATTTGAAATCTACGTGTGGTAGAATTTTTTGTAACTTGGTATTTAAGGAAGTTTTTAACATTTTCTAGAATATTTTAAAAGAAAATTTGACTTTAATGAAAAGATAACATTGATTTATTTCAGAAGTATATAGAATTTGTATTATAAAACCTTCTTATATAGAAACTATGCCTGGCCCAGGGCAAAAAAACTTCCAGCTTAATGATTAGGAATTCTAATCTTGTTGGATATAGTTTACAGTGGATTTTCGTTGAAAAAATCATGTAAGTTGAACTGAACTTAATATAAATTGCGTATGACAAAGCCCTCACTATGTCACTGATGAGTTCAAGTGAGTAAGCCGAACGAAACGCCAATTTATAGGACTAAAGGCCATAAAAAGCTATTTTGAATCATTAATAATATCTACCTTTCACAGAACGTTTTTTTTTTTTATTTTGAGTCTTCTCACTATCGGCAGATTTTTTTGTACATACCTACAAATGTCGTCGTTCTATCAAAACTCCCTAAGTCCATTTCTTTCGAAACCGAGAAGCCTCCCGTGAATACGAAATATTTATTAAAATATGAACATTTTAGTTCTGTAAAACGCCTCTAAATCTAATGTTGGTCTATTTATAAATTAAAAAATTCCCAAAATCAAACATTTTCAAATTCTGGTTCGTAAAAATCCATAAAAAGTACCGATTTCTCAAAATAAATAAAAATGGACTTTGGGAGTTCTCACTGAACGACGACGAAATGTCAAATAAGATAAAATAATATTGTATATCAAAATTTAAAAAAAAGAGTTTTTGAATTCTTAAAAAAAGGTTCAAGTTTTTTTTTTGAAAATTCGACATCTAAAACCGGGCTCACAATTTTTTTGGAAATTTTATTTTTTAATGCACATAATTAAATACTAAAGCTTTGCATGATGCCAAAATTTTTACTTAAAAGTCTTTTAAGAATTTGATATAAGTATACAAAATTATTCTCCAACGATTTAATTTGTGTCCATAATTTAATTTTTGATCAAGAATTCAGATGGCATTCTCTTTTTTGCACTTCAAATTTATTATAGGAGTTGTTTTAGCTATAATTTAAGTTTCGAATTTCATGCTTTTAAACATTTTTCTCCGATAATTTCCATGCATTTATATACAATTTTTGTAAACCCTCAACTTCTTCAACATAAGAGCAAGTACGTGCGACACAGTCATGCTTTATATTTATGTATTTCTAATACGGCACTGTACGGGTATCTGATAAGTGTCAAATTACGTTGATGATGTTATCATTTTACTATATAATTCATATCAACAAAAAAATGTTGATAAAAAATGACGTAATTCTGTAACATTGTATGCACCTTTAGGAACTCTAACCTCCCAAAAGCTCCTGAATTCAATGTCAATATCGCCCATTCATTTTTACCTGTCAAAGACATTTGCATTGCTTTAATAAAATGATGCATATGTTTATGTATGTCTGGCAGCTCTATGATCTTGGATATGAACTGAAGGTACGTATTATATTTTAGAACAATAAAAAAAACAAAGTGCAGGAATTATTCCAGAGCTCATGCACTTATTCGTTCCTCTCTACTCTGCTATGCGTGGTCAAAAAACAATCAACAATATTGCAGAATAAGGTTTAATTATAATAATAGCAATGCAATTGCTGTCTTACATGTTTGCTGACAAACTCGATACGGGCAAAATGTTAAAAAAATAAGCTTATTTCGCAAAAAAGGGCAGCGTTGCAGTAAATAACTTAAAGAATTTGTTCGACATTATAGTAAATTCATGTTAATATGAATCATATATTCATGAATGTAGATAATATAACAATTCAGCAATCCTGTTTTTTAATTTTGTTTTTTTTTTTTAACAACTACATATACCCACTCAAACCAAACATGATCTTCCAGACCTACTGGTAATGTACATATCTACAAAGTTACTACAGTTAAATTATTTTAGTCCGAATCCGATCCCTGAAGATCAAAATATAAACAAGTGAGAGTTTAAGCTAAATGTTTGAAACCGAAATTATATGATTGTCAGTCTCACTTAGTTACTCGTAGTGAATAGTTGATAATTTATTAACAAAGCTTAAGTGTATAAATTTTAAGTTAAACAAATTCGACTGAAGTGAGTAAAAACTATATAAATATGTAGGTACATTTATGTATTTACATTATGAACATTGCCTTTTTTTTATAAACAAATTTGATATGTGCTACAATTGAATTGATTTAGTGCCAATGCTATTAACCTCCTTCGTTTTTGTCTAATTTCAAAAAAGTTTCTTATCTTCAAATTATTAAATAAAAATTTACCGCTATCATTTTTTTTTTTTTTTTGGATAAACAACTTTTATCCGGTTTTGTTGTTAAGAGATTAAGAAAAATATTTAAAAATAATCCGTTCTATTGGGTTGTACATGCTCAGGTGCTCTTATAGATCAAGGGACTTGAAGTTGTGAGAACAAATTTATTAAAATTCATGTAAGTGAATTGTGTAAGTCCTGCCTTAACAAAATATATTAAGAAATAAATAATAAATAAATAATTACAAATCAGCAGTATCTCTTTATTTGAAAAAAAGAGAAATGCAATCAATGCACATATTAATACAATGTTTCCATTAAATAAGAGATACCCTTAATTGTAACCATTATATCATTCACCATTAACTCTTATTGAGAAAAGTTCAAAAAGTGGTTTATACAAAAATAAAAATTAACTGGTTGATTACATAAATTAAAAATTGAAAAAAACCGTAAATAATATATGTTCTTCATAACCTGTAAAATATAGTGGAAAAAAAAAATGCAAAATATTTTGTTTGAATTGGAAATAAAAATAGTATTAATAATAATAGCTTAGAAAAAAATTATGCCTTTATTATAGTCTCTTCCGTAAATGCAGATTTATGAACAAAATATTACATAATTGTTTTAGCGACAGAAATTAGTAATTAGAGAAATTATGTAGGTACTTAGGTTTGTATTTTTCAATATTTAAATTCAAAAAATATTATGATCCCACTTTTTTCAATCATCAATTTATTACACATTCAATTTATATTTGTCAGAAGTACTACCTGAAGTTTAACTGACTTTTGAAAAATTTTCTCTAATGATGCAAGTCTTAAGCACCTTTTAAGATTTTGATTTAGACATTCCACATAACTATCCTCAGAGCTTAAAAAGTCAAAACTATTTTAATTACTTTGTCGACACATATGAGTAGGAGTGCAAACTTACATACATACGTCTCTCACCATAAGAATTTTCCATTAAGGTCTCTACCCAAATAATGCACCGGTGATTGGTAGTGTTAAAAAAAATCGGTTCTACCGTTTACACTGTAGTAGCAAGCTGTTTATTTATAAATGTACATAATATGTTTGTATGAACGAACTTTCAAGCAAGCAGACAGATCAAAATAAGATACCAGTTTCTTGTATACCTTAAATCGTGTTCCATTTTTGTAATGGATGCAAAAATTACCCTTCTAGATCAATTGCACCAGTACAAAAAACTTTATTTTTCAAATTAATATTGTAATTAAGTCGCAGTTTAATATTGAGGTATTAAAAAAAAGGCAAGACGAGTTGAGAATTACTTTGCCAATAAGAATAATAAGATTAAAATAATTAAATCGTGAAAATTTTTTGAAATAGATACAGCGCTTTGTTGTTTATTAATTTCACGATCTAAACAAGAGGCGGATTACTATAGTTTCAAAGGCCCAAAGCAGTTAAATGTGCTCGTAAGTTCTTTTTATTAAATTATTGAAACATTATCAACTTAATCAAACCTTGTGCTTTATCGGTATCGGTATGTGTTGTTCATGGTATAATAGTGAATTATGTACCTATCCCAATTATGTCTTGAAATTTGGTTTTCGGGCCCAAACAGTTACAAGAGTTATTTGCTATTTATTAGTTTTTATAGAAAAAGAATACACTCCCGTTCAATTGAATATGTTCAACATTTTCGAGTGCGATTTACCGTTATAACTCCGAATATATGTGGAATAAATGAATTTTTGAAAATGGCATTAGAGAAAGCATCCAATTGAGGAGAGATTAAGAAAACACACAATTTCAAACTTACCATCATTACACGTCTTATTATCATTTCCTTAAATTCATATTGAAATTGTAGCACTTTTTTTCGTTTATTTGAATAGGTGCACCGTCTTTATAATCACTTTTGCTTTGAACTAGTTGAAGGTCAGACCTTTTAAAGCAATTTTCGGGCTTTATATCACGGTTTCTTTGATATGACACAAACAAATTGAGAATAAACGTCGAATGGGTGGAGGAAACTCGCACTAAACCTAGCTTGTTCCCTTATTTCTGTGAGTTTTTTGGATTCTGTGAGTTTTTTCCGAAATTTGATGTCCCGTTAGTCATTTATCATGAAAACAATAAATTTGCGCGTACTCAGCCGCGAAAAGAGCTTTTCCTCCACCCATTCTACGTTTGTTCTCAATTTGTTTGTGTCATATCAAAGACACCATGATATAAAGCCCAAAAATAGCTTTAAAAGGTCTGACCTTCAACTAGTTCAAAGCAAAAGTGATTATAAAGGCGGTGCACCCAAGGCCGTAGCCAGAAATTTTTGAGAAAGGCATTTGTAAATCATACTTTCCATTTTAGTATCAATTTTTTACTCAAATTTGTACGATGATTATTAATTAATTTAATTTGATTTAGGGCCGTGTACCAATTGCGTTAAAATTCTGGTTAAATTTGGTCCCAGTTAAATTTTATCCGTTTTTATAGGGGTGAATGAAATTTAAGGTTTTTGCCGTGTCAATTGAATTAAATGGGACTTTATTAAAACAAACATATCCCATTAGTTTTGTTGTTGTATTTTTTTTTGTAATGACAGTTTGCTTAACAAATAATTCAGTTTGCAAAATAAATGATCATCTGAAAAAGTATTTTCAATAAATTTTATTGATTCTTTTGCACTTTGAAGGATTTATCACAGGTAATTCAAACAAACGGGGAAGAGAATTTCGAATTTTTGAAAGGAGATCATTTGAAGTGCCGCAAACATTTACCTACGCTTGAAAATGTATACTTTGAAAAGAACCATGAGACCCTATACAAATAAAAATATTGAATATTTCTTTGTTTTGATTTCTTGAGTTCATTATTCTAGGCCTTTGTCTATATATCTTAATCTTTTCATTTGATTTTAGTTTTTTTTTAATCTTTCCCGAAATGATTCATGACAACAAAATAAAATATTTATCTACATTCATCTCCCTCACTCTTTCATGAGCATAAACATGTCAAAAATTAACCACTGGCTAAAATTTTAACGAGCTCCTGAGCAGGTTAAATTTTGACGTCTATATTCACCTCAGTAATGTCAAAATTTAGCCATGGGATCAAATTCAACCAGGATTTTAACGCAATTGGCACACGGCCTAACTCACGTACTACATAATTTTTAATGAATAATGTAAAGGTACCTACCTACCTTGATGATTTCTTAATTCAGCTTAAAATGAGATTCGTGTATTCTGATTCCCTTAAGTCTTGGCAAAAACGAAAAAAAATTTAAAGAAGAAAACTTCAATTTTTAAAAAATTTTGGATCGTGACAATTTAAAGTTTAAAGACTGAATGCTTGATATGGTAGACAAAATGCCATACATAACATGATTCACATACACAAGCTTATTCAAATTTTCGCGACTCTAACGGTTTTAACATGCACACCGGAAAGAACTTTTTCGACAGTGAAACGTCTAAAAATTGACCTAAGAGATTCTACCGATATAAGATAAACTTTTAGGATTTGAAATTTGGTTTGAAATTGAGACTAACACTGAGGCAGTTATCATATGGGTGGAATCTATTTGTCATAGGAGTGAGTTTTGCGCAAGCAATTAAATGTTTGACGATAAAGCATAGTTTACAGTCCCCATACAAAAGAAAAATCAAATTATTCAAAAAAATTTTGCATCTATTCATCGGGAGCGTAAATATTTGATATTCACCACTTTATCTCACGCAAAACAATTTCCCAATTGTTTTACAGTTTTATGACGCCAATGGTTCCCTTTAGCATGAAACTGTTAACCAATCAAACAAAAGAGTAATTTTGTACTTCACCTCGATCATTTTTGGCATGCGAAAATATTTGCATAGATTTTCGCACAGGAACTGTAAGCTAGGCTTTGTATTTTGTTTTACTATTAAGTAAAAATGTTTACAGCACAGAATTTTTTCTTTGAATACATTTTTTTTTCACCACCAAGCGTTTTCTTTTCTTTACTCAAAAGAACCGTTTACTTAGCTTAAATGGTGAAATATTTTTTCGAAAAAGTATATCCCCCCCCGACATAATTGTATGGCTACGGCCTTGGGTGCACCTATTCAAATAAACGAAAAAAGTGCTACGATTTCAATATGAATTTAAATAAATGATAGTAAAACGTGTAATGATGGTAAGTTTGAAATTGTGTGTTTTCTTAATCTCTCCTCAATTGGATGCTTTCTCTAATGCCATTTTCAAAAATTCATTTATTCCACATATGTACTTCGCAATTATAACGGTAAATTGCATTCGATAATTTTGAACCTATTCAATTGAACGGGAGAGTACCTAATAAAATTCAGGGAAATCAAAACTTCTCTCATTTGAATTTTTTTTCAGAATTCCATATTTTTGAATATACAGCTTCACAAAAAAATGTACTAACCTTGATCAAATTTTTCAACTCCCTATGACAATGAATGACACAGTCATATGGCAAGTTGTACAGTACATTACATTCATAAATAGAATATTGAACTCGAGATTTTGAACAGACGTTACATTAGACAAAAAAGTGGGTCTTCTAATTATGGCTGTCTGCTTGTTCAGGTACAGTCTTAAAGGCTGGCTCAATTTTTCTTAGAGTACCTACATAGGGTTTATTGGATATTTGCCCGACACATTTTTTAAAAATTTTTTTAGAACCAAAAATAACAGTAGGTAAGATAGGTATACCTACCATACAATGTTTCCAGCTATTTAAAAAATCTTATTTTTTTCCCAAAAAAAGCTACACAGGCTGAAAATAAATTAATTCACCACGATTAGTAAAGGCTAACTTTCAAAGAAAAGCTCTTTTCTTTAAAAAATGCTTGCTCTGGCTCCTTGAAAACTTTATTACGGCTTTTAACCATTTCTACTTGCGATATAAATAGGGTGTCCCGAAACTCAACGTCATGCGGGAACAGGGTGATAGGGTAGGTTACACCTGTACTGGAAAAAATAAGAAAAAAAAATCCATCTCACTTGGTTTAGTAATAATAGCAATATTTAGAAAAGTATTGTCTTCGGTATTTTGGATTCAATTTTTAAAATAATAATTTCCACAACAATAATTGAGTCCAAAAGCAAACGATTATGGTAATGGTAATACAAAAGCTCACGATTACGAGAAGTTGCAAATAAACGCAGGAACGTAACGAACCGAACGTAGATCGTAGCGTACCGTATGAAATGTAGATTTATCTCACTCCTATTTACAGAAGACCGTGTTTTATTTTAATTCTTCTGTTTATCTCGCATACACTTAGATAAAACCGATGTTACAACAAAGCAAAATTCACGTTAAAATGATATTAAGTGAACTGGGGTCCTTTCGCAAATAAAAAATAAAAATTATTTTTTCTGAATAAATAAGTACCAAGTGTTATACCATTTTGAAAACTTGATAAAAATGGACAATTTTTTAAATAACTTGTTGCGGGTGGAATAGAACATTTTTGTTTAAGAACAAAGTGCCAAAGTTAGCTTAAATCTTTTTTTGAAAGATGAATCAATTAAACTTTATTTTTCTTACGAAACTTCAATATTTATGTTTGGATTTAGGATTGCGATCAATAGCATGGCTATAAAGGAATACGTAAAAATAAAAAAAAAAGCTTTAAAATTTGGAAAATTGTGACCACAGTACCAAAAAATTTAGCCTAGGGTATCGACTTTCATTATTTTTCTAAATATTGCTATTATTACTAAACCAAGTGAGATGGATTTTTTCTTATATTTCCCAGTACAGGTACATATTACCCACCCTTGTACCTCGTGGCATGATGGTTAGTGCGTTGGACTGTCATTGCCGAAGGTCTGGGTTCAATTTCCAGCCGTGCCACCTCTTGCGAGGAACTGAAAAATCCTCCAAGAGTATACTTGTCATGAAAAAGTGCTTCTCATTTAGCCGTTCGGACTCGACAAAAAACTGTAGGTCCCCTCCATTCCTGCCAACACGCACACAGGAATGGTTGAGAGTTGTAAGTCACTAGTCCCTGGTTCTCCAAGATTTTTTTCTATACAGAAGCTTCTAGAAATACATATAAATATTTTAACAAAAAATGATAAATAGAGCGATGATTAGCCAATTGGTGGAAGTTTATTGTTCTGAACATTTTTACAAAAAATGATAAATAATACACTTGTTATTTCCACAATTTAAATATATGTATTTATTTGAACTCTAATCGAAAGCCAACGCGTTTCGTCTTTTTAGGACATCTTCAGGTGCCCTGAACCAATTGAAGCGTTGGTGTTGTACGCAGCGGTGTGTGTGTGTGTGTGCAACCGCAACGAGAGTTTCGAAGACGAAGGTGCTCCAGAGCCAGGCGACCAAAAATATGTTCAGCCTGTCTACTGGTTCGAAGAGAAAGGAAAAAGTAAAAAAAACGACGAAACTACCAAAATGTAGCAGAGCCAGGCAACCAAAAATATGTTCAGCCTTTAAATTTGTTCAGATTAAAGAAAAAAGTAACTCCAACTAATGCCGGATTTACACGAATGGAAAGCTGCCAGTATAATGACAAAAAGAATGAATTTGTCCATTCTTTTGTTGTTGCTTTCGTCATTATACTGGCAGTTTTCCAATCGTGTAAATCCGGCATATCGTTGTATGTTTACCAATAGACTTTATTCGAACTAATGCAGTAACTAATGTTACAAATTCAGGTGCCCTGAAGATGTCCTAAGAAGACGAAACGCTTTGGCTATCGATTAGAGTTCAAATAAATACATATATTTAAATTGTGAAAATAACAAGTGTATTATTTATCATTTTTTGTAAAAATGTTCAGAACAATAAACTTCCACCAATTGGCTAATCATCGCTCTATTTATCATTTTTTGTTAAAATATTTATATGTATTTCTAGAAGCTTCTGTATAGAAAAAAATCTTGGAGAACCAGGGACTAGTGACTTACAACTCTCAACCATTCCTGTGTGCGTGTTGGCAGGAATGGAGGGGACCTACAGTTTTTTGTCGAGTCCGAACGGCTAAATGAGAAGCACTTTTTCATGACAAGTATACTCTTGGAGGATTTTTCAGTTTCTCGCAAGAGGTGGCACGGCTGGAAATTGAACCCAGACCTTCGGCAATGACAGTCCAACGCACTAACCATCATGCCAGAACAATAAACTTCCACCAATTGGCTAATCATCGCTCTATTAAGCATATAAAAACATATAAGTAGTTTTTTTTTAACAAAATTTTCGAAAAAACATTGGATCAAAAAAAAAAAATCAAATATTTGGAAATCTCTACATAGCCTATTGAATAGACCTTTTTAAAAGGAACAATTACGTGCAAAAATTTTTAGTATTGAATATATTGAGCATGCTTAAAACCGAAAATGCTACTAAATTCAGCCAAGCGCTTCTGAGAGAATGGTCACACTGGCCACTTTTAAATACTTTTGGTATAACTCGGAAACTGAGCCGAATTTGACAATTTTACACTCAAAAATTTTTTGTTCAAAATTAAATTTCCTATTGAAATGGATAGTTTAAAAAATTTTATAAAATAAATTAACTAGGAAAAGTTAACAAAATCCAACATAAAAAAAAAGAAAAATCAAAGATTTTAAAATTTTTCTCTAAACAGCGCATAACTTTTTTGGGAGCAAGGATACGCTCAAGAAATACATAAATAAAGTAATTTTAAGGCCATAAGAACGCCATATTATTTGAAAAATGACAGAGATATAGCCATTCAAATTTTACCATTTCTCGCATTTTTGCCCGAAAGCTTATTTTTTGGTACTTTATGACAAATATAACATTCGTAGCTCCTAGAACCAATTCTTATATTAATTGGACTAGGCATTCAGTCTGAAGGTCTGAAAGCATTTAAAAGCAGCCGAAAAACAAAATTGCGAACTTAGATACTTTTTTAATATTTTCTATAGTCGTTTATATTCATATTATATCAAAATCTTGATTTCGAACATTTTTACGAATGTGAAACTTGCCATATTGTACCAAAAAGCCTTTGGTATCTACTTTATTTAGTCTGCTGATGGCTTGACCCTATCTTAACTTTAAAAAAAAGTTATGCACAACTTATTTAAAAATTTAGAAATTTTTGATTTTTTGGTTCGTTTTTGTTTACTTTTCCTGCTTAAATGATTTTATAAATTTTTTAAACTATCTCAGTTATACCAAAAATAATGAAAAGTAGCCAGTGTGCCCATTCTCTCAGAAACGCATGGGTGAATTAAGTAGCTTATTCGGTTTTTAGCATGCCTATGGGCCAAACAAAAATATATTCAATAATGAAAGCCCTTGCACGTAATTGCTCCTTTATACCCCTCATTTTCCGGTCTATTCAATAGGCTAACAGTCGTTTTTATGAAACTTTTTTTTTTAGGATTTTTAACACTCTCTAAAATAGTTTTAGAACAAAATTTATTTTAATGAAAAATAACGGTACCTTCCATACAAATGTTAAAAAACCGTTAAGGAATATTTTACTTAAAAACGGCTCATTAGGTATCGCCTAAAGGGATTTAGATTCATTTTTGTATACATATATAAATTTCAAATAAGATTAAATAATATTGCTTATCGAAATTTTCAAAAAAAAGTTTCAAAATTTTTTTTGAAGAGTCGATATCTCAAAAACGGGTTGATAATTTTTTTTTGAAATGTTGGTTTTATATGCACAAAAAGAAATTTTTCAGATTTGCATACCAAAATTTGACCTTAAAACAAACATTTTTCTCTCATAATTTCCATGCTTTTACATAAAATTTTCTTAAACCTTCAGCGTCTTGAACATCAGTGCTTTAGTGGTAATTATTACTGTTCATAAGAATTCCTTTTCAACAACATTGACATGTATATTATTGTTATTGGTGGGCATGGCCGTATAAAACTGTGTAGCGCCTCTGTTGCTTACACTGACCGAAGTATATTTTGCAAAGTTTATACGACGTTACATAATGTAGGTTTGGAAAGAATACATTCAAAAAACTCCCTAGCTCAGAATTATAGTGTCTGCCTGAGTGAATCCTCCACTGTCTATATTTAATACTCATACTGACGTTGATAATTAAAAAATTACCTTGAACAAGTAATTTACATTCACTTCTAGAAAGATACACAAATATACAAACACATAAATATAATTACAAAGACATCTGGTAGTAGAATCATCACCTCTTGAAATTATATTAAATTGTTATTGTTTATACCGGTATATTTACATATATCAGTGTCGTCGCGGCGTGACTTTTTATTTAGCGATACAATAAATTTATCTTGATGATGGTTGTACGTGCTCATATATATAGATATTTTGGATTGATTTGGACATGATTCAATAGTTTCATAAGAAATTATTAGTCTGTGTATTTTTTGTATTTATTAATACCTAATTAACTTAGATAATACACTGATGGCCAGTTGCACCGACCTCTTTTAAATATTTATTGCTTCGTTTAATTTTAAAATGACATTTATCGGTTGCACCAACCACTTCTAAATCTAACAGGCCAATAAACGAACCAATAAACTAAAATTCCATTTTCCTCCAGATAAATTTTAAAAGCGAGTTTAAACGAACATGTCTAGGTACATTTGTAGGTACAAACAAAATAATTCAATTTTCTTTGACGGAATATTGTTAATTCCAAATTAAAATAACGAAAATAACAGGTGAAGGCATTTTGTTTCCTATTTATAATTCACTACTTAAATAAATAAATTATTCCAGAAAAATTATAGACTGGCCATCATGTGTTCATCTGATAACGAACTTTACCAAAAAATGGCGAGACGTCGCGTCGGAGTTGTTCAGGTTCACAGAGAAATCCATTTTCTGAATTCGATGACGTCGCTTTAAAATATTTTTTCATAATTTCCAAGAGTGTGTCGAAAAAAATATTAGTGTTGTTTAGTTAGTATCTATTTCAATAGTTTCATAATTTCTCTAAAAAAAAGAAAATAATAAATAATAATAAAAAACACCAAGATGGCGCATTGTCTGTATCTAATGAGAATACCTTGTTTCTGTTTATTGTGTATTCACATTTTCTTTATTTCTATCTCACTTGCACTGGTTAAATTTTTTCGTTCAGTTTAATAAACATATGATAAAATCCAGGGGTGGTTCATGAACTGCATTTTAGCTAAAAAATGCGCAAAATAGATTGGTGCAACCCAAATAAATTTATTAGTCCGATAAATTTTAACTCCATTTTAGCAAAAACCGCTTTTAGTGAATTTTGGTGCAACTGGACATGAGTCTGATAATTTAAATCGAAGAAATATAATGTTTACTCAAAACTTCTTTGAGATGTTAAACAAGTTTTGTTAAAAAAAAACACAAGAAAGAATAATTTTAAAGGTAGATAAATAATTAATTTCACAATGTGATGTAAATATTCATTTTGTTTATTTTTTAAAAATTTCTATAAACAAAAAATAAGCTTTGCATTAACAGTAGGAGATGTCACGAAAATCGTTTATAACAAGGTTTTATGAAAACATCTTAAAGTTCTTATTTGAACTCAAATTGGAGAAAATTAACTTTTTCGTACAATTTTGATTATAGTTTCCTGCATAGTCACAATCATCTGAATCAGAAATTTAAACCTAGTTTTGAAACACAAAACTATTTTGCTGACCTTCTTAGTTTAAATGTAAATAGCTTATATTTTTAAAGTCTTTTCTAAAGGCTTCAAAAGAACCCAACTCTTAGTGGTTATCAAGAAGGAAACAAATTTGATTTTATCTAGCCCACCCTATTGTTTAAACATTACAATAAAGTGTTAATAACAATCGAAATGATTTTTATTTTGATACACTATACTGAGATTTATCTTATCTTTGAAATAACACAATGCCGGGCATTAATTACCTGTTTGTTGAAATAAATCCCCTGAAATGCATACCTACATATATACAAAATTTGATTAATAAGTAAACGTCTGGGTGAGTTCAAAACCAATCTAGCCTAAATGAACAACGTGTGATAACAAAAACTCAAGATATTTTAAGTATTCAACAGGTTGATTCACAGTGATATCTGAACTACTGGTTAACTGATTAAAGCTATGTACATTTGTCAAGAAATGTGTACACAATTCCTCAGCAGTTGATAACATCTTGATACAGCTGACAGAGTCCACGGTTGTATCTTCTCCACCATTCGCCCTCCTTACAGACAGGACCAAATATCTATTGAAAAATGTTCTTTCGATAGAGAATTAGTTCTCCCTTTCTGCTTATCGTTGCCATAAAGCAGGACTGGTGGTAGAAGGGTTACATAGAGTTTACACTTCGTCTTTCGTGTGAGGAGTTTTTAACTCATTTGTTGCTCCAAACGAAAGTAGGGCTGCCTAACTCAGGTAATTTTTCATTGGGTCTTTACTAAGATGTCGTTCGTGAGATTATTGTTTACTCCGATGTTAATGAACTCCTTAACTATTGTTGAAATTATTGCTTTGATTTTGTCCTCGTTTACTTGAAGACCAACAAGTTTCGCCTGTTCTTCAATTTCCGTGAAAGACTATAACGGTCTCTAAAAATAAAAACAATTTCACTTTTAAGCAAGGGTTGAGTCAATATTAAAAAGCTATTTTGAATATTTCTTTTGCTTTTTTAATTGCATGGCATCACCATCATCGAAACTATTGACAAAAGCTGACAAAACGGAAGTCTCCAAACCATCAACAGTTCAATGAAAGAGAAAAGGGTATTATTTGTTTTCAATAGGCGCGTTCATTTTGTCGACAATCTATTACTACGTTTACGTTCAGTATCTAAATATGTAGTTGGAATAGGGTCGGTGCACATGAGGCATTGTTTATTAAACCAACTTATCGAGCAAGGTTTTGCGTCACACAAAATACGAAAAAATGCACTTAAAATATGCGTTTATTATGAAAATATGCATTTATTTTGGAAAATATGCATTTTGCATGAAATATGCAAAATATGCACTAACGATTAAATGCCATTTTAAAGGAAATTTTATGATTCGTAAAGATAATTTAGTCTTTGGCTTCTAAATGTAATAGGAAAAAACATGCATTTGCATGGAAATCCCAGCCCTAAATTAGTTAGTCTATGATATTAGGTACAAAATAAAAAATTTTCTCCAATAGTTGCATAATAAAAATATGGAATTTTATGTTATTAAACATTTTTTTGCAAAAAATGCTATAGTGTAGGCTACATACATTTGCTTTGAAAAACAGCCTCGATTTATTAGTGGCTTTTAACAAAATCTAGAGCACAAAATTAAATTTGTTTTCCAATGATGTCCCAGAAAATAAGTTTATCTGTCCATAGACACCTTAATCGTTTTGATCGGACATTTACACGCTTCGCAATCTTTTTCATGAAATCACCATTTCACTCCGGATCACTCTTAAGGCTCCTATTGAATTTGACCTAAGAGTAAATGTCACCTCGTCTGTTGATATCGTTGGGCCTTATCTGAATTCAGAGAATTTGAAATTGGCGTGGTTGCAAATGGGTGCTTCAGCCATCATTCTAAAAAAGACGTTTAACTTTTTTACGGCATCAAAAATTCAAAAACTGAAAAAAGAAAATTTTTTGACACTTCAACTCTTAAGCCTAGCAGGGCACGCAGATTGCGCTACATTCACTCCCATTAAAAAACTCTCTCCGAAATATAGCCAAGCTAAGACTTAGCCAAGTCTTTTAGTCCACGGTTTATAAAATGACAATCGAAAGCGAGAAATATTTGAGGACAAACGATTTTTCAAAGCCAAAGCCATTTCATATTTTTAATTAAGTTGTTTGAGTGAGAAGTTTAAAAAAAATTAAATTAATTTTCAAGCTCAAAATTTTGAAAAAAATCGAAAAAAAAAACAATAAAAAAATATTGTTATTTTAGAAATTTTATGTAATTTATTACTTTTTGGGTTTTAAAATTCAATGGTTTTCTGTTTTTGACTGTAAACTAATAAGAACATTAAATTTTGAAAACAAACGAATGTACGATTAATGTAGTGGAGCCCGAATCGATGGAGTACTTTGCCAAAATCTTTAACTAAATCCATGTATGTATTTTTTAGAACTGTTTTATAATTTTCCTGGGTGATAGGACGCAAGAAAAACTCACCTTGTACTCAACCTCAAAGGTGGTGTAAAAAAGTACATTTTATACAGAAACATAAAATCCGTAACTCTACCGATTGAATTATCTCAAAAACGGTTACTCTTATAAAAAAAAAAGTACACTACATTTTTTGTAGGATATTTTCTAAGCTACAACCCCGTCTTTGACATTTTTTCTGTAAGAGTTATTGTTCTAGATAGCAAACAAGGTTGGTTCAGTAAATTAAAATGTTAAATGCAATTGAGAAAATTAAGGACAGTATAAACGACATTTTTTTCAGAAATTGAAAACACGCTTATAGCTGTCTGCATTGAGTGCATGCTATTGTTTTTAGCTAAATTTACTAAGTTATCAATAGAAATTATCATTAAGGCTCCTATTGAATTTGACCTAAGAGTAAATGTCACCTATTTTCCTGGGCTAATGCCCGTCTGTTGATATCTTTCGGGCTTAGCTGAGTTCAGAGAATTTTTCAGATTTATTGAAACGAAATGGCGTGACTGATAATTGGTGCTCGGCGATTCCGTTATATTCACTCCGATTAAAAAAGCGGAAAATATTTGAGGACAAAATAGTCGCTTAATTTGAGCCTCAAGCCACCTCCACCCCACCCGTTCACAGCCAAACTCCTGGATCTGTTACTGGAATCACATGATAGTACAAAGCCCTGTGCATGTTTTGAATAGTTCGGAAGAGCTTTCCCTGTTGCACATTGCATTGCGTATTTTCCAATGTCACGCGACTCAATTGGATCAGTGTGCCCGGGAACCCATAAGTTCAGCCATCGAATTGAAATTCATTGGTCCCGTTAAGAGTAGTTTCTGGTATTTTTTTGGTGGCAAAAAATAATTCACTTACATTTTCTTTAACGGTTGTATGTTGGAGCAAAAACTAATTTCAGTTTCCCCTCTTAGGAATTACCAAAAAACCTTAAGTTCAAAACTAGGATTTGGGCACCCAACTTTTTTATGTTCTCTTGTTCTAATGTCTACAACTGCTCTTTTAAACTGACGGACGATGCCGATGGAGCAAAATTTCAGAAACATGAACTGATGGCTTAATAAAGGCCCCGGCCCATAGAATCCGTTTCGTCCGTTGTGGCGACTTATTCAACAATTCAATTGGCAGCTCGATAAAATACATGTTTTCTTATGGGAACTGGTTCATAAGCAACGCATGCGTCGGACGCAACGGACAGAGTAGCTGAATTTTTAACTTTTTCTCTTTGACAAATGCGTTGACAGCAACTTTTTTAGGTGTGGTTGAATTTCAAGTTGTTGCTGTGCGAATGTCAATGTCAGAGAATATCAAATAAAGAAGCCAATCCTCGGCTGTCAATTTGTTTTGCCTACAAGCTGAAGCGAACAGCTAAAGTATTCGATTTACAAAGTATTAATGAAAAACAGTGCAGAACTCATACATAGATTCAACTAGTCATCCAGCACATCATTCAGCACAGTTCTTGTTGTTGTTGCAATTCACATCTATTCTTTTGTCACGAAATGAAATTAAAAATACAACAACGTAAACAAATGGGTTTTGTAGGGTGAAACGTACGAAGGATTGGCTTTTTGATAATTGATATTCTCTGGTCAACGTATTCATTGGGTTAACTCAATCAGTCACATCCAGCAAACTTCAATTGATCTGTCGCCGCAACGGACGCACCGGATTCTATGGGTTGAAGCCTTAAAGCCCAATTTATTAAGTCGAAGTTGAATACAACATGGGGATTTTTATTCTCAACTTGAGAAATCGCCGAAAAAGCAGAATTTAGCGAGGAAACTTGGGATTTTTCTTCATTTCTGTTTATTCAATCAGGAGGGTCCACACTATGCCGATCAACATTGCTGGTTAATATTGTCGATCAACATGATGCTAGTGTGTACGTCAAAAACTTTCGCAGCAACAATTTGTAAAGATTGGAATTTTCTCATCGATGCGTCAGAATCCAACCGAAAGGTCCAGGGTTCGAATCCTGGTGGTATCGAACTTTTTTTTTTTTTTTTGTGAACAATAAAGTTAAAACGATATTATTAACATTAAATACTTATTCACAACAAATATTGCATTTTTCAAATTATAAAAATGTGATTAATAACGCACAAAACCAATAAATAAGGTTCATGAAATTATAAACCCTACAAATGTTTTTAATAAAATGAATTTTGTTGAACAACTTTGTCGATTGCTATCCATTTGAATCGGGCTAAGTTTGGGTCAACAAATGTTGATTGGCATTGTCGATCAACACGTCTACACTTAGTCCCATTTCACACGAAGAAACAAGTTGCTGGAGATTTCTTTGACATTTTCTTTTTATCTCCTTAAAAATCTCTTGTACCTTTCATACGAGGAAACAAATCTTCGGACCCAGATCACGTAACATGATTCGATTGAACGATCATAGTTTCGAATCTCTCTATATTTCCCTGTAGATGTGAATAGAGACAGCTACAGTCGAAACGACATGACGATCGTTCAATCGAATCGAGTTACACGATCTGGGCCCAGGCAATTTTTGAAATTTCCTTTGAAAGTCTATTGGAAAGTCTACACCTAAACCTAGATGTGAAAGAAAATGTCAAAAAATCTCCTAAAATCCTCGACCGGGGAGATTCTGTTCGCCTCCTCTTTCCTGCTGCCCTTCTCACCCAGGAACTAAAAGTTGCTGGCAACTCAATTTCCTCGTGTGAAAGCAGGCGCGGATCCAGGATTTCGCTCAGGGGGGGGGGGGGAGGTTGGGCAATTTTCGTAAGTTTCCAAAATCTTGATGGATCTACAGAAAATTTGAGTACATTTCGTACTGCTTTACAAGCCTGATTACACAAAGCAATGCGAGTTGATGTGTTTGAAATTTTGAAGACAATTAGGTAACTCTTTCTGAAGTTTTGCAGTTTGTAGCTATAGAATGGTGTCTTTAAAGCGTTTTTAAGTTACCTCTGGATTTGCGTAACTCCACATTTATGCTCGGAAACCATAATGGCACAGTGGTACGTTCCTATTCAGACACAATAAAGTTCGAGTTTGAGTGAAATTTCCAGCCTCTTCTTTAGC
Source organism: Dasysyrphus tricinctus (assembly GCA_963921185.1). Lineage (NCBI taxonomy): Eukaryota > Metazoa > Arthropoda > Insecta > Diptera > Syrphidae > Dasysyrphus > Dasysyrphus tricinctus. The sequence goes on from OY992531.1 coordinate 88,097,924, forward strand.
AGGGACAACCTAACCTAACCTTGCCAGTAAAAGGCAATTTTCGAGAACGTCATCAGCATCAAAAATGCATTTTGCGGAATGTTCTCAAATGCATACTGCAAAAGTCAAATACAAGCTTTACTGCATAAGCATTGTGTTCAATATGCAGTTTGTTAAAGTCACATGTTCGAAAACATCATGTGTGGTGAAATTCTGCAGTAAAAAATCGAGTTGGCAACAGAAATATTGAGAAGCTGGAGGACGTGTTCATGAACTTCAAATGCGTTTGCACGAAAATTGAAGGATCAAAACCGAGATGGACTGTATCGTAAGCTCAGATGCCTTCGTCCATCGATACAAAACCAAACTTTCCGACATTGAATTAAGACACAATGATTATAGTGGAAAATACAAAGAAAAAACAACTCTAAATTAAACCTTTCTGTCAGACCGCCTCGATTCATCCTTCGATTGTGACTAACTTTCGTTATTTTTTTATTTACAATATATTTAGCCCTCGTTAAGTTTTAATAAAAATGTTTCAAAATCTCAAACCATCGTTTGCAGAGTTGCCAGACTCATGCAGTTCGATACAATAGCAATATTCGCGTCAAAAAAATGACGATCATTTGACAATCGAATTGACGTTGATTTGACGTTTTCAAAAGCGGCCAAAAACACCTATCCTTAGGTGTAAAAGTTCCATCCAACGCTTTTCGGCAGTGACTGCTGTAGTCGTTCCTGGTTTCTCTCCAATCTTCTTCATTGGATTCGTACTCTTCTCGAGCTCGAAACACAGGTACCTTTGCATACTCTTAGGGTGCATATCCATTTTAGAGTAAAAAGACAGTGAGCAGCTCTGAAGAAGCTCTCGAGAGTAAAACACGAAAGTGGACACAAACACAGTCATGAAATAAGCTCACCAGAGGGGAAGAATGATATCCGAGAGTCGCTCTCGAGAGTTTTCTATTGTGAAAGTACTCCCACAATGGAAACGCATATTTAAATACTAATCATAAAAAGTTAGTTAGTTAAAGTAACACAATAGTATACAAATATTTCACATTTATTATTTATATCGTCATAAAAATTCGCAAAGTTAATCCTTTTCCTTTGACATTCAACTTTTACAAACAGCTGATTTCAATTTTGCAGCTCTGATTTCTTTCCCTGAGAAAAAACATGGGGTGCATAAGAGCGAGTTCAGTGCTCGCCCCGAACACACATCGAACACAGGGCAAATAAACTGGGGTGAAAAAAGTGTCACATAAAACAATCAGAGCGAGTTCAGGGCGACCCAGTGCGCCCCAGTGCTGACATCGAACAAACCTATTATATTTCAAATTGTGAAATGTTTCATTGACAGCATTTTGAAAAGTGAAAATCAAATCGATTGGGATTCAATCTGATTCCTAGTATGAAATAAATTGACTTTTCTCATAAAATGTTATAGGGACAGTAATGTAGCCAGTAGACATCTATCTTTTAATTAAAGACCTTAATTTTGAAGATCGGACATCTAAAACCGAAGTTATAAGCTTTCCACTCAGTCGACTTGAAGGCAATTTGCGATAGCGGAAGTGAACCTGGTCAGCCAGCCGGCAACGCACAACCACTCATTGCTGCAACGCAGGGCTACCAAGAAAAAAAATTTAAAAACGTATTACAAAATTACCCTTTTTTTATTACATTTTATTGAATTCATATTTTATGCTTCGTTCGTTCTTGCCCAGGGGAGGGCAATTGCACCCATTGCCCTCCCCTGAACACTTACTGAACACTGTTGATCAACGATGTTGATCTACACAATTTGAAATAATGTGGACGCGGCTTTAGGTATTAATTATCAGGTGGTACCAAGCTTTTAATTAGCGAATCAAAACAAAACTGTTTTATTTAATATAATACAAAATGAGCAAATTGCCATACGAAAAGCGGGATGTGGCTTTTCGTATGGCAATTTGCTTTCTACTTTTTTTTTCATGTGTATACCTATTCTAATGCAAACCAAAAGTTGAAACTGACATAAGCAAGTGTCATCTGTCACAATTAACTAACAGTCAACTTTAGAATTTTAACTGGGGAGTTTAGATTTAAAGCAGTGAATAAAAGCAATTTTCAACTTTCCTTTCAATATTAGATTTTAAATCAACTTCAAAGCTGGCCAACTTTGGCCTTATCAGCCAGTTGAGCAATATTGCCAACTAACAAAATTGCTTCGCATTTCAGACATTATAGTGTTATTTGTTTCTATAGCGCGCCTATTACCCTCTGACGTGAAGTAAATACCTTATTGGAGTATTACTGCTTCCTTGAATATTTTCTGGTGCTAATTTTATCAGGTTGATAGAAGCGATATACCAATGTTTCTATAATCTCTCTATATTGCTTTTATGAAATGACGACGGAGCTTTTGTTCTATAGTCATCCTGTAAAATTATTATACAATCTCTATGTTAGTTTCTGTTACTTGCTAAGTTCAGCCACAAACCATTTCTGCTGTACTAGTAAAAACACAAACCACTTCTGGTATACTATAGAGTATAGACACAAACCAGCAGTGTGGAGAAACTGAATACGTTTTTTTTCATCGTAATTATATTCTTCAATGGCTGAGCGGTTAGCGTGGTGGACTTTCAGTGCGAGAGGACCATGATTCAAATCTCACAGAAACCTTGTAATTTTTATAATTTAAATAATATCTAATAAATTCTAAGATTGTATTTCAGATAAAAACTTTCAAATTAAATATCAGAAAATTAATAAAATAAAATAAAAATAAATAAATATAAATATAAATCAATTGTGAAATATTTTTTTTTTTTTATTTTGCCACCTTCTTCTATAAGACCTCTAAATTGAGTCCAGTAAGTGTTTTCCGGGCAACTGAATTTAGTCCATAAAGGTCCAATAGGAGCTTAAAAAGTGCGCCCTTTCAATTCTATGGACTATTATATAATGCTTATATGATTGCAAGAGATGATTATGGGAAGCTTCTTTGGACGATTATAGGGGCAAAATTGTTAGTTATCTCTAGTTCTTAAATTCAATTCTCAGCATACACGTGGATCTTTAAACTTTAAATATATACATACATATTTAGATACATAAACATACATACTAAGGTAGATACCTTCTAGCTACTGAATTTAAAAAAAATAACTAAACAAAATGCTCTTCAAATATAAGTTTTTTTCATCCAATCATACAATTTTATTTTAATTCACAACAGCTGATAGAGGATCGGCGGAACGCGTGGCGTTGGTGGGTCATCCGTCGTTATTGGTTGATGACATATTCTACAACTTGACACATTTGCCTAGTGACATTCATCAAAGCAATAAGCTTTGATGATTATAGTGCATTCACATTCACATATACATTATGTCGTAAATCATTTAACTTAATGACAAAAAGTGATAAAAATGAGCAAGTAGATTTTTTGGTTTAAAATTAGAAAAAGTTCAATGACAATTATTTGCAAATCTTCTATACCTAGCTGATGTTTAAATAATTTTTGTTTTCGTTTTTCGACTTAAAGTACTCGAGCACTCAATTTAAGACCTTTCATAACCTATCAGGGGCATCACTTCCACCATGACCCACTTTATGTAACTTAATTTTTCAGTTATGATTCAATTCAATTGCCAACCATTCATTGTATGGACCCGCACATAAAACCAGTGACAGATAGATCTCAATGATATCTGTCCGTTAAATATTAATCGCTATAATGTATGATGATTCGCGAACACGCTTGCCAACGTGTGATTTAATATTTTACTTCCCATGTGAAACCGCAAAACATGGATTTTGGGTGGTGTGAAATGTCTATTTACGATATTATTTGTAAGCTAAGTTCCCATTAATTCGAGAGGGTGCTTCGCTACTTTAATATCAATTTAGAAAATCAGAAAAAAGACATGGAAAACATAGCAGGATAACATTTAAATGGTTTCAACTGACTAGCAACTAATTAAAGACAAATTATTGAGCATTAAAGCATTCAATATATTAAGTTTAAGTTCCATTTCAAGGGGGTACTTCGATTTCTTGAAGCAAAAAAACATAGATACTATTGGATGAAAAATTCAAAATTGTCAAAACTAGAGTTAACGACTTATTAACGGCAAATTATCAACCTAACCATTTTTGAATCGGTGAATGTTACTTGGCTTATTTGGTAGTCATTGAATTTTTGACTGCTTTCCAATCCATAACAACAAGTAGAAGTAGCATTATAAGTTTCAAGCTTATTTAAATGATGGAAACACTGATCAAAGAGCGATATCTACATAATATTTATGTACACAAACATTTGTAATTCAAATGGAGGTATTCTATTTTTAGTTTCTGTCTTAATAGTTCTAAATAGTTGGAAATTATAATCATTTTGATTTCAAAAACAGTTATAATAGATATAATGTTGTAACCGCTCCCATTTTTCAACTATTCTGTTCCAATTTTATCTGAATATTTTAAGAAGATTGCTTTCGCGCCAGATGGCACCACGCACCACTGAAATATGCCTGAGCGTTTTGTAGCATCATATGGTCACTCTTCTCTTCATTATTAATTCACCTTCCTTTATAGTGATCTCAATTGTATTTTCGAAAGATATTTAAATTTTAAGGTGGCAACATTGGTTGCCAATCTCACCTTTGTGATATCAAGCAGAGTTTGTTTATCAAGAGAATTGAGGAATAGCCTGACTGTCTGCGATTCCCCTTGGGGGCATCGGGGTGAGCTTTGATGACGTTGGTTGTATGCTTAAGTGGTGCCGACACGATCTCTATCATTGAATCAAGAAATCATGTTGTTTATTTAAGTGAGACTCGTTTTCATTGAGGGTCTGAGTGGCTGTTGTGATTTAACATTTTTTAAACATCGAAATATTATTTCATTACAACAGTGATTTTAATTTTTTATTTTCTCAGGTAATATGGTATCCATACAATTTGTGGTGGCAGTTTTGGCCTTTGGTGCTGTAGCAGCTTTAGCTGAGGTAATTTCCGCGAGTAATAAATTATTATCATTAACTAAATATGTATCTTTAAAGTATGTACGTATGTAACATATCAACTTAAATATTTTTTTTTTACAATTCAACAGAAACAAACACCAATTGTTGCTATCGCTAGTATTCAAGGAAGTGAAGGGAGAGTTAGAGGAAATGTTACATTTACACAAAATGCATGCGGTGAAAATGTTTATGTTCGAGTTCTTATAACCGGATTGACACCTGGAAAACATGGATTCCATGTTCATGAAAAAGGAGACTTGACAAATGGATGCGCTAGTATGGGTGGACATTATAATCCTGACAAGGTAAGTGGAATCTGTAGGTATGTAAAAAAAAAAATCGTTACCAATGTTAAAATCCAATAGTAGTCAGGGTGTGTTGTCAATTTATGAATCTCGAATTGAGAACTAATTGAAAAACATTTATGTGGCTCTGGACCTTTGGCACCTCATATGAGGGAAATTTGATAAAAAAGATGCCATCTAATTGGTCAGTAATTGGTCAGAAAAGGTCAACTGGTCCCAGAAATTGGTCAGCCCTAGATAACATTTAATCAAGGCTTAAACTTTCTCAAGGTCGCTAAAGGTCACGTGCGATTTTTGGCACGTCATTTTAGGGAAACTTGCGAAAAATGTGTACCATCTGAAAGATCTCTAGATCTATATAAAAGGTCAGCTAGTTTCAGTAATTGGTCAGGTGTAGATTTGTTTAATGAATTTTTAAAAATTTCAAGGTCATAACGATTTTTGGCACCTCATTTATGGGAAATTTACAAAAATTTAGTACCCCCTGAAAGGCCCTAAGATCTTTATAAAAGGTCAGCTAGTTTCAGTTATTGGTCAGCTATAGATTCGTTTTTACGATTGACCAATTACTAAAACTAGCTGACCTTTTATAATTTTATATAGATCTAGAGATCTTTCAGATGGTACACATTTTTAATTAAATTATTAAATATTAAATTAAATAAATATTAAATATTAATATAAATAATCATAAAAAAAATCTATGGCTGACCAATTACTGAAAATAGCTGACCTTTTACAATCGTGAAGAGGCCTTTCAAATTGCATACTTTTTTTTTAAATGACCCAAATGAGGTGCCAAAAGTTTTTTTTGTGACCGTGAAACGAACTTCAAAAATTCATAGAAAAAAATTTATGGCTGACCAATTACAGAAAATAGTTGACCTTTTATCACGATCAATTATCTTTCGTTTACAAATGTTTGCTATTGGAATAATAAAAAAAAACTCATTTCATAACAAAAGTATAGTGGCTTGGCATTTCTTCCAACTTTCTTCTACTCTCTTGCACCGCATGTAGGTATAGTTTTTTTGTTTGATAGTGAAAAAAATTTATTCGAAAAAAAAACAATTTTCAATAAATGCTTAATGTTGGTGATAAATTTTTTGATAAGGGAGTTTAAAAGATTGATATTGGTTTGTAGTATAGCTTAAGCCACATTTAGGCGATTATTTAAGTTTCAGTTGAGCTATCAGTTTACCTTTCAGTCAATCTGATGGCTTAATAGTGCGGATCTAGGACTTCGTCCAGGGGGGAGGGGTGGTAGGCAGTTTTCGTGAGTTTCCAAAATCTTGATGAGGTCTACAAAAAATTGGAGTACACTTCATATCACTCTACACAGCCGGTCACATATGTTCCTATTTCCACACATGAAGTTCGAGCGAGAGTTTCAGCCTCTCTTATTTTTAAGCTAGGACAAGATAATTTGGCCAATGGCATTGGCAGTTAAAGGTTTTCGGAAACTCACCTGTGTCAAAAATGCATTTGTAGAATGTTCTCAATCGAAAACTGCAAAAGTCTTCTGTTCGAAAATGCAAAAAGAAATTTTGCTGCATAAGCATGATAATGCAGTTTGCTAAAGCCACATGTTCGAAGACATCATCTGTGGTACAATTCTGCAGTAAAAACATCAAGTTGATGACAGAAATATTGATAAGCCAGGCACGTTTTAGTGAACTTCGAATACGTTTGCAAGAATGACTCTGATAAAAAAGATTTTATGCAAGCAAAACCATTGCATATATTTGGCAAAAGTTATATTTGCGTCAAAAAATGACAATAATTTGACAGTTGAATTGACGTTGACTTGACGTTTTCAAAAACGATCAAATTCAACAATCCTTAAGGTGCGTTTCCATTTGCGAGTAGCTACTTTCACTACAAAACTCTCGCTAGTGACTCTCGAATAGCTCTGTGAGATAATTAATTCATGACTCCACTTGCGAGTTTTACTCTCGAGAGAAGAGGGTTGCTAGGTCTTGAAGAACTTCTATAGCCCAATTTCAGAATTTTTGTAGCCCATAATCTGCCCTAAATATAGCCCAAAACTATCCCAACCTCTCATTTTAAAAATCTTAAATTTCCTATATACATATATTTTCCAAGTTCTTTGAATTTTTTGCATTAAAAATAATATCCAATTGCCCTACTTTTTTCAATTTGTTGTCGTAAATTCAGGAAAAAGACAGCTCAAATTGCGATAAATAGCCCAATCTGACAATCCTGCTTGAGAGTTGCTCGAAGTCTTTTTACTCGCAAATAGATACGCATACGCACCTTTAGGTGTAGACGTTCCATCCTAATTCTCTTCGGCACATGTGCATGCTTTTAAGGTGCGTATCCATTTGAGAGTAAAACAACGAAGAGCAGTTCTGAAATAGCTTTCGAGAGTAAAACTCGCAAGGTCGCAAGTGGACACAGTCATAAAATCAGCTCACTATAGAGCGGAAGACACTAAGACAGATATCCGAGAGTCACTCTCGAGAGTTTTCTAGTGAAACTACTCTCTCAAATGGAAACGCACACTGAAATATTTTTACCATAAAAAGGAATAAAACAATATGACATTTTTTGTTGTTTCTTAACTATTTTTATACACAAACGTAGTTTATTATTTTAAATTTATTTAAATTTCTTAGTCTTGTAAATCTGAGAATTTGAAGCAAAGTTAGAATTTTTTGAAGCTGTTAATTAAAATATTGTAATATTTTCTCAGGTTCGATAGTGAAACTTCTAATTAATTTTATTTAAAACGTCCACTTATTTATTTCACAACAGTTTATTATTCAACACTCAAAAATACCGAAACTAATTTCCGAAGCAATCAACATACTTATTATCTCTTATTGTAACCAACTTTCACCATTAAAACAAAACTATGTCCAGTCAAACATATGCCTTTTATACTTGTTAGCTCTGTATATTACCCGAATGATCAAGAATCTTAACGTAGGGGAAATTTCCCATTATTTCCCTTTCTGAAGCTTTTATTTTGACATTTAGTACCAAAGCTTTAAAGCTCACGAAAGCTGTCCGTAGGTCGGTTGGTATCAGGTATAATCTGGAAGATGGCGCTTCTTCATTAGAGAGTAATAGTTATAGTTAATTTGAGATTCGTTATAGTACAAAATTGAAAGTCGTTACATTATTGTTCACAAAAAACAATATGCATTACACAAGTCTTCGGTTTAAATGTTAAGCTCATTTTATTTATTTTGTATCTTCTTTAAACATTCAATAAATGCGTTTTTAACGTAACGAAATAAACGAAAGAAAAATAAATTTTCTCTTCAATTAGAATTTTCCCAAAACTCTCTGTAACTCCAACTAATTTTATTATCCTGTGAAAATTCGAATTAAGGTAAGACCGCACCCGACGAAACTGCGCAACACTCTACAGCCCTTTTTTGGTATACCGCACTTGAACTGCATCTACGCTATACAACATAAAGATATTGGCTTCACTCAATAATAAAAGTTTAGTTGCGGTGCAGTTCCGTCCAGTGATGCGGTCTTACCTTTAGTGGGAGTCAAATCTACGTGCAGGTAGGTATCCACATAAAATTCAATTGATTATTTCATTCGAAAAGAATAAAAATAAAGCACTAAAAGTTTGTTGTTTGAAGTCATTAACCACCGTGTATTTATAAAGGGCATAATTCTTCGATTCAAATTTGTACTTATGGAATTTTTGTACTTTTTTTTAAATTAATATATTTCTGGTTGCATAATCATTCCTGGATTATGGTTGAAAAAGGAATTTTTGGACTGTTTGAAGGGAATCGCTATAAAAACTCCCTCTTAGCACTAGTGTAGCATATCTATGTATAAAATCATTTATTGAAAATATACTATTCCCGATGTAATTCCGAAACTCTCTTTTAAGCCCATGTTCACTGCTCACAAGCAGGGCTGTCATTTCACTTTTTCAGAAAGCAGTACTTCGAGGAAAAAAATAGCAGTACACAGCAGTACGGCAGTAAAATATATATTTACAAACATAATTTTTAATGCATTTAATTTTCTTTAAATGCATATATTGTTCATTAAAAACTATCACATACGCGCCCATTACCTATTTAACTCTAGCGCACTGCAATGGTGGTATTAAAAAGTTTTCATTACATAAAAACAATTGTTATGTTTGTGCACGTTTTCTCAAAATCTGTTGCTTTTAGCATAGTTTACAGTTCCGATGCGAAAAAAAATCAAAATTTTCAAAACGATTTTCTACCTATTCTGCGCACCAAGTTGAATAATATTCAAGGCGAAAAACGTTTGCTTTGGCCTAAACCACCCATTGAGTCATTATAATTTACCCTTAATTGACAAGCTATAGGCCTAAAAATGGAAAATAATTATTTTTGGATGCGAAAACCATTTGCATGCAAATAATGCCTTGAGGTGAATATATTTTTTTTTTCGGCAGTATAAACCGACCATAAAAAAAAAATATTTTATTCACCACACTTTTTTTCGCATGCAAATCAATTGCCGGTCCATTGTTTTGCATGACATTCCATGACAGCATAGTTATTTTTTTTGCATGAAACTGTAAGCCAATCATGCAAACAATTAATTTTACATTTCACCTCAATTATTTTTCACATGCGAGAATATTTGCATAGATTTTTTTTGCGCACGGGAACTGTTAACTAGGCTTTTAGGAAAAAAGTTAATATTTTTGGGTAGAATTTTCTAAGCTACATACAATATTTATTGTAATTATTTTTTTTCTTTCCCTTCCTTAATAGACCAAATTTGACCCACTTAAATTTCATTAGTACATACATAGGTACCTATAAGTTTAGATAATTTTACTGTCTTAAAGTTAATTTTCGTCATTTTGTTGTAAAATGAAATTGAATAAATTGAATTAAATAAATTGAAACCACTCCTTTTTCCAGATGGTGACCTTACTTACCCTGAATACCACAATAACTTGGTTTATAATGAGAAAACGTAGCCAAACGCATATAGTACAAACAATATTGCTGATCGATTAATGCTATTTTAATAGATTTTTTGACTAAATTTGCTACTCCATAAAAATCCTGCATGATTTACTTTTAATCTATAGGTTGTATGAAGAAAAAGCATGGTAATATTTTTTGTATAGAATTGAATAAGCTAAAATTTTACTTTAATATTTAATTCCAAAAAGCTGATAGTTTTCGTGAAATTAGCAAAAAACTGAATTTTACACTCTTTTACTTCTCTAAAAATTCTTTCTTCAGCCAAAATTTAGGTTGGTTTTGGAAATTGCTCAGGAAGTCAAAACAAAAATTCAAGTTTGTAGGAGTTTTGTGGAAGTACATAAAAGTCTAAATTTCCTGGGCTAGAGATCCATTAATATAATTTAACATTGCTTGACAGATGGGTGAAAAACTCCATTTTGACGTTTCTGGAATATTTTATTTCAAATGACATCAAAACGTCCATAAACTTCCTTTTTTCGGATAATAAAAGAAAATCTGAAAAGTTCCAGAATTTCGAATTTTTACTTGCGATATACAAGCAATGCCTAAACGACAAACTATGCACTCTTAAAAAAATGTAACACGAGAATTTGCTCAATAAATCTACGACATTTTAAAGCTTTTTGGATAGGATTATGATTTGCAAATGTTCTGTGGGCAAATTTTCAAAAAAGCAGTACTTTTGTCGTATTAGCAGTACGGCAGTACGGAGTTTCAAAAAGCAGTACAAATACTTCAATTGCAGTACTTTGACAGCCCTGCTCACAAGTTCGTGAGACTCAGTCCAAAATTTTGTTATTTACAAATCCATTAATTTCTTATGCTCGTATAATATGTACTCTTAGGTTTGTATCTACCTACACAAGGATGTATGTATATGTATGTATCTACGTGGATAAATACATGCATCTATATAACGTGAAATAATTAGGGTAAATTTATTAAATGCCTTAACGGTACTAGAATATCTAGTATACAAACAAATTTCCTCAATGCGAAATGTCAAACCAACCGCTTTTTGTCAACAAGTAAAATATGTCCCCTGATGTTTTTTTTTATGTTGACAAAGCACCCCTTAGAGTTCCTTTAATGATAGTGTGAATTCATTATTTAGTATTGACCTTAAACAAATCCTCATTAACTTAAATGAATCAAGTCAAACCCCAAAAAAATAAGTCAAACAAATTTGTAAATGAGAAATATATGGTATGATAAATTATTTCTATTTCCGCAGATGAACCATGGCGCCCCCGAAGACGACGTACGTCACGTTGGAGATTTGGGAAATGTTTTGGCCGATGAATCAGGCACTGTCGATACAACCCTTACAGATCGAGTTATTGCATTGACCGGCGAACGGACAATTATCGGACGTGGTCTAGTGATCCATGATGGCATCGATGATTTGGGCAAAACAATGCACCCAGATTCAAAGAAAACCGGAAACGCTGGTGGCCGTGCTGGCTGTGGCGTAATCGGACTCAAGTAAAAAGCTACCTCTCTTCCTGTGTACTTCTTATTATTAATGTTTAATGTGTCCTTGTCAAATACCTATATATTTTTTGTAACTTCTGTGTTATGTTTAAGTCTGTATAATATTGTCTCATATATGTATATGGTAACCATGTTTATATATGGGTTGTGTAATTTTGCTTAATATCATTCGAAAGCTTTTTTCTAGCACTGCACACATTCCATTGCACATTTCAATCTAAATAAAAATGAAAATTTAAATAACGCATAGTATTAATATGTATCTGCCTAAAATTTCTGACAAAAAAAATCAATTTTTGTTTTTCTTCATGATAATAATAATTGTTTATTTCTTGGGGACTAATAAATGTTTCGGGTCTTATTTAAACAAAAAAAAATTGAACAATTTTTGATTTTGGATTTTTTATTGATTTATATTGTTTGTTTAGATCGGACTTAGATAAATTTCCCATATGCAGTGCATCCGGGACAATACATGGATGGAGGAATGCATTCTTTATTGTTGCAATAGCGACGATCTTTAAGGCTTTAGCTTAAAACTTGTGCAGAAAAGAAGAGCTAAACGTACCATTGTATTGTTGATACAACTTTAAAAATATTAATCTCTATAGTTAGTTCAGGAGAGAGCATTCATTTGCAATGTTATCTTCCGATCTAATTATATAACGCTTAAGTATTCTTTATTCTATGTCATATATTTAATGTATTTATACATCAGTTAAAAAAATATATATTTTTTTGAAAAAAGAAAATATTTTAATTTTTAAATGGGGAGCTAGTGTTAGTAAAAAAAATCATTGTTGTATGTAACTACCCGTTCTACTCTATACTATTCAAAAAAAATTAAAGGATCAATTGAAACAAAAAAAATTCTAAAGCCTCATGTTTTTTATTTTGGGATTTGTTCGCAAATAATTTGTTTTTCAATATAGAGAAAACAAAAATCAAGCATTTTTCTAACAAAAAATGTTTCAACCATTTTTTTTTTAATTTTTTCAAAAATTTATTTCTATTTAATTTTTAGTAAAAAAGAATCTATCAATCCGTAACTGAAAAAAGTTGAAAGACTTTGATAATTTTGTGACGAAAAAGAGTTCGGTGAAGGAATAAAAAAAAATCTAAAAAAAATGTTTGCCTCGTGTCATTTCTTGCAACAACGCAATAACGAACTGCAAAAAAAAAAATATTTGCAAATAAGTCTCAAAGCAAAAAACATATAGCTATACAAAATTATACTTTTCGATTCAACTGAATACGACCACTCACCGCAAAGAAACAAAAAGTTAAAACAAATTGAAAAAAAAATCTTGTTCCTTATATTTTTTTGACTAGTGTCGAGCTTAAATAAAAATTCAAATTTCTCTGTGAATGTATAGTTAATAAGTTTTCAACATACATACACTCTTTATGGAAGCTGGTTTTGGAATAGCAAACAAATATAAGTACATAATGGAAAGGTATTGTCTTGCACTACACTTTATGTAGGTACAATATTTACTATGACAGCTCATTTCAAATCGTGCCAACTAAAAACAATTGAAGAAACTGATTTAGTTCAAGATCGCAGAGAAGAATTCATATTATCGTAGTGGTCGTTCAATCGAAAATATTGCACCCGCTAGCAAAAAAGTGTTGCTGAAAAGCCAAGGACATCAATTCTTCACCGTTCACAGCAATTTAAGTGCGGAAAATGTACTCAACATTTTGGTAAAAGTTAAGCAGAGGAGATCACTTGAACGTAATTCTTTTTCATTACTAACCCAAACCAATGTGTTTTAATTTCCAACAAAAACAAATAAACAATTTACAAAATTTGTCTTTCATTTTAAGCTTAAAAATTTGAAAAATATATGTAGGTATGCATTAAATTTGACCATTCAGGCATTTAGAAAGAAATTGATACTAGCTGGCCTAAGTTTTTATATTTCAAGAATGAGAAAATTCGAAGTTGATCAGCTTTGGATTCGCACAACTCCCCGAACTAGTAGATTTTAGCCAGCAAACTTGGGATTTTCCTCCATTCATACAGTACATTTTTTGTTTAGAAAACTTACAATATAATAATGAAAAATTAAAAAAATGTAAAATAATTATTTTAAAAAGAATCCTTTTTTTCAATAGTTAACCAAAGAAAAAAAAAGAAATCAATAGTATTTTAACACATAAATTAGTTCTAGTATTTTTAGTAAAGGGACAATGTCACAGCTTAAAGGATGTAATGCATTTAAAAACAAAGAAAAAATAAATTATAGTTTAAGAAACTAAAAACACACTTTTAGAGTTAATAATTTGATTAACTCTAAAAGTGTGTTTTTAGTTTCTTAAAAAGTAAAAAATAATTCTTAGCATGAGAATAAAATTACTGACGAGCAAATTAATGTCACTCAGTGTTGCCAGAAAATATTTTCTAAAACGGGAGATCAACACACTAGAAATCGTTTTAAATCGAGGAAACAGCTTTAACGCTAAAATTCATGCCAGGTCGTCAAATGCACCCTAGATTTTTATAAAAAAAACTTTTTTCTGATTTTTTCCCAATGTATTTTTCAGAGTTTTCATTTTTTAAAACATAAATAAAATCTTATCTTATGCGCAAAGTAAAATTGTTTGAAGGTAAAAACGTATTTTTTTTTAAGAAACAAATTGGTTTTATTTATTTTATGTAAAACTTCGAACTTAAAAATAAATATTTTCCTTATTTAATAGTCTCTTATCAGGTTAATTGCTTAAATAATATTAACAGCCTTATTTATTAGATTTCTTAGACGGTTGACAAGTTAGAAAATTTCTTCAAAGTTCGTAATAATTGGAAATATGATAGACAACCAATTTCGTTGTCCAAGTTAGACAACCTTAAGACCACAGTGAAAAAAGTATATTTATATCTTTTTGGAGTTGGACGGATATCTTAAGTTAGAAACTGTTTATAAATACGATTGTTAGTCCTCATAGCACCTAGCTAGCTTGGAAAGGAAAAAGGAGTACATAAGCAAACAATAATACTCCAAGATTCAAGTTTCTTATTCCCAATTAGACTTTTATTTTTATAAATTTTTTTGGAGAAATTGAGTCCTAAATTTAGTTATTTCAAATATATTTATTCAAAAAATTTTAAGTTCAAAAATTATTGCATTACTTGAACTTCATGTATTCTTAAGAAAGTAATATTTTCTGTGACAAGTGACAACATCGATTCGTTATTAAAACGAATTTTTTGTTGCATGCACGCAGCTAGTTACCAAAAATCAAAATAAAACAAAAAATAAAATTAGACGAAAGCCAATGACCTAATAGATGAAACATACATGATGAGTTTGGTCGTGTTCAGCAAACAAGAAACAGAATTTGCAATGAGTAGATTTTTTTGGCTCAGATTTTGAAACATTGAAAATCGGGGAAAAGTCTCACATTTAGATACAAAATCGGTGTATCGGAAATAGGCCTGAAAATCGGGAAAACTACGATAAATCGGTGTTACTGGCAACACTGATGTCACTGTTCCAAAAGGGTGCGGGATGCCGCCTTGTATGACATTTTTGAGCTAACCATACATTTCGAAATGAAACAAGTGACAAATTATAACGATTGATACCGAGCTCTAAATTTCGATATCGCCATTTTGAGCTTATTAGGAAAATGGTGAAAAAAGGGATAAAGGAAAGGGGGGACCTTGTCAGTGGATAATTTTTGGTAACCGAAAAAACAATTCAGACTTTTTAGTTTGGTTAATTCTAAAGGCGTGTTTTAAGTTTTTAAACTCTTATTTATTTTTCAATTTTTATTTCCATTTGCTATAAAGCAACAGTCTTAAATTGTACAGATGTGTTAACAGTTGCAACTCGATTTAGAAAGTCTCTTCTCCATTTTGCTTAGCCAAGTGCCCGAACCAAAGAGTAAGTCAGAAGATGCATGCATGCGTCACCTCTCTTTCTCTCATGCAAAGTATCCCCAAAGAAATTTATGAATACTGGCGAACATAATCAGGACAATTGGATATTTTGATCGAATTATTGTATTGTCATCGGGATTTGACAAGTGTGCAAAGTTTGAATCAAATCTGACCGTTTAAAGTGGGTCAAAATCAGGTCCAAAGATTCCGTTACATACATACATACAACCGAAACTTAAAAAAAAAAAAAACCAGGAAGACCTGAGGGCAGTTCCAAATCAACCTATTTTGCACAAGTATGCTGACTTATGTTTAGGACCATTGTCTTGGTACAATCGAAAACATTCCCCTACGTTTTTTGTTTAAAATTTTGATAAAAAATGTTTATTTTTGTCCATATTTGCCTCGATGAAACCAGTTTACCGATGCCAGCAAATGACATACACCATAACGTATGTCCCACGGAAATTTTTTAAGTGCATTTTTTACAATTTTAATGAGTCACTAATGGTACAAATTTGGGTGTAGCCTTAACCGAAGTATCGCGTTTATCGAGGGTTGCTTAACATTTTGTTGTGCGAATCTTAAATATTTATTTATGTGGATTTAAAAACAAATTTGTGAATCCGTTTTTGAGATATTTTCAAAAAAATAATTTCAAACTTTTTTTAAAATGTCAAAAATTTCTTTTTTGTAAATTTTTGAACTTATTTGAAACTAATACATACATAAAAAAATAATCTAAATTTGTGCAGCGGATTATAAGAAAATTCAAAATAAATAAATCATTCCATGAGAGGTATCTACTACTATTAGTTGCCAAGTGTAAAATTTCATCATTTCTAGTAGTAGATCATACTAATTTAAGCATATGGACAAATTTTAATCAAATTCGTTGGAGTCGTTTTTGAGTAATAAAAAACTCTGAAGCATAGAGTTTCAAAAAAATGAATCATTTAATCATCGAAATATTTGATTTTCAAAAAAAAAATTTCGAATGATTTTCTATAAGTCCAAAAAATATTTTTTTTTTAAATTTTGGTACACAATATTATCTTTTTTTTTGGAAGCATCTGTATAAAAAAAATATTGTAATCGGTCTTACCGCTTTGAAGAAAATCTAAAATTAAAAAATGGTTCTTTGGGAGTTACCATTAATAACCATTTTTCGAAAAAACGATTTCCCATCCAAGGGTAGCCTTTACTTAGAATAATTTATTGAATTTCTTTTTTAAGAAAAGTTGTTGAGCCATTATTGAGGAAAATACGATTATGTAACTTTTTCAAAAAAAAATTGTGTGGCAGGTACAATTCAATTCGGTTCTAAAGAAGAAATGAAAAATCATGTCGGGGGAATGTCCAAAAAACACTATGAACCAGGGTTGAAGAAAATCGATTCAGCCATTTAGGCTGCAGCCAGTGGCGGATCCAGGGGGGATATAGGGACTGAAGCCCCCCCCCCCCCCCCCCCCACAGTCGATTAGCACAATTAATTAAATGGCAAAATACAAAACATGATGATATTTCAGTTTCAGTGCTCGTTTTCAAACCTTAAATTTTTAAAAACACTTGATGAAAAAAAGAATGATCCGTAAATCATAGATATAATATTTGTGTTTTTTGTGGTATTCATTAAAACAAGGTTGGGACTGAAAGTTGGTTTCCTAAGCCCCCAAAGGAGCTGGATTAAAAAACGATGATAGGCTAAGCAATTTGAATCTAAACAATTTACGCTCAAAATGTATTTTTTCCAAGCCATAAAGGAATTGAAAAAGAATGAGAATGCGGCTAGCAAATTTGCATGCTGGTTGTGTTTTTTCCCAAGCCTGACAGAAATGCGAAGAGTTTGGGGCTTTACAATTTTACATGTATGCCGTTGTTTTCCCAACCTTCAAGGAAACTGAACGAAAATATGATGCTGGGGCTAACAGATTTACATTTTAACTGCATTTTTTTAAGCCCTTAGGGAATTGGCCGAAAAGACAAGGTAGACGAAAGATATGCTGCGTTTTTGTTTTATCCCGTAGAGGCGTAGAACATTGGGCGAAACAAATGAGGTTAGTTCAGGTTGACATGTTCAATGCAATTGAGGCGCTTATGGACAAAACCTGATATTTTCATTAAATAATTTGTTTTAGAAATTGAAAACTGAAATAAAAATATATAGGTGTCTGTGTTGAGTGAAAAATGTTACCTTTTGCCTTGAAAATTCCTTTTCAAGCATGCTTTTGTTTTAAGCGGAATGAACGAAACTAAGGATATCGATAGAATTCATCATTAAGGATCCTATTGAATCTGACCACAAGAGCACAAGAGAAAGGTGACCCTAGATCCTGCATGTTGGTAAGAAGTAACACTAACGTATATTTACTCCCTGATTACAGCGATAGAGACGTAACCGCAGTCAGACTCCAGACAGATAGAGATACCTACTGGATTGTGTCTGCGTACCTCAGCCACGACCACCTTGGCCCTCTCCCTGGCGACACGCTAAAGAGGTTAATCGCTGATGCTGAACGGCAAAAAGTCTGCCTCATTATTGGATGTGATGCTAACGCCCACCATACAGTTTGGGTAGCTCCGACATAAACGATCGAGGTGAGTCACTTTTTGATTTTATTCTAAGTACTAACCTCATTGTAAGCAACATCGGTAATTAACCAACATTCATAACCAGAAACCGGCAAGGAAGTATTAGACATTACTCTTGTCTCCGACTCGATTCATCAAAAGATCACGAATTGGAAAGTATCAGAAGAGCACTCTTTTTCTGATCACAGATACATACAATTCAATCTAAACGATGAAACTACAAAAAAGATAGCTTTCCGGAATCATCGGAAAACTAACTGGGTAAAATATAGAGATACTCTTAGCAGATTAATTAAACCTGACCTTCTAAGTATCCCCGTAAGCAGAAAAGATCTTGACAATAAAGTCAATGATCTTACTTCAGCTCTCAACAAATCAATGGACATATCCTGTCCTCTTATTCAAATAAGAGGAAAGAAGAAGCCTCACTGGTGGAACCCAGTGCTGGAACCGCTCAGAAAGGAATGTAGAAAACTTTTCAACCGAGCTAAATACTCCAAAGAAATTTCCGACTGGGACTTATATAAAGAATCCCTTAAGATATATAAAAAACAATTGAGGAAAAATAAAAGAACCTCCTGGAGAACCTTCTGTAACAAAATAGAAGATTCCTCAGAGGCTTCAAGATTAAGAAAAATCCTCTCGTCAAACCCCATAATGCCAAGTGCCCTGAAAACCATCAACGGCTCTTGGACTAACTCTTGTGAGGAATCACTCGACTTGCTACTAGATACTCACTTCCCAGGTAGCTCCCAAAATATACGCAGTTCTGACTCAATAGAGTCTAACAATATAACAATAAATAAACTAGGTCTGATTACTAGAGAGAAACTCAAATGGGCAATCGACAGCTTCGATCCATATAAATCAGCTGGACCTGACGGTATAATACCAGCTGAACTGCAAATGGCTTCAGACATCATCATCCCCATCCTTGAGATAATTCTGAAAGCATGTATGAACTTAGCATACGTACCATCTTTATGGAGAGAAGTTAAAGTCGTATTCATACCCAAAGCCGGTAAAAGCTCCGAAGGATTACAGACCTATCAGCCTATCATCATTCCTTCTCAAAACTTTAGAACGACTGATTGATATCCATCTGCGTAGCGCCATAGAACCTAATCTTTTTTTCTCCGGCACAACACGCTTACCGCAAGGGGAAATCGGTAGAAACGGCCCTGCATAATTTGGTACGTACTATTGAATATTCCCTTCATCATAGAGAGTATACCCTGGTTACTTTCTTAGATATCGAAGGTGCTTTCAACAACGTCAGCAATGCTGCAATTTTAACCGCGCTTGAGAACTTGAACGTTGATAGCTCACTTAGGGAGTTAATCAGCCTCATGTTGAGAAGTAGAATAATCAACTCAACATTAGGTGACTTCTCTGTTAGAAGATCTGTCAGCAGAGGCACACCGCAAGGTGGAGTCCTATCCCCACTCTTATGGAACATCGTTATCAACGAACTATTAGTTAATTTAGAAGCGAATGGTTTCAAAGTAATTGCATATGCTGATGACGTTGCCATTGCAATATCAGGAAAGCATCTTCAAATCATTATAGAATTAATGCAAACCGCTCTTAACAAACTACTTAAATGGACAGACAAATGTGGACTAGGTGTAAATCCCCACAAAACTGAACTTGTCCTCTTTACAAGGAAATATAAAATTCCGAATATAGACCCTCCATCAATAAATGGTATCCCACTTAACTTCTCAGATGAAGCTAAATATCTGGGTCTGATTTTAGACAAAAAGTTGAGTTGGAAACCAAATATACAAGAAAGAGTCAGAAAGGCCACAGTGGCACTTTTCTCCTGTAAAAAAGCTATTGGAACCAAATGGGGCTTGTCCCCATATATCACCCACTGGCTATACACAGCGGACATCAGACCGATACTCACTTATGGGGTGGCAGTATGGTGGACTGCTTTAGATAAAATAACTTATCGTGATAAGTTAAGCAAAGTGCAGAGATCAGCTTGCATGTGTATCAGCGGAGCTCTCCGTTCGACACCTTCCGCTGCCTTAGATATACTGCTCAACATTTCACCCCTCGATATATACACTAAACAAGTGGCAGCGAGCACAGCTATTCGTCTCAGAGCCATCTCTCAATGGTCCAATAACTCTATTGGCCATACTATCATTCTGAACAAATTCGAATCAATCCCTAAACACTCCGACTACACCATCCCTCAGCCGATTTTTGGTAAAAATTTCCAAGTCACAATTCCAACAAGATCCACTTGGGATGATGAGGAATTCTTGAGAGATGAAGCAATTCATTTCTACACGGATGGCTCAAAAACTGAAGAGGGGGTGGGTGGTGGCGTGTACTCAGAACGACTAAACATTAGTCTCTCTTTCCGTCTCCCTGATCATTGTAGCGTGTTCCAAGCGGAAATCCTGGCGATAAAAGAAGTTTTATCTTGGCTCAAAGAAAACGTAATATCTACTTTAAATATCCGTATCTTCTCAGATAGCCAAGCGGCCCTTAAATCACTAGGCTCTGTTTCTACAAACTCCGTAACTGCCCGAAATTGTCGATCGTCTCTAATGGAGATGGCAGAACAGTTCAACATTCACCTTTTCTGGGTGCCGGGACACAGAGATATTCCAGGAAACTGTAAAGCCGATGAACTCGCCAGGAAGGGAACTATTACACCAATATTACCTGACAGGGTGAATATTGGAATACCAATCGCTACTTGTAAACTTATGCTTAAGCAAGATGCCATGTTGATGACAAACAGCAGATGGACAGGTATCACTACTTGTCTGGCGACAAAACGGATCTGGCCAACACTGGATCCGAAGCGATCGAAATGTTTGTTATCTCTTAGTAGACTGCATATTAGCTCCACAATTGGTGTCATAACTGGACACTGCCTAATAGGCAAACACGCCAATAGACTAGGCGTTCTTTCAAATGACTTCTGCAGAAGCTGCATGGACGAGGAGGAGGAAGAAACTATCCCACACCTTCTTTGTTCATGCCCTGCTCTTTCTCAAAGACGTAAAATATACCTAGGAAATTTTTTCTTTGACGATCCCAGTGATTTAAATAAAATCGACATTCACAGTCTCCATCGCTTTATTAAAAGCTCCAATTGGTTTAATTAGCAAGGGTCATCTTGCAATCTTTATGTGGTATCACAATGGGCCTATTCTGGCCTAAGTGTGTCAGTAGTTTTCCTGGCAGCCACCTTAACCTAACCTAACCTAACCATATGTTTCTTAAAAAAGGATGCGATTTTTAATCTAAGTTTCTCTTTTTTTGGCTTTCTTTAAAATAATAAATAAATAAAATTAAATAAATTAATAAATTGAAAAAAAAAATCATTAAATATTTATGATAAGAAATGGTAGGATCATTCAAACAAAATTGAGTGGCTGCAAATGGTTGCTTTAGCCAATATCAAAAACATGTTTAAGCCAATATCTTTGGAACGCGGTCAAATTTTGCTCCCAAAAAAATTCTCCCCAAAATTGTGCCTAGTATTTTGACTGAGGGGTACGCAACTCCAATTAAATTTTCGTTTCTTACAGTACATGACCAAGATGCCTGCCAAAATTTAGTGCATGAAATAATTGTTCGCCACATTATTCTCGAGATCAATTTGTACAGTTTATTTCATTCATGAGATTAAGGTGGACTTTACTTTGCTAAAATGAAAATCGGAAACGTGAAATATTGGAGAAAAACCCATTTTATTTTATCAGATTTACTTGAAAAAAAAACACATTTGAAATTGTTGAGTTAAATTTGTATTCAGAGAACAGCTGTTTTATGTGATATTCTCCACAAAAATTTTGTGTTAAAATAGAGCTAGCATTTTAGCTGGTGTTTGGAAAGAAACGGAGCTTAAATTCAGAACGACCTGCGTACTGCCTCAATGTATGAATTCTACAAAAAATATTCAGTATAAAAAGAAAGACATTTGAATTATCCTAACAACTTTATGAAGAGTGTCTGTATACATATGTATATCTTTGTAATTATCTACAGATGCTTCTTTTTTAATGACAAATTTTGTCATTGGGTATATTTTTTAATATGAAACAATTGTTTGATTTTGTTGACTGGCCTACATTTTGAAAAAAAAAATTTGAGAGATGTCTAAATTAGGAGCCTCGAGCAAAAGTCTGGAATTTCAGGTTTTTGACGAAATTTTTCAAATAATTATATCTTTAAAATTATTACTCTTAGAAAAAATTTAATATTTGTTTTTTAATAGAAAATAACATAGTATACAAACTTTGCATATAAATGTTTTCAATAACATTCACCATTTCTGAGTTATACGCAAAAAAGGGATATTTTCGTCAATTTACGTTTTTTGAAACGCCGATATCTTCTTAACCATCTGTCAGAGAAAAAAAAGTGTTTTAACATTTCTTGTAGATAATCATATTATCTACAAGTTTTGTATGCATTACTTTTTAATACCATGTACCGTTTCAAAGTTATACGTGGAAAACCGGTATTTTCGACATTTAACCTTGAATAACTTTTAACGCAAGCCAGTTTCGTTTGTAGACTTTCGCATGTGTATTCCTTAGGCACAAATAAAGATAATTGCATTCAAAAATCTTCACTTGGAATTTTTCCGCAGATTGGCAATTTATTTGTACATTTTTCCTGGGCTATGTGGGGACCAGCGTCATCTTGCGTTAGGATACAATTTTCGCCGATTCTTGAGGCAAATGGGTAAAAGTCTGCAGTTTCCTCGAAATGATAGTCCTGACTTTCCAGGTTTTGCAAGCATGTAACAGGACGGATTTGATATTGGATTCGAAAAAACTCAACTTAGTGCGTAAGGAGATTTGACTGGATCTCAAAAGAAGAATGGGCAAATTGGCCCATATGCTCAACACAATTGTGTCATACATTTGTGAAAAGGTTATTGTTAGGACATCATTTCATTATAAGCTCTAAGCCAAGGGGTTCACGAGATATTCGGCTTCAAAGAACTGAAAAGAACAATAATGCAACTCCGCATTAGAACATTGTCTTCCTGCTCAACATCCATGTGTCGTACATCGTTGGAAAGGTTATAGCATGTACTTTATTTTCATATATGACCGTTAAGCTGTAGACTACGGGGTTCAAGAGATATTTGGAAGCCGGTCTACCAAGTCAACAGTACATCGTTGAAGAGGTTATTGCATGTACTGATGTACTTCATTTTGTTGTATAGCCATATAATGAAATGATGTACTTACAATAACCTTTTCATCGATGTATGACACATTCGTGTTCAGAAATGGACCAGCTCCCATACATTTTTGCTCATTCTACTTTGGAATGGAGTACCGAAAGCTGTTTTATTTTGTCTTTTTGATATTTAATTTTAGATCGCTAGCAGAAAGAAAATTGACGAACGAACCCGTCTAACACCCTGATCGCACTTCGAAAGAGTGGGATAGCTGCCCATTGAGTAAAAATAAGGTCTCGATCTAGAATTTTTATTTAATTTTCTTAAAGTTTTGGAGTATACTCGAGCATTTTGCACTACTATATACCAAAAGTCTGTTACAAACAACTGACGTCCGCGGCCGTGGACCAGTCTCTGAGGGCATAGTTAACAAAGAAATGGGTAATTTTTTGAAATGTGACATTTTCCTGCCTATCCCTTTCAAATTGTAGTGATTTTCTTATACATGTGTCACATGCATGCACTGCTTTACGAAGTGTTTATTGACAGTAGTAAACGGTCCTATCACACGTGTGCGTGTAAGTGTTAAGAAGTTATTCGTTCATTACATGCGGAATTTAACAATCTAAAGTTATCCGTACGTCAACACACGTGGCAAACTATTACACATTTGTTAAAACGCTATCACGTTTATTAATATGGAGATAAGAGTTTAATGTTACTGGCAGTTCTTTTTTGTCACGACTTCATCAACATTTGTTTTAACTTTTTGCATTAGTGAAACTGTCATTTTGCATCAGCTGTCTACTAGAATGCGAATTAGTTAGGCAATAAATAAGATTAATCGCTCTTTTAGTTTGCAGTGTCTAGCTAGCTAATCTTGGTTGGTTTCATTTTTATTTCATAACACGTTTGTATTTCTTTCAACAACAAAATGTTCAACAACAGCTAAAAAAGGATACAATTATCAATTAAATAAGTTATTGTAATGACTTTCATATTTGAACTATAACGACTCTGAATAGCAAACAAACGGGCAAAATAGAGCTTAAGGTCACAGTGCACACGTACCCTTAAGTAATTATAACGACTCTCAAACGAAGAAGCACCATCTTCTGGATTATAGCAGAAAACCAACTGTCAAATAAAAGCTTTACAAAGGGGAAGCTCTAGAAGCAGATACCAGAACATTCTAATAATTTCCAGAGTCTGTCAAACAAGTATAAAAGGCACATGTTTGACCGGCTGTGTCGCTGCTTTTTGCTTTTAATCGTGAATGAATAAAGTTGGTTTAAATAAAATTAAAAAATAAAGTTTTTGAATTAATTACAGTGGTGAATAATAAATTGTTTTGTTTGTAGTAAGAAAAGTAAAGTGTTTTATTTTGTAAAATAAATAAGTGGACGTTTTGAATAAAGTAAATAAGTTTTATTAACAAACCTGAGAAAATATTTCATTATTAATGAATTTTGTCAGTTGTTTCATCTCTTTAAGAGGTTGTAGTGGGTCTTGGAATATTTTACTTTCCTTTGATTTTTATATTTACCTATAAAATTCCTGTATTGCTCTTATTCGCCAAGATTGTGTGATGAATCAAACCTCAAACGTCAAAGATTACACCTTCTCAGATTCGAAATAAGTACCTAGCTAAAGTAATTTTCCGATTTTTTTCCCGATTCGTAAAAACGTTTAATTACAATACATATTTTCAAAATGTCTGAAAATTACATCAAAATCGGTTAAGTCGTTCCGATTCTACCGAGCTTAGACTGCTTCTTTCACCTATCTTAAATTATTAATAGTTAAGCTAATGCTTTAAAGAATTATATTTTTAAGCATTTGACGAGCATTAGGCTCTTTTTATGTGATGGTTTAGTCTTAGAATCCTCAATTTAGTTGAAAACTTTTGATTGTTATATTTCTTAAATGCAATATGAATGATTTATGCAGCCTTCGATTGGTTCTTCCTTTGGTCTTGTAGATTTTGTTTGTTCTTGGACAAATTCCAACTCGTTTTTCTGCTCTATTTTTGAAATTTTACTTTTCAGTGTATAATCAGCATCGTCCCATAGTTGAGTATTAGTTTTTCCAAGAATAATGTATTGCAAATTGCCAAAAAACAGTACCAGAGCAGTTATAGCGAAAACGATTTGCCACTCTGACCGATCCGTCTAAAAAAAAAAAAAAAGAAGTTTGGTTAAATTTTTAATGACGGCTTTAAGATTTTTTCATATCTCACCCCATCATTTACAATTGCTGCAACAAACAGTGGGGTAACCATGAATATTACGCTGCATGCTGTTGTTACGATCCCAATAAGAGTTGCGGCATGATTGGATGAGAGATCAATGGCATTCAGTCCACTTCCTATAGTTTCACCGCCATTTATTGCAACAGTTGCTGTCATGAGAACTACGGCCATTGTCTTTTGTTTCTCATCTAAGAATCCAACCAAAACAAGAAGCACTGCAGGAATCCACGTAGAAGTTGTGCTAACTGTCCTTCGAAGTGCTGTCAAGCCCATGATGTTCTTCTTCAAAACAAAATCCCCTACAACAAGACATAAATTCGTCACGCAAAACATGCCCAGATATGGAAGTGCAGAGAACAGCGAATTAGATTTGATGTCCATGTGCAAAATTCCATGTAAATATGATGGTATCTCGTTTTGGATAGTTTTGAAACCTAAAGCTTGAGCACTTTCGATTATTATAAGAGACAGAAACGGAACAGAAGTGAATATCGCCTTCCAGGGAATTGGAATTTCCTTACGTTCTTCATCACTTTTTTGCTGTGAAGTAAGTATGAAATGTTTTTCTTCTGAACTTATGAATCTAGAAACTGTTGGACTATTATCTGCAAAAACAGCCCATAGAATACACCAAGAAATACTTATTGCTCCAGACACATACGATATACCTGGCCAGCCCCAGCTTGATTGTGCTATTAAGCCTGGCACTCCCATTGCAAGAATAGTTCCCATTTCAATTCCTGAATGACTAAAAGCCCCCAAACGGATTCGTTCCTCAATTGGTGCCCATTTAGCTATGTGGTCATGAATGCATGGTGTAAATAGACCTTGAAACATTCCTTGAATGACTGATATAGCTGTGTACATTTGCCATCCACCCATCGTTATGAGGAAGGGGGTTAGCATTGTCAATACAGCAGAGCCCAGAGTTGAGATGAAAATTGTGAGTTTTGCACCAAACTTTCGACACATAAAGCTACCGAGAAACTGTGTTAGAACAAGTCCCCAATAGAAACTGCTTAAGATGTATCCTTTTTGTTTTTTATCCCATTTGAATACCTTAGAAAAAAAAATGTTTTCGATAAGAACCTTAACTTTGTAAAGAATTGGAAAACTGAATTAAACTTACTTCAAATGATGAGTTTGCTGAAACTGCACTAGTCATAGCGAAAACTGCTACTGCAGTTTTGAGCCGATCAATAGTATTTACTACAAAGCAAAAAAACAAGAGCAAAGACTGAACATGGCGAACACCCAAAGCTGGACCTGAAAATAGAATGAAATTTCTTTAAAAAAAATATATCAATCTTAAGTTCCATTAGTCGGATCTTCAAGATATAAGAAAAATATTTAAGATAACAAAACCGCAATTTTTAAAATTAAAATATAAAACATGTGTTACTTAAAGATTCGACAATTTTATAACGCTTGTGGCAATTTAAACGTGCAATCCTTAACAAATGTTATCAAAAATGTGACACCTCAAAATATTCGGAAAGGACTTATTTGAAAAACAAACAAAAGTGTTTTGACAGTGAATGCCTGAAAGCTAGAAATGTGTACTTGTAGTCCGGTCATGAAACTGAATCCCGTGCGATTTTTTGGGGGAGGGGGTGACCTTTTTTATATTTGGAATTTGTTTTTAAGATGATAAGGATGCAATGTAGGCCGGAAGTCATTTGTGTAATCCTGTCGTTTGGACGCCATTTTGAAAAATGGCGCCCAACCTGTTCTCCGGTCAGGAAACCTAAATCCTGACACTCTTTGTAGGGGGATCTTTTTTTTCACATTTCCTTTTGACATCCTAAGGTAAAAAAAAGAATAATTTTTTTAATCCTGTCATTTGGACCCCATTTTGAAAATTAGCTCCCCATCTGGACGAAATAGTAAAATAAAGAGCAACTCGTAAATTACTTGGAAAATTTCCATGGCTACATTAACGGTTGATGTCTTAAAAGATAAGTGTTGAGTTGACTCATTTTCTGGTAAAATATCAGTGTTGCCAATTTTCGGGAGCATACTTTTCGTATGTCAAGGGGTTCCGCCCACTTTTTTGATTCTTTTTAATATTTTGATCATGAAAAAAGTAGTGGAAATACCTCCAGATGCCAAACGCATGTTGGGAATATATCGAGATAAACCTTAAAAGATATGTGTTGAGAAGTCTCACCTGCGGCCCTGCGGGTAAAATCTTAGTGTTGCACTTTTCGGAAATAATTTTTTTTGTGTCAAAAGGGATAGAGTCTCAATTATTTTGGTAAATTTTAATGTTTTCATCATAAAAAAAGAGGCGGAAACGTCTCCAAATATCTAACGCGTGAAGAAAAAATAATGAGATATCGTCAGCCGAGAATTACAAGGTCGTATCTCGACAAAAAATCAGAATCGCGGTTTTGATGCAAAACTGTTCAGATATCAAGTAAGAAACGTTTTGCATCACTTAAAATATGCCAACATTTAAATTGAGGCAGAAAAAGCCATGAAATCAAGGTTGTATGTGAAAATTTCACTCACTTTTTAGTTCAAGGTCGTATGTTGCACATACAACTTTATAATCGCAATACCAACTCGAAAATTGAAACAAAGTTGTAGGTAACTCTGCAAAAGAAATCAAAATTAGAAGAATAGTTCTATCTCATTTTTAGCAAGCCTAACTGTTAGAGGCTAGCGAAAGCATTTCAACCTTCGTGGTATCTCATTTGAAGCACGTTTTGGCGTTAAAAGTTTGTTTTTTTTGCTGCCCAAAAATCAAGTAAATTTTGCTTTAAGAAATATAAAATAAAATTAAATTAAATTAAAAAGCAAGAAGGTTAGTCTTTAGCCCAGTAAATTATTTACTAAGGACTCAATTTAACAACAATGTAGCAAACAATAATGGAAAACGAGATTGAATTTGACCGTCCAGCGCAAGTTGATCAAACCACAACTAAAGGAATCATGATAGATGTTCCTGGGAATACGAACTACACAAAAAAGAAGAAGTGTGATCCTCTTAAATGGAAGTCCAACATTAGAAGGGCTCGATATCAAGCTGGCAAAAGTTACATTTCAATACGGAGGAAACAAGTTGCCACTAGGTCCGTGAAGACAACAAAAAATTGTGCAGCGGCATGTAAGTTTCAATGTAGTAATAAGTTTACATAAGTAAAGCCGAAAGACAGAAATTGTTCCAGACATACTATTCCTTAAATGCCGAAGAAAAAAAACTATTTTTATCCTCAACAAGTGAAAGGTTTGAGTGTAAAAATAGAAACCCTGAAGCAACTAGTGATAAAAGAAAGAAATTTACGTTTAAATACTTTTTTAAAGTTTCAAACAACACTATTCGCGTGTGCAAACCATTTTATCCTGGTACTTTAAGTATAAGTGATAAACCCATAAGAAATGTCCACAACAGTAAAGACCAAGTGACAGGAGTACCTAGACCATCCCAAAGAGGCTTACATATAAAAAAGGGTATATCGTCGGACTTGTAAGATAAGGTGAGACAACATATACTCTCCTTTCCAATAGTAGAGTCCCACTATATTGTCGTCAAAATACGACAAAAAAATATCTAGAGTCTGGACTTTCTGTTGCGGAAATGTATATACAATTTAAGGCTGGAGAGAGACAGTTGCTTTGTCAGAGAAAGCTTGTACCGGAAAATATTTAATTTTGAATTTAATATCTCCTTTCATATACCGAAAAAGGAAAGGTGCGACATTTGCGAAGAGTACAAAGGTCTGAAAAATTCTAGGAGAGTTCAACAGAACAATTCAGGAGAAGATGCAAAATATGAAAAGCATAATGAAGAAAAGATAGGGTGCCGCAATCAAAAGCAAAAAGACAGGGATGAAACTATACCCGTTTTATGTTTTGACCTTCAAAATGTTATCACTTACCCAAAGAGTGAGATAGGATGTTTTTATTACTTAAGTAAATTGAATGTGTATAATCTCACAGCCCATTTGTCTATCTCTGGCCAAGTACATATATTGTGCGTTATGGAACGAAACTATGATGGGTCGTAGTGCAAATGATATTGCAGTGCCTTAACAAAAATTTGTTGTAGCAGACAACCCTGATATAAAAGAGCTTATTCTTTGGTGTGATTCTTGCGTTCCTCAGCAAAGAAACTCAATCATGAGCTTGGCTATACCTACTCTTGTTTTTGGAATCAAACCACCAAATAGAAAATCTGAAAATAAACTTTAGCACCCCAGGTCACTCCAGCATACAAGAAATAGACACAGTACATAGTGTTTTGGAGAGAATGTTGAAGCCAAAGAGAGTTTTATTCTCCTATTTCTTTATCAAACATTTTAAAAAATGCGACATTGAAGGGAAAGAAAATGCAAATTTTAGAAATGCAAGCCAAAGACTTTTTTAATTTTCAAGCTCCTTCATTACTCCTTAATTTTAAATAGATACCTTATTTCAAAGTAACAAGTCTGATTTTCTCACAACAATTATCATCAGTGAAATATACTACATCATATCTGAAGTACATACAAATTTGTACCAGAGCCAAATCCTATATTTCAATTACCAAAACCAAAACACCTTATTTAACGTAAGGAAATGTCTCAACAAAAAATCAAATGTTTTCAGTCAATGCCTTAATTTATGCCGGAAGAAGACAAACATTTTTTTAAAAACTTAAGTAAAGATAAAGAACCAACAAAAAAACAGTTTCAAAATCCCCAAAAACATTTGTAAACTTATTTTTTTAATTATTCCAAGATGATATTTAAAAGTTATTAAATAATGAATTTAAAAATAATTACTGAAATGTTATCCGCCTATTTTTGTTTTTTTTATTTTTTTTAATATTTGTGTTGTTTTTTATACCTATACCTTATTTGTTATTTTTTTTATATTTTTTCTTACTATCAACAAAAAACAGTGAACATTGTTGCTATGTTTAAAAAAAAATAAATCAATAAAAAAATGCTAAAAACTGAACCAAAAATGTGTTTATTTATGTGACTTTTCAAACATTTTCTTTAACCATTTGATTTTTAATTCATATTTCAGAAATTGCAGTTGTTTTTTAGTTTTTCTTTTTCCTTAGATAAATTTTAGTTCAAAGGCGTTTGTCTAACATACGTCTTTGAACTAAACAAAATTTTGTTACAAAGTCGTATGTGGATTTCAAAAATGCTCATTATTTGATTTGTGGATAAAATTTTAATTTTTTTTGTAGTTTCAGTTATGCTTATGGGTTCAAGCATATTTAGCTAAAAAAAACCAAAACAAAACTAACTCTAGATACACTAAAAAAGTCGCATTTTTTTGTTTTCGCTGTATCTCAAATGTATATGTTTATCACTGTCAGCCATCCTCGTCGCCAATTAATATGATTTTATGGGTTCAGTAAAACTCAATCAATTAACAATAGTAATTCATTTAATATTAATCAATAGCAAAATCATAAAAACTAGAAAGTATATACGTATTAATTTACAATTTTAAAATATTCAAGAATGGTTGAGTAGGCAGAAGAACTAGTCACGTTGACGACTGGATAGAGAAGAAAGTAACCTCCAAACATGTGGCCGGAAAATAACATTCATTATGACGAAGTGCATTCAGCAATAATTATCGTCAATAAGTTTATGGCTGTTTCGTGGAACTGTCAAACTCAACAATCACATACGACCTTGTAATTCTCGGCTGACGATATGTCTTAAAAGATAGGTGTTGAGTAGGCAAACCTTCTGGTAAAATGCCAGTATTGTCACTTTTCTTTTTCTTCTTAAAGGATAGGTGTTGAGAAGAAGCACCATCGGTTAGTATTTTAGTTTTACACCACTTTTAGGGAACATACTTATTTTGATGTCAAAGGGTGGAATTTACCTACACTTTTTTGGTATTCTTTAATATTTATAACGTGAGAAAAGTTGCGGAAATAGCTCCAGATGCCAAACGCTTGTTGGGAAAAAAGTTGCAAGTTTTTTCGTGTTCAAAATATTTACAAAATTACAAATTTACAAAAAAAAAATGGAAATCCAACCCTTTTAATATCAAAAAAATAAGTTTCCGAAAAGTGGCAAAACTGACATTTTTACAGAAGGTGCTTCTACTCAACACCTATCCTTTGAGATGTCAACCGTTATTTTCCCAATACGCGCTTGGCATCTAGAGGGAACAACTTTTTTCATGTTCAAAATACTAAAATCTACCAAAAAAGTGGAAGTCCCAACTTTTGACAGTAAAAAAGTATGTTCCCGAAAAATGACATCACTGAAATTTTACCCAAAGGTGCATCTACTTAACACTTATCTTTTAAGATATACGTGGCAAGAGTTATGGCAATGGATGGGGTGAAGATGGGATTTCACGTCTGGTACAGTCTCCTCATCATCTTCATCTTCTTTTTATTCAATATCAGTCAATGAAAATCTTGATTGACGTACCTAGGTTGTAATTTAATGATTTTTTGAAGAAAACTGGAAATATAATGTATGATAATAAGGGAGTACGCAAGAGAGCTAGGGGCCCTCCCCCTTGATCAGAATTTATTGCATACATTATTCAATTTGTCTTCTTTTGAAAACATTTTAAGCAAGATTTCTAAAGTGAAATTATTTTTTGAATGAGTGTGTGCCCCCCCTAATCGAAATCCTGCGTACGCCCTTGTATGATACGTTTATGATAGAAGCTAAGGCGCCCTTCTATAGAGCCTGCTACCAGTAAATTGAACCACTTCTTTAACTGCAAAATTTACTTCTTAGCGAAGAACTCTTCTGAAAAAATCAGCTTGATATTAAAAGTTAGAGAAGAACTCATATATAGGCTTGACCTACATTATTCACTGTCCAAATTTACCAATATTATGCTGTATGTAACCTTAAAGTATTTGAAGGTGTATTCCATTTTCTGGGAGTTCCCCCATACTGAAGGAATTCAGAATGTGGGTGCCGTGAAATAACACCCAGTGAAATAACACCAAATTTCGAAATTCGGAATACTAAAGTCGAATTTTAGCTTTCGGAAAAGTGAAATAAAGCCGAAGCTTAGCTGAGAAATAGAGCCGGACCAAAAAAGATCACAATTCGGCTTTATTTCACTTTTTCGAAGCAATAGTTGAAAAGTTTCACTATTCATTCATAAATAATTATTGTTCCAACTACTGTACCCCTAAGGTCCAGTTTTTCAGAACAAAATTAAGGCTCAAGTCTATTAAACTCACCAAGTTTGCAGGGCTACCTCGGCTTTCACTAAGCAATGCGAATGGTCTTGCACTGAAAAACTGAGCCTGAGAAAACCAGACGGAGTTTCCCATAAACATAGTTGTTTGCTGATAACGTTGCAAGTAGAATTATTCAGTTAGCTTGTGAACTTAACGAACTTTAAGTAAGACTTGGCGCGAAGTTTAAGCTATTTTACTTCATCTAGGGCTAGGATTTCCATGCAAATGCATATTTTTTTGATAAACCTTAGAAGCTAGAGACCAAATCACTTTACGAATCATGAATTTTCCTTCAAAATGGCATTTAATCGTTAGTGCATATTTTTGCATATATTACTGTAAATGCATATTTTCACAATAAATGCATATTTTTGGGACATATTTTCGAAAAAATTAACATAAAACTAAAAAACATCGATTTCGAAGTATTGCAACTCATAATATCTCGGCAGTTCAGCTTATGGGCAGGGCGAACGAAATTCATTCTTTCTCATTTGATGGTGTCTTTGATGGTTTTATTTTCTATCTATTTCGAAAATTCTGGGTTTAAACTAAAAAGCTTTATTTTCTTCAAATCGTTGATCCATCATGGATGTGTTGCTTTTAATTGAAATATCCCGCTAAGCAACCGACAAATTTATAGTTCTTTTTAATAAACAAAATACTTTTTTGCTTTTTTTTCTTTAAATTTATTGAAACGAAATAAAGATATTATGGTTAAAAATTCGGACTTAAATGCATATTTTAAAAGCATATTTCCTATTTTTAAGAGCATATATAGGCGCATATTTTCCGTTTTTAAGTGAATGAAAATCCCAGCCCTATTCATAACCTTAAAAATAAATAGATTTTTTTAAAACTACAGTAGACGCTCGATTTAGTGAATTTCGAAATAGTGAACTATCCACAATAGTGAACACACAAAATTTTATATAAAAACGTATTTTGTATGAAAATTTTGCTCAAGCCATTAACATAGCTTGAAAGCTCTGAGGAATTGCTTCTGTTTTTGTTTACAACTGAGTGAAAGCCTTGTTTAATGCTTAATTAAAATTAAAAACATTCACATCGAACGAAATGTGCATTTTGGATCAAATTCGCCTTAGAAAACTCCCGCTCGAAAAAGTGAACAATATCGAAACAGTGAACAGGCCTGGTTTTTATTACTTCACTTTATCGAGCGTCTACTGTAGTTTGGTTTTTGAAATTTTAAGAATAAAGTGGATGTTCGGATATCCGGTAGAATTGAATCCGAAAGGGTTGAAAACAGGCAACAAAAAGGTACCAGAATTAAAAACGTGAAAAAATGGCGAGTTGTATATCCAATCGTTTCTGCGAACAGTTACGATTCATAGACGTTCGGCAAAACGAACGGATGCACAATCCACCATTTTTACTTGCGATATAGGTACTATAGGGCAAGTTTTGGATTCGTGCAAAAAAAAATTTCGAGATAACAATCAAACATGACATTACGATGATGGAGAACACGAAAAAAGTGGATGGCAAAATTCTGTCTGTCTGTCTGTCCGTACCTCAACCTACAGCCTAAACCACTGAAGCGATGTTCTTCAAATTTTGAACTTAAGGTTTTTTTGTAACTCTCCAGAGGGGAAATTGAAAATTTTTTTAGCTCAAAAAATAACGGTACTTGCCATACAACCGTTAAGGAAAAGCTTATTTACCTTAAGAATGGCTCCAACGTATTTGATTAAAAAATATCTGTGTATTATTGTAGATATGATGTACCTTTTAATAAGAAAAAATATCACCAAAAACATTTCTTAACGGTACCTGCCATATAACGGTTTTTTTATTTTTGATTTTCTCACTAACCGCCCATCCGATTTCAATGAAATTTTTTGCACAAAAGCTTTGTTGGAATATAAATAATACTGCATACCAAAATTTGTTGAAAAAATAAATTTTGAATTTTTGGAAATTCAATATTTCAAAAACGGTTTGATGAATTGGTTTGAAATTTCAGTTTTAAATGTATATTAATATATTCTCGAAATTGGCATACAAATTTTTTTTTTGAAAAATGTTACAAAAATTTTATAGATAAAAAATTAATTTTTAAGAAAACGGCTCCAACGATTTTAAATTTTGTTTTTCCATATATTCATATTTTTTCAAGTAATCAAATGGCATATTTTTTTTAGCTCTAAGTTAATTATCAGGCTGTTTATACAATTGAAAGAACGATTTAAATGCTTTTATATTTTTTATATAATTAATTACTTGAATATTTTTTAAAGTTTCTAAGCCCCACACAACTTGAACATAAGAGCAAGTACGTGCGATCCAGTCGTGCATTTTATTTCAATCCGTATGGTTTCAATTCGACCGAATATCAGAACAGCGAACAGCCGAAATTTCGCGCGAAATTTAAGTTACTTCTTCTTCAAATTCGCAAGTTTTGGTGACATTTTGTGTTTCTTTTTTATGTAAGGAAAGTGGTTGCGTAATACAACAACTTGGCATGAATAGATGGGACCAACAATTTTATGCCAACTCCAAATGGCTAAAATAGGCGGCCGACATCGGCACTCCATCGCAAGAGCCAATACCCCGGTCCAACGCACTTACCAATTCGGTGTTTTTCCTTAACTTTTGTTTATAAACTATAATTAAATTGTCAGTCTGGTAGACGGCCCTTGGCCAAATCATTTTAAGACTTTTGTAATCCTTTAAATTTGAAAATGTAAATCAATCTATCAGTCAATAAAACTAAAAACTATAGAACATTTTATCCTCCATCACATCCTTGTGCCTTCATCAAATATATTCCTTCAATTCATAAACTTGCCGAAATCATTTCATACTTATACTTCTTGTCTCAAGAAAATTCACAAAGGTCAGTCGAAAATACTTAAATATTGGAGTTACCAAAATTTGTTAAAACATTGACAAAACTTTAAATCTTTTGCAATAAAAAAAAATTCACAAACAGAAACAAAGTGAATTGAATACTTTCAACAAATGGAATAAAACGAAATGCAGAACACCTACAAATTTTAATTTTCGAAATTTCAATTCACAATAATTATTAGCATATCAATCGAATCGTGGAACACCAAATTTCAAATAAAGATGCAATGTGAATTCACAATAAGCTGAATGCAAATGATAGAGTTTAATTCCTAAACAAAAACCTCGAAATCTTCAATCATTATCCGGCCGTGCGTCGCATTGATTTTTGTTTCAAAAAATGAAAAAACTACTCAATTTAACAACACTATTTTCATTTGGCAAAACTTGTTAAAGATTAAACTTGTTTATTTGACTTAAAGTCTATCCCGTAAAACACTTCCTGGTTACGATTCATTTACACGCATTTAATGTTGAAAAAATAAACGGTTTTAATATAACAATATTGTTGTTTTCATATCACGTATGTGGGTATCTACCTTTTTTTTTAATTTTTGTAGTGTCAGCCATTATAATGTTTAGTGCCTTGCACAGTTATTCAATAAAGCTATTTAAATTTAAATTAATAAATAATTCACTGTCTCTTTGTCAATCGATCGAATAATCTTCACTTCTTGTTACTGAAGAGTGTTCTTACCAACTGATCATTGCTCTATCGTCTAAGCTATTAGCTATTCATTTCAATATGGATGGACTGAATACCTAATTAATTCTTATTTGTTATCTATATATATATTTTTTTTCATTTATTTACAATATTATGATAGCTGTTATATTATTCTCAATAAAATTAGCATAATTCAATTTTGCATGTTTAAATTAATTTTGCGAAAAAAGCGTCTTAAGACTTCAACAAAGAATCTGAAGAGTTGACTTTTTTCAATTTGATTTTTTATTAATGTTAAAGCAACAGGAGCTCCGAAATGGATAGATACTCACAACCTTATTTAAGGCTAGTGATAATACCTTTTAATAAGAAAAAATATTGCGTTCAAGGGTTTTTATTATTGCCTATGTTTTTTCGGGCCCGATTAGGCTTAAGACCGCAAAATGCTACTTAATAAACCCTTGCGTTTCTTAGGGAACGGTCACACTGGCCATTTTCCAATATGCCTGGTAGGCTAGTCGGCAAAGGCATAATGCAAAACTATAATGATCAAATTTTTTGATTGGAATTGATAGATAATTTCTGAGTGTGAAAAATAATGGCGAGTTTGTAAGTGATGCGTGTCAGCCACCATTTTGAAAAATGCGTTTCAGCCAATATCTCGACAGCTGTTCATCGTACAAAAAATATAACGCTTCTTTTTTCAGAGGAAATTTAATTATCTTTATTTCTGTATACAACATTATATTTTAACCCCCATATTAATAAACGGCGGATAACAACGTGCTAGCGTTTATACATCTGTTAACTAGTAATTCTTATTAACAAATGCGTAATAGTCTGTGACGTGTGTTAACGTACGGATAACTAGCCAGGTTCCACGTATAATGAACGGATAACTTCTTAACACATACACGCACGCGTATGGTAGCACCGTTTACTACTACCAGTATACACTTCGTAAGGCAGTGCAAGCATGTGAAACATGTATTAGAAAAGCACCATAAGTTGATGAAGTGGTGAATTTGGTGAAGTGATAAATACTGGAAAGATATCATATCTTTTTTAATAAGAAAAGTTATCAAGCGGACAAGTTGTCTATCCGTGTGCCAGTTAACACGTGTGTTAGGGAGCGGATACAAGTTTTTTATTAATACTGCTGTAAATGTCTTAACTGTCAGAGTTAAAGCGCCTTAAAGTATGCTTTTCTAGTTTATCTCCTTGACGGTTGCTGTTTTGAAAAAAAAAGTTCTACATATTGTAATGTTTTCTCCGGCTCGTTAATAAAACTTATTTACTTTATTTAAAGCGTCCTCTTATTTATTGCACAAAATAAAACACTTTACTTTTCTTACTACAAAAAAAAAATTATTTTTCACCACTGAAATTACCAACTTTACTTTTCACATTTATTACAACCAACTTTATTCGTTCACGACTAAAAACAAACAGTGTCACTGCCTTTTTTAGATTAGATTAAGATTTTGTTTTATTCAGCTAGATTTTATATACAATTGACTTATAGCTAAGCTTATAATTAACTAATATTTTAAAGTGTTGTTTAATCGACTTTGATGCAGCTCGTAATACGGTGATAAGTAGCACTAGGTTCCCCAGGCGGAGGATACACACAGCAACCTGGCGATCTCCAGATGGTCGAACCGCCTACCAAATCGACCACGTGCTAATTGGCGCAAGGTATGCATCGAACATCTTGGACGTGCGAACTTTCCGAGACGCAAACGTGGACTCTGACCAATTTCTTGTTGTGACAAAGTTCAGAGCCCGACTGTCCAACGAAAAGAAAACGAAGACCACCCAAAGAAAGAAGTTCAACATCGCATGCCTTAGCACATCTGAGAAAGCCAGAGACTACAGTGAGCAATCGACCGGGAAACTCTCTGCCGTAAGCCCAGCCACAAGCGTCAACAACCAGTGGAACCAAAATCGCGAAATCATTAAGGAGACAGCCGAGACCACCATAGGCTATCAACCACCCAGAAAAAAGAACCCGTGGTATGACGATGAATGCGCGGTATTGAAGCAGGAGACGGAAAATGCACGAATGCAAATGCTGCAACGGAAAACAAGAGCAGCAGGAGAGGAGTACCGTGAAAAGAGATGGAAAGAGAAAAAACCCTGCGTAGAAAGAAAAGAGCATCCGCAGCCTCTCAGTTCAAGTATCTCGAAGAGTCTAGCACCGCCACCAACACCCGCAGGTTCTACAAAACAGCCAAGCAACTGGCATCTGGTTATAGGACTGGCACGCAGGCTCTTCGAAACAGTGAAGGGAACCTAGTCACCGAAGCACAGGGAATTGTAGACGTGTTTAAGCAGCACTTCCAGCAGCTGCTTAGTCTGAATTATGTAGAGGAGGCAACAGAGAAACAAAGAAGCATAAGACCCGTCAATGAAGATCCAGTCCCAGCACCCAGAACCTAAAGAGGTTAAGAAAGCCATCCACTAGCTTAAGAACAACAAATCCGGCGGCTCGGATAGCCTGCCTGCGGAACTCTTTAAGTATGGAGGAGATGTCCTGGTAGGGTGCATGCACCAGCTCATCAACCAAGTGTGGGAGGAGGAAAGTATGCCCGACGACTGTTCAAATAGCTCCATTTGCTCCTATGTCCTGCAAGAACTACAGAGGCATATCCCTGCTTAATGTTGCCTACAAGTTCCTATCCAACGTACTATGTGAGCGTCTAAAACCTTTCTGCAACACTATGATCGGCACGTACCAGTGTGGCTTCAGGCCAGGCAGATCAACGATAGACCAAATCTTCACATTGAGACAAATTCTGGAAAAGACAAACGAATTTCAAGCCGAGACCCACCACCTATTCATCGACTTTAAAGCCGCATATGATAGCATAAGTTGCCAAGAGCTTCTATTGGCGATGTCGGAACTCGGGATCCCGAAAAAACTGATCCAGCTATGCCGCATGACGTTACAAAATACGCGGTGCAACGTGCAAACGTGCTCATCCGAGTTATTCCAGACGTGTACAGGGTTCAGACAAGGAGATGCGCTATCATGTGATTTCTTCAACTTAGTCCTGGAGTAGATAGTGCGCAAGAGTGGTGTTAGCATGGAAGGCACTATCTTCAACAGGTCTTCTCAACTGCTTGGCTATGCGGACGACATCGACATCATCGGCCGCTTCAAGAGAGCTGTACTTGAAGCATTCACAGCTATTGATGGACAGGCGAAACGCTTTGGTCTTGAAGTGAATGAGGACAAAACAAAGTATATGCTATCAACAAACAAAGCCTCATATGTCTATCGCCTAGGACAAAACGTCATTGTTGGTAGCAGTAATTTCGAGGTAGTCAAGGAGTTCACCTACCTCGGAACAAACATCAATTCCACGAACGACACCTTAGTGGAAATCCGATGAAGAATTACCCTAGCGAACCGCTGCCACTTCGGTTTGGCCAAACAAATGGGTTAAAAACTCCTTTCCCGAAAGACAAAGTGCACGCTATACAAAACGCTAATTTTACCAGTTCTACTCTACGGCACCGAGTGCTGGACAATAAGTAAAAAAGGCGAATTGATACTGGGCACTTTCGAGAGAAAAATTCTTCGGCGGATATTTGGTCCTATATGCGAAGAGGGCGATTGGAGGAGAAGATTCAATCGTGAACTGTACGAACTTTACCAAGATGTGGATGTAGTCCAAAGAGCCAAAACACGTCGACTACACTGGCTCGGCCACATCGAGCGAATGGACAACAACGCTCCAGCCAAGAAAATCTTCGAATCCCAGCCCCCAGGTTCGAGACGATCAGGAAGACCGACCCTCCGCTATAGGGGCCAAGCGGTCACAGACGCAAGAGCGCTTGGTCTCGACGACTCGAGGGAGCGTGCGAGGGACCGCAACCGATGGAAGACCGCAATATCTCAGGAAGAGACCCTTCATGGATCGGGAGCCGGATAAGTAAGTAAATAAAGTTTAAAGGTTAGGGCATCTCCTGTCGTGTCCACTGTTGGCTTGTTTGTAGAAAGGTCTTCCTTCGTTGTATAAAACATCTCGGAATCTGTTGTCATCTATAATAGCTCTGGGGTTCAGATATCTTTGGCTGGGTAGAATTTCCTCCTGTTGTAAAAGCTGTACATGTGGTTTTGGATGTCCTTCCAGATTCTTCAGAATTCGACTGCTGAGTTCTAACATATACTGGTCAATGGGGATCACACCTGTTTATTTGGCCAGTACTTCCTTGTGAGCGGGTTTCTTTACAATCCTGTGCATGTTCTTAAGATCTTCCTCTCGAAGAGTTGTATCTTCTTTATAGCTGATGGTGATATAGTGAACCAGATGGGGTAGGCATACGTAATAACAGGCCTGATCAGCTGCTTGTAGATGAGGAGCTTCGTCTTCTTGCTGAGTCCGTTCTGTCTTCTCAGTAGAGGGTGAAGTAGATGGAAAGAGAAGTTTTCCCGCTTCAGAATTGCCACTGCATGTTGAATTTCATTTTGCTCGTGAAGTTGACTCCAAGGTATTTGGTATTGTCATTGGTCTTAATAACGGTACCGCCTGGTAGTCGGATGCTAATGTTTTGGCATCTAGCTGCAATTCTTCTTCTTGCTCGTATTCTTGGTTGTGGTGGCCGGAAGCAGATGAGTTCTGTTTTGCTGGCGTTGATCTTCAGACCCCATTTTAGGTAGTAGTTCCAAAGGTTAGTTACGTGTTCTTGTACCCTACTAGCTGCAATCTCTGGTGATGGAGACGTGTTATATGTGAGAGTGTCATCAGCATATAACTTAGTCCTCGTTCCTGGCGTGTTCTCCGGTTGATCTGCAGTGTAAATGCTGTAGAGATATGGTCCTAGCTTAGATCCTTGAGGTACTCCTGCCCTGATGTGCTTTATTCCTGATTTTTCATTATAAACCTGTACAATAAATAATCTATTAGTTAAGAAATTTTTAATTATAGCTACCGAATGTTGTGGGAAACCGAGTTCTACCAACTTGAAAATGATTCCTTTAATCCAAACGCTGTCGAAGGCCTTTTCTATGTCTATA
Organism: Dasysyrphus tricinctus; assembly: GCA_963921185.1. Lineage (NCBI taxonomy): Eukaryota > Metazoa > Arthropoda > Insecta > Diptera > Syrphidae > Dasysyrphus > Dasysyrphus tricinctus. The sequence continues at coordinate 88,139,350 of OY992531.1, forward strand.
GCGGCGCCCACATTATGTCGAATTGTGTAGATCAACATCGTTGATCAACAGTGTTGAGTAAGTGTAGACGTGTTGATCGACAAAGCCATTCAACATTTGTTGACCTGAACGTAACCCGATTCAAATGGATAGCAATCGACAAAGTTGTTCAACAAATTTCATTTTATTAAAAACATTTGTAGGGTTTTAATTTCATGAACATAATTTATTGGTTTTGAGCGTTATTAATCACATTTTTAATGTTAATAATATCGTTTTAACTTAATTGTTCACAAGAAAAAATAAAAAAAAGTTGGGTACAACCAGGATTCGAACCCTGAACCCTTCGGTTGCATCCTGACGCATCGATCAAAAAATTCCAAACCACACCAATGTTTGCTACGAAAGTTTTTCACATACACACTAGCATGTTGATCGGCAATGTGAACCAACAATTTTGATCGGCATAGTGTGGACCCACCTTATGAGGCATGCCACTTTGGTTTCTTCTTATTAAGTCCCATGGTGACGTCGCTGTGCAGTCCCAGTAGTGGATGTATCGTTGAGTGCATCGCGCGGTATCCATACTTAAAGTTTGGTATTATATTTCAGATAATATCAAATAAAGAAGCCAATCCTTCGTACGTTTCACCCCCCAAAACCCATTTGTTTACATTGTTGTATTTGTAATTTAATTTCGTGTCGAAGAAATAGATGTGAATTGCAACAGCAACAAGACCTGTGCTGAATGATGTGCTGAATGACAAGTTGATTCTATGTGTGCGTTTTGCATTGCTTTTCACTAATACTTTGCAAATCTAATACATCAGCTGTTCGCTTCCAGCTTGTTGGCAAATCAAATTGACAGCTGAGGATTGACTTCTTTATTTCATATTCTCTGTTATATTTCTTTCTTGGCAGAAATTGTTTACCTTTATCAGTATAAGTGATTCCAAGACTTTACTTATGCAGCAAGGTAGAGATATTGGCCTATATCCCTCCACGTTCTGTCTGCTGGTCTTCTTTGGCACCGGAACAGTTTTTGCAGTTTTCCATACTTCGGGAAAGTAGCTGTTGTTTAAGCAGTTGTTGAAGATGATCGTCAACAGGAAGATGGCAATATTAGGCAACTTTTTAATACAAAGTTGGAGATGCCATCAGGTCCTGTTTACTTCTTAGAGTTGCCTGAATTGATGGTGGCACCCACAGTAAAAACATCATCAAGGTTTTGATGGTGAGCAGGATTTTCTTCTTGTTGCACTCTTGCTTCGACTTCTATCAAGAACTCTGGGAGGTGAACTGGTGGATGATCTTTAAAATTTCCTTCGAAGTGGTTGGCAAATGCTTCTTCCTTCTCTGCTGCAGTGGAAGCCGTATTCTGTCCGTAGTTGAAAGTTTCCCGGGTAGTTTTCCTCTTTCCAACAATGGAGTTTATCTTTTTGAAGCAATCTGGTCCAGGTTTCATTTCTTAAAGCCTCCTCTGTAGTTGAGAGTCCTGAAAATGTTTAACTGCCTGGTCAAACATAACTTGGGTGCACTTTAATTGAGAAAAGCATCTTTGATATTCTTTGTTCTCCGTGTTGTAGGTGCGATAGAGTATCCGTTGGAGCTTCTTCCTAAGCCTTTGTCTGTGTTGATTAATGGCAAGGATGTGAGAAGGAAGATAAGCAAACCCATCCCTACTTTTCCTCTGAGTCTTCTGGTTGTCCAGCGCATTATTGACTGCCGTCTCGAACTGATGGATTGCTCTGTCGATTTCACTGTTGTTGAGGTTTGTGTTTGTAGCTCGTTTTCTCCGGTAGTTCAGCTTCGGTGTCACTACGAAATTGGTTCCAGTCGATTCTCTCAAATCTGATATCGTACTCTGGATCAGGGGGTCAATTCTCGATCTGTGAAACTGTGAAATGAATACAAAGTTATCATTTCAGTTTTCACAGAGTTTTATCATTTTATCACTTCACAAACACGCGCAAGGCGATTCCCGAACTAATTATGAAGATACTTTCTGATAACAATTCACTTATCTTTTATTACCACCAACCTTAGACTCTGTTTAGATTGGGAAGGCTGAGACCGGTCTCACGGCGGTTTCTGGGCAAGAGAAGTGGGGGGTCAGGGATATCGTGAGGCACGAAGAAAACAGAAACATCTGACTCGTGAGTCGCATTTGTTGTTGTTTCAATGCGCAAAACATTGAAGTTGTTGTTGTTTGTATGTGTTGTGAGGCACCTCAAATTTTCTAATGTAGACACGATGAGACTCACGAGTCCGGACTCAATTTTCCCAATCTAAACAGGCTCTTATGCTTTCACTATAAAAAACAAACAAAACAACTAAAAGAGTAAAATTCTTTATTGAAAGCATTCCGTTTAAGCTCCACATTTTATTGTAACCTCTCAGTAAGCTTATAGTCGACATTGGTGTTAGACATAGGCGCCCGCAGGATTTTGTCCAGGGGGGGGGCAAACACCAAACCAATTTTGAGATATCGAATTTTTGAAAAAATGGGTATTCAAAAAAATTTTTTTTTTAATTTAAATATGCAATATAAATAGAACTTTTTGGAAGTTTTTATAAATAATTTCTTTTAAATGTTTCAGTCAATAATGAACTTTTAATAGTTATCTAGCGTAAAACTATTTTATATTTAATAGTAGACCGAACTTATTTAAGCACACAGACATTTTTTTGGAAGGTTTTGTATAAAAAGCAAGGTTCATTGAAAAATTAAATTTCATTCGTTCACTCGTGAAAAAATCAAAAGGGAATCTTATTTTTGATTCGATTAAAACAAAATTAATTTTCAAGATCGAACCAAAAATGCTAGGATGTGGAATCTATAATATATGGTTCGTTCCGAATTTATGCGAGAACAATTGAAATCGTACGGGAGTACAAATACCTGGGAGTTTTAATAACGTCGAATCTGAACATGAATAAGCACCTAGATTGGAAATTAGCGGAGGCAAAACGAGCGATCTCGTCGGTATGGGAACGGTGTATAAAGAGCAAATACATTCAGCACAGCGCAAAGCAAAAGATGTTCCGCTCCGCATCAACAGCAGTTCTTCTCTATGGTGCTCAAGTTTGGGGATATCGCCATGGAAAAATGTCTACGATGTTTTATTAAAAGGATTTTTCGACTGCCAAGGAGTACACCTAACTATATGCTCTATCTGGAGACAGGGGCACCGCCAATGATTATTGATACACTTCAAATGCATTTAAACTATATCATCAAAATTATGGATATGGAGGAAAAAAGGATATCAAAATTAGTTTTAACTGCGGCAGTTCAAACAAGAGGAGCTATGATAGTTGAGTGGAAGAATCTTGCCGCAACATGTGGCATTGATTTAGTCATAGTACCAAACGAGCAGCCGTCTCTATTAAAAAGTAAGTTTAATGCGATATTGGAAAAGTTTGGAAGTGTTCTCTATGAAAGATTCGCAGAGCCAGCCAGCTGAAGCCAGCTCGTCAGAGTTTAGGAGCTACTATAGCCGTTTGAATTTCAATCTGCAGAACAAAACGTATCCACTGAATACAACCCTAGTGGATAAAATAAACATTATTTTTAAGACGAGAGGTGAATTGCTTGATCTATATTATATGACATCGTCCAGATCTGCCCTTACAATGTAGTCTCTGCAATATAAAAGAACACGAGGATACATATCACTTTATTGCAGTATGCCCGGTTTTAAGAGAATTCCGGATGAGGTACTTCAATAAACTCAGCCTTTGCGAATTGAACATACTCGATGGGGAAGAAGGATGGGATGCGCTTTATAACTTTACTGTCACTGCACTACGATATAGAAGATGTATTATAGAAGAAGAATTTTAATTTTTAAATTAATACAGTTTTATATTTCTTAAAATTTTCTACTTTTTGCCATTTAAATGTATTTATATTCGAAAATGTCAATCTGGTAGACGGCCATAGGCCATACCAATAAGACTTAAGATTCAATATTCAAATAATCTATAAGTAGGTATTTATATTTAATGAAATAAAAGGAGTCAATAAAACTATCTAACTATTGAAGATCCATTCACGAACCTTTGAAATAAGAAATAAAAATGTAATTTTACAAAAGGAAAAAGGACAGTTTCGAAATCTTTTAACCTTAATAGATTTCAATGAAATCGAATTGAGTGATTTCAATGAAATTGCCACAGGTCATGGTAATGATGGTGCCATTTTTTGAAACACCGTTTTGAAAGTATTCGTTTCTGTTGCAATTCTGTCTCAGCTATCCTGTTTTGAAAATATTTTTTCTTTTTTAATTCTGTATAAGCCATCACCTGTGTCAATTTCATTGAAATCTTTCAAGGAACAACGAGGTTGAAAAATGTTGACATGTTTTTAAAACACCCTGTTTTGAAAATATGCAAATGTCAACGGATTTCCCTAATGGCGTTTTCGATTGGCAATCCGGAAGACCGATTCGATACGTGTGAACGATTCTGAAATCAAATCCGGAACAATTTTCTCTCCTTTTCAGAACAGGAACTGTCATTCTATCCCCATTCGAAAAGGCCATAAAATCATTTTTTGTTTAAAATATGTGAAAATTTCTGATTTTTTAGAAGCTTTCTTAAAGCATCGACATCGTAGCCATTCTTCAACAGACTTTGAAAATTAATGGCTTGGCAGATGGGGACCATGTATTTTTTTTAATAAATAGCTTCACAACCGCAGTGAATGGATACTCGATAAAGAAAGATTTATTTTAAGGACCTTTTTAGATCCTTATTTAAATCCGTTCAGCCAATGACAAAATCCAAAACAACTTTGGACGTACCTACTGTTTACAAATTGTTCGGCGTAAAACTATTTTCTATAAATATTTAAAACGAACTCCGGATAATAGAGGGTATTATATTTTTTTTTATTTTAGTTTTTCAGATCAAAATTTGATAACTATTGATTCATTTGCTTTCAAACTCAATTGATTTATTATTTTGCATATATATAAAACAGGTAGGTACTCAAAGTGCATATATTTTTTTCTGTGAATTTTTCCGATATTTTATTAGTTATTCTACTATTCGAGACGATTCCAACAAATCAGTTATAAATTAAATAGGTCCAGTCGTTCTTGAGTTATAAATGGTGTAACTAACCCGACTTTGTTTTATATATTAAAAAAATAAGAAATAAATAAGATTTGAAAATTCAAAACAAAAATTTCGAATTCCGAATCAAACTTTTTCTTTACAATAAGAAAATCTCCACTTTTTATTTTAAAACAAAATTTAAACATTTACTTTAACTTCATTATTCAGCCCCATCATGCACGTCGGACACTTGATTCGAATTCCAAAAAAAAAACTATCACAGAATCCATCGTAGCGCAAAACTTCACACAAATTACCATCAAGAAAACATTCGGTGATAATTTTTTTCTGGATTGTTAAACAAATCCGATTACCATGGAATTCGTGATAGGGCTGATGATCAATTAAAAATATTAATATCAGTTTAAACAACTGACCCAAAGCAGATAAGCTTTAAATTAGAATTTTATGCTTACACAATAAAAATTGTATACATATTAACGTTTATTTCCTGAAGACTACGGTGTATGTAAATATTGTACTTACTTAGGTATTAAACATATTTACGTTTTTGTGTCATAAATTATTCTTTAGAGAAAAGGAATTGCATACGCCTCGGCTCTCTACCAAAACGATCAATTACTTCATTGAAGAAGTTTTTTTTTGTTCTTTTACAAGATTTGTATGCAGGTATATACATCATTGGGCCATATGCATAAACGGTAGTAAGTGCTTTTACTGGTAAATTTGTATTGTATTTACTTATTGTCATATGCATAAAACCAAAGTAAATACTGAACAACAAGTATTTACTGGAGGCAAAAGTATTTACTAGTTTCCGATGAATTAGTCAGTAAATACTTTTAAAGTATGCATAAAAACTAGTAAGTACTTTTTATTTCCAGTATTTACTGCAAATTGTTCAAGTTTGTAAAAACCAACTTGAACATTTTATAGTAAATACTTTTGTATGCTAAATGCAAAAATTCACAGTCGTGAGTCAAGTCAAAGCAATCAGATCACTTTATTTCTCAGAAAAAGTGGCTCAGAAAAGTAGAAAAAGGAGACATACCAAACGAATGTCTTACAGGAGTTTGTTCTATTAAAAGTAATAATTTTCCAAGTGCATAATTCTGCAAGCTGCTCTCAAGATCGAAAATCACATGTGAACACAGTTATGAGAATAGCTAGCAAAATGGTAGAAATCTCCGCGAGAAAACCTCTCAAAAGTTTCCTAATGAAATTATTCCCAAACAGAAACACACATTAAGCCCATAAGTATAAATTAAAAGTGTTTACAAAAGAAGAATTGCTAGAACGGTAAATTATAAAAGAAATTCAAAACACCAGCTTCCAATTCTTCGTAAACACATTTAGTCAGTATATACTACCAATTTCGGGTGAATCATTAGCATTTACTTGGATGAATTCAGTATTTACTACTAGTATGTAGTTACCAGTATAAACTTTATTTTATGCATACCAAACACAGTAAATACTATAAGTTTCAGCTTCTTCTAGTAGGACTAGTATTTACTTTAACCTTTTAATGGTAGTAAGTACTTCATTTTTATGCATATGCCCCATTGTATATACATACATTGTTAAAATTCAAAGTAAAAATGCAAGTTGCGTGGTAATGCCAGGGGGGGGCAAACCATGAACTCAATAAAGAAGCTGTAAAGAAAATATCCATATTTTCCAACAATATCGAAACATAGGATATTTTCAGATACATTTGGCATGATCCAGAGCCAGGGGGGGGCAAATCATGGAGAGAAGGCAAAGTATTTGTTAAAATTTAAAGAAAAAAATGAAAAATTTCTTAGTGGTGTGGTATTGTCCAGAGCCAGGGGGGGGCAACTGCCCCCCCTTGCCCCCCCCTCCGGGCGCCTATGGTGTTAGATTAAAAGTAAGTCCCACTGTGTTATCTGTCGGCCAAACAGGCGCTTTTATACTGACAAGAACGTCCAGCCATCGAAACTCAAGTGCTAATAACACTTTTCGTCTAGTTGGCAAAATTCTACAAAATCGTTCAAAAATCGATTACCAAAATGATTCGATTATTTCAATCTTCAATACTGTACCAAATCCAATTTGATCAAAATTTAAAAACAATAAAATTTGGATTGATTTAAAAGCTCAACAATAAGTATGAAATTTGATGGTGGTTTTATGTCAATTGGTTGGCATTTGTTGATTTTATGGCAGTTAAAGTAATATTTGGATCAAAATATGGGAGCGTAACGGAAGCCCGTATTTCAAAATCCCGTTTCTTAAAATCCCGAAAAAAAAATGTTTAAAATCCCGTTTGGAAAATACTGTTTTTTTGAAATCCCGCTTTTAATAATCCCGCTTAAATGAAAGTTTAATCCCGCTTAGCCCGTTTCGTAATTAGATACATATGTATAACTCACTGGGTATTGTACTCCTATATGATTATGATTAAAAGTTTGGCGTTTGTACCACCCGAAGAGGTCTCTTCCTATTTTGACGCATTGCAAGATTACTTGAATGATGACGAAGATGCATTAACATTTGCTCAGGGGTTCAAAATAAGCTATATTCGTAATGGGAGTAGAGTTATTCAATACTCTCCTGACTTTTGGTCTGTTTCAGACAGTGCAATACAACAGTTTCCACGAACTCAAAATAATGCTGAAGCATGGCATCGAAGATTGAAGGTGTTGGACGCAAAAGTGTAGGTTTATATAAACTCATTGAAGATTTAAAATGAGAAAATATTGATGTTAAATCAGACAGAGAAAAAATAAAAAATGGAGAAGACAAATTTTTCAAAAAAATAATATTTTAAAATCAAGAGCAATATCAAAATAAGTAAAACGGATTTCCAGCGCCGTATAGCTCACAATATCAAACTTTAGTGTAGTCTCTTCTTATTTGTAAAATATATGTTCTTTTTTGAAATCACTTTTTTGTTATGTTTTATGTTCTTTATTTGTTGCTTTGTTGTTTTCGTTAATCAATAAAAATTGTTGATCAAATATTTGTTTGCTTTGTTTCTCTTTTCTTAAGACTTGACGCCCATGAACATAATGTCCCTTACACTTTATGTCACCCCACCATCCAGAGCATTTGGCTGCAGTATATATTTAGATCCACTTTTCGAATCAACACAAGGTGTTTTATTTTAAAAATCGCGCGATTTTTAAAATAAAACACCTTGTGTTGATTCGAAAAGCGGGATTATAAAAACGGGAATTTAAAAAACGGTATTTTGAACATCGGGATTTTAAAAGCAGGATTTTAAGAAAGCGGGATTTTAAAAAACGGTATAAAGAAAAACGGGATTTTAAAGGCGGGATTTTAAAAAACAGGATTCTCAAAAACGGGCTCCCGTACCCAACCCTCAAAATATAACTTTTTTTGTCAAAATATAGTTTGTCCCTTATATTTCAAGCCATCAAATGCCAAATTCCATTGACAGATGGCTACGATGTCGATGGATTAAAAACTACTTAAATATCTCAAATTTGCTTTGGGTGACATTTGGATCGAAATACACCTTTTCTGTCATAATTTTCAAGCCATCAACTGTCAAATTCCATTGACGAATGGCTGCGATGTCAATGACGGTGTTCATACCAGATTCACGTGAGGTGACTCTTTTTGACGTCTCTTATTTGTATCTCTTTCTCATCTTTGGGAAAGAAAGAGTTGACCAAGTAAGGCAGAAGTTTTCAAAATTTTTAAATTTTCCGCCTCACTGCACCATCTCTTTCTTTCCAATAAATAGGAATGAGATAAAAAAGAAAGGCGTCAAAAAGAGTCGAATCACGTGAAGCTTGTATAAACACCGTCAATTGATTAAAAAATGTCTAAGAAATCTGAAATTTTTGATCAGTTTTTATTGCTCCCAGAAAAGGTGATTTTAAAACCATTGGGTGAAATTTGTATCGAAATACACCTTTTCTGTCAAGATATAGTTGTCAAATTCCATTGACGGATGGCTACGATGTCAGTGGATTAAAAAGCCTCTAAGAAATCTGAAATTCTTGATGAATTTTTATTGCTGCAGAAAAAGGTATTTTTAAGGCAATTGGGTGATACTGGGATCAAAATATACTTTTTCTATCAAAATATAGTTTGTCTCCTATATTTTAAGCCATGACCTGTCAAATTTAGTTGACGGATGGCTACGATGTCGATGGAATAAAAACTACTAAAATATCTCAAATCTGCTTCGGGTGACATTTGGATCGAAATACACCTTTTCTGTCATAATCTCTAAAGACATCAACTGTCAAATTCCATTGACGAATGGCTGCGATGTCAATGACGGTGTTCATACTTGCTTCACGTGAGGAGACTCTTTTTGACGTCTCTTATTTTTATCTCTTTCTCATCTTTTCGAAAGAAAGAGATGACCAAGTTAGGCAGAAGTTTTCAATTTTTTTTAATTTTCCGCCTCACTGCACCATCTCTTTCTTTCCAATAAATAGGAATTAGATAAAAAAGAGAGGCGTCAAAAAGAGTCGCCTCACGTGAAGCTGGTATAAACACCATCAATTGATTAATCAATGTCGTAAGAAATCTGAAATTTTTGATAAATTTTTATTGCTCCCAGAAAAGGTGATTTTATAACCATTGGGTGACATTTGTATCGAAATATACTTTTTCTGTCAGTTCGCCCCCTATATTTCAAGCCATCAACTGTCAAATTCCACTAACGGATAGCTACGATATGGAACGTAATACACTTTTTCTGTCTAAATATAGTTTGTCCCCTATATTTCAAGCCATAAACTGTTGAATTCCATTGACGGGTGGCTACGATGTCGATGGATTAAAAACCCTCTAAAAATCTGAAATGTTTGTAACTATAATTGTTACTGTTCCGAAAAAAGATGATTTTAGGGAAATTGGGTGGGATTTGAATCGAAATACACCTTTTCTGTCAAAATATAGTTCATCTCGTATTTTCCAAGCCATCAACTGTCAAATTCTATTGCCGGATGGCTACGGTGTCGATGGATTAAACAACCTCTAAGAAGAAATCTGAATTTTTTTATGAATTTGTATTGCTGTAGAAAAAGGTGATTTAAAGGCAATTGGGTGACATTTGAATCAGAATATACTCTTTTTTGTAAAAATATACTTTCTTTTGTCAAAATATAGTTTTTCCCCTATATTTCAAGCCATAAACTGTCAAATTCTATTGACGGATGGCTGTGCTGTGGATGGTTTAAAATCTGTTGTGAAAATATTAAACGCGATTTTAAAGATATGTTGGCGGAACTACAAAACGCGAGTTCAAATGATTTATTTAATCCAAACAATCGTAATAACTAATTACCAAAACAATTTAACAACCCGAGCACGAAATCTGCGTGCGCCGCCCGCGACAAGCCAACGAGATAGGAAAGACGCACTGTCAAACGATGGGTGCGTTTAATAATTCGCACGCATTAAGTGCTGCCACCCAGTAGCTCAGCAATGGGGTGGGTTCAGTAGTAAAAATAATTTTATTGATCGAATTCGATTAATAAAAAAAGAAAAGCTAAATAATTGATGAGAAGTGTAAGTACAGGGTGTACTTACACTAAAAGTGGGCGCCAGGAATTTTTTTAATAAAGAAATTAGTGAATTCCAAAACTAATTTTGTTGCGTCTTAAACAAGTAAATGAATTGGAAAAACAACTAGAAGAACCAAGAAAAAAAAATAAAACACAAGATTTATATGCCCAGATGGGGACTTCAGTTATTTTATTTGGGAAACCTTTGAGCCGAAAGCCAGGAATTAAAACCCAAAATTTTTTCAATATGTAGGTTTGGGGCGTACAAAATTTAAAAGGCTTACGGTGAAACGTAGACCCGAAAACAAATAAAGAAAATGCAAGGAAAACGTAAATGGGCCGTTAACGATGCAATTACCGTGTTCCACAAAATCGGGATAAAACTCGAATGAAACAACCAAAATTAAATACGAAATACGAAGATACGAACAAATACACTTTTCAAGAATAACACTCTACTTAGCTTCTTTTAATGGCTGCGGAACTCCTATCCGCCTTTTTCCGTCTATCACCTCGAATATTCCTCAAAATTGCTTCGCACCTCGAAACACTTATTTTTTCCTCCAGATTTTGTCAAACTTTTCTTCGGGCTAATTCAAACGAAGAGAATTATCAGCGCTAAGCTTAAATGCGGAGAAAAACTGCTTTATCGATGTGAATAAAACAACAAACGTTTTAGTTATAAGCGCGTTGACAACTTATTGCTTTCTTGCAAGCATGGATGAAAACCCTCAAAAAAAAACCACACCGGGAAGTACCGACGCCATCACAGAAAAAACATGGAGTTTCCATTCAAACAATCGATAACATGCATGTAATTCATGTCGGTAAGACAGTTTTCCTCGTGCTTAAGTTAAGCACCGAAAATTCTCCGTTAACAAAAAAAAAATTTCTTTCATCAAATTTCCATCGGCCTTACAAAAAAACAGGGCTATTATCGATCCCGTATGAGAGCTCGCTGACTGTCAGTCAACCCGACAAAAAAGTGTGACGTTTGCGTAAAATTTTTCGATAGCAAAATGATCCAGGGTATTTGCATAGGATTTTTGAATGTACTCCAACATTAAGTTAAAATCGAAAGAATAATTGCATCGTTTGAAAGCAGTCTTGAGCGTCGAGAAGAACTGAGATACTTTGCTGCTGCACTGAACGCTGCCATCGGACATTCCGATAATCTTTCCAGTCAGCTGGAAAGTTGGTTGGTTGGTGGGTGGACAAAAACAAAACGTCACCTATTTGATTTTTTCCAAATTAGAACAAACAAATTAACGATATTAATAATAACAAAGAAAAACAAATTAAACCAAGGGATAAAAGAAAACAAAAGTGTAAGTGTAAAGTGTGTCATCATATAATATAATGTCATATAATAAAAGGGCAAACTCGAATCTTATTAAGTGTTGTGAATTTTAAAGTGAAAATGCAAAATTAAGTGTGGTGAACAAATAGGTACTCGGTCTCGCTCTGGCTCTCGCTCGCACTTATTGGGTAATTTTCTTTAATTGTTTATTAGTTATAGTGGTGCAATTTGTTAATAAATTTGTGCATTCTAAACTTCTGTGCAAAAAAACATTTTCAACGATATAACTAATATGCCCTCGGCTTTAGACCGCGTAAATTGTACCACGGAATTCGTGTTTGCAGTTTTATAATAATGATTACACAGGTTCATGAAAGTGCTTGATAGTTCTGGTATCTGCGTCTCGAAAGTTCGGGATGTTTCTCAGCTTTGATTTTCGATTTTGAATTCGAAAGCTCACCCAAAGCTTACCTTAAAATGGTCTACAACATCCACAATCCATAATTCAGAATCATACAGAGATGGCACTATAGTGTGTACTAAAAGTCATAGTTCATTCTAAAGTCGTCCATTTCTTGTGGCTCATTTGCATTACATCCAAATTTGATTTCATTTGGCAGTCGTATTGTGTGTTCCCGAGCAGGATTTTCGATGGTGTATGTCCTGTTGAGCTATGTATCTGCAATCAAAAATAATGGAATATGCCGATCCCAGTATCGTTGGTTGTCGCTTACAACTTTGGAAAGGTGTTCTTTAAGGGTCAGGTTGAATCGTTCAACCATCCCATCAGATTGTGGATGAAGTGGCGTTGTCCTTGTCTTTTTAATACCAAGTAGTGTTCAAACTTCCTGAAAGATTTTGGACTCGAAGTTTCTTCCTTCATCTGAATGGATTTCCATAGGTACACCAAACCTATGCCTACGTTCTGTAACTCTCGCATCGAAAAAACTGGTCGAGAAACGATGAAAACTGAAACAAAATGAATGAGTTTTGTTTCATTTTTCAACGTTTCTCGGCTGATTTTATCAATGCGAGAGTTACAGAACGTAGGAACTGCTTGGGCTAGCAAATGCCTAAGGCCATTAGCTTTCGGTTTCTGGAAAAGGCCCTGCAACGTCTATTGCAATCCTTTCAAAAGGCGTGCCCACATTATACTGCTGCATATTACTCTTTACTTTTCTGCCTGGTCCCTTGCTCGCAGCACAAGTATCAGATTTTTGGCACCATTTTTCGACGTCTTCTCTTGCATGAAGCCAGTAGAATCGCTGCCTTACTTTTTCCAGTGTCTTATTGACACCCAAATGTTCTCCGGAAACTCCATCATGCATGTCTTTAAGAACGTCTTTAACTTTGGAATGAGGTACGATTAGCTGCATCACATATGATTTACGTCTAAGTACTCCTTCTTGTACATGAAGCAAGTCCCATTGTGCCCAATACGCCTTAAGAGTTGAACTTCTATCGGAGATGTCACGCCATTCTGGTTGCTCTTGGTGTTCCTTCCATGCAAGAATGGGTTTAATATTCGAGTCTTCTTGTTGGGCTGTTGGGCAGCTCTCAGTTCTTCATTATTCCAACCGTAAATGGGATCGACTTTTAATCACTGGATGGTACTAACCTCCTTTGCTTCTTGGCGGGTGCAATGCTTGCAGTCCGGTTTGCATGGTCTACGAGATAAGGCATCTGCGTTTGAGTGCAACCTTTCTCTTCGATGTTGGATCTGGTAGTCGTATGTCTGCAATCTCTCAATCCATCTTGCCACTTGACCTTCTGGATTTTTGAAGTTCAAAAGCCAATTGAGTGTGCCATGGTCTGTTCGAAGAAGAAACTTCTATCCATAGATGTACTTATGGAAGTATTTTGTTGCCGATACTAAAGCGAGAAATTCTCTTCTGGTCACACAGGAATTTCTTTCTGGCTTTCAAAGTACCTTGCTGTAAAAGGCGACAATCTTCTCTTCTCCTTCGTGAACTTGTGACAGTACGGCTCCAATTCCCACGTTACTTGCGTCAGCGTCGATGATGAAAGGTTTCCCTTCCGAACACGCCCGATCTGTTCTTCTCCTTCGTGAACTTGTGACAGTACGACTCCAATTCCCACGTTACTTGCGTCAGCGTCGTCTTTTGGCTGTCATACTTTTACCTTTGCGATAAATATCTTATTCTTATAACAAATTTTGATTTTTGAATTATATAACTGCATTGCTTTATACTTTGAACAATTTTTGGTAACTATTTTGTTTCACGCGAGTGGAAATTAATAAAATTTATTTAGTTTTTTTGTTAAATTAAAATTTGATACAGTCAAAGTTATTTATTTTATCGATTGCGTGACTCTTTGAATGAAAACATTCATCTGTCACTCTCACTCATTACGGATATTGACTTTATAAAATCTCTGCCTCGTCCACCCTGGTGAGTGCAATTTTATTTGTATATGTATTGCCTAGCCTAACCGAAGCAAAACCTTTGAAACTACAACAATCCCGATTTTGCATATCCCTATACTACGAGATGCAACTTGGCGTTAGCTGTGTGATTCATTTTAAAGCCTTCAAACATCATGAACATCTAGACAAATTAAAGTTTTCGCTTTTGTCTCATCCAACCCCCCCCCCCCCCCCCGGTGAGTACAATTTTAGTAGAAGTTTGGCCAGTAATCTACTGGCCTTTTCGATAGGGGACAGAATGACAGTTCTTGTTCTGAAAAGAACAAAAAATTGTGAATTTGATTTCAGAATCGAAATGAGAAGCGTCCTAACGTATCGAATCGCTGTTCCGGATTGCCAATCGAAAAGGCCATACGTGATACCTCACACACATTTATATTTGATTCTTTCTTTTGTAGACAATAACAACACATCTGCAAATTTAGAACATATACAAATCTGACACAACGCTACATTACCGACACTATATTAGAGCTAAGACATATTGAATAAGTTGTCTATCATCATCATCATCGTGTCCTGTAACCCCGGCTGGGGCATAGGGCATCAACAAAACGTCTCCATCCTTCACGGTCTGCTGCAAGGTACTTTAGCTGTGGCCAGGTCTTTCTCTGGGATTCTGCTTCCGCTAAGACAGTTGATTTCCATGTTGTTCTTGGTCTTCCAACCCGCCGTGCACCCTGAGGATTCCATTCAAAGGACTGCTTTGCAATTTCATCGTTTGTTTTCCTCAGTGTGTGACCAATCCAACGCCATTTACGCTTTCTTATGTCGACGTCCAGCCGCTCTTGACTTGTCCTGCGCCACAATTCCTCATTTGATATTATTTGTCGTTATCGAATCTTTAGGATGTTGCGAAGACAGCGATTCACAAAAGCCTGCAATTTTTTCGAAATGATAGACGTGACTTTCCAGGTTTCACAAGCGTATAACAGCACGGATTTGACATTAGATTCGTAGAATCTCAACTTAGGGCGTAAGGAGATTTGACTTGATTTCCAGATTGGGGACAGAGTACCGAAGGCAGCACGGGCTTTATTTATTCTACTTTTAACGTCCAGATCCGTACCACCGTTTGCAGAGACAATACTGCCAAGGTAGTTGAACTGTTCCACTACTTCAACTGGCGTCTCCTGTAGAATAATACGCTGCTATGTGGAGCGGCCTGTGAGCATTATTTTTGTCTTTTTGCTGTTTATTCTTAGACCACTCGACTCTCCCTTCACTTGCAGTGTTTGGCACATCCCGTTCAGCCCACTAATGTTTTTTGCCAGTAGACATATGTCATCGGCATAGTCTAAATGACTGAGCCTTTCGAACGGTCTCCATTGAATGCCCTGTCACTCAGCTGTACCAACACTGGCCGTCAATACGTCGTCCATCGCCAGCAGGAAGAGAATTGGCGATAGAACATCCCCTTGTCTCACACCCTGTTGCACTACGAAGGAGTTGGAAAGCTGCCCATTGTGCAAAACAAAACACCTTGCGATGCCTCTTGAGTGTAGACTCGATTCTATCCTTTATTCGCTCGAGAATGATGGTTGCCATTAATTTTGGGAAAACGGACAAAACGGTGATACCACGCCAATTGTTGCAATTCTTTAAGTCATCTTTCTTTGGCAACTTAAAAATCACACCATCCTTCCAATCCCTGGGATAGCTTTCGTTTTCCAAATGCTTTGTATTAACGGATGTAAAATACTAGCCGCTGTTACGGGATCGGCTTTAAGGAATTCAGCTGGTATTCCGTCCAGTCCAGCTGCCTTGTTGTTTTTGAGGAGATTTATTGATGTAAGGATTTCTGATTCTGACGGGAGTTCGATGTCAATACCCCTATAGGACCTGCGCATCTTGTTTAGTTGGGGCACTTCAGCACTCTGCTCAACTGAATCCTCATTTAGCAGGGCACAAAAATGGTCCTTCCATCTACGAAGCTGATCCTCAATTGATACCAAAAGTGTGCCATCCACATCCATTACAGGATGATTCGTGTTGCTTTTTTTCCCGATCACGTCTTTGGCTATTTGGTACAACTCCCGGATATCTCCTCTTCTGGCAGCGATTTCCGCATTATCTGCGAGTCCATCTAACCTCACCCTCTTGTCACGTCTCACACAACGATAGACCATCTTATGTGCAATGCGGTACTCTCTTTGCAAGTCAGCCTTTCGTTGAATATCTGCTTCGGCATTTATTTGAATTTTCAACGATTTGCGAAGTTCGATCTTTTCCCAGGTGTCTTGGGATATCCAAGAGCCTCTACGTCTCGTTCGCTTGGGTACAGTTTCGGATCCAGCCTCCATAAAAACACTTTTAATTTCACCCCACATCTCATCAATTGCTGAATGCTGGATTCCGTTTAATGACGAGGCTCTGTCGTTAAGGGTGGTGACATAGTTTCGACATGTTGGGGTCATTTAAAGCATTAGTAATGAATTTTGAGCTCCTTGCTGCATCCTGCGCTGGTTTTAGTACGGCAGTGGTTTGAGATTCATCAGAACCAAATGGTGGTCGCTTCCCACATCGGCATTCTTATACTCCGGACATCACACATAGACTTCCTCCATCGCTGCTGAATCGTGATATGATCAAAATGGTTTTCGGTTTGACCATCCGGATACACCCAGGTAATTTTGTTGCACGTCTTATGCTTAAATACAGTCCCACCTATCACAAGACGACTCGCGTTACAAAAGTCGACAAGAAAGTCACCATTTTCATTCCGTGACTCCAAGCCATTTTTTCCCATCACGCGTTCCACTCCGTAATTGTCTGAACCGACTTGGGCATTAAGGTCTCCCATAACGACTATGATGTCGAATCTCGGAACACTACTGTAAACCGAGTTAAGATGAGTGTAGAACGCGGTTTTGTCTTCCTCTGTCGCTTCATTTGTGGGGGCGTAGCACTAAATTATTGTGACGTTACGAATTTTTGAACGAAACCTTGCTGTCATTAATCTCGCAGAAATGGGCGCCCAGGAGATTAAACTACGCCTCACTTCTTCGTTCAACATAATTCCGACACCATGCAGTCTTTGGCCATCCTCTCTTTCATCTTACCCGGAATACAGCATTCTCGTCTGTCCAGTGTCTGATCTGTATTCAGCTCTTCCTCTCCACTTAGTATCGCTTATGCCCAGGATACTGATCTTTAGGCGAAGCATTTCACGCTCAACTTGCTCGTATCTACCATCGCTATACAAAGGATCGAACGTTCCATGCTCCGATTTTCGTACGTATGCGGAAGCCAAAAGTAACATTTGCGCTTCTTGAAAGATTTCTTCTATTTGTCAACGATTCATTAATTATTATGGCGTCTTGATTGACGCTCGTACATGAAAGATGCCGCCCCCCTAAATCCGATGTGCGGTTTACTGCAACCCAAGCTGCAGAAGGATCTTCCATAAAAAGATTACCTCTTGGGGACTCATTTCCATTTGTTGTCATAGTTCATGTATTCGCATATATCCTTCCACCATGGTGTATTCTGAGATATGATTAATAACATACATAAGTTCAGATTTGATAGGCACACCCACCTTTTGTATGGTCAGACACATAACTGCTTGAGGCCGCCCACTATGGGAAAACAGACGCCTTTTGTAGCCGCCCAATATGGGTTACAGAAGCTACCTGCTGCTGCCGTTGGTCTTTTACCAAAAAAAGCTCCTCTGCCACCAGACTATCATGCCGTTGACCGTCACCTGCAGTTCATCCGTCTTAAGGGGGCTTTTAACCATCCCAAGGACAAGTTTGTGCCCTGACCAGCAACGCTGGGTTGTCTGCTTATCCCGGCATCCATTCGGTCCCCCTGCACGTTAGCGTTACCCGCACTCTACCACGCGGAGGTGTGCATATGGATTTTCCTATCATTGAGCCTAGAGCCATATGGCGTCCTAGCACTCTTAAGTACTTTTAGAGGGAGGTTAAAATAAAACATAGCATTACAGAAAATAACGACCTTCAATATAAGGACAATGGGCCAGCGCACACGAGATGAATTCTTCCGCCAGAACACTAAGTTTTTAGTAGAGGGAAGCGAAGTGTGCGGAACGAAACGGAATAAAAACTCTACCATTTGTAGAAAACAAATACACACACAAGTCTCTCATTTTGAGGTCTGTAAAAAATACTAACACAGCAAAAATAGGTACAAGTATAAATTTTTTCTACCAGAATAGTTCACCCCGTGTGCGTTGCAGTATGGTATGAAACCGATTTTCCACCCGAAATAAATCATCTCGTGTGCGCTGGCCCAATCTACACAAACAAATTCATGGGATGCCAAGCAATCCGCAATCCGCTTTCTCCAACCATTGCATTGCCGACTTGGTGTTGGACAACTTCTTGGAAGAAAAATTTGATAAACATAATAAACCGAAGCTTATTGTCAAGTATGTGGACGATTTTTTGAACCTGTGAATAATGGGGAAGTTGAAAATGTTTTAAGATGCTTTAATGCTCATCATGAAAAAATTAAGTTCAACGTTGAAAGAGAGCAAAATAGAGCGATTGCGTTTTCAGATTGCAAGATTCATCGTATTAATGACCGACTCTCATTCAACTGCTATCAAAAACACACTGCGTCGGGTAGACTTGTCAACTTTAGATCTAACCAGGCAAAACATATTCTTATAAATACAGCCTCTAATCAACTGAATAAAGTCTTTGCGTTGAGTGACCGGGAATTCCACTCCGCAAATGAAAAAAAAAAAAAAAAGGTCTCAAAAATTCTCCTAGACAATGGTTATCCAATCGGCATCATACGGAGCTTAATAGAAGGCCAAAACTACAAAGCTCCTGTTGATAAACCACTTCAAGAAGAGAGAGGTATTTATAGAAGAGTATAGTTTATGTACCCAAACCATCGGACAATTTCAAGGAGACGATAAAAAACAGAAACACAGATGTCAATCTAGCGTTCAAGTCAAGCAAGCCGCAAGCACATTTATTCACCAACATGAAAACTAAAATGGGGAAAGATAAGCGCACTGACGTCGTCTATAAAATAAACTGTCTTGGAAACATAGAAGAAGAGTGCAACCTTTAAAATTAAACAAATATTCTCTTTGTAAATTTTAAAGTAATTTTAATTGTTTTTTAAAAAAAAACTTGTTCAGAATTTTAATTCAAAAATATTATAAGTTACAGTGGAACAACAAGATCAGGGCGAGCTTAAGGTGGACACCTGCCAACTAAGGCCTAATTCCACCCCGGGCTACCCCGGAACGAGTTAAGTTCAGTGTCAACCAGCACCGCCGACTAGAATCTCTCCCTTTTGAAAATGATTTTATTTGTTATAGGGTTCCTCAATGCCTGACTAGTTTGTGAACTCTTATAACACCGTGCAGGTGCACCATCAATTTGAAGAGACTGTTGTCTGCTTCCAATTGGCTTTACTCTGCAGTGTAAAATCACTTTGGTAAAGTTTTTTTCTATCTAATCAAAGCAATGTATTTTTACCTTGACTGATCGCGAATTTGATCATAATCATCAAAACTACGTAGGTACGTTGCCCAGGTGCCACCGTGAGGAGGTTCACAGTTCGGAAAATGAGACACCTATGATGATTGGACTAAATTGTACTTTCCGAAGAAAGAACAACCAGTACCTAACATCAATCTAGTGTCTATATTCGGCACTACATGTATTTATTTTCACCGCAATTTATATTTTAAAAAAAACTCCCACTGATTGTGAGTTTGTTGTCATCATGTTCCGCCTCAAATGTTCTATCTTGTTAAAATGTTAAATTTATTTTTTGTAAATAAAATATCCCCTGAAGAAGATGGCAACCACCACACAGTGGTTCAAGATGTATGGGAGAGGCGGTCTTAAATCTATAAAATCTGAAGCAGCAAACCGAATAACATGAACTTTTCAGTAGTGATAAAGAATATCATAAGACATCATCAGAGAAAATTTCCACCCACTGACACGCCCACTTTTTAAAAAAGGTCACCTAACCATCAAATGTTGATGTAAATAAGGGGTGTGTGTTTTTAAGGAAAGTTGTAGATAATGTAATTAATAAAAGCCTTTTTCCACGCCATCTTTTGGGGGTGTTTTTTGAAAAAAAAAATTTTTTTTGACAAATCTCATTTTGTATGACCCATTAAAAACTTTCAGAAGCAGGTGGATTAAAAATGATTTTAAGATTTAGATTTAGCTCTGCAAATAACATACATATAGGTTTTTCCATAATTTAGGGCACGGATTTGAAATCTCATAAAAAAAAGTGAAATATAGTGTTTTATTTCGGGTTACAATTTTACGGTTTGCGCAAAAAAAATCATATATATTCTTAGAGAGGAAAAATAATTCTAAATTTTTCTATATAAATTATGGTGGGATTTAATGGGAACTTGATGTTTCGGATGTTCAAAGGGTAGACACGGTGCATTCAAGCGTCCACAAGCTTTTTTTTCAAAGCGAACCTCTGTCTATCAACTCCTACTCTCACCTCCAAGTGGTGAACATCGGGTGCCTAGTACCTTTAACTGAAGATGGGGTTCCAATCCCTGTGGACGGTTTTAGGGGGCAGCAAACGAGAGAGGGGGGGATGAGTGTTCCCACTAAGGCACTTCTTCTTCATCCAGGCGGCAGCGGAAGAATTCTCAAGATGGAATCAACGGTGGCGTCTACAGTTCCAGTTAGGCTGAACTACTTAGTGAACACCTTATACGGGCTACTACGACATATTCGGAGCTCAGGCCTATAAGGAGCGGTTAATCCGGCTCCCCGTACTTGGAGTTATATACATAGGGTCTGGTCCTCCAGGTTGGGGGTCGTGCCGTCGGGGTGACTTCCCGGCCACGTAAAGCTATTTAAGTTGCGAGGCATCAACAAGCCTCGGATACGGACGGATTTACTGTTGACGAACCTAGCAAACGAAATAAGGACAACGAACTTCGGATCTGCACGTGGAATGTTCTGTCTCTCTATAGACCACGTGCAGCCGAACATTTAGCGGAGGCCCTAGACTGCTACAAAGCAGACATCACCGCCATCCAAGAAGTGCGATGGGATGGGCCGGGCAAAAGAAAACTGAAAGACTGCGATATATACTACGGTGACTGTTACCGACCACAAGGGCAGCGTCTTTTTGGATGTGGATTTGTTGTTAGAGGCAGACTGAGGCAAGAGGTCTTGAGTTTCAATTATGTGAACGAACGCCTCACGACAATTCGCATCAAGGCTAAATTCGCCAACATCAGCCTGATATGCGCGCATGCCCCCACAGAGGAGAAAGATGACGACACCAAGGACGAGTTCTACGAGCTCCTGGACAAGACATATGAGCAATTCCCTAGCTATGACATTAAAATTGTCTTGAGTGATTTTAATGCCAAACTAGGAAGAGAAGACGTCTTTGGTGGCACAATCGGAAGATACAGCCTGCACGACACCACCTCCGATAACGGACTCAGGCTAATCGACTTTGCTGCGGGGCGAAACGTTGTGGTAGCTAGTACGCAGTTCCCGCATCTCGATATTCATAAGGGGACATGGCGAATTCCTGGTCAATCAACCGCCAACCAAATTGACCGCATTGCGATCGACGCAAGGCACTCCTCCAGTATCAAGGATGTCCGAACGTTCCGAGGAGCCAACGTTGACTCGGACCACTACCTCGTTGTAGCAAAGGTAATGCTACGGATATCCAGACCAAAGCCAAAACAGGGAAATACTGTCAGGAAGTTCAACGTCGGACGGCTACAGTCGCAAGAAATCGCCAGGTCCTTTTCCGATCGAGTCTCTCGCGCCCTCTTAACTAGTCCTTTGCCGCCAACTGCAAACATCGAGAACCAGTGGAAAAACTGCCAGGAAGCCATCAGAGATGCCGCCTCGGACGTGCTGGGCTTCGCACGACCACCACAGCGAAACCCCTGGTTCGACGAGGAATGCCGGCAAGTACATGCAGCCAAACAACAGGCATACAAAGCGGCGCTGCATAGAAGGACCAGAGCTGCTCGCGAGCTCTACGAGCAGAAGAGGAAAGAGGAACACAAGCTTCTTAGAAGGAAAAAGAAAGAGCATGAGAAGCGCGCGATCGAGGAATAAGAGGGATGCCACTGCAGGAATGAAGTTCGGAAGTTTTACCAAAAAGTAAAAAGAACCTCCCAAGGTTACAAACCCCGAACCGAAGCCTGCAAGGACGATCAGGGAAACATCGTGGTGGAATCGCAGTCGGTGCTGAGGATATGGAAAAATCATTTCTGCAAATTGTATAACGGCGATGACGAACCGAATTCCGCTACCATGCAAATTGCACCATTCAACCTGGACGACGTAGGCCAACAATTCCGTCCACCCGATCTTGACGAAGTGAGGATAGCCATATCTAAACTTAAGTCCAATAAAGCTGCTGGAGCTGATGGCCTTGCGGCTGAGCTATTCAAAGCGGCTGGCGATGAATTGGTTAGGAGTATGCACCAGCTCATCTGTAAAATATGGTCGGAAGAAAGCATGCCCGATGAATGAAACCTCAGTATTGTTTGCCCGATCCTCAAGAAAGGCGATCCTCTGGACTGCACCAACTACAGAGGCATCAGTCTTCTTAATATCGCCTACAAGATCTTCTCTGCCGTACTTTGTGAACGCCTGAAGCCATTCGTCAACAACCTGATAGGTCCATATCAGTGTGGCCTTAGGCCAGGGAAGTCCACCATCGACCAAATATTCGCACTACGGCAGATCTTGGAGAAAACCCAGGAGTTCCAAATCGATACCCACCACCTTTTTATCGATTTCAAGGCCGCGTATGACAGCATCTATATAGCAATGTCTAGTTTTGGCATCCCTGCCAAACTCGTCCGTATGTGCAGGATGACGATGGAGAATGCACGCTGCTCCATCAAGGTCGGCAAGGACCTCACCGACAGCTTTGATGTCAAAAAAGGTTTTAGGCAAGGCGACGCGCTGTCATGCGACTTCTTCAACATCGTTCTTGAAAGAATAGTGCAAAACTCTCACGTCAACACCAGAGGCACAATCTTTCAAAAGTCCGTCCAATTACTCGCTTACGCTGACGACATTGACATAATCGGACGAACAAAGCGTGATGTCAGTGGTGCTTTTGTGAGCATTGAGAAGGAAGCCAAGAAGATGGATCTAACGGTGAATGAAAGCAAAACAAAATATATGCTGTCCACAAGAAAGGACACCCAACACCGACGTCTCGGACAGAACGTCACTATAGACAGCTATAATTTTGAGGTAGTCAGAGACTTTGTCTACCTAGGATCCGCTATAAACTCAGCGAACGATACCAGCGCTGAGATCAAACGAAGAATTACTCTTGCCAATCGCTGTTTCTTTGGGCTAAGAAGGCAATTGAGAAGCAAAGCCCTCTCTCGAGCAACTAAACTGTCCCTGTATAAGACGCTTATCATCCCGGTCCTGATGTATGGTGCAGAGGCATGGACACTGCTAACAGTGGATGAGAAAGCGTTAGGCTGTTTTGAGAGGAAAATTCTCAGGGTGATTTTTGGTCCCGTCTGCATAGATGGGGAATGGAGAAGAAGATACAACAACGAACTGTATGGGCTGTACAGCGACACCGACCTAGCCACAAAAGTGAAAAGCCAACGACTGAGATGGCTGGGTCATCTAGAGCGAATGGACACCAATGCTCCGGCCCGGAAAGTCTTTGAATCCAACCCCGTGGGACAACGCAGTAGAGGTGGACAGCGTAAAAGGTGGCGCACGCAAGTGGAAGAGGACCTCAACCAACTTGGCGTGCGAAACTGGAGACAGCTAGCTAGAAACCGAGCCGGCTGGAAGAAGCTTGTTGGTTGAGGCCCTGGTCCACCCCGGACTGTAGCGCCACCTTAAGTAAGTAAGTAAGTAAGTGATGTTTCGGCTCTTAAGAAAAACATGGAATATGAGAAAACACTAATTATGCACCATTTTCAATAGAGCTCAAAATAAAAAATATATATTTTTTTCTTTAAGAAAATTATTTAAAAGCTATCGTTATACATAAATTTATTAATCACATCACTCTTTTCCAAAATTAACTTTAAACAAAAGACCAGAAATGGTTAAACTGCAATGTCGTGTTTTCAGATTTACGTTTCTTATAAAACTGCGAAAAACACTCAACTTCGCGACAGACTGACTGCCAACAACAAGTTTTAGAGGAGAAACTTTAGTGCCACTGTATTGTCCCGTTATATAAGAAAATTATTGCATACAAGAAAATTAGTTTGTTTAACCTTGAAATTTTGACTTTTCACCTATGGGAGAAACGTCGGGAAATAAAATGGAATTTTTGGTTCATTAATTAATTATTACGACCAAACAGCCGAAGGAGAAAATAAAAATGTCTCACATACCTACAACTACAACATATTATTATCAAATTGGTCATATAATTTTTCAATCAACATTATACAGTTTGTGTTATTAATATTATTGCTAAACCTATAAACTGATCAAAAATTCTAAGAACTAGTATCTTACTTATCACGATTAGCAATAACAACAACAATATATTCAGGTATACAATAAATTTTGTTTTCGTTAATTTTAAAAAGAAAGAAATTCACTCATAAATGTATGTATATGTGAGCTGAAGAGATACCAACTAATAATTTGATCTAAAATGTGTAGGTTTGAGATCTGAGACAAAGAAACCTAAAGTTATTTCCTCTTTAACAATATTTTCTTGATGCAGATGTTGAAGACACTTTAAACGTGATGGTTCATAGTATTTATATCCAAATTATTGGTTTACTGTTCCTCAGAATTGTAGAAGGACAAACACCAGCCAGTTGCAAAATTGGACAAACCGAGGAAGGATGTAGCTGCCCAGCCGGTGAGATGATGGCAACTCTTCCCCACAAGGGGTTGAACATTTTTTAGTAAGCAAGCGTAAACGTTATATGTATGTACATTTATGTTTTATTTAAAAAAAAAATATTTCTAGTTGCTTTGAATGGGATCAAAGATGCCCAAATGGATTTTTTGATAATACCAAGCAGAAATGTTATTGCTTTCGGGAGGAAGACAAAAGTGGTAGATGTACAAAGTTGTGTGATGGCTGCGATAACGGTTGGTGCGCTTCACGACACAAATGTGTTTGTAACTCGGGATTTGAAATGTCACAACAAAATAAATGTGAACCAATCTGTGAAGGAGGATGTGAGAAACGAATTTGCAAAGCACCTGGAAAATGTTCATGCCTTCAAGGTTACTTTATGTCTTTAGAAAATAAATGTGAGCCAGTCTGCAGGGAAGGCTGCCCAAATGGCTTTTGTAAGGCCCCTGAACTCTGTTCCTGCAATGAAGGTTATTCCATGTCTAAAAAAAATAAATGTGAACCGATTTGTGAAGGGGGATGTCAAAACGGAGCTTGTAAAATACCTGGGGAATGCTCATGTAATCGAGGTTACTATTTGTCCACACCAAAAACATGTGAGCCCGTCTGCAGAAAGGGTTGTCCAAATGGCATTTGTATAAGTCCTGACCAGTGTAGTGTGAGCAAGAGTTTTTTCACGCTTCGGTATCATCCAAATGAACAAATCTGTAAAAGGGGATGTGAACATGGAAAATGCACAGCAACTGGGAAATGTTCATGCCTTCGAGGTTACTATATGTCCGAAGAGAATAAATGTGAGCCAGTGTGCAAGGACGGATGCCAAAATGGCTTTTGTGAAGCCCCTGAACTCTGTTCCTGCAATGAAGGCTATTCCTTGTCTCCAGAAAATAAATGTGAACCAATCTGCGGAGATGGATGTCAAAACGGATATTGCAAAAAGCCTGGGATGTGTTCATGCAATCTAGGATATTATTTATCTAAAAAACACAAATGTGAGCCAGTCTGTAAGAAGGGATGCCCAAATGGTCATTGCGAAGCTCCCGAGCAGTGTTCCTCGAATAACTTCAAGTCTGTACTAAATATGTGCTTAGGAGGATGTGCAAATGGAACTTGCACTCTCAATGGAGAATGTTCATGCAATCCGGGTTACTTTAGATTGCATGAAACAAATAAATGTGAGCCAATGTGCAACAAGAAGGGATGCCAAAATGGCATTTGTGTAGCCCCTGAAGAGTGTTCATGCAAAAACGGTTACAAACTGTCTGATAATCTGACATGTGAACCAGTCTGTGAAAACGGATGTGCAAATGGTTATTGCGATACGCCTGGAGAATGTGCATGCAATGAAGGTTTCTTTTTATCTCAAAGGAATATATGTGAACCAGTGTGCGAAAAGTATTGCGAAAACGGCTTTTGTGTAGCTCCTGATGAGTGTGATTGCAATCCCGGTTACCACAAGTCTAAAATGAATGTGTGTGTATCAAACTGTGATGGAAAATGTGAAAATGGAGTTTGCGATGCATCTGGAGAGTGTTTGTGCAATCCAGGTTACTCGATGTCTCAGAATAAATGTGAGCTTAATTCAAAAGATTCCTGTCCAGCTAATGCCGAAAGATCTAAAGTTAATTTCAACACTTGCAAGTGTCTCGAGGGTTACCAGTTAGAAAATAATCAATGCAACCCAATCTGTGAAGGCGGATGTGAAAATGGATATTGCGAAGCACCTGATAAATGCTCCTGCGATTATGGTTACAACATGACGGCAGCTAACAAATGTGAACCAACTTGCGAGGGGGGTTGCCCAAATGGCTATTGCTCTCATCATAATGTTTGTTCTTGCAATGAGGGATACTATATCGTGTCTGAAGATACATTTGAATGTGTACCATTTTGTAAAGGTGGATGTGCAAATGGACGCTGTGCAGATCCTGGGAAATGTTCATGCAATAAAGGTTACAAGTTGTCCGAAGCGAATACATGTGAACCGATCTGCAAGGATGGATGTCCAAATGGCTCTTGCGAAGCCCCTGAAAAGTGTTCCTGCAATGAGGGTTTCTGCATGTTAAAAAGTAATAAATGTGAACCAATTTGTGTTGGGGGATGTACAAATGGAATCTGCGAAGCTTATGGAAAATGTTCCTGTAACTCTGGTTACAAGTTGTCCGAAGCGAATACATGTGAACCGATCTGCAAGGATGGATGTCCAAATGGCTCTTGCGAAGCCCCTGAAAAGTGTTCCTGCAATAATGGCTTCTACATGTCAAAAACGAATAAATGTGAACCATTTTATGGTGGGAGATGTACAAATGGAATCTGCGATCTGCATGGAAAATTTCTCTGTGACTCTGGTTACAAGTTATCCAGAGAAGATAAATGTGAACCAGTTTGCAAGGATGGGTGTCCAAATGGCTATTGTTCAGCGCCTGAAAAGTGTTCCTGCAATGATGGTTTCTACATGTCTGAAGGTAATAAATGTATACCAATTGTTGATGATAGATGTACAACTGGAAATTGCCAAGCGTATAGAAAATTTGACTGTGAATCTGGTTACGAGTTATCCAGAGAAAATAAATGTGAACCAGTTTGCAAGGATGGGTGTCCAAATGGCTATTGTTCAAGCCCTGAACAGTGTAACTGCAATAATGGTTTCTACCTGTCTGAAAGAAATAAATGTGTACCAAATTTTGATGATAGATGTACAACTGGAAATTGCCAAGCGTATAGAAAATTTGACTGTGAATCTGGTTACGAGTTATCCAGAGAAAATAAATGTAAACCAGTTTGCAAAGATGGGTGTCCAAATGGCTATTGTTCAAGCCCTGAACAGTGTAATTGTAATTCCGGTTACTTCCTGTCTAGTACAAATAAATGTGAACCAAACTATTATTAATAAAAATCTTTAAATCGTTAAAAATCTGTGAATAGGGATGTGAAAATGGAGTCTGCTATGCACCTAGACATTTCTCTTGCAATTATGATTACTATTTGAACGCAGATAACAAATGCTAGTTTATATGTCCAGACGGTTACCAAGTGAAGAACAGTACATGTATGCCAATCTATGAATCGTGTACTGAAGTTTGTCAATCTCCTGGAGATTATGTGTGCTCATTTATAAAATTAGCTTTCGTTGGTCAGCCAATACGTAACTGCCGATTTTTTACAACTAGAATGTATGTTGGTGGTGGTTTGTATTAATCTAACTATGTATCTACTGTTATCTTTAAACTTTTTGTTCGAATTTTCACTTCAATCAACGCGCGCTGATTTTAAATGTAGGTTTATTTTTTTTATAATATCTAATTATTTGTATATGCAAAGAGGGCAGTTCAGCTTTAATCGTAATGTAATAAATAATAATAATAAATATTATGTACAAGAAAGTCTGAGTTTGATTTAATGCAAGCTGGCCATCTATTTAAGTTTTTTTTAAGGAGACGTTTGTGAGGTCCTTAACTAACAAGCTTGTCCCAGGCAGCTGTCTCCAATTTCAGCCGAAATCAGCCATGTTGGTTGTTTCTCTCCTCCACTTATCTGCTGTACCTAAGTCGTGGCCTTATACTCTGCAACGCCACACAATGGGCAAAAATAGTCGATTTAGTGGCCAAAAGTCAAATGTTGCATGTCTTCAAAATGCTCAAGTTTCATTATAAGTCATTAGAAAAATACTCATGCATGCAATATGTAAAATGTTTGTACATTGAAGTGTACCTTATTGTTTTTATTAAGTCTAGTTATCAACTTACAAGTGAGCTTGTACTAGTTTTCTCTGACCCTACCAAAACTGTGTTCCTGCTCTCTTCAACTCGTTTTTTTGTTCCGTTACTCTCTTGCCTAGTAGTAGATTGTTGCAAGACTGATTTGAAGTTATTTGCAACTAAACTTTTGATAAGAAAAGTGGTGGCTTAAAAGCATTGTTTTTATAATGTGGACCTACAAACTTCTTTGATTGTTTTTGTGAAGACCCGAAGGCGAATGCCAAAGACTTGAAAAAAAAAGTCTTTTGGAATAAAAAGCGAATTGGAGTCTGAAGAACAAAAATGTCCGCAAGAGGAAGACCAAAAATACAATACTGACAGATCAAAAAGACGAAAAAGAAATGAATTTGAAGCTTAATGTCCAGGATCTGATGTTAAGAAAAATACACGCATAAATAAAAAACTAAATCACCAACTTAAAAAGGCATAAATTGTATATGCTGTAGAAAGAACAATTAAAGAAAATATGCATAGAATGCGTTATGCGTAGCGTTATATTTTCACTAGAAGCTGAAACCACAAGGCTTTTTTGGACTTAGGACGCGTTCCATCAAACGGGTATGTTTCAGAAACTTCGGGAGAATCAAGTCTCCAAGAATTTATTTTTTTTTTTTCAAATGTTGAGTTTGAAAATATTTTTTTTTTTTTTTCAAAAGCTGTTAGTTGAAGGGCTTTCCAAAAAGAAAAGGTTGAAGTAAAAATGAAATAATAGTCCAGTCATATTGTATTTTTACCATACAAATTGAGGTGTAGTTTTGCTTTGTTCGCTCCTTTATGTTTTCGGGGTGCTGAATTCGAATCTGAGGTCTGCCAACAAAATTTCGTGACGCAACATGGAAAAAAAATGCAAATATACATTTTTTTGGAGTTTTTCACTAATGGCTCGAAAACTACCAATTATTCGAAAACGCCGATTAGGTTTGCTTTCATGGGTCCTATTTATCGGATCACCTAGATAAGAGCGCAGAGATACTATAGTTCCATAGATATCGCATGCAGAGGAAAAAAAATGACAAAATGATTTTTCAATCGAGTGGGACGTACCTCTACGTCCCAGTTTGATCGAACTCGTGTGAATAATACTTAAACTTGATGTTACCCTAAATTGTGTTTGAGTATCAAGTTGCTTGTTGTGTTTTCTTGTTTTTTTTTTATCTTGTAAGTGTTTGTTTCTGTTTTTATTTTATTTTGGTTGAGTATTGAAATGTAGGTACCTAAGTTTTGTTATGTGTGTACGTTTTTTGTTCGTATACTTTGTGAAATGTGAACGCTGTACGTAAAGAATGCTTCTTTATCGAGGTTGGCTGCATTTTGTGTGGATAAGAGAAATGCGTTCGAGAAAAAAAAGGAACAGAATACATTTTAGACTAGGTAAAAATTTTTGTTGGTAGAAAAACACTTACGTAGAGGAGAGGGGTGCACAAAATAATTTTGATTAGTTTCCTTATTTTATTTTCAAAAAATTACGAAAAATTTAATTATTTGGAAATAATATAAAGGTTCAGCAAGGTTGTTACCGAAACCCCTTCTTAATAATGTTAGGGTAAATTTAATAGAAGAGGTGGAAGGAATTTTAACACAAGTGCGTTTACAAGGCGTGTAAGTAAGGGGTCAAGTTGATCCTAGTTGAGTTGCAATATGTTTATTGTAAAAAATAATATTTTTTTTGAAATGCTTAAATTTTTAAAAACCCCAACATGCACTTACACTAATATAAAATTCAACCACCCAGCGGGAAAAATTAAAAAATTCACTGAGGAAAAATCTGCTTTTTCCTTGAGGAATGAAAGCTGTACCTGCCACTTTTCAGCTTATTCCTTTAATGAATTTATCATGGGCGTGTCATGTCACTTTCTCGATGAAAATTCACTGACGAAACCACTACTTCAATGGAAGTTGTTTATTCACCGACCCATGTGATGAAAAACATGGTGATTGCATAATCTGTGAATTCACTACATACGGGTATCTAGCTTATTCTTCAGTTCAATTATTTCGATGAAAAATGTAATGAAAATTCAATTATGAAATCACCAGGTTAGTGGTAGTTTCTTTTTCATCAATTGAATCCTCCCATTTGTATTGTTTAGTAAATCCCAGTGGGAAGTTTTCAAAAATTCACAGAGGAATCCCCAGATTTTTCCTCCAGGAATATAAGCTAAACACGAGGAATACTTGTTTAATCAATTTGTGAGATTATTAACATCGGTAATGTAGGTACCCTTTATTTAAAGATGAAAAAAAAATCCAAAACCATTTCAAATCAAAAGGCGTTTCTATAGAGTTAAGTTCGTCTTACATTGACTTTTTTACAGAAAGTCACCTTGAACTGTATCCAACAAAATGAGAATATAGTTGCCAAAAAATCATACCTAAACAACTTTGTGCATTACTATTCATCGTTGAAATCATCGATCACAATTCACCATGAATTTCATTCACATTTGTTTTGTTTATTGTTCTCGCCATGAACACTTTACAAAGCAGATGAGTGGATTTAAACAATGAACTGATGAACTTGTACATTACTTTTCAACAATTTTTTATCACATAATTTTCCCTTTTTAATTCACCGAAATAAAGGGTCGTTTCATAAACACAAAACAGAAAGTGGAATCAAAGCTACGAACTGAGGAAACTTTGCATTACTCTTCACCTACTAAATCATTGCATGGCGTTTCTCTTATGATTTGGCAAGTGAATTCATTAATTATTTCAGCAATAAATTTCATTGAGGACGATATTTCCCGCTGGGCAGTTACAAGAAACACCATCAAATATATACACCTACATAAATTGCATATTAACTCAGCTTAACAAAATCACACATATACACTAGACTGATTCAAAAACAATGAAAATGTCTTCGATTTTCAATACCACTAGCTTTTTTGTTAGAGTTTAATGAAATAATGATCCTGGCAAAATTTCAGCCCTTTAGGTCAATATTTAGAGGTCGCTCATCGCTACTTTCTGTTTTCCATACAAATCGTATGGGAAATTTTTTTTGATTCCTTCTTTATTTTATAACTATAGAAACGGTTATCATACAGAAATAATGTACTCCTTCCAAAGTTTTTCAAGGTCAGAGTGGTATTCGTGGTGAACTTCAAAGTTTTTTGGATTCCGTGTAGAAAAATCAAAATTTGTAACAAAAGGCAAGTGCGTGTAAGCTGAACTCAGACAAGAAAAAAATTGTTTTAGAGCGGGGGTCTATTTCCCTTCATTTAGGCGGGAGGGGCAATTTTCTACAAAAATTGGTTTAAAAAAGAAAAAAATATTAAAAATCAACGGCAGTACTTATAGTGTCATGCTATTTTTTTTAAAGCCAACCATTATTTAATTAACTTTTTGAAAAAAGTTGTTTTTGTAGATATCTTTTTAAAAAATTAATTTCAAACTTAAGTTTAAAAAATTAAAAAGTTTTTTAAATATCTTTTTGAATAATTTTTCGTTATCAAGTACAATTTTTGTTAATGGATTTCAATACCTTCCTTAATTTTTAATCAGATGCTGAAAACCGCATGCTAAAATGTTTTGAAGTTTCTGATTAAAAATTAAGTTTTTAAAAATCACAAAACTAAAACCGCGGGTGATAATACAACAATACAAAAAAAAAACCAAGTATTCTATCTATTTTTTGATTGAGGGCATAGGGCGTCAACAAATCATTTCCATCCTTCACCGTCTGCTGCAAGGTATTTTAACTGTGGCCACGTCTTTCTCTGGGAGTCTGCTTCTGCTAGAACTGTTGATTTCCATGTTGTTCTTGGTCTTCCAACCCACCGTGCACCCTGAGGATTCCATTCAAAGGACTGCTTTGCAATTTCATCGTTTGGTTTCCTCAGTGTGTAACCCAACCATTGCTATTTACGCTTTCTTATGTCAACGTCCAGCCGCTCTGGTAGTCGTGACTTTCCAGGCTTCGCAAGCATATAACAGCAAGGATTTGACATTGGATTCGAAGAATCTCAACTTTGTGCGCAAGGAGATTTGACAGGACTTCCAAATTTGGGAGAGAGAACCGAAGGCTGTGCGAGCTTTGTTTATTCTACTTTGAACGTCCAGATCAGTACCACCATTTGCTGAAACAATACTTCTAAGGTAGTTAAATTGTTCAACCTCTTCAACTGGCGTCTCCTGTATTAAAATACGCTGATGTGTGGATAGGCCTGTGAGCATTATTTTTGTCTTTTTGCTATTTATTTTAAGACCACTCGACACTCCTTTTACCTTCAGAGCTTGACACATCCCGTTCAGCCCGCTGATATTATTTGCCAAGAGACATTTATCATCGGCATAGTCTAAGTCACTAAGCCTTTCAAACGGTCTCCATTGAATGCCCTGCCTCTCTGCTGTTCCAACGCTGGCCGTCAAAACATCGTCAATCGCCAGTAGAAAGAGAATTGGCGATAGAACATTTCCCCTGTTTCACACCCTGCCGCACTTCGAAAGAGTCGGATAGCTGATCTTGTGTAAAACAAAGCATTTTGCGTTGTTATAGGACTCTCTTATAATGGCAACAATTTTTGGGGAATTCCTCTACCAAGAAGTGATCTCCATATCCATTCACGGTTGACTCGGTCAAAGGCCTTTTCAAAATCCACGAACATGAGGTAAAGTGGTGATTGAAACTCCGCAGACTGGTCAAGAACGATACGCAGAGTGTTGATATGGTCGATACAAGACCGCCCACTGCGGAAACCAGCTTGATGCCTCTTGAGTGTAGACTCGATTCTAACCTTTTTCCGCTCCAGAATGATGGTTGCCATCAGTTTTGGAAAAACGGACAAAACTGTAATACCTCGCCAATTGTTGCAATTCTTAAGATCACCTTTCATTGGAAACTTTACAATTTACACCATCCTTCCAGTCGCTGGGATAGATTTTGTTTTCCCATACAGCTTGTATCAACGGGTGTAGAATACTAGCCGTTCTGACAGGGTCAGCTTTCAGGAACTTGGCTGGTACACCGTCAAGTCCAGCTGCTTTGTTGTTTTTGAGAAGATTTATCGAAGATTGTATTTCCAGTAATGTAGGGGGTTCGATGTCAATACCCCTATATGATCTACACATCTCGTTAAGCTGGGGCACTTCAGCACTCTGCTCGACAGAATCCTCACTAAGCAAGGCACAAAAGTGATCCTTCCACCTGTGCAGCTGATCCCCGATGGAAACCGAAAGTGTACCATCCACATCCATTACAGGATGATTGGTGTTGCTTTTCTTCCCGACAACATCCTTGGATATTTGGTACAATTCCCTCATATCTCCTCTTCTTGCAGTGTTTTCCGCATTTTCTGCGAGACCGTCTAACCTCATCCTCTTGTCACGTCTCACACAGCGATAGACCATCTTATGTGCTAAGCGATACTCCCTTCGCAATTCAGCCTTTCGTTGAGCATCCGTTCGGCATTTATTTGCATCTTCAACGATTTGCGAAGCTCGATTTTATCCTAGGTGTCTTAGGATATCCAAGAGTCTCAAACTCTCGACTGCTTGGGTACAGTTTCGGATCCAGCATCCATAAAAGCACTTTTTATATCACCCCACACCTCATCAATTGTTGTATTCAGTTTAATAACGAAGCTCTGTCGTTAAGGTAGGTGACATAGTAACGACATATGTTGGGATCACTTAAAGCATTTGTATTGAACTTCGAATTCCTTGCTGCACCCTGTGATTGACGTTGTACAGCTGCAGTTCGTAGCTTGAGACTCATGAAAACCAAATGGTGGTCGCTTCCCATGTCGGCATTTCTAATGCTTCGAACATCGCACATTGACTTCCTCCACCGCTGCTGAATCATGATGTGGTCAATTTGGTTTTCAGTTTGACCATCCGGATGTACCCAGGTGATTTTTTTGCAAGTCTTATGTTTAAACACAGACCCACCCAGTACAAGACGATTAGCGTTACAAAAATCGACCAGCAAATCGCCATTTTCATTCCGTGACCCCAAGCCATTTTTCCCCATGACGCGTTCCAGACCGTAGTATTGAGATCTCCCATGACAATTATGATGTCGGCTCTTGGAACACCACTGTAAACTGAGTTAAGATGAGTGTAGAAAGCGGTTTTGTCTTCCTCGGTCGCTTCATTTGTGGGGGCGTAGCACTGAATTATTGTGACGTTGAGAATTTTTGAACGGAACCTTGCTGTCATTATTCTTGCAGAAATGGGCGCTCAGGATATAAGACTACGCCTCGCTTCTTCGTTCAACATAATTCCGAGACCATGCATTCTTTGGCCACCCTCTCTTTCATCCTCCCCGGAATACAGCATTCTCGTTAGCCCAGAGTCAGCTCTGTATTCGGCTCTTCCTCTCCACCTAGTTTCGCTGATGCCCAGGATACTGATCTAAGGTGAAGCATTTCACGCTCAACCTGCTCGTATATACCTTCGCCGTACATGGATCGAACGTTCCATGCTCCGATTTTCGTACGTATGCGGTAGCCAAAAGTGTCATTTGCTCTTCTTAAAAGACTTCTTCTATTTGTTGACGATTCATTTATTGTTATGGCATCTTGATTGACGCGATTTTTTTAGGTGATAATAAGTTTAATTTTTGCGATGGACTTACCTATGCTTAAATAAAAAATAAGAGGCAGAGCACAAGGAACAATTTCCAGATTAAAAAATTACATTTTAACACTCCCTGAAGGCTCCGATGCAATGGATATTGAAAGCAACTTTACTAATCTCAAAGACTCATTCCGTGATTTATGTGAGTACAATGATCAAATTGCGATGGTTCCTACCGAATCGTCCAACATAGAAGTTGTTGAAGAAATATTCTACTCAACTCAAGCTGAATTTTTTCGTCAAATCAATCCAACGGGTAGGAATCAACATGAGCTCTTTCAAAATCATCAACCACATGCACCGTTGGACGAGACCCTCAGTATGTTAGCCTCACAACAGCAGAATCTAATTAATGCATTGCATGATCGTGCTCCAGCAATACCAGGAAGTGAACTCAGAATTCCAACTCTGACAATCCCGCAGTTTAACGGATCATATGCGATGTGGCCTTCGTTCCAAGATCTTTACAAGTCCGTAATACACACGAACTCAAGACTCTCAAAAATACAAAAGTTTCAATATTTAAAATGGCTGCATATTGGAGATGCTGCAGACCAACTTCGACATATACTCGTCACAGAGGAAAACTATGACACTGCGTGGGAAAAGCTTGTTGACAGGTAAGACAAAAAAAAAACAAATTATCAATAATTATATTAACACTTTCATCGAGCAACCCCAAATTAATTTCGCGAGCGCAGCGCAACTTAGGCGACTGGCAGACACATCTGATGAAGTCATAAGGGGAGTGGGTACAGTTGGACCTGATGCACAAAAGCGTGACCGATGGTTAATATACATCTTGCTTCAAAAAACAGATGACTACACCAGACAGCAGTGGGCCATCAAAGCATCAGAAACAAAATTTCACACATTCGATGATTTCATTAAATTCATCAACGAAAGGTGTGATGCACTAGAAGCTTATGCAGCACATAATCCATTCTTGGAACCTGAAATAATTCAACAACAACAATATGCAATGCGCCCACAGTCAACAAACAGGTTTGCTTCAATGCTACCACCAGGTCGGTGCCCGAAGTGCAGCGGTACTCATCCGCTATTTAAATGCCAATTATTTAAGACGGGTCATATGCAAAAAGATGAGTTCAAGCTGTTTTCTCACTTTTTTGAGAACTTTCTTAGCTTCGTATGCAAAACAAAAATTATTGACCGAGTTAGATCTCATGTGGTGAGTTCAATCTCACAGTGATGAAATCGATCTCATTTTGAAAGCTCTTATGAGATAGAACTCGGTTTACTATGCAAAAAGGTGAGAAAACAGTTGATTCCGTGAGATCGATCTCACAAATTGTTGAGCAAGGGTTTTCTCTTACTCAGCTCATATAAAACCGTCAAGATACCAGAATTTCAGCTTAATTTTTTATACAAATTAAGTTTATAAAAATTGGAGCGAAGAACTTTATTTGCAGTTTTGTAGGGAACAAGATATTTTCTCAATTTTGTTTAGTGATTTTTGAAGAGCTGTATTTTTGTGGTAGGTGGCCGTATTGCGATGAAAGAAAATTCATTTTGCGGTTTCATTGTTCCTATACGGAGGATTGTTGGCAAATATTTTTTTAAAGTATGTAGGTACCGTTATTGCTAACCGTATGAAATGATACGAGACAAAAATTTTCTATTTCTTGGATTTTTTTTTATTTGATCACTAATATTTCAGCAAATAATGACAACATACAAAACTCAAACTTGAATGAGTACCTGCCACGTAACTTTTCTAAGAAAACCTTTTAAAATTGTATAGGATTATGTTTTTACATTTTACCGTTAGAAAATAAAGGTAAACAAAATTGAAAACCCGTTCAATAAATTAACATCAAAACTTACAGGAATATGGTATATGAAAATATAAAAAAAATATGTATATGAAAATATGCAAGCCAACACCAGGTAATAATTCAATACATATTTGCAAAGAGGCAAACAAATAACCAAGAGACAATCAAAAAAATTGTTTTTTTTTTTTGTGATTTTCTAAACGGCGGAAGAAAATCCATAAAATCCTTAAAGTATCCTTTAGAATACATATTCCAGTTATTAGAACCGCCCTTCAATTTTGTATTTTGTCACTATTTGCTTAAATATTAGTGACCAAATACTAAATTATCTCCTTCAGTTTAAGGCAGATACTTCAGGCAAAACAAAATTGTACACCAACACAAAATAAAGTTAGGTGAAGCTGAAGCTGAAAAAACATGTTACATGACTTATACATTCAATTGACTCAAAAAGGGTTGGGGTCGAAATTCTGTATGGGTCATAATTCTGCTTTCAAAATTCTGCATGTCAAAATTCTGTTTTTCAAAATTCTGGCTGTACAAAATTCTGCATGACCAAAATTCTGTTTTTCAAAATTCTGTATTTCAAAATTCTGTTTGTCCAAAATTCTGTATTTAAAAATTCTGTTTTTCAAAACTCTTACTTACTTACTTACTTACTTATCCGGCTCCCGATTCATGAAGGGTCTCTGCCTGAGATATTGCGGTCTTCCATCGGTTGCGGTCCCTCGCACGCTCCCTCCAGTCGTCGAGACCAAGCGCTCTTGCGTCTGTGACCGCCTGGTCCCTATAGCGGAGGTTCGGTCTTCCTGGTCGTCTCGAACCTGGGGGCTGAGATTCGAAGATTTTCTTGGCTGGAGCGTTGTTGTCCATTCGCTCGATGTGGCCGAGCCAGTGTAGTCGACGTGTTTTGGCTCTTTGGACTACATCCACATCTTGGTACAGCTCGTACAGTTCACGATTGAATCTTCTCCTCCAATCGCCCTCTTCGCATATAGGACCAAATATCCGCCGAAGAATTTTTCTCTCGAAAGTGCCCAGTATCAATTCCCCTTTTTTACTTATCGTCCAGCACTCGGCGCCGTAGAGTAGAACTGGTAAAATTAGCGTTTTGTACAGCGTGCACTTTGTCTTTCGGGAAAGGAGTTTTGAACCCATTTGTTTGGCCAAACCGAAGTAGCAGCGGTTCGCTAGGGTAATTCTTCGTCGGATTTCCACTAAGGTGTCGTTCGTGGGATTGATGTTTGTTCCGAGGTAGGTGAACTCCTTGACTACCTCGAAATTACTGCTACCAACAGTGACGTTTTGTCCTAGGCGATGGACAGATGAGGCTTTGTTTGTTGATAGCATATACTTTGTTTTGTCCTCATTCACTTCAAGACCAACGCGTTTCGCCTGTTCATCAATAGCTGTGAATGCTTCAAGTACAGCTCTCTTGGAGCGGCCGATGATGTCGATGTCGTCCGCATAGCCAAGCAGTTGTGAAGACCTGTTGAAGATAGTGCCTTCCATGTTAACACCACTCTTGCGCACTATCTGCTCCAGGACTAAGTTGAAGAAATCACATGATAGCGCATCTCCTTGTCTGAACCCTGTACAAGTTTGGAATAACTCGGATGAGCTGTTACCCATTTGCACGTTGCACCGCGTATTTTGTAACGTCATGCGGCATAGCTGGATCAGTTTTTTCGGGATCCCGAGTTCCGACATCGCCAATAGAAGCTCTTGGCGACTTATGCTATCATATGCGGCTTTGAAGTCGATGAATAGGTGGTGGGTCTCGACTTGAAATTCGTTGGTCTTTTCCAGGATTTGCCTCAATGTGAAGATTTGGTCTATCGTTGATCTGCCTGGCCTGAAGCCACACTGGTACGTGCCGATCATAGTGTTGCAGAAAGGTTTTAGACGCTCACATAGTACGTTGGATAGGATCTTGTACGCAACATTAAGCAGGGATATGCCTCTGTAGTTCTTGCAGGACATAGGATCGCCTTTTTTGTAGATTGGGCATATGGAGCTATTTGACCAGTCGTCGGGCATACTTTCCTCCTCCCACACTTGGTTGATGAGCTGGTGCATGCACCCTACCAGGACATCTCCTCCATACTTAAAGAGTTCCGCAGGTAGGCCATCCGAGCCGGCGGATTTGTTGTTCTTAAGCTTGTGGATGGCTTTCTTAACCTCTTCAGTACTGGGCGCTGGGACTGGATCTTCATTGACTGGTCTTATGCTTATTTGTTCCTCTATTGCCTCCTCTACATAATGCCCATTAAGCAGCTGTTGGAAATGCTGCTTAAACACGTCTACAATTCCCTGTGCTTCGGTGACTAGGTTCCCTTCGCTGTTTCGAAGAGCTTGCGTGCCAGTCCTATAACCAGATGCCAGTTGCTTGGCTGTTTTGTAGAACCGGCGGGTGTTGGTGGCTGTGCTAGACTCTTCGAGATACTTGAGCTGAGAGGCTGCGGATGCTCTTTTCTTTCTACGCAGGGTTTTTTTCTCTTTCCTTCTCTTTTCACGGTACTCCTCTCTTGCTGCTCTTGTTTTCCGTTGCAGCATTTGCATTCGTGCATTTTCCGTCTCCTGCTTCAATACCGCGCATTCATCATCATACCACGGGTTCTTTTTTCTGGGTGGTTGATAGCCTATGGTGGTCTCGGCTGTCTCCTTAATGATGTCGCGATATTGGTTCCACTGGTTGTTGACGCTTGTGGCTGGGTTTACGGCAGAGAGTTTCCCGGTCAATTGCTCACTGTAGTCTCTGGCTTTCTCAGATGTGCTAAGGCATGCAACGTTGAATTTCTTCCTTTGGGCGGTCTTCGTTTTCTTTTCGTTGGACAGTCGGGCTCTGAACTTTGTCACAACAAGAAAGTGGTCAGAGTCCACGTTTGCGCCTCGGAAAGTTCGCACGTCCAAGATGTTCGATGCATACCTTGCGCCAATTAGCACGTGGTCGATTTGGTTGGCGGTTCGACCATCTGGAGATCGCCAGGTTGCTGTGTGTATCCTTCGCCTGGGGAACCTAGTGCTACTTATCACCGTATTACGAGCTGCAGCAAAGTCGATTAGTCGGAAGCCGTTATCTGTTGTCGTTTCGTGGAGGCTGTGCTTTCCAACTAATCCGCCAAAGATGTTTTCCTTTCCGACTTTAGCATTGAAGTCTCCGAGCACGACTTTGACATCGTACTCCGGACAGGCTCCGTAGGCTCCGTCCAGGAGGTCGTAAAACTCCTCCTTGTTAGACTCCTCAGCTTCATCGGTAGGGGCGTGTGCACATATTAGGCTGATGTTTTGGAAGGTAGCTTTGATGCGGATCACAGCCAGGCGATCGCTAATCGGTTTAAAATCGATGACTTTCGATCTGAGTCGATTTCCCACGACGAATCCGCATCCTAACATGTGCAGTCTTTGATGGCAGCTGTAATAAATGTCGCAATCTTTTCTTTTCGTTATACCTGATCCTATCCATCGTATCTCCTGGATCGCGGTAATATCTGCCTTGTACCGCGAGAGGACAGATTCAAGTTTTTGAGTAGCACCTGGTGTATAGAGTGTCCTTACATTCCAGGTGCATACTCGTAGGTCATAGTCCATTTTCGTTCCGGGTCTGGTTGCCATTTGAGGGGGGTCGTTATCCGAGGCTTCACGCGTCTCTCTCATAACAATTGGCTTTTTTACTGTGGTCGGGTCGTTAGCCCAACGCACTAACCTCCAATCTGTAGGGCCATGGGTTTAATGTTGCAATTCTTTCCTTGGTCAACATTCGCACTTACAAGTTTAGCAAGTCCTGGCATAAAGCCAAGACCAGTATCCGGCGGCTACCAACTTGGAGGTATTGTAAGCACTTGATGTGTAGGAAAAGATACAGCTCGAGGCCCCCAGTTCCTACAACATCCAACCACCAAAATTCTGTTTTTCATAATTCTGTATTTAAAAATTCTGTAAATCTGTTGTAAAAGAGAAATCTTTTACAACAGATTTACAGAATTTTTAAATACAGAATTATGAAAAATAGATTTCTTGTAATGGAAAATACATTTATCAAACGTGGTAAGAATATATAATATAATTAAAATGATTTTTAATTTATTAAATACTATCTATAAACAGTATAGTTATAACCAAATATGTAGTACCTTAAAGTTCGAATGATAAGGAGCTTGGCGTTTGTTCCCGCTAATGAAATCTCACAGTACTACACTTCGTTGCGTAGTCAATTTGATGATGATGATATTTTAAAATTAGCCACCTGGTTTGAAAAAAATTATAAACACGGGACGCATCAACCAGTGTTTTGGTCTGTTTTTGATGATAAAAAGCCAAAAACGGAAGTTTTTCCAAGAACACAAAACACAAAAAAGTGTTGAAGCTTGGCATCGCCGTCTAAAAAGCTTGGTTGGAAGAAGAAAGGCAGGCTTTTCGGAAAAGCGCAGGTTGATAGAGTGAAAAATGGGGAACACATTCGGAAAAAAAAAAAACGATTCTCAAAAATAAACAAATTGCGCGAGTTATAAAAAACGACTTGACTTAAGCCATATTGCTTATTTAAAAAGAATCGCAAAAAATTTGGTTTTATTTTAAATTATTTAATTATATTTTTGTTTTGTACATAATGTTTGTATCCATTAAGCTTAAATTTGGAAAATTTATTATATTTATTTAAAGTTAATAGATAATATGAAATATTACTTTTCATTAAGATAGATTTGTTCTGTTTAAATTATACTGTTAATTATGTTTTTTGTTTTCGTTAAATAATTCTTTAATTAAAATCATGAGAAAAATTTGTTTAAAGTGGAATTTTTGTTAGACAGAATTTTAGTTTTCATAAGCAGAATTTTGGAAAACAGAATTTAGACCAGGCAGAATTTTGAAATACAGAATTTTGTACACACAGAATTTTGATATACAGAATTTTGCATTTACAGAATTTTGAAATACAGAATTTTGGCCAAACAGAATTTTGACCAGACAGAATTTACAAAAAAAAACAGAACTTTGACCAAACAGAATTTTGAAAACCAGAATTCCGACCCGCTCCCACTCAAAAATTTAAACTCAAAAGAAATTCATACCTTTAAGAAAATAAAAAATAGAAAATGTTTGTCTTGCGTAAGAAAATAATTTGTAAACAAAATTAAAAACTAGAAAAATTAAGCAGTAGGATGTTTTTTGTTTCATCTCAAAAAACACTTAAAAATTTGTATTTGTATTTTTTTTGTTTTCTTAATTTTTTTGACTATCGCATTTAGCTTTTTAAACGCAATTTCATACTGACCACTTTTTCAATTATTTTTTTCCGTTTGTATATGCCTACACCAAATCGGTTTTCACAAACATACATACATGTAGCAACTCATTTCCTTGCTTTAAACCCTAGTACTCGCAAAAGCTTACGAACATAATCCGACTGAATTTTAAACACCAATTTTTCGATTCCGCGTTCAGAGAAATTAATGTTTTTTCGTCTTCTACGCACTGCACAGAAATAACAGTCACAACTATTTAAGACGAAGAGCTTTAAGATCGATCTCATATTCATCGAGTCAGAGCTGTTCAGAGCGAACTCATTTTTTTGCATATAAAATCGAGTCCGAGTTCGGCTCTGCTCGATCGATCTCACGTGTGAGTTCAAGCTCGTTAGCTCGGACTCAGAGATCTTGCTCATCTTTTAGCATACGACCCAATGTCTGTTCCAGAGAGAAGAAAACTAGTGCTTCGGGCGAAGCCATAGGCGCCCGCAGGATTTTGTCCAGGGGGGGGGTCAGACACCAAACCAATTTTGAGATATCGAATTTTCGAAAAAATGGGTATTCAAAAATTTTTTTTTTTTATTTTAATATGCAATATAATTTGAGCATTTTGGAAGTTTTCATAAATAATCTCATTTAAATCCTTCAGTCAATAATGAAAAAATCCAAAATAACGTTCTATGGGAGGTACTGTTAGTAGTTATCCAGCATGTCATGGTGATGATGGTGCCATTTTTTGAAACACCGTTTTGAAAATATTCGTTTCTGTTATAATCCTGTCCTGTCAATTTTATTGAAATCACTCAAGGAACAACAAAGTTGACTGCACCCTGTTTTGAAAATATTTTTTATTTTTAAATTCTGTATAAGCCATCACCTGTGCAATTTCATTGAA
Organism: Dasysyrphus tricinctus; assembly: GCA_963921185.1. Taxonomy (NCBI): domain Eukaryota; kingdom Metazoa; phylum Arthropoda; class Insecta; order Diptera; family Syrphidae; genus Dasysyrphus; species Dasysyrphus tricinctus. The sequence continues at coordinate 88,182,792 of OY992531.1, forward strand.
ATCTTTCAACACAACACAACAACGAAGATATAGTAAGGGTATTCATGCAACGTCGTAAGTTTACAAATTGTGTAAAATGATAAGTTAACGCAAAAGTTTGCATGAACGACCTTTTTATTAATTTGGTTAAATGCTGTGTAATTGAATCAGCTGTTCGTTAAACGTCAAATATTTGGGCGCGTTCGGCATGGATCGAGGAGTTGGTTTTACAGATAATGCATTATGGTCTGTTTATTTGCATGTATGTATACAAATATATATTTGTTTTAATAGATACGTGTAGTAAGTACTCCTGTTAATTATAATTATATTTGTTTTGCATTGAAATAAATACATCAATGCCATTCATTTTGCTGGAATCTAAATACCATTTAAACTCAACTCAAGTGACAAATAACCTGGAGCTCCCGATCCTTATTGTAAACGTAGTAATTTTTAAATAGAGAAGCTCTCCCGAACCCACGAGAAGTCGGAAACTCGGAAGGATAAAACAAAATGTAAAGCTAGAACTATTTAGGCTTTCTCAAACCAATGCGAAATATTCGGAACGACAACGAAACTTTTGCCTGTCAAAATCAATGGGTTAAAAACCCTCGAAAAGTTGCTTTCCAAACAGTCAAAAGAAGAAGTGTAGAATATTCCACTTAAGTAAAATGAATCGTCCCTCTGTTTTTTTCGTTCCAACTTCACCAAATATCAGTTTCACTCCCGTGAGATGAGTATGTTTTTCATGTATTCGCTCATTTTCAGCCGACCACTTCAGTAAACTACCAACAATTATCATAGTTCTACCATAATATACATGACAATAGTCGCGTTGTAAGGTAGAAGTATATTAGTCGCAAGCTCATGGCAGTGGGCGCATGAAAATTAACGAATACAAACAAATCATATGTCACGCCCATAATGTACTTTTCTCCCAAACCAACACGAAATTAAAGTGAATGATATCAATACTAAAAAACAACAAAAAACTGTCTTTGCGAATGCTTCGCTATAATTTCGCGTTGGTTGGGTAGAGCCTTTAATCGTTGAGTAAATGTAGACCTTGTATCTAATTATTTTTTTTTTGTGTAAACTACGTTTTAATTCACAACTTTTATCACCAACTAATTGCAATGCAATAATTATTTTTTTAGTTCTCCGAGATATCATTTGTATCATCTTTCTAAACACGCCTAATTCTAAAAGTCACAAACACGCCTAATTCAATCTCTAAAAGTCACAATGACGTTTGGATAAGTTTAACCAAATATTTGGTTAATTTTCCGCAGCTAAATCCTTGGATAAAATTAACCAAATTGCGTAAACCATTTCCCATACAAAATTTGACAGTTCATTAACCAAAAGATAAAATTAACCAAATCGTAAACTTATCTAGTGTTTTACGCAGTTGCATGAATACCCCTAGTAAGTACTTTTCCATTTTCTTGAGAAAAAATGGGTATTCATACATGTGTCAAAACTTGTATGGGAAATTTGACAGATTTATACGCACTTTACAACTTTACTACGTTTATGAATAACCTTAATATCCTACTCATACTCATCCATGTTTGCGTTTGCCTAGAACATTTACCTGGAGGCCACACGGGCAAGTACTGGCAAGCAAGTTGGCTACATACACTGCTTGTCAAATTCGTAGTTTGCATTCCACTTGCTTGTCTCCCAACTTGCTTCTCAACTTGCTTCACTTAAAAAAAAAAATTTAAATAAATGCTGAGGTAAATATATTTTGTTTAAGTGTAAGCCGACCATAAAAAATAAAATGCACGACTGGGTCGCACGTACTTGCTCTTATGTTCAAGATACTGTGGGTTTAAGAAAATTGTCAACTCGTTTTTAAGATATCGAATTTTCCAAAAAAAAAAATTGAAACTTTTTTTAAAAATCCAAAAACTTTTTTTTTTTGAAAATTTTGAAATGCAATATTATTAAATCTTATCTGAAATTTGCATATAAAAATGTTCATCGAAATCCATTTAGCCGATAACGATAAAATTCAAAATAAAAAATACGTTCTATGACAGGTACTATTAATAGTTGCTAAGTGTAAAATTTTATATTTCTTAGGTAGTAGATCGTACTAAATTTAGTATATCAAAAAAGTTTAATCAATATCGTAGGAGTCGTTTTTATGCAAAAAAATATTTTCTTTTGCGGTTTCCAACTTTTGTATGGAAGGTACCGTTATTTTTTCATAAATGTAAAATTGTTTCTAAAAATATTTTAGAGATTACTAAAAAACTCTTAAGAATCGAGTTTCAAAAAAATCGATCATGTCGTTTTCGAAATATTTGATTTTCTAAAAAAAAAAATTGAAACATTTTTTAAAAATCCAAAAATATTTTTTCAAAAAATTTGGTACACAAAACTTTTTATATTTTTTGGAAGCTTCTGTATAAAAAAAAATAATTGAAATCGGTAATACCGTTTTGAAGAAAATCAAAAATTAAAAAAATGGCTCCTTGGGAGGTACCATTAATAACCATTTTTGAAAAATGGTTTTCCACCCAAAGGAAGCCTTTACTAAAATAAACTTACTAATTTTTTTTTTAACAAAAGTTGTCGAGGAGTTTTTGAGAAAAATACGATTATGTTTAATTGCTAAAAAAAATTGTATGACAGTTACCGTTATTTTTGGTTCTAAAAAAACGTGTCAGCATAATCTCCAAAAACCACTATGTATCAAGTTTGAAGAAAATCGGTCGAGCCGTTTAGGCTGTAGACGAACAGACAGACAGACAGACAGAATTGTGCCACCCACTTTTTTGGTGTTCTCTATCATCGTAATATCATGTATGATTGTTATCTATACCCCATTCCCTTTTACAAATTGTTCAATTGTCTGTTATACAACGTCGATTTTGACAGCTAAAAAGGTGTATAGGTAACTGGAGTTATAATTCTAAGCTCAATCAATTCGACGAGCCCTGAACTCCATCAGCATCGATCCGTTACTGATAAACTGGATTGACTCCATGCTTCAGACAAGACTTATAAATGTAGAAATGGGTAGCACCAAGATAAAAGTTAAAACATGCAGAGGAACTCCACAGGGTGGAGTCCTATCTCCTCTGATTTGGCTCCTTGTAGTTAACCAGATATTAGTTGAACTAAGTATGAGTGGCATCAAGGTCGTTGCGTACGCCGATGACATTGTGTTAATGGCCTCGGGCAAATTTGTCCCAACCCTATGCGATCTCCTACAAACAGCCCTCGACAAGCTCAGTAATTGGGCCAATAGTTGTGGACTTAAACACTTAAGACAGAATTGGTGTTGTAAAATAAAAGAATAAAATAATATTCCCAACATAAACCCGCCAACCATAAACGGAACTCCGCTTCAAATCTCGGATACCGCCAAATATCTTGGTGTTGTACTGGACCGTAAACTGAACTGGAAAGAGAATATAAAAGAAAGAGAGAAAAAAGCATCAATTGCATTTTACACTTGCAGTCGAATTTTTTGTAAAAGATGGGGTCCCAGCCCTAGAACCATTCATTGGGTGTACACAGCCATAATAAGGCCAATCCTAACGTACGCATGTTTGGTCTGGTGGCCAGCCTTGGAAAAGGAAACCAATCTAAAATCCATGACTAAAATTCAAAGACTTGCATGTATTGGCACAACCAGTGCGATTAGAACCACACCAACGGCAGCCCTAGAAACATTTCCTTTCAATAGCCCCGCTCGATCTGTTTACGAAAGAGCTAGCGGCCAAAAGTGTTTTAAGACTTCAGCAGTGTAATAATTGGAAAAGGGGCCACTACGGTCATAGAACTATAGTGAAGTTCACTGACATAGACATTCAAACAGACTACGTTACACCGCACATTGATTTCAACCCAGTTGCCATAACAGATATCCCAACCAGGGAACTCTGGAACGAAAACCGGGTCATAAATGAAAACCATGTTTCGGTCATTCCTGACGGCTCCAAGACCTTAGAGGGGGTTGGGTCAGGTATCTACTCAGATAACCCACCTATTAGTAGATCTATAAAGCTTACAGATTTTTGCAGCGTATTCCAGGCGGAAGTACTTGCAGTTTGTGAAGCCGCAAAACATCTCTCCTCACGCGAAGTAATAAACAAAAATATTGACATCTTTGTAGACAGCCAGGCGGCAATCAAAGCCATTTCCTCAATCACTATAAAGTCAAAGCTGATAAAACGTTGCCGGTATATGTTAACTTTACTAGGTTCAACGAACACAGTCACCCTTAGATGGGTCCCAGGACATTGTGATATATATGGGAATGAAATGGCGGATGAGCTGGCCAAAAACGGATCGTCTCTTGATCCGAGCCAAACCGACTTCTCGGTGCTTATGCCACTGGAGCAAGAAAAAAGTAGAATACACCAGAGTTTCTTAGAGGCTGCAAATATAAGATGGTCATCCATCGACACTTGTCGGGTTTCTAGGAATCTATAGCCAAATATTTCAAAGAAAAAAACTGATTACTTACTCAAGCTAAGCAGGCCTCAATTATCTCTCATGGTTGGTGTCCTTACGGGCCACAACTCAATGGGAACCCACATGAACAGAATGGGCATCAGCTCATCGGACTTATGTAGAGGGTGTCATGATGAAGAGGCAGAGGAGGGCTCCCCTCACTTCCTTTGCGAATGCCCCAGCCTAGCTAGAACCAGAAAAGAGGCCCTTGGAGAATACTTCTTCGACGAACTGGGCGACATCTCTGTCTTGCCACTAAAGAACATCCTGAAATTCATTCAGAACTCAGGATGGTTCAAGGAGGCCCCCCACACCTAAAACTTCCTATTAACTCCCTTCCTATCCTTCCTCACTAACCACCTATACCCCGGGGAGCGCAATGGATCCACTGAGATCCGAGTGAGATGGTGCGGCTTGCCGTATTATCACCCCTTCCAACCTAACCTAACCTAAGCTCAATCAAATCCAGCTAGGTATACACATGTACCTATTTAAACAAAGGTAGGATGATTAGCTAGAATTGTGTCTTAAAATGGTTGATAAGTAATAAAAAATTAATACTAAAAACGAAGCTACTTGATTTAAAAATCCAACAACTTAAAAAAAAATAATAATAATAACAAATTGTGTAAATGTTTTAGTGCAAATAATGGTATAGTACATTACTAATTTATTCTTCTATTATCTATTGAAGATCTAGAAGCCAACAGAAGACCTGACATTTAATACTTTATAAAGAAACTAGACAAAAGTTATCAAATCGCAATGATGGGCGTATCATTAAATTTCCTTGCGCTCGCTTTGTCTTTATATGAGCACTCAAGTGCCCCTCCGACTGTACATTTATAACTTCAAAACCTACAGCAGAACCATAGCCTCATGATGATAATGAGCAACTGAAGTGTTACCTAAGGTACCTACATAAATATGACTTTAGGAAGAACTAGAATAGGCGGAAGCCGTCGGAAGCTTATGCAATTTCACAAGTCGCCCATAATACCCTTAACCACCACCATTTTGATTTTGTATACGTCCACTAACGAAAAGAGCGGTCAGTGAGCGCTCTCACGTCCAACAGGTTAGGTTAGGTTAGGTTGAAGTGGTTGTCAGTCATGAAAACTGACACACTTAGACCATAAGTTGGCCCATTGTGATACCACAAGAATCTGGGAAGCCTTTTTCCCTACTCGATGAACCATTTGGAGCTTCTTATGAAGCGTAACAGACTACCTATGTCAACATTTACTAAATCACTAGGATCATTGAAGTAGAAATCTCTATTGAATTTATTCTTTATGGTATATGTTTATTTAATAAGAATAATATTTGAATAATAAAAATGAAAATGAAAATTGTTTCTACGATATAAACAAATCAACTAAGTTTTTGAGTTTATAACAAAGTAACTAAAAGTGTAGTGAATATTTTACAAAATCTTAATATAATATTTTCAACACTTCCACTTTTTGTCAAATACTCCCATTAAAGCTCGTAGAAATTGAAAACTTTCTCTAGGTAATGCCTTGGTTAAAATATCGGCAATCATGTTTGTTGTTGATATACTTTCTAAATTGAAGCATCCCTCTTCGAATTTTTCACGGATAAAGTGATACCTTACATCAATGTGTTTGCTGCGTCGATGGAATTCTGGATTCTTTACTAAACGAATCGCACTTATATTGTCCATGTAAAACGTTGTAGCTTCCTTAATTTTGTTTGGCGCTATCTCTTCAAACAATCGTTGTAACCAGACTAATTCTTTGATTGCTTCAGATGCTGCTACATATTCTGACTCTGTTGTAGAGAGGGAAACACACTTCTGTCTTGTGCTGCTCCAACTGATAATTCCTTCGTTGTATTTAAAGACAAATCCGGATGTCGATCTTCGTGTATCAATATCACCAGCGTAGTCTGCATCACTGTAGCCACATAAACGATGACCTCCATTTCGGTTATACAAGATTCCATAGCTGATTGTTCCTTTGACATAGCTTTAAAATCCGCTTGAGAGCATTCTCGTGTACTACCATTGGGTTTTCCATATATCGACTTACATTCCCAATTGCATAACTAATGTCTGGCCTGGTAGCAATGGCCAAGTACATTAGACTTCCAACTAGTTGTCGATATGGAAACTTGCTTGGCTTAGACTCCTCGAAATTTGAAAGTAATTGGTTCGGATCAGCGGGAACGGATACTGAATTACAATCTTCGAAATGAAATCGTTGTAAAATCTTCTTAGTATATGCTGTTTGGTGCATAAATATGGAACCATCAGCCAGCTGGTCGATCTCAAAACCCAGGAAACAACCCACCTGCATTTGTTTCACTTCGAAATGATTTTCCAGATGTTCAATTACAGATCTAACATTCGCTTCATCATCTCCAGCTACAATTCCATCATCCACATAAATCGCCATTATGAGCGTTTTTCCATTTTTCTTATTTACAAAAACACATGGATCTGAATCACAAGTTCTAAGTCCAAAAAGATTGATGAATGTTTTGAACTTCCGGTTCCAACAGCGTGAAGCTTGCTTCAGACCATACAAGCTCTTCTGCAATCTACAAATACGTCGACTGTTATCATCAAAGCCAACTGGTTGCTGCATGAAGACAACTTCTTCCAGATCACCGTTCAGAAAAGCAGTTTTAACATCGAACTGCTTCATGAACATCTTCTTCTCGGCAGCAATTGCCAGAATTGCTCGCAATGATGTAAATCGAACGACTGGGCTAAATGTTTCCAAGTAATCGATCCCGTACTCTTGATTGAAACCACGACACACTAGTCGTGCCTTGAAGCGTTCGATTGAATCATCTGGGTTTCTTTTCACTTTGAAAACCCATTTGTTGTCGATTACCTTTTGATTTGTTGGCTTTTCAACCAAGGTCCAAGTTTGGTTTTCTAAAAGTGAATCGAACTCCTCCTTCATAGCTTTCAACCAATTATCACGTTCCTTTGAATTGATGGCTTCTTCATATGACGTAGGCTCTTCACTGATTGCCAATAAAGCCATTGACATGCAAGTATTTTCATGATGATTACGTAAACGTGTTTTCAAAATATTAGCTTCATCAATTTTTGCTTTCGGAATTGGTTTACTTGGAATATTTTGTATCGCTTTCTGGCTTTCAGGTTGTTGATAATTTTCAACTTCTTCAACAGTATCATTTATGTAGACATTTTCAATTTCCGGTTCTTCTTTAATTATATCATCTTCTTCAATAACAGCAACTGTAGATGATTCCTCTGCCAAAAACTTTACATCACGAACCACTGAGACACAATTTGATTTATCAACTATACGAATTCATTTTTGACTTTCATCGTACCCAACAAAAATACATTTTCTTGATTTGGGATCTAACTTCTTACGTTTTTGTTTTGGGATATGAACGTAAACCTCTGAGCCAAAGATACGAAAGTGTTCAAATTCTGCTCGCTTGTTGTACCAAAGTTCGTATGGCGTCTTGTCTTTTACAGTACTAGTCCCAGTTCGATTCAAAATAAATACAGCTGTCTGTACTGCCTCCGCCCAAAGCTTAGGATTAAGTCCTTTAGTGTAAATCATCGATCTAGCTGGTTCCATGATGGTTTGGTTCTCACGTTCGATACACCCGTTTTGTTCAGGAGTATAGGCGATTGATCGACGATGATGAATCCCACTTTCTTCCAATAATTGTTAAAATGCATTATTTACAAATTCCAGACCATTGTCCGGTTGAAGAATCTTGATTGGATGACCACATTGTTTTTCAGCTATCTTTAAAACTATTTTGAACTTTTCAAAAGCCTCAGATTTATTTTTGAGAAAGTACACAAAACGAAACTTTGAGAAATCATCCTTAAACAGTACAAAATACCTTGATCCTCCAAGTGAATCTTCCTCCATTGGCCCGCATACATCCGCGCATGAATGATTTCACCGCACGTTAAAGCTTTGTCTGGTCGCGAGTTAAAGCTTAGCCGATGTTGTTTCCCATATGCGCACCCATCGCAGTCAAAGTTTTCATCTACAAACCTTATATTGTTGTTTTTCAAAAAACTGCGAACATGAGGCAGATTTTGGTGGCCTAGACGTTCATGCCAGATGCGCAACGTATCAACTTTCATAGACATCATCGATGTATCGGATATTGGCTCAATTATTTTGAAAAGCATTTGAAACATACCGCCTTTTCTTGCTCCCACTGCCACAACAGTTTCACCATCGAACAATTTAAAAGAATGTTTGTCGGACCAGCTTGTGTGACCATTATCCATAGCTTTAGTCGATGAGAACAAATTTGCAAATAAATTTGGTGCATATAAAACGTTTTGTATTGTTTTCTCTTTCCATTCAGTTCCATTGTAAGACAAAACTTTTAAATCACCTCGTCCAATAGCATGCATCAGTTTTCCATCACCAAGAACAACATCGATTGGTTTATCCAATTCAGTAAACGTCATAAACCAATCACGACGTCTACACATATGATTAGTAGCACCTGAATCTACGAACCAGGCCTCACACGTTCCCAAAGATTGCACAATGTTGCTGAAAAATGCCTTATTCCCGTCTGATGGTGTCTGTGTTTGAACCTTACAATCTCGTTTCCAGTGGCCAGTTAATCCACATTTAAAACACTTGCCAGGTCGCCTCAGTTTGTCCTTCTTCTTAAAACCTGCCAAACCTTGCTTCTTGAATGCACCAGTACTTCGTTTTGTAAATAAAGCTTCACTCATTGCAATTTCGCCTAGATTCATGTTATCAACTCCAAGTCGGCTTTCTTCAACCAATAATCGGTTCGTCAAGTTGATAATCGTTTGGTTTTCTTTAGCAGTTGAATCCCATGCCGTAGAAAAATGTCGGTACTCCGAAGGCAGCGTCATCAGTATTTTCGTGATTAACATACTATTGTCTATGGTGACACCGGCTATCTTTAGTTTTTGTACCAAATTTTCTAACGTCGAAATGTGGGTCGCAATATCATGGGCTGGGTTTTTCTGGTAAAGGTAGTATTGCTCTTCCAAAATATGTTTTGCTGAATCGTTGGTTTGCTCGTAGATCAAATGTAACTTGTCCCACATTTGATGTGGAGTAATTGCACAAATGATATATCCTCTTTTCTGCAACAATACGCCTTATTTTATTCTATCGATGCTTCCAGAAGTATCTCCAGCAATTATCCGAAAAATATTTTCAATTGCAAATACTAATCACGCAATCGATTTATTGTAAGGCGATCCTTTGATATGCGTGATCCTCACACACACAAAATATTGCAACGTTATTTCTACTCTTCCTCGTATATCTGGGCCCATAACCTATTGAATTTATTCGTTATGGGATATGTTTATTAACCCTTAACCACCTATTTCAGTCCCCTAACCACCTACGTGCGGTCCTGGAGACTGCTCACAGATTATTACCCTGAATTCAGAATTTCTTGTATAAACTAAATAAAAAACTAGTAAAATTCTTGATAATACTTTTAGGCTTTACTCAAAAGACTGAAATAACATTAACTAAAGTAAAATTTCGTAAAATTCTTGAAATCTTCAAAAAAAGACTCTTTTACCACAAAAAATAGCTATGCTCATACAATAGTTTCTGTAGCAGTAGGAACTTAAAATTTCAACTTCTTGGTATTGATTCTAATAAATTAAGGAACAAAGCAATAAAATAAAAATAAGAAACCAAACTTAAAATAAAAACTTCGACAAAATTGCAACCACCCAACATTCACAATTTTTCGCAGTAGTTTCCCCACATTTTTTTCGAAATATCGCGAAATCCTCGGTCGTAGCAGGTTCCATGTCACTGCAAACCTCGTTCTGGCATATCATCGCTATCAGACATATCTTGCTGCAGCAATATTTCAATATTTTTGTCACTTCTATTCATTTTGACAATAGAATAACAGTACTAAATCAATACAATAAAATCACATAACCACCTACGTGCGGTCTTGGAGACCGTTGACGAAATATTTTTACTAACCTAGGCCAAAAGCGTGCACCTGTTCACTCTCCTAGCTCATAGGCGATACAAGTTGATCTCTAAAAAAGGTACATGGACGCTCTCTGTAATACGACACACAAAAATTGAAATATTTGCATTTAAAAAGTCGTTGCGGTCTCTGAGACCGGTGGTAGGTGGTTAAGGGTTAAATAAGAATAAAATTTGAATAATAAAAATTAAAATGAAAATTGTTTCTACGATATAAACAAATCAACTAAGTTTTTGAGTTTATAACAAAGTAACTAAAAGTGTAGTGAATATTTTACAAAATCTTAATATAATATTTTCAACAATCTCCAAGATGAAGTCTTCGCCTATGAGATAGAGCAGGATAGTGAGGCGGCTTAGCGCCCATATGAAGCAAGATTGTGCACTTTGTGATAAAAGCAAATAATTTTAACCATTGTTGGCACATTATAAAAGAATGATTTTAAGATATTGGGCCACTTCGTATCTCCGCCCATTTAGGTGGGCGGGGCAATTTTGTTTTGAAAATGACTTGAAATGGAAAAAAAATTATAAAAAAATAACGACAACACTTACAGTATTTTGCTATATCTTTTTTGAAAGCCAAAACGCCATTCTTAAATTCTGTTTTTAAATTAAGTTATTTGAGTAAATAGTTTTCGAAAAAATAATTTTCAAACTAAAAGTTTTGAAAAAAAATGTTGAAAAAAATGTATACTGATTTTTTTTTAAACTTTGCGTAGTTATATAAAAATTAAATTTTTATTTTTCAGTGCTCCTATCAATTCTGGGTCGAATTTTGGAAACCAATTTCTTTTAAGTCCCTTAGTTTTTGAAAAAAATTGAAAATTATAAAAACCATTTTTTTCGTAGACAAAATTTTTTTTAGTATTTGTCTAATTCATAACGTAATTTTTGATCAAAAACACCCTGAATCTGTACCTATTGACAAAAACAATAATATAGACCAGTAACTGTCAAATCCTCTCCCTCGTCAAAAAAAAATATATTAAAGAGTAAGATGACAATTATTCTTTTTATTTAATGACTTAACACAAATAAGAAATAGAAAGCAAAAATTCAATTTAAAGACACTTTGTTACAAGTTAGGTTAAAACATGCTAAATTATAATACATAATCCACTAAAAATAATATATTGTAAGACCGGCTTATACTAGAAATTTATAAATAATGTGCATACATGTTAACACTTGTGTACAAGTTTGCGAAACCTTATCGAAATTTTACCCTGCCACAGGCATGTTTTTTAATCAATTATCTTCATATTAAACAATATGGTCAAGGTCGTATTCATCGGTGCCCTTTGGTCAATGAGCACAGCCGTGATCAGCGCAACAACCACATATTGCTGTTCAGTGGTGTTTTCCCCGAAAAAAAAAGTAACCCGTTGAACTTCGAGATTTTCAACCAGATACAGGTTGTGTTAGGTTAGGCAAGGAGGGGCGTGCACAGAGGATGTTGCGTACAAGGGGGCCTATTCAGGGGCGTAGCGAGGGGGGGGGGGTGTAGCACCCCCCCACACTTTTGAAGAGTCGGCAAATTCAGGAAGCCAGATTTATAATTCAAGCAATAAAAAAAAATAATAAAACCAGAAATTTTACAATATTTTTCGGAAAAGTTAAAAAAAAGTAAGCTTGTATTTTCATTATATTTAGGATTTTAAACTTTTAAATGTACCTATGCAAATCGACATTTTTGCCGATTGCAGATTTTGGAAATATGCCGAATAATTAAAGAGTCGGCAAATCAACGAAGCTTCATTTGCAAACAATTATGAATAAAACGAGCCTAAGCATTTTTTCCGATTGCGGATGTTGGAAATTTGCCGACTTATTCAAAAGTCGGCATATCAAAGAAGCTTTATTTAAAAAAAAAATTAATAAAACGAGCATTTTTACTGATTGCGGATTTCGCAAATATGCCGACAAATTCAAAAGTCGGCAAATCAACGAAGCTTAATTTGAAAAAAATTTAATAAAACGAGCATTTTTGCCTATTGCGAATTTCGCAAATATGCCGACTAATTCAAGAGTCGGCAAATCAACGAAGCTTAATTTGAAAAAAAAAAAATAATAATAATAAAAATAGCATTTTTGCCGATTGCGAATTTCGCAAATATGCCAGCTAATTCAAGAGTCGACAGAGGCAATGTCACAAAAGAATCAGTGGAATCTATAATGAAATTGGAGCCCCTATTTTTTAAAGAAGATCCAGAATGTTTGCTTTCTGAGTTGCAAATTCTTCTTGACTCATCCACAAATTGTATAAATTTCGAAGACATTACCAAAGTTGTGTTCAAGTTGAAAATGGTAATTCCCTTACACCCCGACTCCACAGGAGATAATTTCTCTCTAACTAAATATCAGATATTTATATCTTGCATTGTCTTCTATCTATGCTGGGCAAATCATGTTATGATATTTCATTCCATAGCAAGACAGCACGAGAGTTTGATGGCTGGTTTTTGGCGCACCAAAAAAAGAAACTAGCTATTCGGCTGTGTTCGTTTTGGTTGCAAAGCGAATTCCGATATTTTTCTTTCAGTAAAAAGAAGAATATTGAAAATATAAATCGTTTTCGTTATTATTACTTTTAATGTGGTAATAATTAGAACATTTATTAATAAAATGATTAAAAAATAAATTACAATCCAGGCAGTTATACACCAGAGTTTTATCTTTTGCAAAAAGTTGCTTTTGTCAGCGCTGTAATTACCTACTAAATAAGTTTTATTTGAATTTTCAAAAATTTGTGCAAAGATCATGAAAGCGAAACTGAATTAATTTTTAGCTTCCAAAAGTAAAAAAAAAATCCATTTGCCGAAGAAGAAACTGTAACAAATGGATATGGATAGATATATACAAAATAATGAGAAAAAACGAGACAACAAGCAAAAAAATCTTAATCTGTCAAAATTCATGTCAGCGATCTCTGTCAAGATATAATCGCAGATAGATATCTCTGATACCCCAACAAGAGATGAAATGGAGTGAATCCATTGGATATCTACCGTCAAGATGGGAATCCTGATAGAAATTATGTCCTGTGGAGTCGGGGTGTTAGCGCACAAACTCATTTGCTTCATTTTAACTGCTCCTGTGACATCAGCTTCTTGTGAACGATCATTTAGTAAATTAAAATTAGTCTTAAACTATTTGCGCACGACAATGGTTGATGATCGTTTGAATAATTTGATGCTGCTTTATTCTTCGAAAGATAAAGTGGACGAAATTATTCTTAATGAGGTCGTTGAAGAATGGTCCTTATTAAAACACCGCTGAATTAAAATCTAGATAGTACAATGTTAAATTTAAATATTAAATTTTCATTACAACTTATTAAGTTGCTGTAATAAAATAATAATAAATATAAATTAATACATGTTATTATTAAAATTAATTTATTATAAATAACTAGCTATATTATTAAAAATTGTTTATTTTAAATAAATAAACTGCTGCAATATTAATAATTTAATGTATTTTATTATTATAAATGCCTAACCTGCTGATGCTGATAGAATTATGCGTTAATTTAATTTTTTTATAAAGATTGTTTAATACCTATACCTAAACAAAAAAAATTGCTGCAATAATAATATAAAAGTTCATGAATTTAATTCGTTGTTAAAAATTATTTCTTATTTAGATTAATCGTTGCAATAATAATATTAATTTATTTATTCCATTGTTATTAATTATTTATTATAAATTCATAATTCCAAAAATAATTGATATCTTATTTTTCTACCAAATAATAGTTCCCAAGATTTTAAAATTGTTTCATGGAAAATCATTGCTCCTAAGTTTTTTAAATCTCTTACATCAGCTGAAGGCGGTTTCATTGAAAAATCTCGCATTTCGAAATCTCAAAAGTGTATGTGGCGAAGTGAAGATTTTAGCTAAAATCAATCAGCCCTATCAGGAGTTTCGCCCGAATGTCATTCCACTCGGAAAAAATCCTTTTTTTCTTTTCCCTTATTTTGAGTTTCACCCGAAAAATGCTAAATCTATACAGTCGGCAAGTTTTTAAAATAAGTCGGCAAATTCCTAAAATAAGTCGGCATTTTAATGAAAGTCACCCCCCCGGCTCGAACCCTCGCTACGCCACTGGGCCTATTGGTCCATTGTGATCCCCTAAAAAAACTATTTGTTCACACAGACTGGTTCGTTTGCGAACCAGCCTTTGCTTTCTGTGAATTTTCCTTTTTGCCATTCAGACATGCGCTTTATATTCCTGTTCTCCAACCACCCTGTTTCTAAAGTAACGGAGGTGATTTGTTTGGATGTTCGAACAGTTGCAAAGTAGGTGTTTAATGGTTGGAAATGGGGTGTGAAAACACTCAGTCTGGTGGCCATTGTGCCAATGGCGTAATGACCCGTTAATACATCTATCCAGATTCTAATATTCTTTTTGGCTACATGAAATTTGGCCCCAATGAAAAATGGCCCCAAACATAAAATGAAAAATGGCCCCAAAAATTTATATGAGAAGCAACAACAACTAAAATAAAATAAAATTTTGTGAATTGGGGTGATTTTTCATGGTTTTGGGGCCTTTTTTCATTTTTAATTTGGGGTAAAATTTCATTATGAAAAATGGCCCCACACTTTCATTCTTAAACAGAAATGAAAAATAACCCCAAAAAATGGGGCCATTTTTCATTATGAAAAATTGCCGCAAATTGAAAATGGAAATATAGCCCCAAATTAAATGAAAAAAGGCCCCAAAACTTATCTTAAATTAAAAACTCATAAAATTGGGCTTTGTTCCAAATCGGACAAAAAAAATCCAGTTGTTTTTGGAAAAATTGACGTAGATAAGAGTCAAGCCTTTTTTTTCCTATTATTTTAAATTAATTGTTACTCTGGGATGGTGATTAAACGATCGTCCATGGTAATCACGCGATTTTCGTGTACGATTATTGTTAATCATGGTCTCAAAATGATCCTTGTAGCTTTTGATATATCTGATCAAATAATCGCACAGGAAAATCGCACGATTGGCAAAAATATATGCATGTATGTATGTAGAACTTATGCAGTATTTCATTTTATTTTATTTTAAAATCAAAAATCGCGCGATTTTTGGTTTTAAAATAAAATAAAATGAAATACTGCATAAGTTCTACATACATACATGCATATATTTTTGCCAATCGTGCGATTTTCCTGTACGTTTAATTAATCACTGTCCCAAAATGATCTTTTAAGAATTTGATATAATGTATATTGATATAATTGATATAATGTATATTATGAACATATCTAATAAAATTGCGCGATCGGCATCAAAAGCCTGTTTAAATAATCGTACAAAAATCACATGATTTTAGATTTAAAAAATATTTGTCATTATTTTTAGGGAGATATTTCCATTAAAAAAAATCTCTTTAAACTTGGGGCCATTTTTCATAATCAAACTAAACTAAAAATGAAAAAACGCCCCAAAAAAACAAAATCACCCCAAACCGTAAAAATAAAATAATTCAAGTTGTTGTTGTTTTTCATATACATTTTTGGGGCGATTTTTCATTTTTTGTTTGAGTATTCGTTTTCTTTTTGGGGCTTTTTTTCATTTATTTTGGGGCCATTTTTCTTTTTTGAAAATGGGGCCATATTTCATTATGAAAAAAGGCCCCATTTTTGGGGCCATTTTTCATTTATTGTTTGGGGCCATTTTTCATTGGGGCAAAGTTTCATGTAGCCATTCTTTTTACTTAGCGATAAAATATACTGAGTTGTTTTTTCATTAATTCTAGGCCTTAAACTTCTAGAGATAACGCACTAGTTCCTGGACATCCAGGAGTAATTGATTTGCCCTTTTGTTGTTAGGTTTATTCTACCTTAATCACGCCGATTGAGACGTCTGGTCCCTTTTCTAATTGGCTACTACTATTTCTATTTGATACTGACCCTTTCCTTGCCAGTTCATCTTCTATTCCTTTCTTTATTGTTATGTCCAGGAACCCAGCAAAACTTGACTTGGTTATTGTTACAAATATTATTCGGTACTCCTTGGCATTTTTCTATTGTCTTGGATCTCATAGTCTCACTGGCTATTGCTTTGATAAATAAATAAATAAATTGGGTGGCGCAACAGCTCGTGAAGAACCAGGGCCTAGTGGCTTACAACTCTCAACCAATCCTGTGTGCGTGTTGTTGGCAGGAATGGAGGGGACCTACAGTTCCTTGTCGAGTCCGAACGGCTAGATGAGATGCACTTATTCATGACAAGTATACTCTTGGAGGATTTGTCAGTTCCTCGCAAGAGGCAGTACCTCGGATAAAACATTCCTGTTTTTAGGTGGCACGGTGGGGAATCGAATTGCTTTGATAGCAGCTTGGCTTTCCACGAAAAATGTGATCTCCGAAGAGCTCAGTATCCTTGTGTACCATTGGACATAATAGGGACTTTTTTAATTTGACATAGTGGCTACATTTTTATAAGCCGTTTGAGGAAATTGTATCTTGTATCTTTGACTACATGTGTGGTTGCCCATGATTCATGAAAGCTGATCAAACTTAGGAACGCTGAAGGTTTAAAAGCCATGAAGCGATATTTGGTCATCGATTCAGCGATGTTCATTAAAGAGGAAAGATTAAGGCCTGGTTCACACGAGATTGTACCGCACGTTTTTTATCGCATTCGGTTTTTACCGAACAAAAATCGAGTGTTCACACGATATTTATATTTATTCGTTTAAAACTCGAATAGCTGCAGTATAATGAAAATGAATGAAAAAGTTTGAATTTGTGAAGTATTTTATTTTTATCTTTTTAAGGAAAAGAGCTAGAAACCTGAAACTTAGACGGATGATAGAAAATATTGATTTAAATATAAATTAAAAAAATAGGAGTCCGAGAATACCGTTGGACGGAGATAATGGCATTATTTGAGCGCTTTCACATATGAACTCATATCTGTTTTGTGCATTGATGAATTTTCTTGTTGTTTTAAATATAACATATAAATAAAATTACGGTTATTTTGATACCTCATTCATTATCCTACGCGATATATAAGCGACACAATCTTGATTTTAAATTGATCGAAAAATCAAAACAATTGCATTGAAATTACCTGCTTGGACCATTGTCCACGACCATCCACCAGCGAGAAAATCCCGTTATCTACATGGAATTTTTTTTATTAAAATTTGATATGGATGGCTTTAAAAAATTATAGCTCCCGTTCTACTGATTGGATCTTCAAGATTAGAGTCTTTAAAGAAAGCTGACATAACGGGCTATATTATGTAAAAAAATCATTGAGGAGGGGCAAAAATTTGCATACTATAGGGGTGAATAAAGCCCAAATCAATTCCATTTATTTTATTCTAAATTCAAATGTTTATTTAAGGACCTTAACCTTCAAGATCCAATCAGTATCACCGGAGTTATAATTTTTTTAAAGCAACCCTATCGGTCGATACATTTTTTTTGTATACATGGGCTTTTCTCTCCACTGAAGCTCATTCGATGCCAACGAACAAATACCCAACGTGGATTTAAACCGTGTGAACGAGGCTATATAAAACTATACGCCACTGGAAGACGATACGTCGCAGTTCATTCGTTTTTTTGATAAGTCCGTTGAGTTTTCGATAAACGTACTTAGCTGAGTACGTTTTCTTGCCGTACAAACGTCGTGTGAAAGGCTCTATGTAAAATATATACGCCACTGCTCATCCGCACGGATTTATACTGCAAAAAATCGTGCAGTACAATCTCGTGTGAACCAGGCCTAAGTTCGTTCACTTGTAAGTTTGACCAAGACGACAAAAATCAACACTTATGTGCAAATAAACCCAAACCAACTGTTTCACTGTCTCGCTTGCGTTTTGAGAAGTAATGGTGAGCCTTCTACTTACATGAGGTACGAATTAGTTGCAAAACCCCCAACTCTCTCTCATGGTACGGTTCTACGAAAAGGTACACGAACAACTCACCTCACTGTTTTAAAAAAGTTTTCAGCCTGTGGGCAAACTTCTTTGCCACAGGAAATTCAAGATCGATGAAGGTTTTCATCTACTGATCTGTTTTGTTCTTGGTTTCTGTTCTTTGACCAGAGGTCGTATTCATGACCTTCACGATATTGTTTAATATGAAGATAATTGATTAAAAAACATGCCTGTGGCAGGGTAAAATTTCGATAAGGTTTCGCAAACTTGTACACAAGTGTTAACATGTATGCACATTATGTATTATTTATAAATTTCTAGTATAAGCCGGTCTTACAATATATTATTTTTAGTGGATTATGTATTATAATTTAGCGGCTACATGAAATTTGGCCCCAATGAAAAATGGCCCCAAACAATAAATGAAAAATGGCCCCAAAAATGGGGTCTTTTTTCATAATGAAATATGGCCCCATTTTCAAAAAAGAAAAATGGCCCCAAAATAAATGAAAAAAAGCCCCAAAAAGAAAACGAATACTCAAATAAAAAATGAAAAATCGCCCCAAAAATTTATATGAAAAACAACAACAACTTGAATTATTTTATTTTTACGGTTTGGGGTGATTTTTCATTTTTTTGGGGCGTTTTTTCATTTTTAGTTTAGTTTGATTATGAAAAATGGCCCCAAGCTTAAAGATATTTTTTTAAATGGAAAAATCTCCCTAAAAATAATGACAAATATTTTTTAAATCTAAAATCATGTAATTTTTGTCCGATTATTTAAACAAGCTTTTGATGCCGATTGCGCAATTTTATTGGATATGTTCATAATATACATTATATCAATTATATCAATATACATATCAAATTCTTAAAAGATCACTTTGGGACAGTGATTAAAAAACGTACAGGAAAATCGCACGATTGGCAAAAATATATGCATGTATGTATGTAGAACTTATGCAGTTATTCGTTTTATTTTATTTTAAAACCAAAAATCGCGCGATTTTTGATTTTAAAATAAAATAAAATGAAATACTGCATAAGTTCTACATACATACATGCATATATTTTTGCCAATCGTGCGATTTTCCTGTCCGATTATTTGATCAGATATATCAAAAGCTACAAGGATCATTTTGAGACCATGATTAACAATAATCGTACACGAAAATCGCGTGGTTTCCATGGACGATTGTTTAATCACCATCCCAGAGTAACAATTAATTTAAAATAATAGGAAAAAAATGGCTTGACTCTTATCTACGTCAATGTTTCCAAAAATAGCTGTTTTTTTTTGTCAGATTTAGAGCAAAGCCCATTTTTATGAGTTTTTAATTTAAGATAAGTTTTGGGGCCTTTTTTCAATTAATTTGGGGCTATATTTCCATTTCCAAATTGCGGCATTTTTTCATAATGAAAAATGGCCCCATTTTTTTGGGGTTATTTTTCATTTTTGTTTAAGAATGAAAGGGTGGGGCCATTTTTCATAATGAAATTTGACCCCAAATTAAAAATGAAAAAAGGCCCCAAAACCATGAAAAATCACCCCAATTCACAAAATTTTATTTTATTTTAGTTGTTGTTGCTTCTCATATAAATTTTTGGGGCAATTTTTCATTTTATGTTTGGGGCCTTTTTTCATTGGGGCCAAATTTCATGTAGCCTAATTTAGCATGTTTTAACCTAACTTGTAACAAAGTGTCTTTAAATTGAATTTTTGCTTTCTATTTCTTATTTGTGTTAAGTCATTAAATAAAAAAAATAATTGTCATATGAGGTTTCTTACTCTTTAATATATTTTTTTTTTGACGAGGGAGAGGATTTGACAGTTACTGGTCTATATTGTTGTTTTTGTCAATAGGTACAAATTCAGGGTGTTTTTGATCAAAAATTACGTTATGAATTAGACAAATACAAAAAAAAAAGTTTGTCTACGAAAAAAATGGTTTTTATAATTTTCAATTTTTTTCAAAAACTAAGGGACTTAAAAGAAATTGGTTTCCAAAATTCGACCCAGAATTGATAGGAGCACTGAAAAATAAAAATTTAATTTTTATATAACTACGCAAAGTTTAAAAAAAAATCAGTATACATTTTTTTTTCAACATTTTTTTTCAAAACTTTTAGTTTGAAAATTATTTTTTCGAAAACTATTTACTCAAATAACTTAATTTAAAAACAGAATTTAAGAATGGCGTTTTGGCTTTCAAAAAAGATATAGCAAAATATTGTAAGTGTTGTCGTAATTTTTTTATAATTTTTTTTCCATTTCAAGTCATTTTCAAAACAAAATTGCCCCGCCCACCTAAATGGGCGGAGATACGAAGTGGCCCAATATCTTAAAATCATTCTTTTATAATTTTCCAACAATGGTTAAAATTATTTGCTTTTATCACAAAGTGCACAATTGAATAGCTAAGCCGCCCCACTAGGACAAGTGCATAGAAGATGAGGAATCGATTCTACCTCTTCCTCGTCCATACAGCTTCTGCAAAAATCGTTAGAGAATACGCCAAGACGCGTTGCGTGCTTGCCTATAAGACAGTGTCCGGTTATGACACCGATCATGGAGCTAATGTGCAATCTGCTTAGAGATATCAAACATTAAGATCGCTTAAGATCCATTACTGGCCAGATTTGTTTTTTTGCCAAGCAAGTGGTGATATTGTTCCACCCAGGGTTCCCAGATTGAGGGGAAAGGCACCACTTTTGCTGATTTTATAATGAAAGAGGGGAAATCGAGGGACAAGCTTAAAAAAGGGGAAAAAATTCATAAAGGACAAACTTATTAAATGAAGCATTTTAAATACACTTTTTATAAAAATTAAAATTTAAACGTATTCTCATTATAAAATATTTTCAAACTTCATTCAAAAAGAAAAAGTTCAATCTAAACATTCTCTTCTAAATTTTAATCTCGCAAGTTAATAACCCATCTAATATCCCATTTACAAGTTTTGAGTTTCTGAAGGTATATATTACTAAATATTACTAATGGTTCTATGTTACTTTAAGGTTATTACTAAAATTAAAACTGAAGAAATATATAATTTTTATTTTGGTGTTCATGCATATTCATGAAAATTTTATTAAGGGGAAAAAAAGGGGAATTTTTTTTGAAGATTAGGGGAATAAAATTGGGTTTGCTGATAAATACAGGGGAAAAAGGTGATGAAAGTCTGGGGACACTGGTTCCACCTAAGGTTTGTTCCCTCTAAAGCATCTTGCTTCAGCATAAGTTTACATGTAGCGATGGGAATACCAATATCTGCCTTACTAGGTAGAAGAGGTAGAGTTGTTCCATATTTAGCGAGTTCGTCGGCCTTACAATTACCTGGAATGTCTCTATGCCCCGTCAACGTCCAACAGGAGAAGTTAACGAAAACTAAACGAAGAGTACCACTTCGCAGTTATGTGTACGTCATATAAATTTCTTGTTTTCGCTCGGTTTCGTACGACTACCTTTGTATATATATTATTATAGTATCTACTATCATGGCACAGAAAAAAAAGCTTCTTACTCGGCTCGTTTTCGGTGACATTTTTGGCGCTGCTAACGACGGCGAATTGCTGTTGACAGGGCGATTAAACAGAGAGGATTATATTTTTTTATTCTGACAACAATAAGGGGGATAAGGGAGATGGGTGCGTCAGCTGTTAGTGTCATGGCAACGACAGAATGAGGTAGAGAAAATAAGTAAAATGTTCATACACGTATACGAAATTATACAATGGTGTTGGTTTCTTTCATGAATTAATGAACACGTAGGTATATCTATAGATATAGGTACATTTATTTTCTTGCCAAAATTGAAATTCGAATTAAAATTTCCAATTTTTGTTTCAAAATCAATTTTACAGTGTGTATCAATATAGATATTGATTAACTCACTTAAGTTGATTTTTTCACCTTTGATAGAAAATAAAATTCTAAGAAGGTTGTTAGACAAACATTTAATTCTAAAAAATCCCGTTTAGAAGATATTAATTTTTGAAAAATATAAATGTTAAAAAAGCTGTCTGACAAATGTCTTGCTGTTGGCTAGTGGAACGTAGGATGAATATAAAATGTATACCCACGGAAAGTAGACCGAAAAAAAAAATTATCCGTGTTTAAGGAATTTTTGATAAAGATAAATTTTCGTGCTTGATAATTTTTTTAAAAACAATGTTTTTTTTGGGTGGGTTTTTAGAGATTTTTAATTTTTAACTTTTGGAGGAGTGTGGAAAAAAACTTGAAACTTTACTGAGTGATAACTAGTGTATATTCTAGTATCTGGTAAAAATTTCAATTTTCTAGAACATCGCTAAGTGGAGATATTTGAAAATTTACGCTAGATGCAAGCTTCAAATTAATTGATTTTCACTTTTCAAAACTCAAAAGTTGATGAAAAAATTCAAAATTATGAAAAATAATCTACTACACATTTGTACCTCCAACCATCTTCTAAAATAATGTTTGATAATGTTTAGCGATCAGTTCAACCAGAATGACACTATGTAGACTTGAATGACTTCCACAAAAACATTTTTTATTACAAATTTAATAAAATGGTTTCACTAATAAATCTTCAACTTCAAAAGTTCTTAACGGATCTTCACGATTGAGGTCTTTGAATGCGCGCTTTAAGATATCCAACAAATTTGCAATACAAAATTACCAACAGTAGGGAACAATTTTGAAGTAACAATTATTTTCATGGGTAAACCTGCCATACAATTTTTATATCTGTTCAACTAAATCTTTCTACTTCTCAAAAACGGCTAGTACGATTATGATGAAATTTTTTCTGCATGCTAAAATAAGTTTGACCTTCTACTAAATATTAAACAAAAATATACTTAATGAGGTAAAATTTTGAAAAAAAATGCTTTAAAAAAAAGATAATTTCTTTTTTTTTCAAAATTTTTAGTTTGAAAATTATTTTCAAACAATATATTTATAAAAACCACTTTATTTAGAAATATAATTAAAGGACCATTCTCTGGCTTTAAAAAAAGCTATTGCAAGGCATTGTAGGCGATGCCGTTATTTTTTAATAATTTATTTTCTATTATAAGTCATTATTTTGAAAATTAACCCTCCGACCTAAACGGGGAAAAATGGACCCTTCACCCAATATACTTTTTTTTCTTGCCTAGGATCAACCTATATGCTCTTGATTTTTGGCATACTTTTTCAACAAAAAATTCAATTAAATAAGTAATTTAAGGAAATAACAAACTTTTGTTCTCTATAAATATTGTTATCGATCACTATTATGTATTTATGATTCATAAATATTCAGAATTAACCTACTTAATTTTATAGAAAATACCTCCCTACATAATTGAAAAACATTCCTCCCTATTAATATCATTAAAACATTTTTTTTAGTGGCACTGTGGTTATATATATATTCTTCATAAATTTCTATTTTCCCAATTTACTATAGTCACTCATACAACCAAACAAAAAAAGTCCAATATAATCTTAATTTTCAAACAATACAACCATACTACCGAAAATTGATAAAGAAAAACGCACAAAATTGATGTTTTTCTTGTCTCCCTTGGACTCCCATAAATTTTGTATGCGTTGTTCTCTATCTTCTATTAGTCTCTAAGCCTTAATATTCATCCCTATTTCCTAAATTATCTGCTCATTTTCCCCGCTTCAATTCGCCACAGCCATAGTTCATACTCGCCTCGCCCAGGTGTCAGGCCGAGCGTTCCTCTTCATGATAGTACTATAATAATATATATACAATGCGACTACGTACGGTGTTGGATGAGAGGTTTTTCCACCCAGAGCCAAAAGTATAGATAGACTAAACGAGATAGAAAGCTTGTACGCGTGGAGCTTGAACCAATAAGTAAAGTTTTATTAGGCGTGTCTAACCAAATAAAATCTCTGAGCGCTCAGAGATTTTTTCAGTAAGACAAAAAATCTCACCTGAGCACCTGAAATCGATTAGAAAAATACAAAATAAAGGTGGAATGTTTATAAAAATGAAAATGAATTGAAATTAATATTATTTTTCATTAATTTCATAGAGTTTTGTGCTTTAAAATTTAAATATTTTAAGCAAAATTGAAATTTTGTTTCCTGAATTTCAGAACGAGAATTATAACATGTTTTTATATAATTGAACGGAGAATCTTGTCCCACCAAAGCATTCCGCCTCCGTCGACTTGACATTGAGCGCTCAGTGAGATTTTATTTGGTGATTTTAATAATTTTATATTTAATGTTTCTTGGTATTTTAACTTTAAATTTAACTTTTTCAACAGCACAACAATTTACCCGAAGCTCTTTTTCAGCGATGGTATGTTATACCTATTCATACCATTTCTATAGTTTCTCTGTTCTTCTTGGTTTGGGGCTTATTATTTCGTTTTTAAAAATACTATGATGGCGGGTGAACGAAATGGTAATATAACGATTTCCGATTATAACGGTGCTAATGCAACTAATCTCATGGTAAATGTCTTAACCGCACAAAGTCATGGTTTTAAAGTTTGCCATTTGAATGCGCAGAGTCTGTGTGGTAAAATCGACGAATTTAGAGATTTGTTTGAAGGTTCCGAAGTTGATGCCATTGCTTATTCAGAAACGTGGTTCAGAAACGATGTTAACGACATGTTTTATTCCATGGCAGGTTATAGAATTATAGAGTAGATAGATTTGAACGTATTGGTGGAGGTGTAGCATTGTATGTCAAGGAGACGCTGGAAACCAAGGTAAAATTTTCTTCTCCACCCAATAGTTCCTTTCAATGTCTTTTTATTGAAATAACGAGTCACCAAGATAAACTTTTACTAGGCGTTGTTTGTAGACCCTATTCAAATATTGATTTATCCCTTTTTTATTCCTATTTAGAAGATAATAGTATATTATTTCCAAACATTATCATTTGTGGTGATTTCAATTGCAACATAATTGTAGACAATAGTTTGACTGAGAGTATGAAAACTTTCAACCTACGTCCAGTAAACGTTAGTAATCCAACCCACTTCACGCAAAGTTCAAGTACTCTTCTTGATATTTTTTTGTGACCGACATTAATAAAGTAATCCTGTATGATCAATTATCAGCACCAGGTTTCTCTCGTCATGACCTATCCTTTGACTTTGCTCCGTGTAGACCAACAAAAACCTTCGAGTATAGAGATTTTAAGAACCTTAATGTTGTATCCATTGAGTCTGACATCAGAGCAGTCAATTGGCAGTATGTGTATTGCATTTGCATGAGATCTTCTGATGAACAAGTGGAATTTATCCAAAACAATGTGAACAGGTTGTTTGACGTCCACGTTCCCCTGAAAACAGGAACTGTTGAGCATGGTGATAACCCTTGGTTTACGCTCGAGATACAAAACTGCATAGGTCAAAGAAAACGCATATACACAAAATGGAAGCGTTTTAGGATAGCCGAGGATCGCCAACAATACCGGCAATTGCGAAACAAATGTGTCAGTCTGATAAATGCAGCGAAAACTAAATGGTATACAAATCATTTGAATCTCTCTCAAAATGGGGGCAAGCATTGGAAGAATATACGTAGTTTAGGAATTGGGAAGCAAAACCACGAAGATTTGGATGTTAACTGCACTGAATTAAACAATTTTTTTATAACTTCAGTTCCCCAACCAGCTTTGAATAGGCCAATAGATTTGCAAGTTGAGGTATCGTCATTCGGACACGAAGATGTCCTTGATTTTTCAGGCGTTACACCGGAAGATGTTGTAGAAGGCTTGATTTCAGTTAAATCAAATGCTATATAGGCTTTGATAACGTGCATTCTACATTTTTTAATGCAATAATACCTCATATTTTACCGTTAGTTACTTATACTATAAATACAATCTTTACTACAAGTATTTTTCCCTCACAGTGGAAATTTTCCAAAATTATTCCCATACCTAAAAACAAACTAAAAACAGAATATCGCCCTATATCAATTTAACCTTTTTTTCGAAAGTAGTTGAGAAATTTATGCATAAGCAGATTGTTCGATATTTTGCCGCAAAAAGTCTCCTTTCGCCAAAATAGTCTGGATTTCGGGCTCAACATAGTAGTACCACTGCTCTCTTGGATGTTATTGAGCATGTTAGGAAAGCCTTAGACGAAGACAAAGTTTCATTTTTGGTTCTTCTTGACTACTCTAAAGCCTTTGATACCATTGACCACAGAATTATGTGTCAAAAACTTTCAACCGACTTTGGATTTTCACCTATAGCAACTAACCTCATTTTTTCATACTTAACGGGAAGGAGTCAAGCTGTGGTTTCTGGAACTCAAGCTTCGGAATTAATTTCAATATCGCGAGGTGTTCCACAAGGATCCATTCTGGGACCTCTATTATTCTCTTCTTTTGTGAATAACATACCAAATATTTTGAGGCATGGTGAAACGAGAATGTTTGCTGATGATGTCCAGTATCTCGGAAGTACAGCACTGGGTCTAATCGAGAATTGCATTTACAATATCAACACTGATCTGAATGCTTTATTTGAGTGGTCCACCGCCAACGGTCTTGTTCTTAATCCACTTAAGACTAAGTGCCTCGTCATTTCAAAGAAGCCTTTAGAATTAAGTTATTTTCCGGTAATTTACCTAAATAACATTCCAGATGAGTACGTAAATACAGCGAAAAACTTGGGAGTGCTCTTTAATTGTAATATGACATGGAATGGTCATGTAAATGCTGCGAGAGGAAAAGCATATGGAGCACTGAGAACACTTTATGCTGCAAGGAACTTCACACCATTAGAAACTAAAAAAATGCTGGTTAAAACATTGATAGTTCCAATTTTAACGTATGGGTGTGAAATTTTTTGTAGTTTAGATGCCGTATCCCAGAGAAAATTGAACATTGTTTTTAACAATGCAGCTCGATATGTTTTTGGACTTCAAAGATCCGAACACATTTTGAACTTTACGAAAAGTTTGTATGGATTTAGCCCTCCAAATATATTAAAATTTAAAACGCTTACCATGTTATTTAAGATTATCCACACTGAACAACCACCAGACCTTTATAATCACATACAGTTTCTAGTTTCTGACTCACAGAACCAACCAAATCTGTATTCCACGATTTACTTATCAGATTTCTGAGCGACAGTTTTTCGTTAGTGCAGTTCGTCTTTGGAATTCGTTGCCACGTCAACTAAGAAGAACAGATAATTTGAAGCATTTTCAGAAAAACTTAACTGAATATTTTTCAAATTAATTTATGTTTCAAATCATTAAAATTGAAGCAGTTTAATCATTTTTAAAATTGAATAATGGCTGCAGGTCTTTTGTTGATAGAGTTTGGTCAGTTGTTGTGCGATAAAAAAAAATTATAGGTTCTTATATTATATAATGTACATATGTATGTATATTTAATATTTAAATTATTATCATAATATAATTTTCAAATCTAATCTATCTATTTTTTTTTTCATTAATGTCCGTAACGTAATTCCACCAAAAGGCTTAATTTTCTTAAAGATGTCAATCTTAATGCGTTAACGTTGCGCCCCAACAGTTGGCTTCCGCCTATTCTAGTTCCACCTTTATGAATTTATTCGTTTAGTCCCTCTTTGTTTTTTCTTCATTATATTTCTTAGAGTCGCCATTAAAAAAGGAAACATACAAAATGTACCTAGGTACAGTGTTGCCAGAAAAGACTATTTATCGCCAATTGGGTTAATCGCTTTTTCAAATTGTATGCTGTATCCCAATTTGGGCTATTCGGGCTTTCTTTTGGGCGATTAATGGCCAATTAGTTTTTTTCTAAACTCCTTCTAAATTTTGCCAGATATTTAAAATTCTTCAGTTTCACCATGTAGAAAAGGGATATTTTAGGGACATTTTAATTTAACTTAGTTTGCCTCACATCCCTGATGGATACAAAAAAAAAAGTTGTTTCCCTCGCACATGCGAAGTGTATGAAAAAAAAGTGAAGAAGCATTTTGGATAATGGGATAATTATTCTGACAGCAAAATATCAACTGTTGTTGACTGGAGTGGTAAATGATACAAAAACGAGTTTTAAGTTTACAAGGGCATTTAAAATCTTCTTAGATTTAAAAGCATTTAGTGAAATCAAAAAACATCATTTAAAAGCTAAATGGCTTTTAAAATGATTAAAAGTATTTCGTGACATTGGCCATGGCTCCTTAAAAATTGAGAACTTTTGATCTGACTAAACATTTTTGAAAAGTTTATCATTTCAATATTTCTTTTTGCTTATTACCCCTTATAGTGCAGGCTTGTCTATTAACATATTTTTACTCGAAAAAACGAAAAAATTTTAACAGCAGTTTAACGATTGAAAATGGTGAAGAGGGTTATAAGGAATGTAAGAAAAATCTATTTCCCAAAAGCGGAGTTGGAGGGGGGATTTGGGGGGTAAAAAAGAGGGGTGAAATTGTATTATTGCGTTTTCCGACTAAAGTTGACCCCAAAATGAAATGTTTTCAATAGAAATGTTGTAGATCACGAAAAAATCTACAACTTTTATTAATATCATTTTTTAACATAACATCAAAATTTCCGAGATATTGGTGAAAAACCGTAGTTTTTTGTATTTTGTTTTTTATTTTTCATTTTCTCAAAAATAGTTAGATTTAAATGAAACTTTGTGAAAATATATCTTGTTGTGTCCTTAATAACGACAATTGTTTTTCAAGCAAAACCATTGATTAGTTTTTGAGATATTCGATTTTGTTTGCAAAAAAATACTTTTTTTCAAATGAAAAATGTACTTCAGAAAATCATCGTACAGAGTTCATTCAAGGAACATTTGTTTTGGTTTTAGATTTACTTTTATATTATAAGAGATACAAAACTGCATAGGTCAAAGAAAACGCATATACACAAAATGGAAGCGTTTTAGGATAGCCGAGGATCTCCAACAATACCGGCAATTGCGAAACAAATGTGTCAGTCTGATAAATGCAGCGAAAACTAAATGGTATACAAATCATTTGAATCTCTCTCAAAATGGTGGCAAGCATTGGAAGAATATACGTAGTTTAGGAATTGGGAAGCAAAACCACGAAGATTTGGATGTTAACTGCACTGAATTAAACAATTTTTTTATAACTTCAGTTCCCCAACCAGCTTTGAATAGGCCAATAGATTTGCAAGTTGAGGTATCGTCATTCGGACACGAAGATGTCCTTGATTTTTCAGGCGTTACACCGGAAGATGTTGTAGAAGGCTTGATTTCAGTTAAATCAAATGCTATATAGGCTTTGATAAAGTGCATTCTACATTTTTTAATGCAATAATACCTCATATTTTACCGTTAGTTACTTATACTATAAATACAATCTTTACTACAAGTATTTTTCCCTCACAGTGGAAATTTTCCAAAATTATTCCCATACCTAAAAACAAACTAAAAACAGAATATCGCCCTATATCAATTTAACCTTTTTTTCGAAAGTAGTTGAGAAATTTATGCATAAGCAGATTGTTCGATATTTTGCCGCAAAAAGTCTCCTTTCGCCAAAATAGTCTGGATTTCGGGCTCAACATAGTAGTACCACTGCTCTCTTGGATGTTATTGAGCATGTTAGGAAAGCCTTAGACGAAGACAAAGTTTCATTTTTGGTTCTTCTTGACTACTCTAAAGCCTTTGATACCATTGACCACAGAATTATGTGTCAAAAACTTTCAACCGACTTTGGATTTTCACCTATAGCAACTAACCTCATTTTTTCATACTTAATGGGAAGGAGTCAAGCTGTGGTTTCTGGAACTCAAGCTTCGGAATTAATTTCAATATCGCGAGGTGTTCCACAAGGATCCATTCTGGGACCTCTATTATTCTCTTCTTTTGTGAATAACATACCAAATATTTTGAGGCATGGTGAAACGAGAATGTTTGCTGATGATGTCCAGTATCTCGGAAGTACAGCACTGGGTCTAATCGAGAATTGCATTTACAATATCAACACTGATCTGAATGCTTTATTTGAGTGGTCCACCGCCAACGGTCTTGTTCTTAATCCACTTAAGACTAAGTGCCTCGTCATTTCAAAGAAGCCTTTAGAATTAAGTTATTTTCCGGTAATTTACCTAAATAACATTCCAGATGAGTACGTAAATACAGCGAAAAACTTGGGAGTGCTCTTTAATTGTAATATGACATGGAATGGTCATGTAAATGCTGCGAGAGGAAAAGCATATGGAGCACTGAGAACACTTTATGCTGCAAGGAACTTCACACCATTAGAAACTAAAAAAATGCTGGTTAAAACATTGATATCTCCAATTTTAACGTATGGGTGTGAAATTTTTTGTAGTTTAGATGCCGTATCCCAGAGAAAATTGAACATTGTTTTTAACAATGCAGCTCGATATGTTTTTGGACTTCAAAGATCCGAACACATTTTGAACTTTACGAAAAGTTTGTATGGATTTAGCCCTCCAAATATATTAAAATTTAAAACGCTTACCATGTTATTTAAGATTATCCACACTGAACAACCACCAGACCTTTATAATCACATACAGTTTCTAGTTTCTGACTCACAGAACCAACCAAATCTGTATTCCACGATTTACTTATCAGATTTCTGAGCGACAGTTTTTCGTTAGTGCAGTTCGTCTTTGGAATTCGTTGCCACGTCAACTAAGAAGAACAGATAATTTGAAGCATTTTCAGAAAAACTTAACTGAATATTTTTCAAATTAATTTATGTTTCAAATCATTAAAATTGAAGCAGTTTAATCATTTTTAAAATTGAATAATGGCTGCAGGTCTTTTGTTGATAGAGTTTGGTCAGTTGTTGTGCGATAAAAAAAAAATTATAGGTTCTTATATTATATAATGTACATATGTATGTATATTTAATATTTAAATTATTATCATAATATAATTTTCAAATCTAATCTATCTATTTTTTTTTTCATTAATGTCCGTAACGTAATTCCACCAAAAGGCTTAATTTTCTTAAAGATGTCAATCTTAATGCGTTAACGTTGCGCCCCAACAGTTGGCTTCCGCCTATTCTAGTTCCACCTTTATGAATTTATTCGTTTAGTCCCTCTTTGTTTTTTCTTCATTATATTTCTTAGAGTCGCCATTAAAAAAGGAAACATACAAAATGTACCTAGGTACAGTGTTGCCAGAAAAGACTATTTATCGCCAATTGGGTTAATCGCTTTTTCAAATTGTATGCTGTATCCCAATTTGGGCTATTCGGGCTTTCTTTTGGGCGATTAATGGCCAATTAGTTTTTTTCTAAACTCCTTCTAAATTTTGCCAGATATTTAAAATTCTTCAGTTTCACCATGTAGAAAAGGGATATTTTAGGGACATTTTAATTTAACTTAGTTTGCCTCACATCCCTGATGGATACAAAAAAAAAAGTTGTTTCCCTCGCACATGCGAAGTGTATGAAAAAAAAGTGAAGAAGCATTTTGGATAATGGGATAATTATTCTGACAGCAAAATATCAACTGTTGTTGACTGGAGTGGTAAATGATACAAAAACGAGTTTTAAGTTTACAAGGGCATTTAAAATCTTCTTAGATTTAAAAGCATTTAGTGAAATCAAAAAACATCATTTAAAAGCTAAATGGCTTTTAAAATGATTAAAAGTATTTCGTGACATTGGCCATGGCTCCTTAAAAATTGAGAACTTTTGATCTGACTAAACATTTTTGAAAAGTTTATCATTTCAATATTTCTTTTTGCTTATTACCCCTTATAGTGCAGGCTTGTCTATTAACATATTTTTACTCGAAAAAACGAAAAAATTTTAACAGCAGTTTAACGATTGAAAATGGTGAAGAGGGTTATAAGGAATGTAAGAAAAATCTATTTCCCAAAAGCGGAGTTGGAGGGGGGATTTGGGGGGTAAAAAAGAGGGGTGAAATTGTATTATTGCGTTTTCCGACTAAAGTTGACCCCAAAATGAAATGTTTTCAATAGAAATGTTGTAGATCACGAAAAAATCTACAACTTTTATTAATATCATTTTTTAACATAACATCAAAATTTCCGAGATATTGGTGAAAAACCGTAGTTTTTTGTATTTTGTTTTTTATTTTTCATTTTCTCAAAAATAGTTAGATTTAAATGAAACTTTGTGAAAATATATCTTGTTGTGTCCTTAATAACGACAATTGTTTTTCAAGCAAAACCATTGATTAGTTTTTGAGATATTCGATTTTGTTTGCAAAAAAATACTTTTTTTCAAATGAAAAATGTACTTCAGAAAATCATCGTACAGAGTTCATTCAAGGAACATTTGTTTTGGTTTTAGATTTACTTTTATATTATAAGAGATACAAAACTGCATAGGTCAAAGAAAACGCATATACACAAAATGGAAGCGTTTTAGGATAGCCGAGGATCTCCAACAATACCGGCAATTGCGAAACAAATGTGTCAGTCTGATAAATGCAGCGAAAACTAAATGGTATACAAATCATTTGAATCTCTCTCAAAATGGTGGCAAGCATTGGAAGAATATACGTAGTTTAGGAATTGGGAAGCAAAACCACGAAGATTTGGATGTTAACTGCACTGAATTAAACAATTTTTTTATAACTTCAGTTCCCCAACCAGCTTTGAATAGGCCAATAGATTTGCAAGTTGAGGTATCGTCATTCGGACACGAAGATGTCCTTGATTTTTCAGGCGTTACACCGGAAGATGTTGTAGAAGGCTTGATTTCAGTTAAATCAAATGCTATATAGGCTTTGATAACGTGCATTCTACATTTTTTAATGCAATAATACCTCATATTTTACCGTTAGTTACTTATACTATAAATACAATCTTTACTACAAGTATTTTTCCCTCACAGTGGAAATTTTCCAAAATTATTCCCATACCTAAAAACAAACTAAAAACAGAATATCGCCCTATATCAATTTAACCTTTTTTTCGAAAGTAGTTGAGAAATTTATGCATAAGCAGATTGTTCGATATTTTGCCGCAAAAAGTCTCCTTTCGCCAAAATAGTCTGGATTTCGGGCTCAACATAGTAGTACCACTGCTCTCTTGGATGTTATTGAGCATGTTAGGAAAGCCTTAGACGAAGACAAAGTTTCATTTTTGGTTCTTCTTGACTACTCTAAAGCCTTTGATACCATTGACCACAGAATTATGTGTCAAAAACTTTCAACCGACTTTGGATTTTCACCTATAGCAACTAACCTCATTTTTTCATACTTAACGGGAAGGAGTCAAGCTGTGGTTTCTGGAACTCAAGCTTCGGAATTAATTTCAATATCGCGAGGTGTTCCACAAGGATCCATTCTGGGACCTCTATTATTCTCTTCTTTTGTGAATAACATACCAAATATTTTGAGGCATGGTGAAACGAGAATGTTTGCTGATGATGTCCAGTATCTCGGAAGTACAGCACTGGGTCTAATCGAGAATTGCATTTACAATATCAACACTGATCTGAATGCTTTATTTGAGTGGTCCACCGCCAACGGTCTTGTTCTTAATCCACTTAAGACTAAGTGCCTCGTCATTTCAAAGAAGCCTTTAGAATTAAGTTATTTTCCGGTAATTTACCTAAATAACATTCCAGATGAGTACGTAAATACAGCGAAAAACTTGGGAGTGCTCTTTAATTGTAATATGACATGGAATGGTCATGTAAATGCTGCGAGAGGAAAAGCATATGGAGCACTGAGAACACTTTATGCTGCAAGGAACTTCACACCATTAGAAACTAAAAAAATGCTGGTTAAAACATTGATATCTCCAATTTTAACGTATGGGTGTGAAATTTTTTGTAGTTTAGATGCCGTATCCCAGAGAAAATTGAACATTGTTTTTAACAATGCAGCTCGATATGTTTTTGGACTTCAAAGATCCGAACACATTTTGAACTTTACGAAAAGTTTGTATGGATTTAGCCCTCCAAATATATTAAAATTTAAAACGCTTACCATGTTATTTAAGATTATCCACACTGAACAACCACCAGACCTTTATAATCACATACAGTTTCTAGTTTCTGACTCACAGAACCAACCAAATCTGTATTCCACGATTTACTTATCAGATTTCTGAGCGACAGTTTTTCGTTAGTGCAGTTCGTCTTTGGAATTCGTTGCCACGTCAACTAAGAAGAACAGATAATTTGAAGCATTTTCAGAAAAACTTAACTGAATATTTTTCAAATTAATTTATGTTTCAAATCATTAAAATTGAAGCAGTTTAATCATTTTTAAAATTGAATAATGGCTGCAGGTCTTTTGTTGATAGAGTTTGGTCAGTTGTTGTGCGATAAAAAAAAATTATAGGTTCTTATATTATATAATGTACATATGTATGTATATTTAATATTTAAATTATTATCATAATATAATTTTCAAATCTAATCTATCTATTTTTTTTTTTCATTAATGTCCGTAACGTAATTCCACCAAAAGGCTTAATTTTCTTAAAGATGTTAATCTTAATGCGTTAACGTTGCGCCCCAACAGTTGGCTTCCGCCTATTCTAGTTCCACCTTTATGAATTTATTCGTTTAGTCCCTCTTTGTTTTTTCTTCATTATATTTCTTAGAGTCGCCATTAAAAAAGGAAACATACAAAATGTACCTAGGTACAGTGTTGCCAGAAAAGACTATTTATCGCCAATTGGGTTAATCGCTTTTTCAAATTGTATGCTGTATCCCAATTTGGGCTATTCGGGCTTTCTTTTGGGCGATGAATGGCCAATTAGTTTTTTTCTAAACTCCTTCTAAATTTTGCCAGATATTTAAAATTCTTCAGTTTCACCATGTAGAAAAGGGATATTTTAGGGACATTTTAATTTAACTTAGTTTGCCTCACATCCCTGATGGATACAAAAAAAAAAGTTGTTTCCCTCGCACATGCGAAGTGTATGAAAAAAAAGGGAAGAAGCATTTTGGATAATGGGATAATTATTCTGACAGCAAAATATCAACTGTTGTTGACTGGAGTGGTAAATGATACAAAAACGAGTTTTAAGTTTACAAAAAAAAAAGTTGTTTCCCTCGCACATGCGAAGTGTATGAAAAAAAAGTGAAGAAGCATTTTGGATAATGGGATAATTATTCTGACAGCAAAATATCAACTGTTGTTGACTGGAGTGGTAAATGATACAAAAACGAGTTTTAAGTTTACAAGGGCATTTAAAATCTTCTTAGATTTAAAAGCATTTAGTGAAATCAAAAAACATCATTTAAAAGCTAAATGGCTTTTAAAATGATTAAAAGTATTTCGTGACATTGGCCATGGCTCCTTAAAAATTGAGAACTTTTGATCTGACTAAACATTTTTGAAAAGTTTATCATTTCAATATTTCTTTTTGCTTATTACCCCTTATAGTGCAGGCTTGTCTATTAACATATTTTTACTCGAAAAAACGAAAAAATTTTAACAGCAGTTTAACGATTGAAAATGGTGAAGAGGGTTATAAGGAATGTAAGAAAAATCTATTTCCCAAAAGCGGAGTTGGAGGGGGATTTGGGGGGTAAAAAAGAGGGGTGAAATTGTATTATTGCGTTTTCCGACTAAAGTTGACCCCAAAATGAAATGTTTTCAATAGTAATGTTGTAGATCACGCAAAAATCTACAACTTTTATTAATATCATTTTTTAACATAACATCAAAATTTCCGAGATATTGGTGAAAAACCGTAGTTTTTTGTATTTTGTTTTTTATTTTTCATTTTCTCAAAAATAGTTAGATTTAAATGAAACTTTGTGAAAATATATCTTGTTGTGTCCTTAATAACGACAATTGTTTTTCAAGCAAAACCATTGATTAGTTTTTGAGATATTCGATTTTGTTTGCAAACAAATACTTTTTTTCAAATGAAAAATGTACTTCAGAAAATCATCGTACAGAGTTCATTCAAGGAATATTTGTTTTGGTTTTAGATTTACTTTTATATTATAAGTGGGTGGATGCCACGCCCCCTGAATAGAAAATTGCAGTTTATCGACGATTTTTTCCTTTGTTTGCACTACAAGGCCTACCGTTGTGCGAAATTTCAAATTTCTACGATGTCGGGAAGTGCTCCATAATTTTGATGATCTGTCAGTGAGTCAGTGAATCAATCAGTCAGTTACGGTCTTTGCGATTTTTGAATTCCTATATCTCCGGAATCGCTGATGCTAAAGAATTGAAATTTGGTGAGTCTCCTGTGTTTGATCAGCTCAGCAAATACTGCGAATTTGAAGTTTCTGACTTTATTGGTATTGAAGTTAGAGGGGGTTGAAAATCGCAGAGTTTGTTCCAGTAAAAAGGGTGTAGTGCCGCGAGCTTGGCTGTTGATTCCTTTGAAGCATTTGCAGAGCAAACAAAATTGAACGCATGCGCTTGATAGGAAATAATATAATGTGGATGGATGAAAATACCTTTACGAGGTCTGAAATTTTCAGTTTTTACTTCTCTGGAAAAAGGCGATTTTAGTGCAATTAAAACTTTTTCCGTCAAAATATAGTCTGTCCCCCAACTGTCAAGCCATCAACAGTCAAATTATATTAAAGGACCGCTACAATGTTAATGGAATAAAAACCCACTAAAAATTCTGAAATGTTTGAAGGTTTTTTACTTCTCCGGGAAAAAGTGATTTAGGGTACTTGTTTGACATTTGGATCAAATTAACTTTTTCCGTAAAAATATAGTTGTCAAATGTCAAACAAGTGTCCTTAATCATTTTTTCCCGGAGAAGTGTAAGAAATCTTCAAAAGATATCAAATTTCATTGAGGGGTGGATGTGTTGTCGATGGATTAAAAAAAACACTGCCAATATCAGAAATGTTCACAGTTTTCTACTGCTCCCAAAATCCAATTAAAGCCAACTCTGTTTGCTGATTCCAACTCGAGTTAACTCGATTTGAGGATCAATTTAAATTTTGTATTGAACAAATATTTTCCGTATATGTATGTGGTCCTTTTGTACGTCACTGACTGATTTAAAACAGCTGTTCAATTTATTCTATTCTCATTCCATGTCATCATTTTCTGTACGCATTTTATATTTTATTTCAGTCGTGCGTCCTCACAACGTCTTAATAATGGAAAGAATGTGATGATTTTTGTTTATAAAAAGCGAAATGTATATAAAATGTCACAATTTGTCCGGAAAAATAATGCTTCGAGCATTCTTTTTTCGCGCAAAACTAAGTGGATAACTTCATTTACCTGTCAAATTTT
Source organism: Dasysyrphus tricinctus (assembly GCA_963921185.1). Lineage (NCBI taxonomy): Eukaryota > Metazoa > Arthropoda > Insecta > Diptera > Syrphidae > Dasysyrphus > Dasysyrphus tricinctus. The sequence continues at coordinate 88,220,302 of OY992531.1, forward strand.
GCGCTGGAGCTGCGTACCGCTTGGAAAAAAATCCCAGATAAAATTTGTCCTGGGAAACATTTAATATGGGATATAAATTTTGTCTCGATCTGCGTACTAGGCTTAACCAACAAAATTAAAGTTGAGAAAAACTTTCATTAAATCAAAAGAGGTTTGTAAAATATTTAATTCAAATACATAATAATAATTTAAAGCTTTGTGAAAGAGCGAAAAGTTGCATTTCTCATTGCTGTTGAAGGAGGGTTGGGTACGGGAGCCCGTTTTTGAGAATCCTGTTTTTTAAAATCCCGCCTTTAAAATCCCGTTTTTCTTTATACCGTTTTTTAAAATCCCGCTTTTTTAAAATCCTGCTTTTAAAATCCCGATTTTAAAAATACCGTTTTTTAAATTCCCGTTTTTATAATCCCGCTTTTCGAATCAACACAAAGTGTTTTATTTTAAAAATCGCGCGATTTTTAAAATAAAACACCTTGTGTTGATTCGAAAAGTGGATCTAAATATATACTGCAGCCAAATGCTCTGGATGGTGGGGTGACATAAAGTGTAAAGGACATTATGTTCATGGGCGTCAAGTCTTAAGAAAAGAGAAACAAAGCAAACAAATATTTGATCAACAATTTTTATTGATTAACGAAAACAACAAAGCAACAAATAAAGAACATAAAACATAACAAAAAAGTGATTTCAAAAAAGAACATAAATATTTTACAAATAAGAAGAGACTACACTAAAGTTTGATATTTTGAGCTATACGGCGCTGGAAATCCGTTTTACTTATTGCTTTTCTATTTTTCATAATTTTTGATATTGCTCTTGATTTTAAAATATAAGTTTTTTGAAAAATTTGTCGTCTCAATTTTTTATTTTTTCTCTATCTGATTGAACAACAATATTTTCTCATTTTAAATCTTCAATGAGTTTATATAAACCTACACTTTTGCGTCCAACTTATACCTTCAATCTTCGATGCTATGCTTCAGCATTATTTTGAGTTCGTGGAAACTGTTGTATTGCACTGTCTGAAACAGACCAAAAGTCAGGAGTATTGAATAACTCTACTCCCATTACGAATATAGCTTATTTTGAACCCCTCAGCAAATGTTAATGCATCTTCGTCATCATTCAAGTAATCTTGCAATGCGTCAAAATAGGAAGAGACCTCTTCGGGTGGTACAAACGCCAAACTCTTAATCATAATCATATAGGAGTACAATACCTAGTGAGTTATACATATGTATCTAATTACGAAACGGGCTAAGCGTGATTAAACGGGATTTTAAGAAGCGGGCTTTACAGAGACGGGATTTTATTTAAGCGGGATTATTAAAAGCGGGTTTTCAAAAAAACAGTATTTTCGAAACGGGATTTTAAAAATTTTTTTTTCGGGATTTTGAGAAACGGGATTTTGAAATACGGGCTTCCGTTACGCTCCCGTTGAAGGATGATTATTTAACTGTCTTTTTTTAAAGAAATTTTTAAATTTAAAATTTAATTTGCTCATTTCTGTGGATCATTTATGAGTGGGGCTATTTTCGACTGCAAGATTTCTTAAATTGGGCTCCACCCCAACTAACATTTCAGTTTCTATTAGCTTAGAAATCTCGATATGCTGCAAGTCTGGATATGTATAAAGCTTCTATAAAGCTTTCATCAAAAATAAATTTCTAATAGACGTCATGATTTCAATTACTGCTTCTTTCAAGTCGTTTGAAAGCTTGATATAGAAAATTAAACGAGACAAGCGTCTTTGTTTCGGATAGACCTCTGTTAATAACATTAACGAAGAAACATGAAGCTGTCACTTTATAAAGATTGTATAGAGTAATTTAATTGAAGCTCCTGTCACTTTGTCTTTAAAAGGTTTCGGTTACAATTTGCTGGAAGCCTTATCGAATACTTCGCAGAGACTTCTCAGACTTTATTAACGAACCATATAAGAAAATGTCAGTCTATGCTAAAGAGACTCAAATCTGTCAAAGTCATTTTAATGAAGTCATTGATAAATTTTCGTTTATTGAATAAATTGTTTGTGAAATTTTTTTGCGTGAATATGTCTACTTCGTGGAAAAAATTTAAAAGTCGGGAAATTATTATAGATCTCTTGCGGTGAGACGTTTCTTAATACTCCAGAGAGCTCGTAACTTAGATTTTCAAAAGAATGCAAATGAAAGACAACGACGTGACGGCAAGAAAGTTCAGATTTAATAAGTCTTTCATGGATAAATCAAATATCTCCAGAGCCAGAAGATTTAAGTGTGTTTCATTGTTTCTCTGTTTATAATTTTCTTTTAAATATAAATATTCATTCTGTACTTAGATAAGAACCCCACTACCAGCATGAGAGGCAAAACTTTTATGAGGGATAACACACACGAGTTTAATGATTAATGTTTTCAAAAAAGCGATGACGAAGATGAAAAAATCAGAAGCTTAGACTTAAGGCACTCCCAAACCAACGTGAAATCATAGCGAATCATTCGCAAAAACAGTTTTTTGTTGTTGCTAAGCATTGTGTATCTTTCATATTTTGTATTATTGTGTTGGTTTGGGAGAGCCTTTAACCTCAGGCAATGGGCGATTGAATTTAAAAACAACCACTCGGCTCTTCAGATTTTAATTTCAATAATAAACAAGCGATTTGAAAAAAAAAATCTTGTACATCTTGTTTCTTTGTGTGAATGGGTTACAAATTTGTTATTAACATGGTGGCTCCACTGGGCATGAGCCATGGTTGGATTATGAACATGTTTAAAAAAAAAACAATGGAGTCTCAAAAATCCATGTCCTTGCATTGACATATCCATACAAATCAGTTTGCTGATTGGATTGTGGTTTGGATGTTGGACATCGTTCATGTCTAGTGGAGCCAGCATGTAGGACTGGAAAATACTGATTAAGTTTTTGCATCTTCCATTTTATATCTAAGATGGCTGAGTGGGTAGAGTGATGGACCGAGAATCCGACGGTAGTGGGTTCAAGTCCCAGTCAGGGAAAAAACTTTTAGCCGCTTTTTTTCACAATCGCGAGGTTGAAAATATAATCGCGAGTGATAAGCGGCATAAAGACACAAACAAAACGGCGGGGACATCGAAAGGTGTTCCAGCAGCAACAACAACAATGAAGAAAGCTATGGCACCACCAGCCTTAGCAACTGCAAGTGCAGCAGCACCAACAACAACTACGAGAGCGATGGCACCACCAGCCATACCGTCGTCTAGTGCCGTACCAACAACGGCAAGTACAGCAACGGCACCAACAGCCGATACAAAAAATAAGAGGAGGAAGAAGATACGGTGTGCGCCGAACTTGGTAAAGCGGCGTTCTACCAACACTCCAGCAGAGCTGCCAGCTGGGGGGAGAGGGGCGTCGCGAAATACCAAAACATCAGCAGCAGCCAATATACAACAACAGCTGAATTCGTCGCCCTCCGACGAGGAGCTAATTGAATATATGTCCGAAGGGGGAGAGGGACTATATACGACGGGTGAGAGCAACACGTTCATAGACATTACCACTCCAGAGGCGTCCTCAGACGAAGAAGTTGAGGCGCAAAACACTAAAAATGTGAATAATGAACAGCCTAAAGATAAAGAAGAGCAGCAAATCAGTGAACAAATAGGAGCTATAGAAGGGGAGATGGTGCGCCTCAATGCCCAACTTGCTACACTGGTGCTAGCTCTCAAAAACAAGCAAGAGGCTCGCCGAGAAAAAGAGAGGCTGGAGCAGGAGAATAAAAAGGCATCCCAGGCGCCGAACAAAGTGGCGCAAGAGCAACCAAAACGGCCAGAAGTAAAACAGCAGCAACAAGCACAGCAGCAGCCGATAGCAAAGCTGCAAGAACAACAGCCACAGCAGCAGCCAATGCCCAAGGAGCAGAGGCAGCAAATAACACAGCAGGAGAACCAACAGCAGCAGAAACAACAGCAGCAGAAACAACAACAGCAGAAACAACAGCAGCAGCAAAAGCAGCAGGAGCGGAGCGGACAGCAGCAGGGACCACACCAGCAGCAGTCACAGCCGCCCAAAAGCAAGAAAGAAAAGGTGCCGCCCATCAACACCTATAAGATGGAATTGCAGGAAACCATAGACTTATGTAAGTCGGCCATAGGCCAAAACTTTTTTATTAAAAGACTAAGCAAAGATAGGCATGCTATACACTGCTTCACAGTGGCAGATCATAAAATTATTAAAAATTTATTGAAAGAATCCACGACTGAGTTCTTCAGTTTTACCCCCAAAGTGGATAAATGTCAAACGGTCCTCTTGAAGGGCATAGATTCCTGCACGGAACCAGAGGTGCTCTATAAGGAGCTCTGTGAAAAAGCGAGTGGCGATCTCGAGTTTATCGGGGTCAAGCCGTTCACTACAGTCAGAGCCAGACGGGAGAAGCGGTCTTTGCCGTTCTTCTTAGTTCAGCTCTCGCCCAACAGCAAACTGGATAGTTTGAGGAGTATCTCCGTCCTCAACTACCAGGTTGTAACTTGGGATAAATTAAAGAGACGCGGCGACATGCTTCAATGCATGCGCTGCCAAAGGTTCGGCCACGCTGCAGCAAACTGCGAAATGCAGTCACGCTGCGTGAAGTGTGGTGAGAACCACATTAAGGGAGAGTGCAAGCTCGGAGAGGAACGGGTCGAAGACATGACCCAGCTTAAATGTGCACTTTGCGGAAGGGAGGGGCACCCTGCTAATTATCGGGGTTGCTCAGCCTTTCAGCAAATTCGTACCAATAAAGCAGCTAGGCAGACAGCGGTAGTGGTACGCCCATCAACGCGTGCTCCTACAACAACACCCGTCAATCCCCAGATCTCCTACGCCCAAATGGCGGCAGGAAGGGGAAACACGGTACAGCCTACTACTACTCTGTTTTGCCTAGCTTAACGCAAATTAGAGGTTAAAGGCGCGCTGTCGGAGAGGCCTCTTAGGATCCTTGCTGTGAATGTAAATTCACTGATTAGGACCGAACGTAGAGCTAATCTTTTCCAATTGTTGAAAGACCAAAGTCCAGATGTGTTTATGGCCAGCGAAACTAAGCTGAACCAGAAACATAAGTTGACTAACAACAATTACAATATCGTTAGAAGAGATCGACCCAACTCCACTCAAGGGGGGGGCGTCGCAATCTTCATACGAAAAGGCATTAATCATAAAGTTATATATAACAGTGATCTGCGTAGATTTCGGCTGTTAGAGGCGTGCGTCGTGTGCATTCCTCTCCAACAGGGGAAGCGAATGTATGTGATTGCGGCTTATGCACCGGAATCACCTCAGCCAACTGATTTTATGACAGAGCTTGAAAAACTTTTCGAATGTCTACGCTTGAGCTTGGAAGAAAATTACTTTCTCATGGCCGGTGATTTGAATGCCAAACACCTAGATTGGGGAAATCAAATACAGAATCCAAGAGGTATTCATCTTTTTAATTGGATGAGTCGATATAACACTGAATATGGTGTCGACCTGCTGGCTACGGATCGGCCATCGTTTCCAAGAAGCGGTGCCTATCTGGATCTATTGCTAATAGACTCAAGACTGACAATTACGGACACTGTGGGTCAAAGACCAAGAAACTGTTTACGAACGATCGAGTACGACAGTGACCACTGCGGACTCGCCGCCGTAATACAGCTTCCGAACGAGCTCGTGGAGTTGGATGAGTATGTGCCTGTGCATACTTACAATTACAGTAAGGTGCGCTGGCCACGCTTTACCAACGCCTTATCGAGCGAAATCAGTTCGAATAACATATCCCCACCAAATGACAGGAATTTGACAAATAACGAAATAGACCAATACCTCGAACAAATGGACGAGACGATCAAACGAACAATGGACAGAACAATACCAAAATACAAACAACGGGACGTAACCGACATGTACCGGAATGTGACCATTGACGCATTACACAGACAAAAAAGTGGACTGCTGACAAGACTCAAACTCTTGTACCGAAGGTTTACTGACCCACACGATCTGGAGATTAGGACACTGAAGTCGTCGATCAAGAACATCAACCAGCTTATTAAGGAAAATTATCGGTTGTCGATTAATTTGTATTGGGATAACAAAATTCGGGCTGTTAATTCTAGCGACCCGAGTATGTTTCCCCAAATTAACAAAATATTTAGAAGGAATGATCAGAACGACCTTCCGTGTCTTAAGCTCCAGAGAACGACAGATAACAGAGACGTACTTCTGACAGCAGGAATTGATCCAGAGGACGCCGTCTTGGACGATGACCTCTTTATTGTCGAGGATCCGCAGGAGAAAGTGGAGGCTGTGGGGGCTGCTTTCCAGCAAGTGTACAAGGTGAATGCATGCATTCGCCCGAACCATGACCTGGAAAACAGAGCCTTGCTCCACCACTTCTACCTTCGGAATGACATAACGCAATGGCGATCAGAGAACCTCGGTTTCACCGGGTTCAATGAAGATCATTTGGCAAATGCCATAATCGCCGAGCGAAATGGGCCCAGTTCCCTGTTAATTACGAAGGTGGAGCTTCAGCTTATCTTCGATTCATTAAAGAAGAAGAAGTCAGCAGGAGTCGATGGCATATCCAACGTTGTACTTCGACATTTACCCCAAGAAGCAGTAGACATTTATACCACACTGTTTAACAACGCTCTGAATAATGCATATTATCCAGTGCGGTGGAAGACAGCTTGGTGCATCCTCTCCCGAAAAAGGGAAAGGACAACTCCAATCCGGCGAATCTCCGGTCGATAAGTCTTCTTCCGAGTATCAGCAAGGTATTCGAAAAAGTTATTAATAGAGCTCTGTCTAAGTGGGCAGAGGACAATAATATCATACCGGATAATCAGTTCGGTTTTAAGGCGGGACATGACACCATTCATGGAACAAATCAAAAAAGCAGTGTACGGGTGCCTGTCTGGTTGATTTGGAGAAGGCCTTCGACACCGTATGGTTAGAGGGTCTTTATCTAAAGCTGACCAGACTTGGCATTAGTAAACCGCTGTTATATATGCTTTATGATATGCTCAATGGTAGAAAGTTTGTTGTCAAGAGTGGCAATGTGACTTCTGCCACAACCTTTAATATTAAAAATGGTCTTCAGCAGGGAGCGGTCAACTCGCCGATTCTATTCAGCATTTACACCAGCGATCTGATAAGTAGTCTAACTCAGGCAATTGCGTATGCCGACGATCTAATTGCGTACAGAACAGCTCCAAAAGTCGAGGTCATCAGAATTCTTTTGCAGCGTGACTTCGAGAAGATTCAGCGATATTGCGATGACTGGAAGTTGAAAATCAACTTCCAGAAATCAGAAACTATCTTGTTTAGGACTCCGTTGCATGGAGCCACAAGGGATACGAGAAAGAACTGGCGTAAGCTGGTGATCGTAGGACCAAATGGACAGCCACTGGCGAGTAAAAGTGTAGTAAAGTACCTTGGCATCTGGATGGATCAGTATTTGTATTTCAACAGACATATAAATACTGCTCTATCCAGGGCTAGGGGAGCTTTTGCCCTGACGAAACGGTTGTTTTATAGTAGCCGGCTTGACAGCAGAGTGAAGGTGATTTGCTACATGGCCCTCATACGGCCGATGAATGCCTATGGGTGCCCGGTTTGGTTCAACGTTGCCCCATCTCAAATGGAAAAGATTCGGGTGTTTGAGAGGCAGTGTCTTAGACGCTGCCTTGGATTACACAGAACACCAGAGTCGGAGTACAAACATTATTATTCTAACCTGGTTCTATACAACGGCGCCAACATAAACAGGATAGATAATTTCTTGCTGAAGCTTATTCGAGGTCACATTGCAAGAGCAATGTCCTCGACCAACAGCTTAATTTTTGGGGCTTACTACCCTAAAAACAACTATTACGAGAGTGTGCGTCTAAGCGGCTTTATTCCGCCCGATGCATTCCTCTATTTAGACAGTCGAGGGCTGATCCAGGATAGAGCGGCGGTTCCGCTAATCTACCACGTCGGCCGTAGAACTGTGGATCGGCGGCTCCTTTACAGTCGAGACGTCCTCGCACAACACGGAGCGGAGCACCTTCGGTTCAGTAGGACTGTGTCCGATCGGGACCGAAGAGATAGGGTAAGGCAGGAGAACCAGTTCTGGTGGTTGAAACCTGAACAAGAAGTTAATTCGGATATAACGGGTGATTTTTTAAGAGGTATAGAACTTTTAAAAAAAAAAAAAACACAAAAAATTCGAAAAAATGAATGAAATATTTATTTGAATCGATAGTTTGAACCTTGCAATTTAATGTTTAAAGATAATTTCATGCAAATGTTGACCGCGGCTGCGTCTCAGGTAGCCCATCCGCTGAGTCCAATTTTGGCATACTCTTTCACACATATCGGCCGGTTTCTCACGAATGAATGCATGGATGTTGGCTTCCAGTGCGTCAATCGAAGCGGGCTTGTCCCTATAGACATTAGCCTTGACATACCCCCACAAAAAATAATCTAATGGTGTCAAATCGCACGATCTAGGCGGCCAATTGACCGGCCCGAAACGTGAAATTAACTGTTCACCAAACTCGCCTCGCAATTGCGCCATTGTTTCGCGTGCTGTGTGGCATGTGGCACCGTCTTGTTGAAACCACATATCATGCAAGTCAAGAACTTCCATTTCGGGCAAAAAAAAGTTTGTTATCATCGCTCGGTAGCGTTCACCATTGACAGTAACGCTGCGATTCGCATCATCTTTGAAGAAATATGGCCCAATAATGCCGCCGGCCCATAAACCGCACCAAACAGTGGCTTTTTCGGGATGCATTGGTAGCTGTTGCAATGCTTCTGGCTGATCTTCACTCCAAATGCGGCAATTATGCTTATTTACGTACCCATTCAACCAAAAATGAGCCTCATCGCTGAACACAATTTTTCATTTTTTTCAACATTTCGAACCGAGCACGAATTTTGATAGTAAAATTCAATAATTTGCAAGCGTTGTTCATTTGTAAGACGATCCATGGTTAAATTGCAAACCAAACTGAAGCTGTTTGACAGTGACACAAGGTTCTAAACACACGTCAGCTGTCAAAACCAGTGTTGCCAAAACCAAACCAGCTAAAAAATCACCCGTTATAAAAGTTAACTATGCATTTTTCTATGCCATGGCCGACTTACATAGGTTTAGGTAGTTAGTTTTAAGTAGGGACAGTCAGGGTGGCACCAAAAAAAAAAAAAAAAAAAAAAAAAAAAAAAAAAAAAAACACAAAAAATATAAAACCAATAAAAACACAAAAAAAAAAAAAAAAAAAAAACCCGAAAATGCTTGCTGTGGCTGTTCTAGTTTGTAAGTAGCTTTAAGTAGTTTTATAGTAGTTTTAATTAGTTTAATTAGTTTTAATTAGTTTTAATTAGTTTTAATTTAGTTTTATTTAGTTTGTAAGTTTTATATAAAACAAAAAAATAAAGATAAAGATACCGAGTTTTTTATAAATTCTTCTCGGTGAAAAATAAAACCGACATGGATTCTAGTTTTAAGATAGTTCTTAGGCCGAAAGGCATTAGCATTAAGTTATTAGTTTAACTTAGAGCGCCCGAATGGGGCCAGTAAGTTAGTTGTAAGATATTGATAAGTAGGCTAGTTTTTATGAATTTTTGTCTAGCTTTAAGATAGTTTTAAGAAAATGGAAAAATAAAAATGAATTTATATAAAAAAAAAAAAGAGTGATGGACTCTTACGCAGGAGTTCCATGTTCGATTCCTAGACGGGTAAGAAAAATCTTTGTGTTTTATAATTATTTCAATTCATTAATTTACAAATAATTGAAAACAAATAATAGTTTCAGGTTTAACAAACATAAAATGCGGTAAAAATCACTCAAAAGAAATTTAAAGTAAAAAGAATTATATTTTGTTCCCCCATTTTCCTACAACCTCTGTAAGAGCTGTATTGTCGGCTTCTAATAGCTATTATAAGACTTTCTATTACACTTGCGTGTTTACTTTTATAGAAACATTTCTGAAGCTATCTCTGTCAATACCATAATTTCACTAAGATTTCGAATAGCGCTCGTTAAAACTTCTTATGGATCGTATAGAATTTGAAGCTTTTAAAAGATCTGCGTACGGGACCTCCAAGAAGATTTTCCGAAATCATTTTCGAAGTTCTATAATATTCTCCTTTTTATGCTTCACGAAATTTTACAAATGTCTTAAGGAAATCAGAAAGCCTATTCAGTTAGGCCGAACCGAAGCTGAAATGTTAGTTGGGACTCCTCCCGTAAATCTGGGAACGACGCTTCGGTATAAGTATGATTTCTTTTTTTAAATGTCCCTTTTCAATGGCGACTGTAAACATACTTACCTACAAACTTTCAAAGGAAACACACTGGGCAGTATTGTAGCATCTTTTGTAGGGAAGGACGTGAAAAAATACATTAAAAGCTTTTTCCTATCTTTAATATTTTTAAGGATTTTCTACTTATTAAAGCTATGAAGTAGGTACAAAAAAACATGAACTCAAATTGTTTTTACATTTGTTTATAAGTTCCCATGTAATAGTTGATATTTTTTTAATAAATCTAACTGTTGTCTTAATGACAGTTTTTTAAGACCTTAATTTGGATGATCTTTGCAGTATTTCTTGAGTAATTGATTTATTAGTGAAGCCATGTCGATCAATTTTTTAATTTTAATCCATTTTACTATAGCAACAAATCAATTAAATAACCTGTATAGCACCCCTGTTGTTAGATTAATGATAAAACATAGTATAGCATCATTTTAGAAGAGGAATGAGGCAATAAATATGCGTTTTTATTTTTTCAAAAATTATAAAATTTTTCATTAAACTTTTGAATTTAGAATAAAACATATCGAATCGAGGGGGGCTTTTTCACCCTTTTAGTATGAACATTGTTGCCCCTCCTCAATTATTTTTGTTTACACAATATAGCCCGTTATGTCAGCTTTCCTTCAAGACCTTAACCTTGAAGATCCAATCAGTAGAACGGGAGCTATAATTTCTTAATGCCATCCATATCAATTTCTAATAAAAAATTCCATGTAGATAACGTGATCTTCTCGCTGGTGGATGGTCGTGGGCAATGGTCCAGGTCCAAGAAGGTAATTTCAATGCAATTGTTTTTATTTTTCGATCAATTTAAGATCAAGATTGTGTCGCTTATATACCACGTAGGATAATAAATGAGATAGCAAAATATCCATAATTCTATTTATATGTGAAATTTAAAAAAAACAACAAGAAAATTATTCATCAATGCAGTAAAGAGATAAGCGCTCTAATATTGCCTTATCTCCGTCCAACGGTATTCTAGGACTCTCATATTTTTAATTCATATTTAAATCAATAATTTCTATCATCCGTCCAAATTTTAATTTTCTGGCCCTTACCCTTAAAAAGATAAAAATAAAATACTTCACAAATTCAAACTTTTCCATTCATTTTCATTATACCGCAGCTATACGATTTTTAAACGAATAACGTGCGAACACCCGATATTTGTTTGGTAAAAACCGAATGCGATAAAAAAAAACATGCGGTGCATTAGCGTGTGACCAGGCCAAAATGTCACAATACACGACAAATGGTTTGTTAACAAAAGTAATATAGATTTTCCTCTTGAAATTAAGTGGTTAATCTCCCTTGGCAAAAAATTCTCGTTGCCTTTTGACAAGAATACAGCATTTCCTCTTTTTCAATTAATTGCGGATGGAGAAGAAGTGATAAGAAATGGGAAAGATGAGATGGGGCAAGAGTTCACAAGAGCGAAATACAGCAACATGCTTCACTCTTTTCAACGTCATCAAAGCAACGATAGATTTGCCAAATACATTCTCAAAGTTCACAAAGACACTAATGATTTTCTTAGAAAACAAACAAATATTATTATTGTGTCGGCGGATAAAGGTCACACAACAGTAGCAATGAATAGCGACGATTACGATACAAAAATGAAAGAACTACTGTCTGATCGCTGTGTTTATCGTCTTACACGGGGAAGCCCCCTTTCTTTGCTACAAAGCAAAAATAAATGAACTTGTGAAATGGCTAAACACAAGCAAGTTTTTTGACGATAGACAAAAGACAGTGATGATGACAAATCGCTGGCAGAATATTTAAAGGTTGTATGTCATAGAAACTACCAAAAATTAGTTTTATACATTAAAATTTTCGAAGAAGAAGAATAAAAACAAACAATAACGGCCAATTTCTTCAGAGAGTCCTAACGTCAGTACCGGGTACCGGTATAAATCCTAAATTTAGTACTCTTATTTCTTTATACTCACAAGTATGAATAAATGAGAGATAATAATTTGAGTATCAACTTTAGGACTAGGACCGGTACTAACGTTAGAACTCTGTGAAGAAATTGGCTGTAAGAGAATTATTATTTTTGTTTTTGTGGACTGTATTGAAATAAATTCATGTTTAAGTTTTTTATGACCTTTAGTCCAATTGCGTTTCGCCCAGGCAAGACAGTTGGGCTCATCAGCTAGATGCTGTCGTTACCCTTCTAAGACGCAATATTTTTGACGATGATTATCGACACTAATTATATTTGCAGCATAAAAACACTGCAAATAATAATCTAGGGGAATTTGATAGAAAATAAAATTTTTCGTAATTTTGGCGACTTTCAGATAGGATCAAAAAGAAAAATTAAAAAAAAATGCCTGGCAACGCTACAGACAAAAAAGAGACCGAAATAAATAATAAATAAAAAAAATATAATAAATAATAAATGCTATAAGTTTCTATGTTCAACTAAGAACCTTTTACGAACTTTTTGTAATTTTTGTAATACAAACATTCAACGCAATTTAAGTTACATAGAACTATATAAATGGTACCAAATCGCTCTAAATGGAACCTTTTTGCATTGAATACCCTTTTGAGTAGCAAAAGGTCCTACGTCCATACAAAAACTATTTATTTCATATAATTTCTAGTACTATAAGATTCTATGTTAAACATAGAACCTTTTTCCGAATAATATTCAATTTCATGATATTAAAATGCTTGTTAAACACTTTAAAGTCATTAAATTAACAACTTTTTTAATAGGTTCATGGCTTATACGTGGTTCTTTATCAGATTACATCAAAACTTAACTGATACGTAACTGTTTAATACAAAAACAGTTTTTCAAAACTTTGAGAACGATTTTCTCGCAATAATATTTTTTACATACAGCCTTTATAGAGCGGGAGGCGGCAATACAAAAATATTGCATTAGGTTGCCACTAGGTGATATAGAATAACTTGGTCGTCCACCCTGTATCCTGGTCAGACCGACTGGCCGACCAAAAGAAGTGGTCATATTTTAGGGGTGCTACCACTCATCGAGGTAAAGAAAATTTTACTTACATAGCGTTTTGTCTTCGTTAGGTGATATAAAAAAGCTTGGTCGTCCAGCCCATACCCTGGTCAGATCGGCTGGCCGACCAAAAGAAGTGGTCACTTTTTAGGGGTGCTACCACCCATCGATTAAAGGATGAAACCTACATCAAATTAAAGGGGCAACTTTCACCTATCAGAATTTCAAGGTCGTCCGGGGCATAGCTTGGTCACTTTCTCTGGCCGACCAGATTTATGCATTTATCTAAGATTATGCGATACTCACTTGTACACATTAATTATATACTGAATGTCCAAACCTAATGCTTCAAACTTTAATTGGTGAAAGACCAGGCCATGACCTGTCAGAATTCTATAACTAGTCCATACTAAATCCTAACCAGTTGGTAGAAATACCTAAATAAACTGCAATTATGATCAAAGCTAATTTTTAACTTATATTTTTGGAGTTGAATGATAAACAAAAATTCCATTACGCAATAATTGCTAGGTCTTTTAAAAACTTGCCCTATTTTTTCAGTTTCTTAAAAGATATAAAACTTACCACAAGCAGTCTTAAGTCGAAAGTTATAGCCATTTTTATCTATTAAGAAAGAGTTCTGAAACACCAAATTTTCACATAGCATCATGAAAGGAGAATGAGCAAATTGGCCAATATGCTCAACACAATTGTCATTACATTTTTGAAAAGGCTATTGTTAGGACATCATTTCATTATAAGGCCGTTAAGCTCTTAACCATGGGATTCGCGAGATATTTGGCTTCAAAGCACCGAAAAGAACAATAATGCCAATCCGCATTTGGACATTGTCCAACAACAATAAACTGGTATAATTCCGTAATTGTTGTTGTATTTAACATGCTACTTTTCCTAAGCGAAGTTAAAAAATGCTCTAAGAAAAGGGCTATTGTCATTAAGCTGTAAATCATTGGGCTCAAGAGATTTTTGGCAAAAACGATTTATAGAACAATAATGCAGTTCCGCATTTGGAGCTGGTCTTCCAAGTCCACAGTAATGTGTCGTTCATCGTTGAAAAGGTTATTGCATGTACTTCATTTTGTTATATTGTCGTTAAGCTGTAGATATTTGGCATACAAAAAAATGCAAATACAAAAATAATGCAATTCTGCATTGGGTGCTGCACTACCTAACCTACTCAACACGAATGTGTCATACATGGTTGAAAAGGTTATTATAATATCTTCATTTTACTATGTGGCCATTAAGCTCTTAACCATGGGTTTCGAAACTTATTTAGCTTAGTGTGGATGGAATAAGTTTTGAAAGGGAGGCCGCTTTGGATCATCACACACTGCGTCAATTTTTAATTAATTAAAACCAATACCATCCATACCAAGCTAAATACCTTTCGAAACCCATGGTTAAGATCTTAAAGGCCACATAATAAAATGAAGATATCATTATAACCGTTTTCAACCATGTATGACACATTCGTGTTGAGTAGGTTAGGTAGTGCAGCACCCAATGCAAAATTGCCTCCTTTGATGCCAAATATCTCTCGAACCCCTTGGTTTACAATTTAACGGCTATATAACAAAATTAAGTACATGCAATAACCTCTTCAAAAATATAGCACACATTACTGTTGACTTGGGAGACTGGCTTTCAATGCAGAATTGCATTTTTTTTTAAATATTGCGTTTTTGTCAAATATCTCTCGAACGACACCACTTTCACCTTAACATTCACGAAAGATAATAAAGTACTCGCAATAACCTTTTCAATGAAGTATGACACATTTCTGTTGAGTTGGCAGGCCAGTGCCAATGTAGAATTGCATTATTATTTTATTCGACTTTTTGGATGCCAAATATCTCTTGAACCCCATGGTCTACAGTTTAACGGTTACCTACAAAAATAAAGTGTATGCTATAACCTTTCCAACGATGCACAACACATTGATGTTGAGCAGGAAGACAATGTCCAAATGCGGCGTTGCATTATTTTTCTTTGCCGTGCTTTGAAGTCGAATATCTCGCGAGCCCCATGGTTTAGAGCTTAACGGCCATTTAATGAAATGATGTCCTAACAATAGCCTTTTCAAAAATGTAATGACAATTGTGTTGAGCATATTGGCCAATTTGCTCATTCTCCTTTCATGATGCTATGTGAAAATTTGGTGTTTCAGAACTCTTTCTTAATAGATTAAAATGGCTATAACTTTCGACTTAAGACTGCTTGTGGTAAGTTTCATATCTTTTAAGAAACTGAAAAAATAGGGCAAGTTTTTAAAAGACCTAGCAATTATTGCGTAAAGGAATTTTTGTTTATCATTCAACTCCAAAAATATAAGTTAAAAATTAGCTTTGATCATAATTGCAGTTTATTTAGGTATTTCAACCAACTGGTTAGGATTTAGTATGGACAAGTTATAGAATTCTGACAGGTCATGGCCTGGTCTTTCACCAATTAAAGTTTGAAGCATTAGGTTTGGACATTCAGTATATAATTAATGTGTACAAGTGAGTATCGCATAATCTTAGATAAATGCATAAATCTGGTCGGCCAGAGAAAGTGACCAAGCTATGCCCCGGACGACCTTGAAATTCTGATAGGTGAAAGTTGCCCCTTTAATTTGATGTAGGTTTCATCCTTTAATCGATGGGTGGTAGCACCCTAAAAAGTGACCACTTCTTTTGGTCGGCCAGCCGATCTGACCAGGGTATGGGCTGGACGACCAAGCTTTTTTATATCACCTAACGAAGACAAAACGCTATGTAAGTAAAATTTTCTTTACCTCGATGGGTGGTAGCACCCCTAAAATATGACCACTTCTTTTGGTCGGCCACCCGGTCTGACCAGGATACAGGGCGGACGACCAAGTTTTTCTATATCACCTAGTGGCAACCTAATGCAATATAACCAAATTTTTCTTTACCTCGATGGGTGGGAATTTTGTATTGCCGCCTCCCGGTCTATTAAGTATTCAGCCAGCGGAATACCTTCGATATGTGGAAAAGTCCAAAAATCTGGTTCTTGAGCCAAATGACGTTTTAGTTTCATACGATGTTGTATTATTGTTTACTAACCCCGAGGCCACACGGGCAAGTACTGGCAAGCAAGTTGCATAACATACACATTTGTTCACTAACACATACAAACCCAAGCAACTTGCTCATCAACTGGCATGGAGTTTTGAAGCAAGTAGTGAAACAAGTTGAGAAGCAAGTTGGGAGACAAGCAGTGCTGACATTAAATTTTTTTTCAGAAATCTGCAATTATGACGAAAAAAATCTGCAATGCAGATTTCTAAAGAAAAATATGTCTTCATAAATAAAGTTTTTTTTATAAAAATGTTAAAATAAAATAACATAAATTAACTCAATTAATAAAAATAACATTGCTTTTTTATTTTATGT
Organism: Dasysyrphus tricinctus; assembly: GCA_963921185.1. Taxonomy (NCBI): domain Eukaryota; kingdom Metazoa; phylum Arthropoda; class Insecta; order Diptera; family Syrphidae; genus Dasysyrphus; species Dasysyrphus tricinctus. The sequence continues at coordinate 88,236,998 of OY992531.1, forward strand.
ACTCGTGCACAGCAGAGTTTCCTAAATACTTAAAGCATTTCATATTTTACTTTAAAGTCAGTGCAGTTGTAGTGATTTTAATTTATGGAATAGAACTTTATATAAAGATGACTGCATACAGCAAAATTATTGAGGATTTTTAAAGAGAAAAAAGAAGAACAAAATATTAAAGTAGGTACGAGTGCAGACATAATCTGTGGTGCAGATTTTTGATTTTCAAAAGTCCTTTGACGAGGTGAAAATCTGCAAAATGCAGATAAATCTGCACTAATGGCAACGCTGGAGACAAGCAAGTGGAATGCAAATTACGGATTTGATTGACAAGCAGTGTATGTAGCCAACTTGCTTGCCAGTACTTGCCCGTGTTGCCCTTGCCTCTGGGTAATATCCCAGTTCAACTAGCAAGAGGTATCTATAATACAGTGTGTTTCTTTATTCATTCCAGAATAGGAATAGAAAAGATGGAATAGATGAAATATTTATCCAGAATATCCAGAATGGAATGAATAAAGAAACAAAACTGGAAGCAAAAGGAATAGAAAGCAGTTGTTCGTTGATATGTCAAAACAATTGAGTTCAAATATATTTTTGTTTTACGTAATTATTTATTGCTGAAATGCAAAATGAGTACAAAATAACATTAAATGCATAGCAAATGTGGTCCGAGACGTGTTTTTGTTATTTTAAAGTGAATAACGCCCGTGCGTATCTACCATAAATGAAAATGTTCCTAGGTAAAATTCACCTAGGTACAGTGTTGCCAGAAAAGACTATTTATCGCCAATTAGGTTAATCGAACTTTTTATTCGCTTTTTCATATTGTGCTGTATCCCAATTTGGGCTATTCGGGCTTTCTTTTGGGCGATTAATGGCCAATTAGTTTTTTTCTAAACTCCTTCTAAATTTTGCCAGATATTTAAAATTCTTCAGTTTCACCATGTAGAAAAGGGATATTTTAGGGACATTTTAATTTAACTCAGTTTGCCTCACATCCCTGATGGATACAAAAAAAAAAGTTGTTTCCCTCGCACATGCGAAGTGTATGAAAAAAAAGTGAAAAAGCATTTTGGATAATGGGATAGTTATTCTGACAGCAAAATATCAGCTGTTGTTGACTGGAGTGGTAAATGATACAAAAACGAGTTTTAAGTTTACAAGGGCATTTAAAATCTTCTTTGATTTAAAAGCATTTAGTGAAATCAAAAAACATCATTTAAAAGCTAAATGGCTTTTAAAATGATTAAAAGTATTTCGTGACATTGGCCATGGCTCCTTCAAAAATTGAGAACTTTTGATCTGACTAAACATTTTTGAAAAGTTTATCATTTCAATATTTCTTTTTGCTTATTACCCCTTATAGTGCAGGCTTGTCTATTAACATATTTTTACTCGAAAAAACGAAAAAATTTTAAGAGCAGTTTAACGATTGAAAATGGTGAAGAGGGTTATAAGGAATGTAAGAAAAATCTATTTCCCAGAAGCGGAGTTGGAGGGGGGATTTGGGGGGTAAAAAAGAGGGGTGAAATTGTATTATTGCGTTTTCCGACTAAAGTTGACCCCAAAATGAAAAGTTTTCAATAGAAATGTTGTAGATCACGCAAAAATCTACAACTTTTATTAATATCATTTTTTAACATAACATCAAAATTTCCGAGATATTGGTGAAAAACCATAGTTTTTTGTATTTTGTTTTTTATTTTTCATTTTCTCAAAAATAGTTAAATTTAAATGAAACTTTGTGAAAATATATCTTGTTGTGTCCTTAATAACGACAATTTTTTTCAAGCGAAACCATTGATTAGTTTTTGAGATATTCGATTTTGTTTGCAAAAAAATACTTTTTTTCAAATGAAAAATGTACTTCAGAAAATCATCGTACAGAGTTCATTCAAGGAACATTTGTTTTGGTTTTAGATTTACTTTTATATTATAAGTGGGTGGATGCCACGCCCCCTGAATAGAAAATTGCAGTTTATCGACGATTTTTTCCTTTGTTTGCACTACAAGGCCTACCGTTGTGCGAAATTTCAAGTTTCTACGATGTCGGGAAGTGCTCCATAATTTTGATGATCTGTCAGTGAGTCAGTGAATCAATCAGTCAGTTACGGTCTTTGCGATTTTTGAATTCCTATATCTCCGGAATCGCTGATAACAAAGAGTTGAAATTTGGTGAGTCTCCTGTGTTTGATCAGCTCAGCAAATACTGCGAATTTGAAGTTTCTGACTTTATTGGTACTGAAGCTAGAGGGGGTTGAAAATCGCCTGAGTTTGTTCCAGTAAAAAGGGTGAAGTGCCGCGAGCATTTGCAGAGCAAACAAAATTGATCGCATGCGCTTGATAGGAAATAATATAATGTGGATGGATGAAAATACCTTTACGAGGTCTGAAATTTTCAGTTTTTACTTCTCTGGAAAAAGGCGATTTTAGTGCAATTAAAACTTTTTCCGTCAAAATATAGTCTGTCCCCCAACTGTCAAGCCATCAACAGTCAAATTATATTAAAGGACCGCTACAATGTTAATGGAATAAAAACCCACTAAAAATTCTGAAATTTTTGAAGGTTTTTTACTTCTCCGGGAAAAAGTGATTTAGGGTACTTGTTTGACATTTGGATCAAATTAGCTTTTTCCGTAAAAATATAGTTGTCAAATGTCAAACAAGTGTCCTTAATCATTTTTTCCCGGAGAAGTGTAAGAAATCTTCAAAAGATATCAAATTTCATTGAGGGGTGGATGTGTTGTCGATGGATTAAAAAAAACACTGCCAATATCAGAAATGTTCACAGTTTTCTACTGCTCCCAAAATCCAATTAAAGCCAACTCTGTTTGCTGATTCCAACTCGAGTTAACTCGATTTGAGGATCAATTTAAATTTTGTATTGAACAAATATTTTCCGTATATGTATGTGGTCCTTTTGTACGTCACTGACTGATTTAAAACAGCTGTTCTATTTATTCTATTCTCATTCCATGTCATCATTTTCTGTACGCATTTTATATTTTATTTCAGTCGTGCGTCCTCACAACGTCTTAATAATGGAAAGAATGTAACAGCGAGATGATTTTTGTTTATAAAAAGCGAAATGTATATAAAACGTCACAATTTGTCCGGAAAAATAATGCTTCGAGCATTCTTTTTTCGCGCAAAACATAGTGGATACTTTCATTTACCTGTCAAATTTTGCGCTGGAGCTGCGTACCGCTTGGAAAAAAATCCCAGATAAAATTTGTCCTGGGAAACATTTAATATGGGATATAAATTTTGTCTCGATCTGCGTACTAGGCTTAACCAACAAAATTAAAGTTGAGAAAAACTTTCATTAAATCAAAAGAGGTTTGTAAAATATTTAATTCAAATACATAATAATAATTTAAAGCTTTGTGAAAGAGCGAAAAGTTGCATTTCTCATTGCTGTTGAAGGAGGGTTGGGTACGGGAGCCCGTTTTTGAGAATCCTGTTTTTTAAAATCCCGCCTTTAAAATCCCGTTTTTCTTTATACCGTTTTTTAAAATCCCGCTTTTTTAAAATCCTGCTTTTAAAATCCCGATTTTCAAAATACCGTTTTTTAAATTCCCGTTTTTATAATCCCGCTTTTCGAATCAACACAAGGTGTTTTATTTTAAAAATCGCGCGATTTTTAAAATAAAACGCCTTGTGTTGATTCGAAAAGTGGATCTAAATATATACTGCAGCCAAATGCTCTGGATGGTGGGGTGACATAAAGTGTAAAGTTCATGGGCGTCAAGTCTTAAGAAAAGAGAAACAAAGCAAACAAATATTTGATCAACAATTTTTATTGATTAACGAAAACAACAAAGCAACAAATAAAGAACATAAAACATAACAAAAAAGTGATTTCAAAAAAGAACATAAATATTTTACAAATAAGAAGAGACTACACTAAAGTTTGATATTGTGAGCTATACGGCGCTGGAAATCCGTTTTACTTATTGCTTTTCTATTTTTCATAATTTTTGATATTGCTCTTGATTTTAAAATATTAGTTTTTTGAAAAATTTGTCGTCTCCATTTTTTATTTTTTCTCTATCTGATTGAACAACAATATTTTCTCATTTTAAATCTTCAATGAGTTTATATAAACCTACACTTTTGCGTCCAACTTATACCTTCAATCTTCGATGCCATGCTTCAGCATTATTTTGAGTTCGTGGAAACTGTTGTATTGCACTGTCTGAAACAGACCAAAAGTCAGGAGAGTATTGAATAACTCTACTCCCATTACGAATATAGCTTATTTTGAACCCCTCAGCAAATGTTAATGCATCTTCGTCATCATTCAAGTAATCTTGCAATGCGTCAAAATAGGAAGAGACCTCTTCGGGTGGTACAAACGCCAAACTCTTAATCATAATCATATAGGAGTACAATACCTAGTGAGTTATACATATGTATCTAATTACGAAACGGGCTAAGCGTGATTAAACGGGATTTTAAGAAGCGGGCTTTACAGAGACGGGATTTTATTTAAGCGGGATTATTAAAAGCGGGTTTTCAAAAAAACAGTATTTTCGAAACGGGATTTCAAACATTTTTTTTTCGGGATTTTGAGAAACGGGATTTTGAAATACGGGCTTCCGTTACGCTCCCGTTGAAGGATGATTATTTAACTGTCTTTTTTTAAAGAAATTTTTAAATTTAAAATTTAATTTGCTCATTTCTGTGGATCATTTATGAGTGGGGCTATTTTCGACTGCAAGATTTCTTAAATTGGGCTCCACTCCTCCCGTAAATCTGGGAACGACGCTTCGGTATAAGTATGATTTCTTTTTTTAAATGTCCCTTTTCAATGGCGACTGTAAACATACTTACCTACAAACTTTCAAAGGAAACAAACTGGGCAGTATTGTAGCATCTTTTGTAGGGAAGGACGTGAAAAAATACATTAAAAGCTTTTTCCTATCTTTAATATTTTTAAGGATTTTCTACTTATTAAAGCTATGAAGTAGGTACAAAAAAACATGAACTCAAATTGTTTTTACATTTGTTTATAAGTTCCCATGTAATAGTTGATATTTTTTTAATAAATCTAACTGTTGTCTTAATGACAGTTTTTTAAGACCTTAATTTGGATGATCTTTGCAGTATTTCTTGAGTAATTGATTTATTAGTGAAGCCATGTCGATCAATTTTTTAATTTTAATCCATTTTACTATAGCAACAAATCAATTAAATAACCTGTATAGCACCCCTGTTGTTAGATTAATGATAAAACATAGTATAGCATCATTTTAGAAGAGGAATGAGGCAATAAATATGCGTTTTTATTTTTTCAAAAATTATAAAATTTTTCATTAAACTTTTGAATTTAGAATAAAACATATCGAATCGAGGGGGGCTTTTTCACCCTTTTAGTATGAACATTGTTGCCCCTCCTCAATTATTTTTTTTTACACAATATAGCCCGTTATGTCAGCTTTCCTTCAAGACCTTAACCTTGAAGATCCAATCAGTAGAACGGGAGCTATAATTTCTTAATGCCATCCATATCAATTTTTAATAAAAAATTCCATGTAGATAACGTGATCTTCTCGCTGGTGGATGGTCGTGGGCAGGTCCAAGAAGGTAATTTCAATGCAATTGTTTTTATTTTTCGATCAATTTAAGATCAAGATTGTGTCGCTTATATACCACGTAGGATAATAAATGAGATAGCAAAATATCCATAATTCTATTTATATGTGAAATTTAAAAAAAACAACAAGAAAATTATTCATCAATGCAGTAAAGAGATAAGCGCTCTAATATTGCCTTATCTCCGTCCAACGGTATTCTAGGACTCTCATATTTTTAATTCATATTTAAATCAATAATTTCTATCATCCGTCCAAATTTTAATTTTCTGGCCCTTACCCTTAAAAAGATAAAAATAAAATACTTCACAAATTCAAACTTTTCCATTCATTTTCATTATACCGCAGCTATACGATTTTTAAACGAATAACGTGCGAACACCCGATATTTGTTTGGTAAAAACCGAATGCGATAAAAAAAACATGCGGTGCATTAGCGTGTGACCAGGCCAAAATGTCACAATACACGACAAATGGTTTGTTAACAAAAGTAATATAGATTTTCCTCTTGAAATTAAGTGGTTAATCTCCCTTGGCAAAAAATTCTCGTTGCCTTTTGACAAGAATACAGCATTTCCTCTTTTTCAATTAATTGCGGATGGAGAAGAAGTGATAAGAAATGGGAAAGATGAGATGGAGCAAGAGTTCACAAGAGCGAAATACAGCAACATGCTTCACTCTTTTCAACGTCATCAAAGCAACGATAGATTTGCCAAATACATTCTCAAAGTTCACAAAGACACTAATGATTTTCTTAGAAAACAAACAAATATTATTATTGTGTCGGCGGATAAAGGTCACACAACAGTAGCAATGAATAGCGACGATTACGATACAAAAATGAAAGAACTACTGTCTGATCGCTGTGTTTATCGTCTTACACGGGGAAGCCCCCTTTCTTTGCTACAAAGCAAAAATAAATGAACTTGTGAAATGGCTAAACACAAGCAAGTTTTTTGACGATAGACAAAAGACAGTGATGATGACAAATCGCTGGCAGAATATTTAAAGGTTGTATGTCATAGAAACTACCAAAAATTAGTTTTATACATTAAAATTTTCGAAGAAGAAGAATAAAAACAAACAATAACGGCCAATTTCTTCAGAGAGTCCTAACGTCAGTACCGGGTACCGGTATAAATCCTAAATTTAGTACTCTTATTTCTTTATACTCACAAGTATGAATAAATGAGAGATAATAATTTGAGTATCAACTTTAGGACTAGGACCGGTACTAACGTTAGAACTCTGTGAAGAAATTGGCTGTAAGAGAATTATTATTTTTGTTTTTGTGGACTGTATTGAAATAAATTCATGTTTAAGTTTTTTATGACCTTTAGTCCAATTGCGTTTCGCCCAGGCAAGACAGTTGGGCTCATCAGCTAGATGCTGTCGTTACCCTTCTAAGACGCAATATTTTTGACGATGATTATCGACACTAATTATATTTGCAGCATAAAAACACTGCAAATAATAATCTAGGGGAATTTGATAGAAAATAAAATTTTTCGTAATTTTGGCGACTTTCAGATAGGATCAAAAAGAAAAATTAAAAAAAAATGCCTGGCAACGCTACAGACAAAAAAGAGACCGAAATAAATAATAAATAAAAAAAATATAATAAATAATAAATGCTATAAGTTTCTATGTTCAACTAAGAACCTTTTACGAACTTTTTGTAATTTTTGTAATACAAACATTCAACGCAATTTAAGTTACATAGAACTATATAAATGGTACCAAATCGCTCTAAATGGAACCTTTTTGCATTGAATACCCTTTTGAGTAGCAAAAGGTCCTACGTCCATACAAAAACTATTTATTTCATATAATTTCTAGTACTATAAGATTCTATGTTAAACATAGAACCTTTTTCCGAATAATATTCAATTTCATGATATTAAAATGCTTGTTAAACACTTTAAAGTCATTAAATTAACAACTTTTTTAATAGGTTCATGGCTTATACGTGGTTCTTTATCAGATTACATCAAAACTTAACTGATACGTAACTGTTTAATACAAAAACAGTTTTTCAAAACTTTGAGAACGATTTTCTCGCAATAATATTTTTTACATACAGCCTTTATAGAGCGGGAGGCGGCAATACAAAAATATTGCATTAGGTTGCCACTAGGTGATATAGAATAACTTGGTCGTCCACCCTGTATCCTGGTCAGACCGACTGGCCGACCAAAAGAAGTGGTCATATTTTAGGGGTGCTACCACTCATCGAGGTAAAGAAAATTTTACTTACATAGCGTTTTGTCTTCGTTAGGTGATATAAAAAAGCTTGGTCGTCCAGCCCATACCCTGGTCAGATCGGCTGGCCGACCAAAAGAAGTGGTCACTTTTTAGGGGTGCTACCACCCATCGATTAAAGGATGAAACCTACATCAAATTAAAGGGGCAACTTTCACCTATCAGAATTTCAATGTCGTCCGGGGCATAGCTTGGTCACTTTCTCTGGCCGACCAGATTTATGCATTTATCTAAGATTATGCGATACTCACTTGTACACATTAATTATATACTGAATGTCCAAACCTAATGCTTCAAACTTTAATTGGTGAAAGACCAGGCCATGACCTGTCAGAATTCTATAACTAGTCCATACTAAATCCTAACCAGTTGGTAGAAATACCTAAATAAACTGCAATTATGATCAAAGCTAATTTTTAACTTATATTTTTGGAGTTGAATGATAAACAAAAATTCCATTACGCAATAATTGCTAGGTCTTTTAAAAACTTGCCCTATTTTTTCAGTTTCTTAAAAGATATAAAACTTACCACAAGCAGTCTTAAGTCGAAAGTTATAGCCATTTTTATCTATTAAGAAAGAGTTCTGAAACACCAAATTTTCACATAGCATCATGAAAGGAGAATGAGCAAATTGGCCAATATGCTCAACACAATTGTCATTACATTTTTGAAAAGGCTATTGTTAGGACATCATTTCATTATAAGGCCGTTAAGCTCTTAACCATGGGATTCGCGAGATATTTGGCTTCAAAGCACCGAAAAGAACAATAATGCCAATCCGCATTTGGACATTGTCCAACAACAATAAACTGGTATAATTCCGTAATTGTTGTTGTATTTAACATGCTACTTTTCCTAAGCGAAGTTAAAAAATGCTCTAAGAAAAGGGCTATTGTCATTAAGCTGTAAATCATTGGGCTCAAGAGATTTTTGGCAAAAACGATTTATAGAACAATAATGCAGTTCCGCATTTGGAGCTGGTCTTCCAAGTCCACAGTAATGTGTCGTTCATCGTTGAAAAGGTTATTGCATGTACTTCATTTTGTTATATTGTCGTTAAGCTGTAGATATTTGGCATACAAAAAAATGCAAATACAAAAATAATGCAATTCTGCATTGGGTGCTGCACTACCTAACCTACTCAACACGAATGTGTCATACATGGTTGAAAAGGTTATTATAATATCTTCATTTTACTATGTGGCCATTAAGCTCTTAACCATGGGTTTCGAAACTTATTTAGCTTAGTGTGGATGGAATAAGTTTTGAAAGGGAGGCCGCTTTGGATCATCACACACTGCGTCAATTTTTAATTAATTAAAACCAATACCATCCATACCAAGCTAAATACCTTTCGAAACCCATGGTTAAGATCTTAAAGGCCACATAATAAAATGAAGATATCATTATAACCGTTTTCAACCATGTATGACACATTCGTGTTGAGTAGGTTAGGTAGTGCAGCACCCAATGCAAAATTGCCTCCTTTGATGCCAAATATCTCTCGAACCCCTTGGTTTACAATTTAACGGCTATATAACAAAATTAAGTACATGCAATAACCTCTTCAAAAATATAGCACACATTACTGTTGACTTGGGAGACTGGCTTTCAATGCAGAATTGCATTTTTTTTTAAATATTGCGTTTTTGTCAAATATCTCTCGAATGACACCACTTTCACCTTAACATTCACGAAAGATAATAAAGTACTCGCAATAACCTTTTCAATGAAGTATGACACATTTCTGTTGAGTTGGCAGGCCAGTGCCAATGTAGAATTGCATTATTATTTTATTCGACTTTTTGGATGCCAAATATCTCTTGAACCCCATGGTCTACAGTTTAACGGTTACCTACAAAAATAAAGTGTATGCTATAACCTTTCCAACGATGCACAACACATTGATGTTGAGCAGGAAGACAATGTCCAAATGCGGCGTTGCATTATTTTTCTTTGCCGTGCTTTGAAGTCGAATATCTCGCGAGCCCCATGGTTTAGAGCTTAACGGCCATTTAATGAAATGATGTCCTAACAATAGCCTTTTCAAAAATGTAATGACAATTGTGTTGAGCATATTGGCCAATTTGCTCATTCTCCTTTCATGATGCTATGTGAAAATTTGGTGTTTCAGAACTCTTTCTTAATAGATTAAAATGGCTATAACTTTCGACTTAAGACTGCTTGTGGTAAGTTTCATATCTTTTAAGAAACTGAAAAAATAGGGCAAGTTTTTAAAAGACCTAGCAATTATTGCGTAAAGGAATTTTTGTTTATCATTCAACTCCAAAAATATAAGTTAAAAATTAGCTTTGATCATAATTGCAGTTTATTTAGGTATTTCAACCAACTGGTTAGGATTTAGTATGGACAAGTTATAGAATTCTGACAGGTCATGGCCTGGTCTTTCACCAATTAAAGTTTGAAGCATTAGGTTTGGACATTCAGTATATAATTAATGTGTACAAGTGAGTATCGCATAATCTTAGATAAATGCATAAATCTGGTCGGCCAGAGAAAGTGACCAAGCTATGCCCCGGACGACCTTGAAATTCTGATAGGTGAAAGTTGCCCCTTTAATTTGATGTAGGTTTCATCCTTTAATCGATGGGTGGTAGCACCCTAAAAAGTGACCACTTCTTTTGGTCGGCCAGCCGATCTGACCAGGGTATGGGCTGGACGACCAAGCTTTTTTATATCACCTAACGAAGACAAAACGCTATGTAAGTAAAATTTTCTTTACCTCGATGGGTGGTAGCACCCCTAAAATATGACCACTTCTTTTGGTCGGCCACCCGGTCTGACCAGGATACAGGGCGGACGACCAAGTTTTTCTATATCACCTAGTGGCAACCTAATGCAATATAACCAAATTTTTCTTTACCTCGATGGGTGGGAATTTTGTATTGCCGCCTCCCGGTCTATTAAGTATTCAGCCAGCGGAATACCTTCGATATGTGGAAAAGTCCAAAAATCTGGTTCTTGAGCCAAATGACGTTTTAGTTTCATACGATGTTGTATTATTGTTTACTAACCCCGAGGCCACACGGGCAAGTACTGGCAAGCAAGTTGCATAACATACACATTTGTTCACTAACACATACAAACCCAAGCAACTTGCTCATCAACTGGCATGGAGTTTTGAAGCAAGTAGTGAAACAAGTTGAGAAGCAAGTTGGGAGACAAGCAGTGCTGACATTAAATTTTTTTTCAGAAATCTGCAATTATGACGAAAAAAATCTGCAATGCAGATTTCTAAAGAAAAATATGTCTTCATAAATAAAGTTTTTTTATAAAAATGTTAAAATAAAATAACATAAATTAACTCAATTAATAAAAATAACATTGCTTTTTTATTTTATGTACTCGTGCACAGCAGAGTTTCCTAAATACTTAAAGCATTTCATATTTTACTTTAAAGTCAGTGCAGTTGTAGTGATTTTAATTTATGGAATAGAACTTTATATAAAGATGACTGCATACAGCAAAATTATTGAGGATTTTTAAAGAGAAAAAAGAAGAACAAAATATTAAAGTAGGTACGAGTGCAGACATAATCTGTGGTGCAGATTTTTGATTTTCAAAAGTCCTTTGACGAGGTGAAAATCTGCAAAATGCAGATAAATCTGCACTAATGGCAACGCTGGAGACAAGCAAGTGGAATGCAAATTACGGATTTGATTGACAAGCAGTGTATGTAGCCAACTTGCTTGCCAGTACTTGCCCGTGTTGCCCTTGCCTCTGGGTAATATCCCAGTTCAACTAGCAAGAGGTATCTATAATACAGTGTGTTTCTTTATTCATTCCAGAATAGGAATAGAAAAGATGGAATAGATGAAATATTTATCCAGAATATCCAGAATGGAATGAATAAAGAAACAAAACTGGAAGCAAAAGGAATAGAAAGCAGTTGTTCGTTGATATGTCAAAACAATTGAGTTCAAATATATTTTTGTTTTACGTAATTATTTATTGCTGAAATGCAAAATGAGTACAAAATAACATTAAATGCATAGCAAATGTGGTCCGAGACGTGTTTTTGTTATTTTAAAGTGAATAACGCCCGTGCGTATCTACCATAAATGAAAATGTTCCTAGGTAAAATTCACCTAGGTACAGTGTTGCCAGAAAAGACTATTTATCGCCAATTAGGTTAATCGAACTTTTTATTCGCTTTTTCATATTGTGCTGTATCCCAATTTGGGCTATTCGGGCTTTCTTTTGGGCGATTAATGGCCAATTAGTTTTTTTCTAAACTCCTTCTAAATTTTGCCAGATATTTAAAATTCTTCAGTTTCACCATGTAGAAAAGGGATATTTTAGGGACATTTTAATTTAACTCAGTTTGCCTCACATCCCTGATGGATACAAAAAAAAAAGTTGTTTCCCTCGCACATGCGAAGTGTATGAAAAAAAAGTGAAAAAGCATTTTGGATAATGGGATAGTTATTCTGACAGCAAAATATCAGCTGTTGTTGACTGGAGTGGTAAATGATACAAAAACGAGTTTTAAGTTTACAAGGGCATTTAAAATCTTCTTTGATTTAAAAGCATTTAGTGAAATCAAAAAACATCATTTAAAAGCTAAATGGCTTTTAAAATGATTAAAAGTATTTCGTGACATTGGCCATGGCTCCTTCAAAAATTGAGAACTTTTGATCTGACTAAACATTTTTGAAAAGTTTATCATTTCAATATTTCTTTTTGCTTATTACCCCTTATAGTGCAGGCTTGTCTATTAACATATTTTTACTCGAAAAAACGAAAAAATTTTAAGAGCAGTTTAACGATTGAAAATGGTGAAGAGGGTTATAAGGAATGTAAGAAAAATCTATTTCCCAGAAGCGGAGTTGGAGGGGGGATTTGGGGGGTAAAAAAGAGGGGTGAAATTGTATTATTGCGTTTTCCGACTAAAGTTGACCCCAAAATGAAAAGTTTTCAATAGAAATGTTGTAGATCACGCAAAAATCTACAACTTTTATTAATATCATTTTTTAACATAACATCAAAATTTCCGAGATATTGGTGAAAAACCATAGTTTTTTGTATTTTGTTTTTTATTTTTCATTTTCTCAAAAATAGTTAAATTTAAATGAAACTTTGTGAAAATATATCTTGTTGTGTCCTTAATAACGACAATTTTTTTCAAGCGAAACCATTGATTAGTTTTTGAGATATTCGATTTTGTTTGCAAAAAAATACTTTTTTTCAAATGAAAAATGTACTTCAGAAAATCATCGTACAGAGTTCATTCAAGGAACATTTGTTTTGGTTTTAGATTTACTTTTATATTATAAGTGGGTGGATGCCACGCCCCCTGAATAGAAAATTGCAGTTTATCGACGATTTTTTCCTTTGTTTGCACTACAAGGCCTACCGTTGTGCGAAATTTCAAGTTTCTACGATGTCGGGAAGTGCTCCATAATTTTGATGATCTGTCAGTGAGTCAGTGAATCAATCAGTCAGTTACGGTCTTTGCGATTTTTGAATTCCTATATCTCCGGAATCGCTGATAACAAAGAGTTGAAATTTGGTGAGTCTCCTGTGTTTGATCAGCTCAGCAAATACTGCGAATTTGAAGTTTCTGACTTTATTGGTACTGAAGCTAGAGGGGGTTGAAAATCGCCTGAGTTTGTTCCAGTAAAAAGGGTGAAGTGCCGCGAGCATTTGCAGAGCAAACAAAATTGATCGCATGCGCTTGATAGGAAATAATATAATGTGGATGGATGAAAATACCTTTACGAGGTCTGAAATTTTCAGTTTTTACTTCTCTGGAAAAAGGTGATTTTAGTGCAATTAAAACTTTTTCCGTCAAAATATAGTCTGTCCCCCAACTGTCAAGCCATCAACAGTCAAATTATATTAAAGGACCGCTACAATGTTAATGGAATAAAAACCCACTAAAAATTCTGAAATTTTTGAAGGTTTTTTACTTCTCCGGGAAAAAGTGATTTAGGGTACTTGTTTGACATTTGGATCAAATTAGCTTTTTCCGTAAAAATATAGTTGTCAAATGTCAAACAAGTGTCCTTAATCATTTTTTCCCGGAGAAGTGTAAGAAATCTTCAAAAGATATCAAATTTCATTGAGGGGTGGATGTGTTGTCGATGGATTAAAAAAAACACTGCCAATATCAGAAATGTTCACAGTTTTCTACTGCTCCCAAAATCCAATTAAAGCCAACTCTGTTTGCTGATTCCAACTCGAGTTAACTCGATTTGAGGATCAATTTAAATTTTGTATTGAACAAATATTTTCCGTATATGTATGTGGTCCTTTTGTACGTCACTGACTGATTTAAAACAGCTGTTCTATTTATTCTATTCTCATTCCATGTCATCATTTTCTGTACGCATTTTATATTTTATTTCAGTCGTGCGTCCTCACAACGTCTTAATAATGGAAAGAATGTAACAGCGAGATGATTTTTGTTTATAAAAAGCGAAATGTATATAAAACGTCACAATTTGTCCGGAAAAATAATGCTTCGAGCATTCTTTTTTCGCGCAAAACATAGTGGATACTTTCATTTACCTGTCAAATTTTGCGCTGGAGCTGCGTACCGCTTGGAAAAAAATCCCAGATAAAATTTGTCCTGGGAAACATTTAATATGGGATATAAATTTTGTCTCGATCTGCGTACTAGGCTTAACCAACAAAATTAAAGTTGAGAAAAACTTTCATTAAATCAAAAGAGGTTTGTAAAATATTTAATTCAAATACATAATAATAATTTAAAGCTTTGTGAAAGAGCGAAAAGTTGCATTTCTCATTGCTGTTGAAGGAGGGTTGGGTACGGGAGCCCGTTTTTGAGAATCCTGTTTTTTAAAATCCCGCCTTTAAAATCCCGTTTTTCTTTATACCGTTTTTTAAAATCCCGCTTTTTTAAAATCCTGCTTTTAAAATCCCGATTTTCAAAATACCGTTTTTTAAATTCCCGTTTTTATAATCCCGCTTTTCGAATCAACACAAGGTGTTTTATTTTAAAAATCGCGCGATTTTTAAAATAAAACGCCTTGTGTTGATTCGAAAAGTGGATCTAAATATATACTGCAGCCAAATGCTCTGGATGGTGGGGTGACATAAAGTGTAAAGTTCATGGGCGTCAAGTCTTAAGAAAAGAGAAACAAAGCAAACAAATATTTGATCAACAATTTTTATTGATTAACGAAAACAACAAAGCAACAAATAAAGAACATAAAACATAACAAAAAAGTGATTTCAAAAAAGAACATAAATATTTTACAAATAAGAAGAGACTACACTAAAGTTTGATATTGTGAGCTATACGGCGCTGGAAATCCGTTTTACTTATTGCTTTTCTATTTTTCATAATTTTTGATATTGCTCTTGATTTTAAAATATTAGTTTTTTGAAAAATTTGTCGTCTCCATTTTTTATTTTTTCTCTATCTGATTGAACAACAATATTTTCTCATTTTAAATCTTCAATGAGTTTATATAAACCTACACTTTTGCGTCCAACTTATACCTTCAATCTTCGATGCCATGCTTCAGCATTATTTTGAGTTCGTGGAAACTGTTGTATTGCACTGTCTGAAACAGACCAAAAGTCAGGAGAGTATTGAATAACTCTACTCCCATTACGAATATAGCTTATTTTGAACCCCTCAGCAAATGTTAATGCATCTTCGTCATCATTCAAGTAATCTTGCAATGCGTCAAAATAGGAAGAGACCTCTTCGGGTGGTACAAACGCCAAACTCTTAATCATAATCATATAGGAGTACAATACCTAGTGAGTTATACATATGTATCTAATTACGAAACGGGCTAAGCGTGATTAAACGGGATTTTAAGAAGCGGGCTTTACAGAGACGGGATTTTATTTAAGCGGGATTATTAAAAGCGGGTTTTCAAAAAAACAGTATTTTCGAAACGGGATTTTAAACATTTTTTTTTCGGGATTTTGAGAAACGGGATTTTGAAATACGGGCTTCCGTTACGCTCCCGTTGAAGGATGATTATTTAACTGTCTTTTTTTAAAGAAATTTTTAAATTTAAAATTTAATTTGCTCATTTCTGTGGATCATTTATGAGTGGGGCTATTTTCGACTGCAAGATTTCTTAAATTGGGCTCCACTCCTCCCGTAAATCTGGGAACGACGCTTCGGTATAAGTATGATTTCTTTTTTTAAATGTCCCTTTTCAATGGCGACTGTAAACATACTTACCTACAAACTTTCAAAGGAAACAAACTGGGCAGTATTGTAGCATCTTTTGTAGGGAAGGACGTGAAAAAATACATTAAAAGCTTTTTCCTATCTTTAATATTTTTAAGGATTTTCTACTTATTAAAGCTATGAAGTAGGTACAAAAAAACATGAACTCAAATTGTTTTTACATTTGTTTATAAGTTCCCATGTAATAGTTGATATTTTTTTAATAAATCTAACTGTTGTCTTAATGACAGTTTTTTAAGACCTTAATTTGGATGATCTTTGCAGTATTTCTTGAGTAATTGATTTATTAGTGAAGCCATGTCGATCAATTTTTTAATTTTAATCCATTTTACTATAGCAACAAATCAATTAAATAACCTGTATAGCACCCCTGTTGTTAGATTAATGATAAAACATAGTATAGCATCATTTTAGAAGAGGAATGAGGCAATAAATATGCGTTTTTATTTTTTCAAAAATTATAAAATTTTTCATTAAACTTTTGAATTTAGAATAAAACATATCGAATCGAGGGGGGCTTTTTCACCCTTTTAGTATGAACATTGTTGCCCCTCCTCAATTATTTTTTTTTACACAATATAGCCCGTTATGTCAGCTTTCCTTCAAGACCTTAACCTTGAAGATCCAATCAGTAGAACGGGAGCTATAATTTCTTAATGCCATCCATATCAATTTTTAATAAAAAATTCCATGTAGATAACGTGATCTTCTCGCTGGTGGATGGTCGTGGGCAATGGTCCAGGTCCAAGAAGGTAATTTCAATGCAATTGTTTTTATTTTTCGATCAATTTAAGATCAAGATTGTGTCGCTTATATACCACGTAGGATAATAAATGAGATAGCAAAATATCCATAATTCTATTTATATGTGAAATTTAAAAAAAACAACAAGAAAATTATTCATCAATGCAGTAAAGAGATAAGCGCTCTAATATTGCCTTATCTCCGTCCAACGGTATTCTAGGACTCTCATATTTTTAATTCATATTTAAATCAATAATTTCTATCATCCGTCCAAATTTTAATTTTCTGGCCCTTACCCTTAAAAAGATAAAAATAAAATACTTCACAAATTCAAACTTTTCCATTCATTTTCATTATACCGCAGCTATACGATTTTTAAACGAATAACGTGCGAACACCCGATATTTGTTTGGTAAAAACCGAATGCGATAAAAAAAAACATGCGGTGCATTAGCGTGTGACCAGGCCAAAATGTCACAATACACGACAAATGGTTTGTTAACAAAAGTAATATAGATTTTCCTCTTGAAATTAAGTGGTTAATCTCCCTTGGCAAAAAATTCTCGTTGCCTTTTGACAAGAATACAGCATTTCCTCTTTTTCAATTAATTGCGGATGGAGAAGAAGTGATAAGAAATGGGAAAGATGAGATGGAGCAAGAGTTCACAAGAGCGAAATACAGCAACATGCTTCACTCTTTTCAACGTCATCAAAGCAACGATAGATTTGCCAAATACATTCTCAAAGTTCACAAAGACACTAATGATTTTCTTAGAAAACAAACAAATATTATTATTGTGTCGGCGGATAAAGGTCACACAACAGTAGCAATGAATAGCGACGATTACGATACAAAAATGAAAGAACTACTGTCTGATCGCTGTGTTTATCGTCTTACACGGGGAAGCCCCCTTTCTTTGCTACAAAGCAAAAATAAATGAACTTGTGAAATGGCTAAACACAAGCAAGTTTTTTGACGATAGACAAAAGACAGTGATGATGACAAATCGCTGGCAGAATATTTAAAGGTTGTATGTCATAGAAACTACCAAAAATTAGTTTTATACATTAAAATTTTCGAAGAAGAAGAATAAAAACAAACAATAACGGCCAATTTCTTCAGAGAGTCCTAACGTCAGTACCGGGTACCGGTATAAATCCTAAATTTAGTACTCTTATTTCTTTATACTCACAAGTATGAATAAATGAGAGATAATAATTTGAGTATCAACTTTAGGACTAGGACCGGTACTAACGTTAGAACTCTGTGAAGAAATTGGCTGTAAGAGAATTATTATTTTTGTTTTTGTGGACTGTATTGAAATAAATTCATGTTTAAGTTTTTTATGACCTTTAGTCCAATTGCGTTTCGCCCAGGCAAGACAGTTGGGCTCATCAGCTAGATGCTGTCGTTACCCTTCTAAGACGCAATATTTTTGACGATGATTATCGACACTAATTATATTTGCAGCATAAAAACACTGCAAATAATAATCTAGGGGAATTTGATAGAAAATAAAATTTTTCGTAATTTTGGCGACTTTCAGATAGGATCAAAAAGAAAAATTAAAAAAAAATGCCTGGCAACGCTACAGACAAAAAAGAGACCGAAATAAATAATAAATAAAAAAAATATAATAAATAATAAATGCTATAAGGTTCTATGTTCAACTAAGAACCTTTTACGAACTTTTTGTAATTTTTGTAATACAAACATTCAACGCAATTTAAGTTACATAGAACTATATAAATGGTACCAAATCGCTCTAAATGGAACCTTTTTGCATTGAATACCCTTTTGAGTAGCAAAAGGTCCTACGTCCATACAAAAACTATTTATTTCATATAATTTCTAGTACTATAAGATTCTATGTTAAACATAGAACCTTTTTCCGAATAATATTCAATTTCATGATATTAAAATGCTTGTTAAACACTTTAAAGTCATTAAATTAACAACTTTTTTAATAGGTTCATGGCTTATACGTGGTTCTTTATCAGATTACATCAAAACTTAACTGATACGTAACTGTTTAATACAAAAACAGTTTTTCAAAACTTTGAGAACGATTTTCTCGCAACAATATTTTTTTACATACAGCCTTTAAGTATTCAGCCAGCGAAATACCTTCGATATGTGGAAAAGTCCAAAAATCTGGTTCTTGAGCCAAATGACGTTTTAGTTTCATACGATGTTGTATCATTATTTACTAACCCCGATGCCACACGGCTATGTACTGGCAAGCTAGTTGCAGCACATACACATTTGTTCACTAACAACTTGCTCATCAACTGGCATGCCATTTTTGAAGCCAGTAGTGAAACAAGTTGAGAAGCAAGTTGGGAGATAAGCAGACAAGCAATTGGAATGCAAATTACGGATTCGATTGACAAGCAGTGTATAGGCGTGTTTTGTTGAAAAGTCACAACCCAGCCAGTCAAAATCTAACAAGCGATACAACAACAAAAAATGACTGCCAATAACTTTTCCTTTTATTTCCAGCCAAATGTGACTAGGCATAAGCTGTTTTTCCTACTCAAATGTAGATGGCGCTTATACGTTTTTTTCACTTGAAATGTTGGTAAACCTTTCATTTTCTCTTCCTTTTGTTTTCTTTCCTTATTTTGTTGTCAGCAAAAAAATACCGTTTTGTCTTTCCGTCGCGTACACAAAATAATTTTCTTCGAACTGGCTGGATCATTTTTACTTTTGCTTGAAAAAATTTAACAAAATCGATAAAATGGCTGAAAATGTTGAAGAAAAAAGGTAATAATATCAAGTCAAAATCACAAAAATGATGTTTTATTAAGAAAATATTAAATTTGAAACCAGATTAAAGAAGAAAAATTGGAGTAGAGAAGAGACGATGGGCCTATTAGAATTTTACAGATCGGGGCAGGAAGAATTCGAAAATACCAGGAGAAAGAAATATGCTTACGCCCACGTTTTGGAGGACATGATATCCGCCGGCATTGCTGTATAGGATTAGCACAAATAAATCTTGATTAATATTTTACATAGAAATATTATTTACCTATTCTGGTTCTATGATAAACGCGATGAAAAGTTTTTTCAGTGATAAATCTCAATTTCCGATTCTGGTTCAGTGTAAACGTGAAAACGTCTGTCAAACTTTTATCATATGAAAAGATATTTATCATCAAAAAAATTTGCCTGATAAAGCCTAATGATAAATTGAAAAGGTAAACAAAACCAGAAACATGAATAAAATTTAAACAATGGACATCTTTATTGATTTTCTTTGTTGTAAATAATTTGGTTTTAGATCACAACACGTGAGTATTTTTGAATAAATTAATGTGGATGAACACACATAAAAGTTTTTATTGATTGACGCATTCATTGAAGGCGAGCAAATAAAAACCATGATCTTTTTGTCTTATTAGGCAGATGGATTGTTCATTGGGAGGACGAGTGTAGGAATCTTTATCAAAAACTAACTACAAATTGGTGTTAGCTGTCCCACATATTAATTTCTTCGCAATATTTGTAGGTTTTCTTAAATAAAAAAAAGAATTATTGCAAAAATATAGTGTTCCTTAATAGATACTCACAAACCAGTATCTAATCTTCTTTTTTTCATAGTAGGAAGTAAGAAACACGGACAAAACATAGGTACGAGATTTTAAAGCTTCTTAAATGTACCGATTTCAAATTGACTTTATCTATTCAATTTTACTGAAAATAATCTTAAAAATCCACCAAATCATTCGTAAATATCGAAAAAAAAAACTTCTTTAAAATAATTTTTGTTTTCATTCAGCACACATTCAGCACAAAATCAGCTGATTTTTTCACTGGTATAACGAGAATCAACATTTTGGGAAAAATGATATGATAAAATGAAAAAGTCGTATGAAAACTCTCGTGATAAAAAACTTATCATTTCATTTTATCATAGAACCGGAATAGGGGCCGGAACCAAACACAACAGCCTTTCATTTGGAAGTAAAAATACAAACGCTTTTGAAACAGGCGCGGATCCAGGAAATCAGTTTGGGGGGGGTCATGAAATTTCAAGATCAATAAGAACTGCTTACCAAAAACCCAGCTTAATCATGGCTTCAAGCCAGTCGAAGGCATGATCAGGGAGATCATTAATTAATCGATTAAGACTTAATCGGACTTCCGCTTATATTTACTTTGAGAAAGAAATTATATTCATCAACAAGATTTAGCTTCATTTCATACTTTTCGAACAGTGATGAGAATAAGATAAACATTTAAGATTTGAAAGCGAAATTGACGAGAAAACAGTTTTTTTTGAAAACTTTTGAGCAATTTACAAAGAATAGTTGACAGTTATCGATTGGTGCTGGGAAATAACTTCACATGGGAAAAACTTTACCACTAGTGGGGAATAATCTCACTTTTTTTTATATTCAAAATGGGTATGGTGGATCTTGTAAAGGGTTTAGAAAGATGAAATTTTTGTTCTGAGTTATTTTTCATAATGGAATTTTGAGTCCCCGCGGCCGTTTTTAGGTAAAAAAACAGCACAATTCAAAAAAGTGGTCAGGAAAACCAATTAAATTTGCGTCGATATGTTCTCAAAATTACTTATAATGTTTTATTTTCGCTTTCTTTTCTCATTTGTATTCACCGAACATCAATTTAAAGATGCCAATTCAAGCATTCCATTTAGAAAAAATAATCGAAAATATCTAGAAAATCTATATATTTTTTTAGGGGATTTTATGTAAAAAGTTATGTCATTATATTTTGACAAGCAGATTTTAATGCTATTTTCTTAGCAACAGGTTACAAAAGCAAATACAATCATTATAAGTTAGTGTGACCTCATATAATATTGTTTTTTCAGACCACTTTTTCGAATTGAGGTCTATTTACCTAAAAACGGCCGCGGGGTCTTAAAATTCTATTTTGCCAAATGTCCCAGAAAAAAATTGCTTCTTTCTAAACCCTTTAGAAGATCCACAATACACATTTTGAATATAAAAAAATCCCACACTCGAAATTTTGAAAAAAAAAATCATTCATAAAATTTGCATGTTTTAATTATTTTTTTTAATTTACGACCCAATTTGATCGCAATACAGCATAGCGAAAATGGCGGTACCAACTTCACGCTACAGCCCATCGCATTTTATTTTTGTCCATTAACGGTGCAATTTTGTGAATTTTATTTGTATTTCTTTGGCGCCTAGCAGCATAATCTGAGCACAAAATAACACAACTTTTTTTTTAAGAGATATTGAAATTAAAAAAAAATTAATCCGCAAAATTAGCAAATTTGTGATTTTTTTAAATATTTACGGCACAAGGCAGTTCAAAATGAGCGCAATACAGCACAATTTTACTCTCGAAAATCAAAAATGGCGGCGCCAACTTCACACACAAGTACCATAAAGAAAAGAAGACATCCAATTAATATTTTTAGAAAATTAAAAATAAGCAACTTACATAGATCTTCTGCTATAAAATTTTCAAAAAAAGAATGCTACTTACCTATTTTGATCCCTTTTGATCGGTGCATCCGCAACAAAATGTCTGTGACACCCAAAACTATTTTCTTTTGGGTTGAAAATAAAACGGAGTTTAATAAATAGAATGTTTAAATTCTATGATAACTTGCATCACACAGTTACCACTGCAGATGGAAACCATTGGTTCCTGAAAAACTTAAGAGGTATTTTTCTCATTTTCGATTTGCTTTGGAGTTATAACGGTTTTAATGATTTAGGGTCCCGTTTCCTTTAACTGATGGCTTAATCTTTGTCAAACTACGGCACAGTCTTATTTTGTGCTTAATGGTGACTGCGGGGAACCGTTATTATTTAAGAGAGTCCACAGAATTTTATGTCGGATGGTTAAGACAATTTAGTGTATCCTAGTATAGTGATTTTTGATCAATATTTCTTTCCTGTCCATTTCATTATGAAGCTTGGCTTTGTTAAAAGAAAAAAGAAGCTAACCATTAATAGGTCATGTTTTTCATATAAAAAATATGGAATAACCCAAAAAGTTGAAGTCTAATTTTTTGAACAATTAGTAAAGATTGCTCGTGGTTGTTGTTTTCACTGGAGCTCTGGGGGGGTCATGACCCCTATGACCCCCCCCCCCCTGGATCCGCCACTGTTTTGAAAGCTTATAAGGCTGCTAAAGATACCTCGAGGAAAACCGGAGCCGCTCCTTGTGTTGCTCCATTTATACAAATAATGGACGAAATATTCGGAAAAAAACCAATTATATCCACTGGCAACACAATTTCAAGCGGAGTTGTTGATTTAGTTTTTGTAAATATAAACTGAAACAAAAATATGAAGAGAAAATGTAAAGTTAAGTTTTCTTTTAAGGATGCCGATTTGGAAAATAATCCTTCAGATGCTTCAATGAATACATCCGTACCTACAACTCCAAGTGATCAGCAGTCCAATCTTACTTCAGCAACATCAACATCTACATCTCCAACTGTTACAACTTCCAACTCAAGCTCACGCTCATTGAAACATAAAATGTCCCAAAAAGCGCCTAAAATTAAAAGAAGATTCCCAGAAACAACGTGCTGAACAATGGGAACAATATTCAAAGTATCAGGAGGAAAAAAAATAAAAGGCACAAGGAAAAAATGTCAAAGTTCGACAGCATTATTTGCCTTTAAGAAAAATACTGAAAAAAAAAACAAATATATATGTACATAATGAAACATAAAAATACTTGAAGTAAACAGAAAGTGCTATTTGTT
This sequence comes from Dasysyrphus tricinctus, assembly GCA_963921185.1. Taxonomy (NCBI): domain Eukaryota; kingdom Metazoa; phylum Arthropoda; class Insecta; order Diptera; family Syrphidae; genus Dasysyrphus; species Dasysyrphus tricinctus. Next base: position 88,260,528 of record OY992531.1, read on the forward strand.
ATTTCAAATAATTCTTTTTTCGATCAAATATCTGTACAGATCTTCACGGCCGCGGCGGCGGTCTGTAGAAACATCAACAACGGAATCATTTGACCTGTTCTGAAGAACACTTTCATCTTCTTCGTCGTTTCTTTCTGAGTATTCGTCATTTATGGAAATGCATATTTTGTGGAGAACACATGCACTTACAACTATTTTTTTTAACAGATTGTAGATTCTGTTGCTCGGTGAACTTGAGAAGTCTCCTGAATCGTCCTTTCAGTAATCCGAATGCATTTTCCACAAGGATTCGTGTTCGTGAATGCATATAGTTGAAAGTCTTTTGCTGTTCGGTGAGTCTTCCGTTATCTCTAAAAGGAGGCACTAACCAACTTAAAGAAGGATAGGCTGAGTCACCTAATATAAAGGCTCTGTTTGGAAACAGTTCAGCACAATTAGTGTGAGCTTTGCTGAATAAGGGCGATCTCTACGGAGGACTCTGCTGTCATGCAAATACCCAGGTTCCCCACAGCAAATTTCAAAGAATTTTTTGTCGGCATCGACAACTGCTTGGAGAGCAGTGGTGTAGGATTGCTTTCGATTAAAAAAGCACTCTTTATCAAATCGTAGAGTATTTATACCTATGTGGGTACAATCAATTGCACCAATAACACTAGGTATTCTACTTCTTGCTTCGAATTGTCTGCAATTTCTAATTCCATCATCTCTTTGTGGCCATTTTATTAAACGTTGACTGTGTGCAACAAGCCAGTCAGAAACACGTTGGACTGCAATCCAACTTGAGGACTTTGGAAAGCCGAACAAGTTGCCAAGCTGTCGGAATGTAATGGTATTGCTTAAATACCACACAAACAGGTAGACTTCTCTCCTCGGCCCAATTTTTGGATTGCATCCATGATTTGATGCTGGCGAAAAGTCAGACTGAGCATAATCAACTGAGAAAATAAAAAGCTGGCATTAGTCCTAGCAATGGCAAATAACGGGTGATTTTTTAAGAGGTTTAGAACTTAAAAAAAAAAAAACACAATAAATTCGAAAAAATGAATGAAATATTTATTTGAATCGATAGTTTGAACCTTGCAATTTAATGTTTAAAGATAATTTCATGCAAATGATGACCGCGGCTGCGTCTCAGGTAGCCCATCCGCTGAGTCCAATTTTGGCATACTCTTTCACACATATCGGCCGGTATCTCACGAATGAATGCATGGATGTTGGCTTCCAGTGCGTCAATCGAAGCGGGCTTGTCCCTATAGACATTAGCCTTGACATACCCCCACAAAAAATAATCTAATGGTGTCAAATCGCACGATCTAGGCGGCCAATTGACCGGCCCGAAACGTGAAATTAACTGTTCACCAAACTCGCCTCGCAATTGCGCCATTGTTTCGCGTGCTGTGTGGCATGTGGCACCGTCTTGTTGAAACCACATATCATGCAGGTCAAGAACTTCCATTTCGGGCAAAAAAAAGTTTGTTATCATCGCTCGGTAGCGTTCACCATTGACAGTAACGCTGCGATTCGCATCATCTTTGAAGAAATATGGCCCAATAATGCCGCCGGCCCATAAACCGCACCAAACAGTGGCTTTTTCGGGATGCATTGGTAGCTGTTGCAATGCTTCTGGCTGATCTTCACTCCAAATGCGGCAATTATGCTTATTTACGTACCCATTCAACCAAAAATGAGCCTCATCGCAAATGAAAGCAGCGCGCGATGAACATTTCGAACCGAGCACGAATTTTGATAGTAAAATTCAATAATTTGCAAGCGTTGTTCATTTGTAAGACGATCCATGGTTAAATTGCAAACCAAACTGAAGCTGTTTGACAGTGACACAAGGTACTAAACACACGTCAGCTGTCAAAACCAGTGTTGCCAAAACCAAACCAGCTAAAAAATCACCCGTTATTACAAAAATACATACTTATTAAATTCTCGATCGTTGTGCGCTCTAATCTAAAGTGGGATTTAAAATCCGACTCTGAGTATGAATCCACCACACTCATGAAGCTCTCCACAGAAGCATGTTTTTCCTGTTCTTCTGCGGAGTCTTCGGTGCTGGAGGAACTTTCGTTGAAAACGATTTGGGAAAGATCTTGACCATTCTCACTACTGGACGTGGACGAGTCATTTAACAATTTCTTAATGATCTGCAAGTTAATAACATTTTTGACAAATTTATTCAATACTATAAATAATTTCTCACTTCTTTTCTTGCACTATCCATTTTAAATTTTGTTAATTATTCTGTTTATATTTATTTCCTGTTTTTGTTCTCTTTAATAATTTGTTGACACTTGCTGATAGATGTTATCGATTCTTTCTCTTAAGGCTGGTCACCTACTTGGCACACCATACGAACATTTAGGTCGAGTTTATAAAAACCGATTTCGAGTGATTAGGTGTATGTTTGCAACAAAAAAAAATCGGTTTTGTAATCGTTGCAAACGTACTTTAAAATTAACTTAAAAGTACTTTAGTAGTAGTTTGTATGTACATTTTCACAAACTACTACCTTTTTCACAGTTTGGAGAAAATCACAATTATATACGTAATAAATGCAACAAATAAAACAATAAGAAATAAAAACATTCAATTTGAGTCCAACCATTTCCATGTATCCATTTTTATAATACTTAGAGCCAGTTGTACAATCGTGGTTCAAATTTTGATCCGTTGTTCAGCAATTTTGAATCACCGATTTCGGTGAGTTAAATGAGTTTCAAAGATGGTTCAAGTTTCAAGTATGTTTTAATAGTCTATTACAAGTTTAAACCATTGTTGAGCCTCATTTCTCGCCAAATCGATGCTTGATTGATTGAACCACGATTATACAACGGGTCCTTAGGGATAGTTTGTTCACAGAGGGTTAAATATGTACCATTTTTCACAGGGTGTAGTTAAATCGCACTAATTAACCAAAATTGACTGATTTAGTAATTCCATGATTAACATCTCAAATTGTGGATTCTTTATTTAAAATGTTGGTTAGCAAAAATATTGGATGATAAACACTTGCAATAATTATCATTGATTAAAGAATCCAAAATGAGCTGATAGTTATTCGAATAGTTAAAAACTCAAATTATAGATTTTTTCGATTAAATATTTGATTTACAGCCATATTTCATGATTAACCATTTTCAATGATAACTATTGCAAGTGGTATAATCATCAAATGTGCTTGTTAACCAAATTTTTAACCAAGGAATCCATAATTTGTGATTATTGAAATATAGCTAATCAGCCGGTATTATTATGTTTGTGAACTGTCCCACTTATTCGCTATCCACAACATCAGGACGCATTCCACAAATCCGCGAATCAAAATTTCTGGTTTATTTTTTATGACAATTTGCGTCTGTCGGTGGCCACTCATTTTAAAGAAATGTCAAAATTCTCGAGTATTCGCAACTCATATGCAAAGGCAATTTTATATAGAAAATTGAAAAAAAAAAAAAACAAAAGGATGTGTAAAAGCAATGCAAGTGTGTTCAAGGCTTTAATCCTGCAAAAATGAAATGTCCGCAGCGCAATAAGATGATAAAATCGAACAAACCCAATAGGTACCAATCTTTAAATACCAAATATAAGCAGAAAACAATTAGCTGTGGATCGTTTTCGTGAAAAATTTTAACTTCACTGTGCTATATTCTCAACCAAACACGCCTTATGTAGCCCACAGTACACATATCTAAGGTATTATCTTGCGCATGTTGTCCGAAATGAGAACTGTCAAAGAAATTCAAGATGGCAGCCTTACGTGACCCCGTCCGCTGTATTACAACAACAACGAAGAAAACAAACACAAAAGGATAATTTAAATAATACTAAAAACCAGGAAGGAATGTTGTTTGCATGACAAAATAATGTTAATAAACACTAAAAATAAATAAATAAGTAACAAATGAACACATAACACACAACAAATTTTGATGTTTAACGAGTGGGGGTCAAGCGATTCGCCATTTTCCACTGATTTTGATGGATGCGCAGAACTGAACAAAAATGAAAACGCTAATGATATTACATTTAATATGTGTACTGTGTATGTAGCCAACGTGCTTGCCAGTAGGTACTTGCCCGTGTGGCCTCCGGGTAATACCCCAGTTCAACTAGCAACAGGTATCTATAATACAGTGTGTTTCCTTATTCATTCCGGAATAGGAATAGAAAAGAAAGAATAGATGAAATATTTATCCAGAATCAAGAAACAAAACTGGAAGCAAAAGGAATAGCAACCAGTTGTTCGTTGATATGTCAAAACAATTAAGCTCAAATAAATTTTTGTTTTACGTAATTATTTATTGCTGATATGCAAAATGAGTACAAAATAGCATTAAATGCATAGCAAATGTGGTCCGAGACGTGTTTTTGTTATTTTAAAGTGAATAACGCCCGTACGTATTTACCATACATGAGAATTCAAAGGTGAAAAATTGCACTGAACGCACCTCATTCCTTTTATTCCATCTTTCAAATGGAATAAAAAGCATGCATTCCAAATGTTTCGAAATGCATAAAGAAATAACAAAATGGTTTATCCGGAATATTTCATTGAATAAAGAAACGCAAAATGCTCATTCCAAATATTCTGAAGGTTCAGAATGAATAAAGAAACACACTCATAATGAAAAAATGGGATACCTATTATGAGTGAAAATACCCAGTTGAGCCAAACCAAATTCTTGAAGTTATTGGATTTTTGTCTAACAGAAAATAGCTACCTTCAATATAAAGACAATCTATACAAACAAATCATGGGATGCGTGGGGAAGACTTGTCAACTTTAGATCTAACCAGGCAAAACATATTCCTATAAATACAGCCTCTAATCTAGTGAATAAAGTCTTTGCCGTTGAGTGATCGGGAATTCCATTCCGCAAATGAGAAAAAAGTCTCAAAAATTCTCCTAGACAATGGTTATCCAATCGGCATCATACAGAGCTTAATAGAAGGCCAAAACTACAAAGCTCCTGTTGATAAACCACTTCAAGAAGAGAGATGTATTTATAAGAGTATAGTTTATGTACCCAAACTATCGGAAAATTTCAAGGAGACGATAAAAAACAAAAACACATGTCAATCTAGCGTTCAAGTCAAGCAAGACGCTAGCACCTTTCTTCACCAACATGAAAACTAAAATGGGGAAAGATAAGCGCAATGACGTCGGTCGTCTATAAAATAAACTGTCTTGGAAACACAGAAGAAGAGTGCAACCTTTAAAATTAAACAAATATTTTTTTTGTAAATTTTAAAGTAATTTTAATTGTTTTTTGGAAAAAACTTGTTCAGAATTTTCATTTAAAAATATTATTAGGAACAGTGGAACAACAATTACATTCTCATGTATTTATTTTCACCTCAATTTATATTATAAGAAAACTCCCACTGAATGTAAGTTTGTTGTCATCATGTTCCGCCACAAATGTTCTATCATGTTAAAATGATCAATTTATTTTTTGTAAATAAAAAAATATCCCCTGAAGAAGATGGCAACCACCGCACATTGGTTCAAGATGTATGGGAGAGGCGGTCTTAAATCTATAAAATCTGAAGCAGCAAACCGAATAAGATGAACTTTTCAGTAATGATAAAAAATATGATAAGACATCATCAGAGAAAATTTCCACCCACTGACACGCCCACTTTTAAAAAAGGTCATCTAACCGTCAAAAGTTGATGTAAATGAGGGGTATGTGTTCTTAAGAGTGTTCCGGACTGAAATGGTGATTTCATGAATAAGATTGCGAAGCGTGTACTTGTCCGATCAAAGCGATTAAGGTGTCTATGGACAGATAAACTTATTCTCTATGCCATCATGGGAAAAAAATTTAATTTTGTGCTCTAGATTTTGGTAAAAGCCTCTAAGAAATCGAGAAAATGGCTAAAATGGCTGTTTTTCAAAGCAAATGTAGACTACACTATAGCATTTTTTGCCAAAAACTGCTATGACTGGTTTTGTTCAGTTCGGAACACTCTTAAGGAAAGTTGTAGATAATGTAATTTATAAGAGCCTTTTTCCACGCCCACTTTTGGGGGTGTTTTTTCCAAAAAAGATATTTTCGACATATCTCATTTCGTATGACGCATTAAAAATTTTCATAAGAAGGTGGATTAAAAATGATGTTTAGATTTAGATTTAGCTCTACAAATAACATACATATAGGTTTTTCCATAGGGCACGGATTTGAAACCTCATAAAGATAATTCTAAATTATTCTATATAAATTATCGTGGGATTTTATGGGAACTTGATGTTTCGGCTCTTAAGAAAAACATGAAATATGAGAAAACACAAATTATGCACCATTTTCAATAGAGCTCAAAATAAAAAATATATATATTTTTTTCTTTAAGAAAATTATTTAAAAGCTATCGTTATCGTTATACATTTTATTAATCACATCACTCTTTTCCAAAATTAACTTTAAACAAAAGACCAAAAATGGTTAAACTGCAATGTCGTGTTTTCAGATTTACGTTTCTTATAAAACTGCGAAAAACACTCAACTTCGCGACAGACTGACTGCCAACAACTAGTTTTAGAGGAGAAACTTTACTGCCACTGTATTGTCCCGTTATCTAAGAAAATTATTGCATACAAGAAAATTAGTTTGTTTAACCTTGAAATTTTGACTTTTCACCTATGGGAGAAACGTCGGGAAATAAAATGGAATTTTTGCTTCATTAATTAATTATTACGACCAAACAGCCGAAGGAGAAAATAAAAATTTCTCACATACCTACAACATATTATTATCAAATTGGTCATATGTATAATTTTTCAATCAACATTGTACAGTTTATATTAATTATTGCTAAACCTATAAACTGATCCAAAATTCTAAAAACTAGTATTTTACTTATCACGATTAGCAATAATAACAACAAAATGTTCAGGTACACTATAAATTTTGTTTTCGATAATTTTAAATAGAAAGAAATTCACCCATAAATGCATGTATGTGTGAGCTGAGGAGATACCAACAAATAATTTGACCTAAAATGTGTAGGTTTGAGAACTGAGACAAAGAAACCTAAAGTTATTTCCTCTTTAACAATATTTTCTTGATGCAGATGTTGAAGACACTTTAAACGTGATGGTTCATAGTATTTATTTCCAAATTATTGGTTTACTGTTCCTCGGAATTGTAAAAGGACAAACACCAGCCAGTTGCAAAATTGGACAAACCGAGGAAGGATGTAGCTGCCCAGCCGGTGAGATGATGGCAACTCTTCCCCACAAGGGGTTGAACATTTTTTAGTAAGCAAGCGTAAACGTTATATGTATGTACATTTATGTTTTATTTAAAAAAAAAATATTTCTAGTTGCTTTGAATGGGATCAAAGATGCCCAAATGGATTTTTTGATAATACCAAGCAGAAATGTTATTGCTTTCGGGAGGAAGACAAAAGTGGTAGATGTACAAAGTTGTGTGATGGCTGCGATAACGGTTGGTGCGCTTCACGACACAAATGCGTTTGTAACTCGGGATTTGAAATGTCACAACAAAATAAATGTGAACCAATCTGTGAAGGAGGATGTGAGAAACGAATTTGCAAAGCACCTGGAAAATGTTCATGCCTTCAAGGTTACTTTATGTCTTTAGAAAATAAATGTGAGCCAGTCTGCAGGGAAGGCTGCCCAAATGGCTTTTGTAAGGCCCCTGAACTCTGTTCCTGCAATGAAGGTTATTCCATGTCTAAAAAAAATAAATGTGAACCGATTTGTGAAGGGGGATGTCAAAACGGAGCTTGTAAAATACCTGGGGAATGCTCATGTAATCGAGGTTACTATTTGTCCACACCAAAAACATGTGAGCCCGTCTGCAGAAAGGGTTGTCCAAATGGCATTTGTATAAGTCCTGACCAGTGTAGTATGAGCAAGAGTTTTTTCACGCTTGCGTATCATCCAAATGAACAAATCTGTAAAGGGGGGTGTGAAAATGGAAAATGCACAGCAACTGGGAAATGTTCATGCCTTCCAGGTTACTATACGTCCAAAGAGAATAAATGTGAGCCAGTGTGCAAGGATGGATGCCAAAATGGCTTTTGTAAAGCCCCTGAACTCTGTTACTGCAATGAAGGCTATTCCTTGTCTCCAGAAAATAAATGTGAACCAATCTGCGAAAATGGATGTCAAAACGGATATTGCAAAAAGCCTGGGATGTGTTCATGCAATCTAGGATATTATTTATCTAAAAAACACAAATGTGAGCCAGTCTGTAAGAAGGGATGCCCAAATGGTCATTGCGAAGCTCCCGAGCAGTGTTCCTCGAATAACTTCAAGTCTATACTAAATATGTGCTTAGGAGGATGTGCAAATGGAACTTGCACTCTCAATGGAGAATGTTCATGCAATCCGGGTTACTTTAGATTGCATGAAACAAATAAATGTGAGCCAATGTGCAACAAGAAGGGATGCCAAAATGGTATTTGTGTAGCCCCTGAAGAGTGTTCATGCAAAAACGGTTACAAACTGTCTGATAATCTGACATGTGAACCAGTCTGTGAAGATGGATGTGCAAATGGTTATTGCGATACGCCTGGAGAATGTGCATGCAATGAAGGTTTCTTTTTATCTGAAATGAGTATATGTGAACCAGTGTGCGAAAAGTATTGCGAAAACGGCTTTTGTGTAGCTCCTGATGAGTGTGATTGCAATCCCGGTTACCACAAGTCTAAAATGAATGTGTGTGTAGCAAACTGTGATGGAGAATGTGAAAATGGAGTTTGCGATGCATCTGGAGAGTGTTTGTGCAATCCAGGTTACTCGATGTCTCAGAATAAATGTGAGCTTAATTCAAAAGATTCCTGTCCAGCTAATGCCGAAAGATCTAAAGTTAATTTCAACACTTGCAAGTGTCTCAAGGGTTACCAGTTAGAAAATAATCAATGCAACCCAATCTGTGAAGGCGGATGTGAAAATGGATATTGCGAAGCACCTGATAAATGCTCCTGCGATTATGGTTACAACATGACGGCAGCTAACAAATGTGAACCAACTTGCGAGGGGGGTTGCCCAAATGGCTATTGCTCTCATCATAATGTTTGTTCTTGCAATGAGGGATACTACATCATGTCTGAAGATACATTTGAATGTGTACCATTTTGTAAAGGTGGATGTGCAAATGGACGCTGTGCAGAGCCTGGGAAATGTTCATGCAATAAAGGTTACAAGCTGTCCGAAGCGAATACATGTGAACCGATCTGCAAGGATGGATGTCCAAATGGCTCTTGCGAAGCCCCTGAAAAGTGTTCCTGTAATGAGGGTTTCTGCATGTTAAAAAGTAATAAATGTGAACCAATTTGTGTTGGGGGATGTACAAATGGAATTTGCGAAGCGTATGGAAAATGTTCCTGTGACTCTGGTTACAAGTTATCCAGAGAAGATAAATGTGAACCAGTTTGCAAGGATGGGTGTCCAAATGGCTATTGTTCAGCCCCTGAAAAGTGTTCCTGTAATTCCGGTTACTCCATGTCTAGTGGAAATAAATGTGAACCAATCTGTGAATCATGTACTCGTTCTTGTATCTTTTGTTTAGATATTTTTACAACTAGCATGTCGTCAAACCGGTTGACTTTGGCTGTGAATGGGTGACTTTGGCTTTTGAATGGATACTTTTTGAAAAAATTGTTTACATATGAAGGAAATATTTTATTTTTTCAACTTCCTTGTAAATGTTTAAAGTTGAATTAAAATATGATCATACTAGCTTTACTTAATAAAAATTAGAAAATTAAAATATATTAAAATTTATTTTTCTTAGAAATTAATAAAAAAAAATCACCTGAAAGTTTTGGATGGTTTTAATGTGTTGCAGAAATATGATTGCAAAATGACTTTAACTCCGATATATGTATGTTTTGTAAATCTAATCACAATAAAAACATAAATGTTAAAAAAGGAGCCAAGTTCTTATGTGAACAAGAAACCAGTGCGTAAAAAGTCAGCCAAAAAAAGTAATGAGATCTAAAATATATGCCAAGTTTTAAGTTCATGAAGCTTAATATCAAATATCTTAAGTAGAGTAATATCGAAACAATTCCAAATCATGACAGAAATTTGGTAATTAATGATTACTGATTAAAATTTTGTGGGTTCACTGGTCAAGTACCAATTATATTATTTTTCATCGTTCTACAACAATCGGAAGTGCTCCATATAATTTATAAGAATTTTTAAGAATGTGGGTGGATACCACGCCCCCTGAATGCAAAATTACAATTTTTCAATTTTTTTTCTTTCTTAGTACCTTAAGCCCTACCGACCAACCAATTTTAATCGTTCTACAACAATCGGAAGTGCTTCTTATAATTTATAAGAATTTTTAAGAATGTGGGTGGATACCACGCCCCCTGAATGGAAAATTCCAATTTTTCAATTTTTTTTCTTTCTAAGTACCTCAAACCCTACCAAGTTACCAATTTTCATTGTTCTACAACAATCGGAAAGGCTCCATATAATTTATAGAATATTTAAGAAAGTGGGTGGATGCCACGCCCTCTGAATAGAAAATTGCAGATTTTCGATTTTTTCCTTTGTATGTACCACAAGGCCTACCGTTGTGCGAAATTTCAAGTTTCTACGATGTCGGTAAGTGCTCCATAATTTTGATGATCTGTCAGTGAGTCAGTCAGTCAGTGAGTCAGTGAGTCAGTCAGTTACGGTTTTTGCGATTTTTGAAGTCCTATATCTTGGGAACTACTAATGCTAAAGAGTTGAAATTTAATGCGCCACCTGTATTTGATCAGTTCAGCAAATACTCCGAATTTGAAGTTTCTGACTTAATTGGTACTGAAGTTAGAGGGGGGTTGAAAATCGCCTGAGTTTGTCCCTGTAAAAAGGGTGTAGTGCCACGAACTTGGCTGGGCACTACCGTGCCCTTTGATTCTCTTCATTTTACCTTTGTAACTGTTTAATAAACAATAAATTTTTGTATTATAAATGCCAAATGGTGGGGTGACTTTAGCATGCATTTTGGGTGACTTTGGCTAGTTGGCTGGTTGGTTGAATATAATACCACCAGCAACATGTCGACCCTCAGTAATTTAGTATTGAACTAGCCTTCGGACCCCTGATACCTCGAGCAGAAAGCCAAGAAAGAAAAAGATTAACAATGAACCTGGTGCTAGTGTCACTATGGTCCGCCACCTATTCGCCGAGCGTTTTAACAAAGTCTCCCAATGTAGAAGCAACTCAGGATGACACAGAAGAGATGTCCACGAATAAAGCTGGTCCATCAGAACTATGTCGCAACCGCAAGCCAAGACGCCGCAAGGTCATCGTTTCATCAGACTCATCAACTAATAATAATACCTTAAACTCGATCATGTCCTTATCTTTGGAAGACTCAGTTAGTGTGTACCTCGCTGCTTGGCAAGAGCAACAAATCATGTGTGACGAAGAGATGACGGTCAGCGAAGATTGTACTATCAAGGCTGGTGACCACTTTCTGGTCAGGTTTGCAGTGAAGAAAAAAATTACATTTTACTTCGGCTGCATCTTAAACGTACAGAGCAATGAGTTGACTGTCACATTCTTACAAAGAGGTGCTGGATACAGCTTTTTATATCCAGAAAAAAAGACGATGCACAGGTGAACAAGAGTGATCTGGAGAAAAACTTCCTGTTCCAACAGTAGATCGCCGAGAGATAATGTAAACCATTAAAAATAATATCTAATATATAAAAAAAATCTCTTCTTTCATTTGGGTTGCGTGGGATTGACTTGCTGCTTGTAGTTCATATGAAAATGACTAAAACGTCCGCCCTGCCAAAATCACCCTTTTTGGGAGGGTGAATTTGGCCACCCATATTTTAGAATCTATATATAAAACTACTCCATAGTATTGTTCAAGACTTATCATACCTTTAGAGTTAGTGAAGTAGGTAGAAATCGTTTAAAAAAAAAAAATTATTGCAAAACTTATTCACATTTTAATATGAATGCAGGGTAACAATTTCAATACCCAACGATTAAATGTATTGGAAAATAATTCTCTCGCTCCAAATGTCAACAGCATCAATGCCGATGCAATCAACAATGAAAAGCTTTTCTCCGTTGAAGAACTTAATTCTTTAGCTATGGAGATGATTACTAAATTATCAACTTGTAAGACAAAGATAGACCAGTTCAATGTTATCGCACATTTAGCCACTAAGTTTTTGTATAGTCATGATAAGTAATATGGTAGATAGATATTTAAAAATTATAACTTGGAATGCAAGAAGTATTCACAGCAAATGTTTAGAATTTTTCAATTTCTTAAATAGTCATAACATTGACGTAGCTTTAGTGACAGAAACTTGGCTGGACAATGATTTACATTTATCCACACCCGATTATAAGTGCTATCGAGTTGATAGGACTGAAAGCCAAGGTGGTGGAGTTGCAATTCTTATCCGTAAGTCTATTCAACATTCGCTTTTGCCGGTTATAAGAACTCAGTTGGTGGAAAATGTTGTAATCGAGATCAAATTAAAAAATATGAGAACACTCAAAATTTACTGTGTCTATTTTCCAGGTGGTTCATCCTCAAACTTTAAAAGATTATGCTTGAATAATGACTTGAGAAAACTTTTTGCAATAAGAGATGACTTTTTGATTGGTGGTGACCTAAACTGTAAGCACAGAGACTGGGGTTGCAATAGGGCCAATGCCTATGGAAATGTTTTGTCTAATCTGTCTGCAACGTTGCCTGTTAGTATTTTGTTTCCTCCAAGTCCTACCTATTTTCCTGCTGGTTCTCGTGGGTGTCCTTCCGTCATAACAAATGTACCAAGTCAATTAACTTCACCAATTACATTGAATGAGCTGAGCTCTGACCATAATCCGGTACTTTGTCATCTTCTTAGATCAGGTGAAACAAAACTGCAATATTACCAAGATTTTAAAAACGCAAACTGGTCTCTTTTTAGATCAAATATGAAAACAAAGCTCCGAAATATACCTACCGAGCTAGCAAGAGTTTCTGATAAGGCTGATGTTGACAACATTGTTCACAGCTTTACCCAAGACATCATAGAATCTATTAATGAATGCGTTCCAAAAAATGTGAAAAAGAGCAATTTTACAAGACTTCCTTTGCATGTTCTACAACTTAATAAAAATAGAAACATCCAAACAAGAAATTGGCAAAGATATCGTCAACCTTTGTTTAAAGATCGTGTTTCATTTCTCAACAGACTTATCTCCAAAGAATTAATAGTTAAAAGAAATAGTGACTGGAATAACAAACTATCTGCTCTAAAAAAAATCTAAACCATTTTGGAATATTGTCAAAATTGTAAAGAACAAACATAGACAGGTTCCTTTTCTCAAAACGGATACAGACACCTTTTTTACTGATGTTGAAAAAGCAAATGCACTTTCACTTAACTTTTCTAAAAATCATGCCGTATCACAAAACCTTGGCAATGACGCTACAAATGATTTAGTAGATAATGCTGTGCAAAATTTAAATAATTTAACCGTTGAAACACCCCAACATTTTTTAACATCACAAGAAGAAATTAAAGAAATTGTGAAGAGTTTAAAAGTCCGAAAAACTGGTGGTCTGGATCAAATAAAAAACATTTACCTAAAGCATTTACCGAAGATAGGAATTTTGTTTCTTACTTTTATAATAAATTCGTGTCTTAAAGTACAATATTTTCCTGATTCTTGGAAAATAGCAAAGGTTGTGCCAATTTTAAAAGCTGGAAAGCCTGCTGAAAGGTCGAAAGTTATAGGCCAATTAGTTTGCTCAGCAGTTTAAGCAAAATTTACGAAAGAGTTTTAAAAGATAAGATGCTGAGAATCATCTCTGACAATAGTTTATATCCTGATGAGCAATTTGGCTTTAGAAGATTTCACAGCACTTCGCATCAAGTTCTCAGGATATCCAACCTTGTAAAAAGTAATCGTGCTCAGGGAAGATCCACAGGTATGATATTACTCGACATCGAAAAAGCCTTTGATTCTGTTTGGCACAATGGTGTGATATATAAAATGCTACTTTACAATTTTCCTACTTATTTATGTAAAATTGTCCAAAGTTTTTTGTCAAGTAGATGTATTAAGGTGTATGTAAATGGTGGTGTCTCTGAACTGGTATGTTTCAATTATGGTGTTCCTCAAGGCTCAGTCCTTGGGCCAATTTTATATAATTTATTTACATCTGACTTTCCCAAAATTTCAAATTGTGAAGCAGCCATTTTCGCTGACGACACAGCAATACTCTCCTCGCATGAGTTTGGTCTCAATATTGAGATCAACTTAAACAATGCGATTAGAATATTGGAAGAATATTACAACAAATGGAAAATAAAACTTAATGGCGATAAGATGCAAGCCATCTTTTTCACGCGAAAAAGAAAGGCTTGTTATCTTCCAAGCAACCAATTGCAAATCCTTGGAAATGTTGTTTCTTGGGATCGTCAAGTCAAATATCTTGGCATTTATCTTGACACCAAATTAACCTTTGACCATCATATAACTCAAACGATAAAAAAGTAAACATAGCCATTAAAATGATGTTCCCTTTCATCAAAAGAAAGTCCTTATTGTCAAACGAAAATAAAATAACAATTCATAAAGTTATTTTTCAAGCTATTCTTTTATATGGTTGCCCTGTATGGAAGAATTCTGCTAAGTGTCACATACAAAAATTGCAGGTTTCTCAAAATAAACTTTTGAAAATGATGCTTGACCTTCCTTGGCACCACTCGACTTCAGATCTCCATAGAAGGACAAATGTTGAATTGATATCTGAAAGAATTGTTAAATTAACAAATAAATTCCTAAATAGTATTGAACTTCCTGAGAATAGACTCATAAATCAACTCAACAATTAATATTCAATTAAATGATATATAAAGATTTATAAACTGTGATAATTTATTTAAATGTTAATTTTGTTTTCATATTTATTTGTTATTATATTATTTATAAAAAAAAAATTATTAATTAATTTATCTGTTAATTCATTAATGTATTTATTTATTTATTTGTTTATTTATTTATTTATTTGTTTATTTATTTATTTATTTGTTTATTTATTTATTTATTTATTTATTTATTTATTTATTTACTTATTAATTTATTTATTTATTCATTTGTTTATTTATTTATTTATTTATTTTTTATTTATTTGTTTGTTTGTTTTGTTATTAATTTATTTATTTACTATTTATTTATTCATTTATTTATTATTTATTTATTTATTTCTTAATTATTTATTTATTGACGTGTCATTTATTTGTATTTATGTTAATTACACAAACATTTATATTCAATATGTATTAATTCTTTTTCAATGTTTAATTTCTGTTTTTACTGTGATCATAATAATTTTTTTTTTCTTTTTTTTTTTTGTGAAATTTTTTCACTACCAATTAATTTTCTTTCTCATCATTTCTTCGCTTAATTTATCCATTATTTTTTTTTAGTTGTAACTTTCCCGTTCAAATATTCACGTAGGTACATTTCTTTTCTTCTAGTCATTAGTTTTAAGTTATCGTAAGCTATTATCTTATAAATATTTTTTCTTTTTTTTTTTCTCTAAGGGAGGTTTTTTATCGTGTTTCCTCCAGAAATGATTATGTAAATTAATAAAATAAACTTAAAATCTATATAAAATAATGTTCTAGCTGTAAGATACATAGTATCAAATCACTATAATGTAAAATGTGCGGTAACAAACCATTGTAAAACTTATAACGAAATAAAAAAAATTAAAAAAAAAAAAAAAAAAGTGCCAAAGTCACCCGGGTTGACGGTATATTTTGGTGGTGGTTTTTTTATTAATCTAACTATGTATCTACTATTATCTTTAAACTTTTTGTTCGAATTTTCACTTCAATCAACGCGCGCTGATTTTAAATGTAGGTGTATTTTTTTATAATATCTAATTATTTGTAGGATGCAAAGAGGGCAGTTCAGCTTTAATCGTAATGTAATAAATAATAATAAAAAATATTATGTACAAGAAAGTCTGAGTTTGATTTAATGCAAGCTGGCCATCTATTTAAGTTTTTTTTATTGATGTGTAAACATCTTAGCGCTCGGTATGGGTAAAATTGAAAATCGGCTGTAACGGATATGGGCTCACGGTTCCGTTTGGAACCATTTTGTTTGTTGTAGGTAAGTAGAACTCTGCAAACTCGAATAGGTAAGGTAGTTTTCATTTTATACCCAATGGTTTTGGTATTTGCTAAGTGGAGTGAATTCCTTACACCCCGACTCCACAGTAGATAATTTCTCTCAGAATGTTCGTCTTGACATTAAATATCTAATGGAGTCACTACGTTTCATATCTTGATTGGATGTCAAGATGCAATCATATCTTGACATAGATATTTGACATAAATTTTGAAATTAAATTTTTTATTCCATTATTTTGTATCCATATGCTGCTTTTGATGTTAGTCTCTGCAATCGTGGGTGGCAATCTTGGTTTGTGATATTAGCCGCATTTTATTATCCACATGATCTGATCCGGATCAATTTTTTAACATGTAATTACAAAAACAACATGGGATCCTGCTTTTTATCTGGATCAATTTCCATGATCCAAAAATTACTATTGTGAATGTGTCTCAGTAGTGCGAGGAAAAGAGGCAACAGACACATGAAAAATAAACAAACACAAGGAAAAAAGAGACGAGTATAGCACTCCTGTCACTAAGATCCTGTGCGTTTTATTTATCATGATCTGATCCGGATCAGATCATGAGGATAATAAAATGCAGCTATTAAGTGTTATTTGCAATTTCTTGATTTGAAATGTCGTAACATGATTTGCCAAGTGGCGCATTCTTTTCTGTTTCTCTAGTTGGCTGTGTGTCAAAAAGAAGTGTTGTTATGTCATATTTAAAAAAGTTACTTTGCATCGTGATTTCAGCTGCTTTTGACGTATTAACCATTTCAATGAGTTGGAAAAATGTACTCAAAGTTTCTTTTTGACACTTTAACTTTTAATCCAGGAACAACTTTGTGACGTCATAAAGTTTTCTCGGAAGGTGTTTTTTAATGGGTAAATTCATTATTATTTGTGTCGTGCAACCATTTTGTTTTAGCGCTTGTATTACAGATTTCTAATTTTTGCCATACTTGGTAATGACCCGATCCCTTACCTTTAGGTGAAAACGAATGTTTACACATCTTCCACGCGAGTCCCGGTACTCACACATTTTTTAGGGAGACGTTTTTGAGGTCCTTAACTAACAAGCTTGTCCCAGGCAGCTGTCTCCAATTTCAGCCGAAATCAGCCATGTTGGTTGTTTCTCTCCTCCACTTGTCTGATGTACCTAAGTCGTGGCCTTATACTCTGCAACGCCACACAATGGGCAAAAATTGTCGATTTAGTGGCCAAAAGTCAAATGTTGCATGTCTTCAAAATGCTCAAGTTTCATTATAAGTCATTAGAAAACATGGGCGCCCGCAAGGGGGGGCAGAGGGGGCATTTACCCCCCCCCCCCCTAGAATTTCCACACAAAAATTTACTTTTGTTTTGTACATTTATTTTATTTTAATGTCCAGAACTACGATGTGGTTCAATTTTAAGAATCGGAAAAATTATAGAAAATGTGTACGTGGTTCCAATCGGTGACGTGAAATAACGCCAAATGAAATAAAGCCAAAGCTCAAAAATTTGGTCTAGTTACGATTTCAAAAATGAAGTAAGACCAAATTTAAAATTTGGTTTTATTTCATTTATGAAACCGAAATAAGACCAATTTGGCTTTATTTCGTTTTCAACTCATTTTATATTTTCAAATAATTCTGCCGAAATTGTAATCTTTTCCTGGCATAAGGAACGTCCAAAAAGTTAGCTCGCCAACATAGGCATAAATAATTAAAAACTTTATTAGAATTTTATGCTCTTTTTGTGCTATTTTTGTGTTGTTTTCGCGATTTTTGTGCTGTAATATATTTTTTTGTATGCAATGTTGTGCTACCTTAAATTTAAGCTAGCACAACTTTTTCAATTATTTACCGATTTTAATAAGAGCGGTGTCATAATTGTATGCTCTTTGTGTGTTATTTATCTGCATTAAAAAAAAATTGATTCTAAGGTTTTTTTGTTTTCGTATGCAGTTCTGTGTCACCTTAAATTAAAGGTGGCACAACTCTGTCAATTACTAACCAATTTAAATGAAACTGGTTTCATAATTTTGTGCTCTTTGTGTGTTATAAAATATCTGCATTAAAAAAATGTTAATGTTTTTTTTGTATGCAATGTTGTAACACGTTAAGTTGAAACTAGCACTACTTTGTCAATTAAACCGATTGCAATGAAAACTGGTTTCATAACTCTGTATTCTTTTTATGTTATTTATGTATGTTTAAGAAAATTAATTTTAATAGTTTTAATGTTTAGTTGTTTTTTAAATGCAAAATTGTGCCACCTTATATTTAAGTTAGCACAACTTTGTCAATTATAAACTTATTCTAATAAAAATCGTGTCAAAAATGTGTGCTCTTTTTGTGTTATTATTCAATGCTAGACTTTTATGTTATTGAATAACGAAATAAATGACAGTACGTCTGTTAGACGTTTTAGAAAGTATCGAATCTACCCTGTGCCGTGAAATAAGGTCAAATTTGAAAATTTGGCCTAGTTGCACTATGCAATAGTGAAATAAGGCCAAATTTCAACATTTGGCCCTATTTCACTTTGATAAAGTAAATAACGCCAAACCGATTTGTGAAATAAGACCAAATGTGACTTTTTTTCACTTTACGAAAGTATCATTTAATAGAGAAACTGGTTTAACCGTGTAGAATAATGTAAAAGAGCAAGGGCGTACGGAGGATTTCAATCAGGGGGGGGGTCAGACTCATTAAAAATAAAAAAAAACTTGATTTTTATTCTGATATTGCCATGCTAAGAAGGTAACGTATCTACATGAGGATGGTCGTTATATGTTTTTTTTTTAGTTTTTATATTTGGATGGGCCTAAATCAGCTTTCCAAAATGCTACAAAACATTACTGTAAGTGTTGCCGTTGGTTTCATTATAATTTAAGTAAGTATTTTTTTTCTATTTTATGTAATTATTTTATTAAATTGCCCCACCTACATAGGTACTCTGAATTTTTTCACGCTAACTTCCTAGTATGCAAAAATAAGGAACGGCTATTTAATTTACTCCTACAGCGACTATAAGGGATACACAAATCTGAAAAAAATAGGAATTTTTTTCATCATTTAGAGCCAATTTAGGTCCATCTGAGATAACGTTTTTTAACGACTACCCTAATTTACATAGATTTCTGGCATTTGGAGACATATATCTATGTATGTTGTAATAGCAAGTAATTTACTTTCTAAGGTAATTTGCCAGATCTTCAAGTGCTAGTATGGTGGTAACACCTCTTTTTCTTTAAAAAAGCAGATACGTGCATTTTTCTTAAAAACAGCAAGGTTCTTTTTACAAACGATATTTTTCTCAAGCATTTTCAACTTATTATTTTGTATAAATAAAATAATAGGTAAATAGATTATCAAAACTGGCCTGACTCAAAGCAGCCAAAAATGTAGATACATTATTACTTCATAGCACTGCGGTATTAGATCAGAAATCCAGTTTTAAGGTGCTAAATTAAGCATTTTACCTTCTTAAAAAAAAATTGCTGAGAATTCAGTTTCTAATATGTATTTATATGTAGAAATTTTGTTGAGAAAAAGAACACTGATAAAATAAAACTTCAACATCTCGAATATTTTTCTAGAGTTAAGGGTTTGTTATTCATCAGACAAAAATAAGTGAAAGATATTTTGATTTGTCAGGGGGGGGCAAGTCCCTTCACCCCTGCCCCCCCTTCCGTACGCCCTTGTAAAAAAGCATTTAAATGTAAAGTAAATTCAGTGCTATTTGTTGGTTCAAAATGGAAGTTTTTGAAGATACCTTAAGGAAATTGTGAGTGCAAAACTTTAAGATTCTCCGCTATAAATGCCTTTATACAGGGTGTCTTGTAAATAATGGATAACCTTGCAATTGGTTATAGCAGGCCTTATGACCTTTCCAGAAAAAAAAAAATATTTTCCCAGTGGTTACTATGTTATGATGTTTTTTCCAAAAGTTGTTAACAAGTACTACTTTCCTCAAATACGTGAACGCTACGACCATGGATGAAAAATGTTTGCTATTTTTTTATTTTTGTAATATTCTAGAATGACTGTTGTAATAGATAAATGGTAAAATTTAATAGAAGTTATTGCATTTTTTTATTAAATTTTTAAAATATTTTTTTCAGTACAAACATTTATTTTCAAAAAAGTTTGACTACTTCTAATAAATTAAAGTTGTATAAAATATGAATGGCCAGTTACTTAAAAAAGTTGTCTATTTAATGAACTTTCCAAAATGGTATAACACATGCTTGTGTATCAACAAAATAACCAAGAAAATTTGTCAATCATCTAATAGAGCAGCATTTAACATTTTTCCAAAATGTCTATTAAAGTGTTACAATAACCTCCCAATTTGGGCTGGACAAAAGTTTTCTCTTTTGATGTGTAAGGGGGTTCAGTGCAAGTATAAAATTCGATTTTAGGTGTTGAATTTGTAGCAAATGCAATTCTCTTCATTTATGTTAACACACTTTTTACCCTAAATTTAAAATTAAAAAAGTTATAATCAAAAACATATGAATTTTTTCAATGTTTAAATTTTGATTTTACCTTTTTTATTTATAACTTTAGGGTAAAAAGTATATCAACATAAATTGAAGAGTGTTGAATTTGCTACAGATATGTACCAAAGTTTTTTTTCTAAGACTAATAAAATTTAAGTTGCCACGGAAAACTTTTTAGAAATCGTTTTTTTTTATGGGGCAAAATGGTGGGGCTTTCAACACCTAAAATCGAGTCTTATACTTGCACTGAATACCCTTAAACATCAAAAGAGAAAATCTTTGTCCAACTCAAATTTGGAGGTTATTGTAACATTTTGATAGACATTTTGCGAAAACGTTAAAAGCTGCTTTATTTGATGATTGACATGATTTTTGATTATTTTGCTAACACACAAGCATGTGTTGTATCATTTTGGAAAGTGCATTAAATAGACAACTTTTTTAAGCAATTGGCCATCCATGTTCTTATACAATTTTAATTTATAGAGGTAGTCAAACTTTTTTGAAAATAAATGTTTGTACTGAAAAAAATATTTTAAAAAATTTTAATAAAAAAAATGCAATAACTACTATTAAATTTTACCACCCATCTATTACAACAGTTATTCTAAAATATTACAAAAATACAAAAAAATAGTAAAATTGTTCATCCATGGTCGTAGCGTTCACGTATTTGAGGAAAGTAGTACTTGTTAACAAGTTTTGGAAAAAACATCATAACATGGTAACCACTGGGAAAATATTTTTTATATTTTTTTCTGAAAAAGGTCATAAGGCCTGCTACAACCAGTTGCAAGGTTATCCATTATTTACAGGACACCCTGTATAAATAGAATTGCTTAGCTAACGTATCAAAAACAATTTATTAATCTCTAGTTTTGTATAGGTAAGCGAAAGTTATAAATTAAATTCTTCCTTAAATTTGTGTAAGGATACGGAAGATAAATTTGTTGGGTTAAAATTTAAAAAAAATCACGCAAAGCATACTGAAAAAAAAATTTTGCCCAAGGGAAGATCAATTTGGGGTGTGAAAATTAAAAAATCGTGCGAATTTAAGGACATAACTTTAGGACCTAATTTTTAAATTCATGACAATTTTTCAAAGTTCATTGTCACGCTTATGACTGAAAAGGCAAAGAAGTTGATATTAAAATCGAAAATAAATAGTTTTGTTCAAAAACACCGCTCCGAAATTGAAATTATTGTTGAAGCTACGTTTTCATGATAAATAACGAAAGGCAAAATATTTTGTAGTACTGACCATAGAGCAGAATTCCTGTCCAAAATAAAAAAAAGTTCGCTCAAGCACAAATTTTTAGCGCAATAAGGCCAAATTGGTCTTACTTCTGTTTGGCAAAGTGAAATAAGGCCAACTGTTGAATTTGGTCTTATTTCACTATTGCAAAGTGGAAATAGGGCCAAATTTCTGAATTTGGCGTTATTTCGCTTAGCCTTATTTCAAGGCACCAATCTACCCTAGCTATTCGAATAAAAATTAAAAACACAAAATAGGTATAGATAGGTACTCTACATGAACATACATACTTTCCAAACTAATTAGAATATAATTTATAATTTTTGACATGCGAAAATACCTATCTTTGCATATATTTGTGTCTCCTAAATCAAAATCATAATTTATATAAAACCAACTCTTCGCCGCGCCGAGCGAGATCGGTCGAACCAAATTCATTTCAACTCGATGCTGAGCTTATAAAGAATGTTACACAAAATATGTAATGGGAAATTTTCAAAATTGTTTTTGTAACACTTTTAAAAGGCCTGGTAAAACAGAGCGCGCAATCGGTTAATAACTGACAAAGTGGTGCTAGTTTCAACTTAAGGGGCAACAACATTGCATACAAAAAAAAATATTTAAACTATTTTTTTAAATGTAGATATATAACACACAAAGAGCACAATATTATGAAACCGGTTTCATTGAAATCTGTTAGTAATTGACAAAGTTGTGCTACCTTTAATTTAAGGTGACACAGAACTGCATACAAAAACAAAAAAATCTTAGAATCAAATATTTTTAAATGCAGATAAATAACACACAAAGAGCACAAAATTATGACACCACTCTTATTAAAATCGGTAAATAATTGGAAAAGTTGTGCTAGCTTAAATTTAAGGTAGCACAACATTGCATACAAAAAAATATATTACAGCACAAAAATCGCGAAAACAACACAAAAATAGCACAAAAAGAGCATAAAATTCTAATAAATTTTTTAATTATTTATGCCTATGTTGGCGAGCTAACTTTTTGGACGTGCATAAGGAGGGTAGTGAAAAAAGTATAAGGGTATGTTTTATGAATGCATTCAATTTTTAAATAAAGAAATTGTCAACAAATTAAGGAAAACATATTAATAAATTCATGTATATCTACTTAACAATATATTGTAGTTGAATTCTCTACATTTACCTGCAAATTGGATACAAAACGGGAGAATGTGTTTGTGTAGTTTTTTCTACAATCCATGTATAACAATCTGAGCATAACATGCAAGTATATATTACAGAGTTGTAGTAAAATTGATCGTGAATTGATCATGCAAATTAAACAAATAACCTAAGGATCAACTATATTCAAATTCAAAGTCGGATCTACTCCGAAATCATCATTTTCTTCAGTGTATTTAAAAAAAAAGAATTAAAATATATGCGATTGTAAAATCCAGTGTTTTTAATCGATTATTTAATCATGTTCTCAAGATTTCAATAATCATGGATACAAAATCGCGCAATTTTAATCGATTATTTTTTAATTCTTTCTTTTTTTGAAATCTTGAGAATGTGATTGAATAGAATAATCTAGGCTAAGAGCCCACAGCAGATTTTGGGTGTGAACGATAGCAAAAAAAAGAAGTATAGGTGTCGAAAGCTTCATTAAAAGCTATTAAAAAAAATCAAAGTCTTGCAGTCCACAACTGGGGCCTTTGCGAGAAACAGTGCATCGTAAAAAAAAATATGAATGCAACTTCGAGGATAATCGCGTTAGCCGAAATTGGTTTTCACCCCGCCCTAGATAAGCTCTGCGGATACCATATCACGGAATCTGAGATCATTTGAGTGTTAAATTCGCCCTGCCAGACTGTTTAAAAAAAACCGTTTTTCACTTTGAATTTTTTAAACGGTCTGGTAGACCCAACTATACACTCAAATGGTCTCAGATTCCGTTATATGTGATCCGAGGAGCTTAACCAATTTCGGCTAACACGATTATCCTCGAAGTTGCATTCATATTTTTTTTTCGATGCGCTGTTACTCGCAAAGGCCCCAGTTGTGGACTATAAGACTTTTATTTTTTTAATAGCCTTTAATGAAGCTTTCGACGCCTATACTTCTTTTTTTGCTATCGTTCACACCCAAAATCTGCTGTGGGCTCTCGGTCTAATCGATTAAAGATCGTGCGATTTTTGTATTTATTATTTTTGAATTCTTTTTTTGAAATTTTGAGAATGTGCTCAGATAAAATAATCGATTAAAAATCGCGTGATTTTCAATCGATTATTGTTGATTTGGGTTTATTATTTCTATTTTTAAATCGAAATGAAGCCGAAATCATGATTCACTAGAAATATTTAGCCTTTATTCTATTTGGACATTACAATAAAACCGAAAAACTGGTTGAGATAAATTTGGTTTTGTTTCGAGTTTGTTTGTGTTATTTCATTCGGGCTTACGAAATGAAACCAAATTGGGGTAGGTACTCCTGTTTTTGTAAATGAAATAAAACTGAATTTAAAATTTGGCAATATTTCGTTTGGCGTTATTTCACGTCGTCGCATCAACTTTCCACTAATGCAACTCAATTTTTGTCGCTCGATAATCGAATATTAAACAAAAAAATGTTTCAGAAAACATAAATAAGTAATTTTACGCATCATCATCATCGTGTCCTGTAACCCCGGCTCGGTTGGGGCATAGGGCGTCAACAAAACGTCTCCATCCTTCACGGTCTGCTGCAAGGTACTTAAGCTGTGGCCACGTCTTTCTCTGGGATTCCGCTTCCGCTAAGACAGTTGATTTCCATGTTGTTCTTGGTCTTCCAACCCGCCGTGCACCCTGAGGATTCCATTCAAAGGACTGCTTTGCAATTTCATCGTTTGGTTTCCTCAGTGTGTGACCAATCCAACGCCATTTACGCTTTCTTATGTCGACGTCCAGCCGCTCTTGACTTGTCCTGCGCCACAATTCCTCATTTGATATTATTTGTGGCCAGCGAATCTTTAGGATGTGGCGAAGACAGCGATTCACAAAAGCCTGCAATTTCTTCGAAATGGTAGACGTGACTTTCCAGGTTTCACAAGCATATAACAGCACGGATTTGACATTGGATTCGAAGAATCTCAACTTAGTGCGTAAGGAGATTTGACTGGATTTCCAAATTGGGGACAGAGTACCGAAGGCAGCACGAGCTTTATTTATTCTACTTTTAACGTCCAGATCCGTACCACCGTTTGCAGAAACAATACTGCCAAGGTAGTTAAATTGTTCCACTACTTCAACTGGCGTCTCCTGTAAAATAATACGCTGCTGTGTGGAGCGGCCTGTGAGCATTATTTTTGTCTTTTTGCTGTTAATTCTTAGACCACTCGACTCTCCCTTCACTTGCAGTGTTTGGCACATCCCGTTCAGCCCACTGATGTTATTTGCCAGTAGACATATGTCATCGGCATAGTCTAAATGACTGAGCCTTTCGAACGGTCTCCATTGAATGCCCTGTCGCTCAGCTGTACCAACACTGGTCGTCAATACGTCGTCCATCGCCAGCAGGAAGAGAATTGGCGATAGAACATCCCCTTGTGTCCATGGCAAAAATCTCGCATCAAACCCTCCAAGTGGGTGCCGGGCGGTAATGATCACCACAGTTGATCTTGTGCTTTGACAAGATTGGGGATCAGCTAAGGTCAGGTCGAACTGTTGAGGTGTTCCTTTACTCCTCAATAGTTCAACCCTCAGCAATTCGATCTGACCATAGATGCGAGTCCCTAATTTTCAGTGGTGGTGTGAGCGATTTTCATAATCCGTGCCGAAGAAATGGAAGGCTGGGGGGCAAACCAGTCACTAACGAGCTCATTCGGGCGCCTTGGCAGGGTCCGTCTTAGACTGCCTTACCCCGGTATATCGGCTCTGCCGGGGCTGACCATCTTTTCCGACCTACTCGTGGGACCTTCATTTACTTTTTTTAACAACAATGGACGATTTAGACATGACTAACTTACCATCCGCTGACACTGAGGATGAACTTTTGGCCTCCAGTCAGGAGACCATCGTAGGGAAACCTGCAAACACAAGGAGCACTGGACCACCAATTCCGAACCAAAGCCTTCGTGCAGCAATGCCAGCCAAAGCAGCGCTGTACGGCGTAGTAAAAAGAAATCGGCGGGTACTCTTCTCAAGTTCCAGTTCCGGAAGGCTACCTTCATTCTTGACAAGATTGCCAAGAATGAGGAAGCTGGGACTGTTCTTGAGAGAGACCTAGCTGATAAAATCAAGTACCAGAAAATTGTTGAAGAGTACAACAGTTTTCTGGCTACGCAAGAAAAGTCAACCCAAGAAAAAGCTGTCAAACGAAATAGGTCTCGAGACGAGACCAACCAACCTCCGAAAAGGAGTAAGTTTGATGGCCAGAAAAAGAATGTGCCACCTCCCAGAGCAGCGCAACCGCGTACTTTAAGTGAGGTCGTCAGAGATGACCTCCAAGTATCGGTTGTGGATGAGCTCTCTACCAACAGCAGAGGTCTGCTGGAAGTGTGGAACACCATCGAGGCCAAGCTCTCGGAGATGGTGTTTTCCTACACCGTGACGGCAATCGAGGGACCCTACCCTAGTTTTGACTCTGGTGAGATGCTCAGGGGACACAGGGTTATCAAATGCGCGGACTTGTTCTCTAGGGATTTCCTTAGTAGCTGCATTGCTAAGATTAGCAATCACTGGGATGGCTTGAGGCTCAAGCTCATCCCAGCTAAGGATATCCCTAGACAACCAAAGGCGCGTATCTGGTTGCCCCTCATGAGTATTAAGCCAAGCGGACAGGAGCTGATCCGCGGTCTTCAGAGGCTAAATCCGTTGATTCCGATGCGGGACTGGGCAGTCATCAAGACTGAGGAACCGCAGAAGAACAGCGCTTCTTATCTTCTGAAGATTAGCGAAGAAAGTGTAGGAGAACTTGAGAAGGCTGACTTCAAACTCCGCTTTGGCATCAGGTTTGCCAAAGTCAAAATTCTGCCCAGTCAGGGTACAGACCCCGACAAAGTTGATGACAATGTCGAGTTCGACGATGTCATCGATGGAGTCGAGGTCCCCAGCGAGCCGCCGGGCCCTGATTGTGCAGAATGCAATCAAAATTAAAAACGCGATGCTGAGGGTCATTCAGATTAATCTGAAGCACTCGAAATGTGCATCAGATAATCTGAGGGTTTTCCTGAGTGAGGAGAACATTGACGTCGGCATCATACAAGAACCGTGGGTTAACGGCCGTAGAGTGAGAGGTCTCCAAGACAGCCAGTATGATCTGTTCTACAAAACCGCAAACCAAGACCAAGGTAAGCCTCGAACTTGTATTTTAGCTAAAAAACACTTAAAAGCTTTTTTGTGTCCTAACCTTAGCACTTCCGATCTGACAGTCGTCAGATTGGACGATAAAAATGCAGACGGCTTACTGGTGGCCTCAGCGTACTCGGCGCACGACAGGCTGTCACCGCCGGAAGAGTGGCGCACGCTTTCGTCCGAGGTCAACACGAAAGGGACAAACCTCCTGATTGGATGTGATGCTAACGCACGACATACTCTCTGGGGTAGTTCGGAGATTAATGAACGAGGTGAGTCTCTTTTTAATTTTATTATTGAAAACAACTTAACTGTATGTAACAGAGGTACTACTCCTACTTTTGTCTTTCCGAGCTCGGATAGCTACGAAGGGTGGGAGGACATACTTGATATTACCGTCATTAATAATAACTTTAAGCTATCAGTGGAGAATTGGAGAGTATCCCCTCTTAATTCCTTTTCGGATCACAGATGGATTCTCTTCAATATTAATTTCGAGTCTGAAACCCCTGCTCCCTATAGAAACCCGAAAAGAATTGACTGGAAGAAGTTCAGCCAAATCGTAAATTCCAAACTGCGCAATATACCGAATCTGAGTCCAGAATCAGTTATAGATCTAGAATCAATGGTGAAAACCATTGAAGTGTCTATGAACACTGCTTTTAAGGTCTCTTGCCCAGTTAAATATAGCCGTAAAACCCTTCCTCCATGGTGGAATGAAGACCTGTCTAGTCTGAGAAAAATGACTAGGAAGATCTTCAATATCTGCCACAGACACAAGTTTTACCAACCTTATAAAGACTGTTTGAAAGTCTACAAGCGTGCTCTCGCATCAGCGAAGAAACTTGGTTGGAGAGAATACTGCCTTTCTATTGAGAGCTTAAAAGATTCCGCAAGGCTTAGCAAAGTTCTTTCTAAGGAGCATTGTAATCCTTCGTTCTTGAAAAAGCCTGATGGATCTTGGACAGTTTCTCCGACGGAGTCCTTAGAACTGCTGATGACGACACACTTTCCGGGCTGCGAGAATAGCAACCCCGAAACGCATAGAACTTATAATTTACCTTTAGCTCGTGTAGAACATATCAATACCGTTATAACTAAAGAAAGAATAGCCTGGGCTATTAATACTTTCTCCCCGTATAAATCTCCAGGCCGAGATGGAATTCTGCCAATCATGCTTCAAAAGCTACAAGATTTGGTAGTCCCACGGCTAGAGATGATTTTTAAAGGATGCCTCCTTCTCAACCATGTTCCAGAGTCTTGGAGACATGTAAAAGTGGTTTTTATTCCAAAAGTAGGCAAGCGAGGACACGAATCCGCGAAGGATTTTCGTCCAATTAGCCTAACCTCTTTTGTACTTAAAACTCTAGAGCGTATTCTAGACACACATATTAGAGACATACTTGTGGAATGTCCTCTAGTAAACTCTCAACATGCATATCTCAAAGGTAAGTCGACCGAGACGGCCCTTCATGAGGTAGTGCGTACAATTGAGAAAACCATCAACTTCAAAGAATATACCCTCGCTACATTCTTAGATGTAGAAGGGGCTTTCAACAATGTGCTAACCGAATCTATTCTTGAGGCACTCGTTGACTTTGGTGTAGAGGACTACATCAGAGAATGGATAATATCCATGCTCAAAGATAGAAAGATTCATGGCACGTTAGGTAATGCAAACTCGACAAAACACGTCAGGAGAGGAACACCCCAGGGCGGTGTTCTGTCACCACTTCTATGGCTTTTAGTCATGAACAAAATCCTCTTTAAACTGGAGAGATGTGGTGTGAAGGCGGTTGCGTATGCGGACGACTTGGTATTATTAGTGTCAGGGAAGTTTACTCCTGTGATAAGCGAAATCACAGAGATGGCTTTGAGAAAAGTTAGCAACTGGGCTACGAGTTGTGGTCTAGGAGTCAACCAGAGTAAAACTGAACTGATGCTTTTTACTACCAAAACTAAGATACAACCCTTCACTCCACCCCGACTTAACGGCCAAACACTCTCACTAACAACCAGTTCAAAATATCTAGGTGTCATCCTAGACCCTAAGTTAAACTGGAAATTAAACATCGAAGAACGGGTCAGGAAGGCCTGCATAGCTTTCTACGCCTGTAGCAAAACCTTCGGTAAAAACTGGGGCCTTCAATCAAAGATGATCCTATGGACGTATACTGCAGTGGTACGGCCGATTCTAACATATGGTTCGATTGTCTGGTGGCCCGCACTAAATAAGACATATAACATCGACAAACTAAAAAAGGTTCAAAGAACAGCTAGTGTTGGTACCACAGGGGCTCTTCGATCTTGCCCAACGGATGCCTTAAGCGTTTTTCTGCACCTTCTACCACTTGATCTACACATAAAATATCTAGTATCTTGCAGTGCCCTAAGACTTAAAGAATCAAATTCTTGGGTTGCTAAACCTTATGGTCACAGCAATATCACAAATTTGATTCCCGCTGATATACTTTCGACTCCCACTGACTACCGCGCTCCTACAATGAGCCTCAGTAAAGATTTTAAAGTCTTATTCCCATCCAGAGGGGACTGGGATGATGACGCCGTGACGAGAGACTTCGACACAACTATCTATACTGATGGCTCAAAGATGGAGTGCGGTGTTGGCTCAGGAGTCTTCTCTGAGTCTCTCAACATCTCCAAGTCATTTCGGCTACCGAATTTCGCTAGTGTATTTCAAGCTGAAATACTGGCAATCAGGGAGGCTTGCAAGATGCTAAAAGCAGATCCAAACCAAAATCGTAATACAGCCATCCTTACAGACAGTCAGGCGGCTGTTAAAGCCATTGATTCGGCTACATCATCCTCTAAATTGGTCCAACAATGCCGAGATGAGCTCGCAAGTCTAAACATTAACCTCAAGGTCACTCTTATCTGGGTTCCTGGTCACAGTGGCATTGAGGGTAATGAACGGGCAGATGAACTAGCCAGGCAAGGATCAGCCCTTCACATCTCACTTGCGGAAAGAGTCTACATTCCCCTTGGAGTTGTGAAGGGCAATATATTGTCAATTTTCCTTAGAGAATTTAACCGTAGGTGGAGCAGTTTGACCAACTGCAAAATATCCAGAACGATCTGGCCCGCCTTAAATAAATCCCGAACAATTGATCTCATATGTAGACCCAGGCGGGACATAGCCAGGGTCGTAGCAACCTGCACTGGACACTGGCCAATTGGAGAACATGCGGCGAGGCTGGGTATTCCTTACAATACTCACTGTCGCAGTTGTGGAGACCAGCAAGAAAAGGAAACAGTCCTACATTTTCTCTGTAAATGTCCAGCTCTAGCCAGAATGAGAGCACAATCGTTTGGAATGGCTTTTTTTGACGACCTAAACGAACTTTCCGAAATGAAGATCAAAGACTTGATCTCTTTTCTTAACGCCACGAAATGGTTCTGAGACAGAAATCTGTTGCGTTCTGCATCATGTTCCCCCCCAGATCCAAAGTCCGCGAGTAATCGGAACCCGGGTTTCTGAGGAGCTTCATGATGCTCAATGGCAATGATGACCACATGATCTGATCGATCGCTTCGTTGCTACTCTACAACCTGCCGAGCTCGGCATAATGTGGCAAGCTCGGGCGAGATGCGATCCGATCGAGTGAGTGTCCTATGACCCCAACTCACAAGATACATTAACCATGCTCCACAGCCGTCCTATTTCAAAGCAAGGAACGCTTTTATCTACTTTCATACACAGGTCAAACGAGTTATGGTATCAAAACGGCGCAATCCAGTGCTAATTGGGCAACAGCGAGTGTTACGCTCTTGCCACCATTTTTACCTACCTACCTACATCCCCTTGTCTCACACCCTGTTGCACTACGAAGGAGTCGGATAGCTGCCCATTGTGCAAAACAAAACACCTCGCGTTGTTGTAGGACTCTTTAATAATGGCAACAATTTTTGGTGGAATTCCTCTACCAAGCAACGATCTCCATATACATTCTCGGTTAACTCGATCAAAGGCCTTTTCAAAATCCACGAACATGAGGTAAAGCGGTGATTGATATTCCATCGACTGCTCGAGGACGATACGCAGGGTGTTGATATGGTCGACACACGATCGACCACTGCGGAAGCCAGCTTGATGCCTCTTGAGTGTAGACTCGATTCTATCCTTTATTCGCTCGAGTATGATTGTTGCCATTAGTTTTGGGAAAACGGACAAAACAGTGATACCACGCCAATTGTTGCAATTCTTTAAGTCACCTTTCTTTGGCAACTTAACAATCACACCATCCTTCCAGTCCCTGGGATAGCTTTCGTTTTCCCAAATGTTTTGTATCAGCGGATGTAAAATACTTGCCGCTGCTACGGGATCGGCTTTCAGGAATTCAGCTGGTATTCCGTCCAGTCCAGCTGCCTTGTTGTTTTTGAGGAGATTTATTGATGTACGAATTTCCGATTCTGACGGGGGTTCGATGTCAATACCCCTATAGGACCTGCGCATCTCGTTTAGTTGGGGCACTTCAGCACTCTTCTCAACTGAATCCTCATTTAGCAGGGCACAAAAATGGTCCTTCCATCTACGAAGCTGATCCTCAATTGATACCAAAAGTGTGCCATCCACATCCATTACTGGATGATTGGTGTTGCTTTTTTTCCCGATAACATCTTTGGCTATTTGGTACAATTCCCGGATATCTCCTCTTCTGGCAGCGCTTTCCGCATTATCTGCGAGTCCATCCAACTTCACCCTCTTGTCACGTCTCACACAGCGGTAGACCATCTTATGTGCAATGCGGTACTCTCTTCGCAAGTCAGCCTTTCGTTGAACATCAGCTTCGGCATTTATTTGGATTTTCAACGATTTGCGAAGTTCGATCTTATCCCAGGTGTCTTGGGATATCCAAGAGTCTCTACGTCTCGTTCGCTTGGGTACAGTTTCGGATCCAGCCTCCATAAAAACACTTTTAATTTCACCCCACATCTCATCAATTGTTGAATTCTGGATTCCATTTAATGACGAGGCTCTGTCGTTAAGGGTGGTGACATAGTTTCGACATATGTTGGGGTCATTTAAAGCATTAGTAATGAATTTTGTGCTCCTTGCTGCATCCTGCGCTGGTTTTTGTACGGCAGCGGTTCGTAGTTTGAGACTCATCAGAACCAAATGGTGGTCGCTTCCCACATCGGCATTTCTTATACTCCGGACATCACACATAGACTTCCTCCATCGCTGCTGAATCATGATATGATCAATTTGGTTTTCGGTTTGACCATCCGGATGCACCCAGGTAATTTTGTTGCACGTCTTATGCATTTGTCAACGATTCATTTATTATTATGGCGTCTTGATTGACGCTCGTACATGAAGGATGCCGCACCCCCAAATCCGATGTGCGGTTTACTGCAGCCGAAGCTACAGAAGGATTTTCTATAAAAAGATTACCTCTTGGGGACTCATTTCCATTTGTTGTCATAATTCATGTATTTGCATATATCCTTCCACCATGGTGTTTTCCGAGATATGATTAATAACATACATAAGCTCAGATTTGACAGGCACACCCGCCTTTTGTATGGTCAAACACATAACTGCTCGAGGCCGCCCACTATGGGAAAACAGACGCCTTTGGTAGCCGCCCAATATGGGTTACAGACGCTACCTGCTGCTGCCGTTGGCCTTTTACCAAAAAAAGCTCCTCCGCCACCAGACTATCATGCCGTTGACCGCCACCTGCAGTTCATCAGCCTTAAGGGGGCTTTTAACCATCCCGAGGACAAGTTTGTGCCCTGACCAGCATAGCTGGGTTGTCTGCTTATCCCGGCATCCATTCGGTCCCCCTGCACGTTAGCGTTACCCGCCCTCTACCACGCAGAGGTGTGCATAGGGATTTTCCTATCATTGAGCCTAGGGCCATATGGCGTCCTAGCACTCTCAAGTACTTATAGAGGGCAAAATTTTACGCATATAAAGTTAATTTACCTTCTACTCGATAAACAAGTATCTTAGGATACATAATTTACAAACGCGCTGTCGCGTGCCACAACAGGCGCGGATCCAGGAATTCAGCTTGGGGGGTCATGAGATTGAAACATCATACCTAATTTGAACTGAAACCTCTTGAAATATAAAGCCTTGAATTTTTTACATGGTGATTACAATAAGTCCAATTTTATCAAGACTTTATTACAGTCGAAGGCATGATCAGAGGTCTTTGCCGCTTTGCCGCTTACTACGTGACCAGGCCATAAGACTATAATCCTCCTGTTTAGAGTAATAGTGCACACATTTCTGGCTGCTGGAAAACTTATTTATCAACGTGATTTAACTCCATTTCATACTTTTCACCCAATTATAAGAGTATAATGAACGTATAAGACTGGAAGCAAAATTTGCAATCTAAAAGAAATAGTTGACAGAAACTAAAAAAAGGAGTAATTCAAGTGTAAATTTGAAACGAAAAGATAGAAAAAATTGCAAATATGTGGTGGAATCCATGCCGAAAAGACAAAAATTGTTGTCAATGCAAAGAGGAGGGTATTTTCTTACATGGACATTTTTTTAATAATTTCGTTACAAATTTGAGTACTGCACCAAGTATCTGCACATATTTTTTTATTAAATACAATTAAAGGAGAATAAGACAAAACGGTCTACAGGACCAATAACGACGAGACATTATGTCGTTGGAAAGGAAATTGTATGCACTACAATAGTTAATGAGGCAGCTTATTTCAAATCACTGTGTGAAAAAAGTTATTCGCTACTTGTTACTCATGTTCCATAAATTTGATCTGTACCAAAATTCCCTAAAACAGCGAATAACTTTTTCCACACAGTGATTTTAGTTGTTATGGAAACTATTATATTGTTCATAAAAATACCTTTTCAACGACATACATATAATTGTAATTGGTAAGACCAGTTTGTATAAAATTATTCCACACTGAAATGTACCAAAACAAAACCTTGGTTAATAAAAAACTTTTTTCACTTTTTGTAGCGCATAAAAATACCTTTCCAACGACATACGACTCGTTTTTATTTGTTCCTAGACCTACTTCCATACAGTTTTGCCGATTATCCTTTGTATGGAGTTTTTCAATGCGTTTTTAACATTCCGTTATAATTTTTCCAATAAAATAGAGTATCAGTATTCGCTGATAAGAAAAGCAGACATATTGCTTTAAGCTAAGTATACAGTTCTTTTGAGTAAAAAAATTCTTCGAGGTGAGAAAAAAAATATTTTCCACAAAGAAAAAATGTCCGTGGTGTAAATATTTTTTTTATTCGCCGTCAGTTTACACTTTCGAAAAAAAATCTCAATGAGACTGATCCATGGAAAAACAAACACAAATGCCAAACGCATTTTTTTTTTCGGAAAAAGAATGTCAGTGACATTGTTTTGTATGAAAAAAAATCGTTATCGTGGTGAATATAAAATTTGTTTTCTTTGGGTAGTTCACAGTTCGATAAAAAAAATTTAAACGTCAAAAAAATTTTTTCTCGCAAAAAGCGCTCCCATAAGAAATACATGTAGTTTTTTTTTTTCGTCAAGGAACTGTATACTTAGCTTTAGTTAAAATAATTTTTTTTTTCGGAATTTGTATGGAATTTTTTCAAAGCCTTTTTTTAAAAATTCCATTATAAATTCATGTACTTTACCAGTATAATTTTTTCTGGTTAAACAGTATAATGATTTAGGAACATATAAAAGAGTCAGACATACTGATTTAGTTAAAATTGTTTTTCGTTTTGCTTTTGAAATACAGGAGAGTTTGTATGGAGTTTTTAAAAGCCCTTTTTCAAAATTCTGTTATAAATCCAAGTACTGCAACATATGGCTTTGTTCTAACAAAATAAAGTATAGGATTCATATAACAGAGAGGTAGACATACATATGGCTTTTGTTAAATTTTTTTGTTTGTTTTTGAAATACATCGGCGCTTGTATGAAGTTTTCAAACATTTTTTTTTTAATTCCGTTATAGATCCAGGTACTGCACCAGGTTTCTGCTATAATTGTTTTCTAATGAAAAAGAGTATACAAATTTATATATCAGAGAGGCAGACATATTGCTTTAGTACAAAACAAACTGTCTCTGCTTTGAAATAAAGTGGTTTTGTATGGACATATTTTTTTTTTAAATTCCGTTACAAGTCTGGATACTGCACCAAGTATCATTACATAACTTTTTTAATAAATAAAAATTAAGTATTAATATATTAAAGAGATAGATGTATTCTTTCAGTGAAAACTGTGCTTTTTTAAACTTTGAAATATAGTAGAACTTATATGGAGATTTTTAAAGCCTATTTTTCAAAATTCAGTTAAAAAACTAGGAATTTCACCATTTTTCTGCCAATATTTTTTTCAAATATAAACATTAACAGGAAACAAATTTTATCTTATTTGAAAAAAAAAACAGTTAAACGTGAATGGAAATTTTTCCTTATTTTTTGTATTTCAAAATTCCGTTTAAAATCCTGGTACTGCAACAGGTGTCTGAAAATTATTTTTTTGTTTATATTTACTACTTTTTATTGAAATATTTAAGACCCAAAGGTATAACTCCAAGATATAAAAATATACTATTTTTGAATAGAAACAACTATAAAGTCTTACATATCAAGGGGTGGACATACTGCTATCACGTTTCCAGGTCGATTTTTTGACTTTTGTTACTCCGGTGGAGTGCCCATTCCATGTTCAGGAAGTCTAATGGCTCTACTTATCGTACTGAAATACAGTTAGCCTGCCGATCACTGGCTCTTAGACTATAACCACCGCATATGAAAACCATGACTGGCGGATTCCCTATATATCGTCGGTTCAAAGGTAAAACTCTCTAACTAACATAATACACTTTTGAAGGAAATTTAATTGAAACATACTTATTATAAGTTGAAAAGTCACGTTCCGAAAATTTTTAAATAAGGTTCCCGGGCATACCTTTCTATATCCTAATAATAACCGTGCAAAACGGGACTTTTTGGATTAAGAAAATGCATTTCATTCAAATTTTCTTGAACATTTTTCTCTGCACTTAGTGAGTTTTACCTTTGAACCGACGATATATTATCTAAGAGCGTGCGTATCCAGGGCTACCAATAATTTTTGTCAATATTTATTTATTGACCATATCATTACGAAGTTAGAATTTGCTAAAGAAAATAGATGGTAACCATTAATAGGTCATGGTTTTGGTATAGTTTACTAAAATATATGGAATTACCCAAAAAGTTTATCTCTGTCTTCTTATGTGTTGAATAACAAGTAAAGATTGTTTGTATTTCTTCTTTAATCTGGAGCTCTGGGGGGGGGGGTCATGACCCCCATGACCTCCCCCCTGGATCCGCCACTGTGCCACAACGACAATATCTATCACTTTCATAATATTCATAGCTGCTTGTATTTTGTTTATAATATGAAGGAATGTGTTTGAATCCTGTCCCTGCAATGAGCAATGCTCGACTCAGTGGCCTTTGTATGCTTTCTTCACAAAGAAATCGGTTATCTACTCAAGTCGCAGAACATTATCTGAAAAAAAGTGTGCTAGACAGAATTTCTAGGGAAGCACCAAGAAGGCTACAACTTCTCTTGCGAGAAAAAATATAAATCCAATATTTCATGCAAG
The DNA here is from genome assembly GCA_963921185.1 of Dasysyrphus tricinctus. Taxonomy (NCBI): domain Eukaryota; kingdom Metazoa; phylum Arthropoda; class Insecta; order Diptera; family Syrphidae; genus Dasysyrphus; species Dasysyrphus tricinctus. The sequence goes on from OY992531.1 coordinate 88,297,331, forward strand.
GTCTTATTTTTTAAGTCTATTTTATAAGCTTTTGTCTTATATATGTATTAAAAAAAATTGTTTAGATAAATAAATAATTTTAATGTATCCAACTGGTGACTATTTATTAAATGCCATTATATTTTTTGCACAAATGCCTTATTTAGAATATAATTTTTTAAGGGTACATTTTACGGCAACGGCGAACGGTAGCGCGAATGCGCCCCCCTCCCACCGTTGATTTCATCATACATGTGCATTTGATTTGTAGTTAGAACACATTTAAAACAACACATTTTCTTATAACTTTGTTTATTTCAATTTGTCAATTAATTTTAAGAGAGCATACTTTTTGTAATATTTAGAAAAAAAGCCAAAAAGCAAGTTTTTGGCGTTTTTTCCAAAAGAAAAGGAAAAGAGCCAAGAAAATTTTGGAAAAAATAGCCTAAAATTCCGGAATTTACGCCGAACTTTTTGGGTTCCTTTTCTTAGGAAAAAAAGCCATAACATTGTAGGGAGAATTGTGAGCCTTTTTTCCATTTTTATTTTTTGGCGTAATTTCCTATGGCGTAATTTCAGGGAGCCTAAGTAGGCTTCTCCATACAATGTCAGGCTTTTTTTCCTGACTTCTCTTATGTTCTTTATTTGTTGGTTTTATTTAAATACTTTTTCGAACGTTGCAGAGTGAATTTTTCAAATTTGGAAAAATCTGAATTTTGTGCATAATTTCTGGCATATATTTTTGCCTATATTTGAAGTCCTTAGAAAATTAGTATTTTCTAAACGATCAATTACATCTTGGTGAGAATTATAAAAAGTCTTTTCTAATACAAACTTCGTCCAAAATTAAAATCCCCTTTTTCCCTAATTGTCATATAAGAAACCTTATTGCTTTAATGATTACAAAAGCAGAATTTTCGAAGACGAAGACACGCGTTTGGTCCATAAAATACCTTTTGGAATATTAATTTTTCAATTTTTGCCCATTATGTATTTTAATGTTTTATTAATTTTTTGCGTTGTCTGAAATGATGAGCGAAGATATATTTCAGGGACATACAAAATTTTTCGAAAACTTTTGTATAGCATTTTTTGAGCCTGTATAGTTTCTTTTGCGTTTTTCACTTAGTTTTTGCAAATAATTTTTAAAAAGTGTGTACTTTTTATATTTTTTAACAATTTAAACAAAATGTTTCATCATTACCTTTAGAACTTATTCTTCTGCGCTAAGAAGGATACTGATATGGAGAAATCCAAAAAAAAAAAAAAAAAACAATCACCCCAAAAGTGAGAGGCAAGGGTGCTCTCTCAAAACAAGCACCCCAAAAGTGCAAGGCGAGGGGACTCACTCTAAACAACCACCCCAAAAGTGAGAGGCAAGGGGACTCACGCTAAACAAGCACCCCAAAAGTGAGGTAGGCTTGCTACACAACCGTTAAGGAAAAGCTTATTTATCTTACGAACGGCTATAACGATTTTGATTATAAAAATTAGTATATTATTTTAGGTATGGTGTACCTACTGTTTGGTAATAAAAAATTTACCAAAAGCTATTATTAACGGTACCTGCCATATAACGGTTTTTATAATTTTCAATTTTCTCATTAACGGCTTAACCGAATTCAATCAAATTTTGCATGTCAAAATTTTGGAAAACCACATGTATTTATCTTTTTTCAAGCATTTAATCAAATTACATACTTGTTTTAAAGCTCTAAGCTATCTTTCGAGTTGCTTATACAATAAAGAACAAAAGAACGATTTTAATGTTTTTTCCTTTTTTTTTTATATATTGTTCAAAATTACTAGAGCTGGATACCAGAAAAGTTGGTGATGGTTCTAAATAAACTCATTCCCTAAATCTTCTTTCTGCTAAAGAGAGAAAAACTGAAAATTTCATCGAAATCGATAAAGTCCGTTTCCGTGAAATGAATTACAAGAACAATTGTTTATTTGTAATAAATAAAACGATACTACCGAAAGTCTTAGCAAATTTCGGTCCAAAAAGTATGGTAATGGTATCGGCTATGTATAGTTTCGGATGCTTTGGAACTGGTATCGTCTCGGTATCGGAAACCGATGAATGAATTTATGTTTAGCATTTAATTTTTATGATTTTAAGAGGTGGGGCCGACATTTTGACAGATGATAGAAATTATTGATTTGAATATAATTACCAAATTAGAATCCTAAAATTCTATTGAACGGAGATAACGGCAATATTTGAGCGCTTTAACATATGAACTCATATCTCTTGATATAGGTGCGAGGTTGGGTGTATGTAAAGTTTCTTTTGCATTTAAAAAAAAAATAATATCATTCATACATAATTCGAAGAAAAATTAAATTGAAAATATTTTTTTTTTTAAGTTTTGGAAAAAATCTTTTTTTTACCAATTTAGATTTTTGATTTTTTGAACGGGAACGGGCACATTCCAAGATCACGAATATGCACTTTATAAGCCGCTAGGACGCTTAGTTTAGCCCCAAATCAAGTTTAAAGATGAAAACTTTGATGCCTCTAGGACGCTTAGTTTAGCCGCAAATCGCGTTTAAAGAAAAAAGATGATTTTTCGTATAATACTATGCATTAATTGAGTTCTCTTGAGCAAGAGTACCTTGAATGACAAATAAACGCGAATAAACAGCGAGGTGTGTATGGGGGGGGGCATGCTGCCCCCTGCAACCTCCCTGCTTGGGCTTATTATAGGATTTGGGGTGGGTTCGAGGTTGAGTGTATGCAAAGTTTCTTTTGCATTTAAAGAATCTGGATTTATAAGTCGCTAGGACGCTTAGTTTATCCACAAATCAAGCTTAAAGGTGTCAACTTTGATGCCTCTAGGACGCTTAGTTTAGCCGCAAATCGCGTTTAAAGATATAAGTCGAATTTTCGTATAATGCGATGCATCAATTGAGCATCAATGTCAAGTTTTCGTGAGCAACAGTACCTATCATTCATATTTCAAAGAAAAATTAAAAAAAAAAAACCAAACAAAAAAACTGATAAAAGTTTAATTTTTGATTGAAATCAAGGAAGTAAGACGTTCATGGGATTTTATTGCAAAAATCATCAAAGGGATGAAGATGAAAAAAAAGCAAAAAATGCGATTTTTCACATTTTTTTGCAATGATTTTTTTTAAATTTAGCTAACTATTTTTTTTTTTTAATTTTTTTCAAAAATCCATTTTGATGGTAAATTTTATTTTCTACAAAAAAGGTTTTGAGAACTATCTCGAATTTTTGCTTTGTTTTCAAGTTATATGCAAAAAACCAAAAAGGGTGCTTTCGCACCCCCCTCTAAAAAATGCACCCTCCAATTTAATAGCACTCCACGGTTTTCTCATCTTCAATGACCCCTTTGATGATTTTTGCAATAAAATCCCATGAACGTCTTACTTCCTTATTGCCCTGTTATTAGGACATAATCAATAGCCTAAAACTTTTTTGGATCAAAAGAACTCTATTCCACTTTAAAATCAAAGAAGCGGTGATATTTGTTCATAGGGAAAGATTTACATATACCAAATTGATGAAATTTCACATTGTGAAAACAATCTTGAAATCAGTCTTGGACGTAAACTGTTTTTTTTTTAATTCTAGTTTGCATTTTTGGTATGCATACAGGGTGTCTTGTAAATAATGGATATCCTTGCAACTGGTTATAGCAGGCCTTATGACCTTTCCAGAAAAAAATATAAAAAAAATATTTTCTCTGTGGTTACTATGTAATGATGTTTTTTCCAAAATTTGTTAACAAGTACTACTTCCCTCTAATACGTGAATGCTATGACCATGGATGAACAATTTTAGCTATTTTTTTATTTTTTTATTATTCTAGAATGACTGTTGTAATAGATAGATGGTAAAATTTAATGGTAGTTATTACATTTTGCAAGGTTATCCATTATTTACAGGACACCCTGTATACCTACCTATTTTAATTTTTTTTTTCCTTCAACGAGCATAATATCAGGAAAATGTCAAAAGGAAAGTGCATTACAAATACCATGCATTTTTATCTTCGCTTAGAAAAAGTAGAATGTTAAATACAATCGCAATACGGAGTTATATCAAACTCAGAAAATGTTGGTATATAAAACTCATTTTTGGTAGTTCCTACCTACAAGCTACAACCTTTCTTCAGCCAGTGGTGCCTAGGTCTACTTTTCCAAAATCGGGTTAAATCGATTTGTAGGCAAAATACAAATCTTGAAATTTTAACAAGATGTTCACTGACTTGCACACAGAATAGGAAGATTTAACATTTCTCTAGAGTTGAAAGTATTTTACCGCTGTTTTAAATAAAAGATTCGTTCATTTAAATGGATTAAACCAAATATATTTTCAAAAACGTCTTTAATTCATCACGTAGAAGTGCACAATAATCAATTTAAAAAAAAATCAAATACCAAAGAGCTTGGATTTCTATTGCCCAGTCAATCGATGCTATGAAGCGCGCGCTAGCCGATGTGTTTATCAATTCAAGTGTATCTTGTTGGAATACAAGAATGTTTTTTTTTTTTTATTTTAATGACTGCAAAACAATTTTTGTTTTTTTTTGCAACTCTTTTCGAAAATATATGTATTTGTTCTTAATCGCTTTAAACGACACGAAAAACTTATAATTCACTTTTGACACACAATACCTTTACAAACAAATACGATGCAAGACCCATCGCATTGAGATGATGGTTAAAATATTTTGGAATACCTACCTACCTAGACCTACCCACTTCTTTCGATTACCTATACCTGCTCGTATTGTTTTCAGAACTCGAGGATACCTACTTCACTGTTCACTTCATATTGTCCACCTACAACATTAACAAAAAGTACATAGTAGGTACATAGTTCCAACTTCCAACTTAAAAAAAAGAAAAACAGGACACTTTGAATTTGTTAAATTTTGTTTTTTTTTTCTTTATTTAGGTAATCTGAAATCAAATTTTACAATTTATTTTTGTGCACTTTAAAGTACACTCACTAAACTTTTGTGCACTTTAAGTAGGTACTCTCATTTTACAAGAGTTGTGTATAAAAAACACATACCTAGATTTAATATGAGTTGATAGGAACCAAGGGGTCAATTCTCGATCTGTGAAACTGTGAAGTGATAAATATGATAACGCCTTCACGCCAAATGCGATTCTCGAAGTGTGAAAAAATGAAAACAAATGCCAAAATGTTTTCATATGATAATTCGTTTATCACAATCATTTCACTCTGTGAAAAGAAAAATGATAAACACAAACAAATTGTACTCATTTGAAACACCCAAGTCGCCATCTTGGTCTTTCTATGACGTCACAATCATCTTTTTCTATGAGCAAGTGGCAGCATGTTTCATGTTAGTACTTTTTAGTACTCACATTGACAGCCGTTTTTCATAACGAGTTCGGGAATCGCCTTGCGCGTGTTTGTGAAGTGATAAAATGATGAAACTCTGTGAAAACTGAAATGATAACTTTGTTTTCATTTCACAGTTTCACAGATCGAGAATTGACCCCCAAAACTCGCCATTTCAATACCACGACAAACTAAGATAATTTTCCTTCAAACAATAGAGTTATAAATCTACGATTAGATACAACAATTATTCTCTAAGTAGGTATGTATGTAGGTATTCTCAAAGTTACTTTAACAATAATTCAAATTGATCATGAAATTTCCTTGGCATTAATATGACGAGTTTTGGTTCTCATTACAAATAATAATAAATAGCACTATAGCTAGCACACCCACACACATTTTTATATTTTTGGATTTTTATGCACTGGAACTGTTGCAGCCTGTTGATTGTAGATGTTTTCTGGCAAGCAGCTATCTACCCGGTACAGGATATCTTGATGTTCATTTTTGTTTTTATTGATGTTATCCAATATTTATGCAGGTAGGTATTTTCTGAAAGTCGGTAGGTATAAAAAGATTATTAGCAAAGAAAAAAATAGAATTCAAACATATTTCCAATAAAAACAATATATGTAGGTACTTATCTATTTTATATGTTTCTTGATTTTTCCTTATTTTAAGTCTGTGCAGCTCCATAAATGTATTTTCTCCTTTGGTTTTCATCTAGGTATTAAAGAATTTAATTTGCAGCACGATTTGTTTTTTTTCCTTTCATTTGACAGCATATTCGATTGCGGTAAAAAATCGTATTTATATACTACCACTTTGTTCGGTCATGCGCGGTGGCAGTGGAAAAACTACTTCACTCACTACTCCCTTCATTATAACGAGAATAATATAATACTACCCTCTCGTTCTTACGATCATATGTCTGTACCTCGAAATAAAAAAAATGTTCCCCATTCTCGTGTCAAAATGTGAAACATGTTTCACAACATGGGTGCTCACTAGCGCCACCATCGATGGAATACCGCGTAAATAAAAACGACTCCATGATAATACTATAAAGTTTATATACAAAGCTTTGGCTTTTATTAATTTCGCATAAGGTATTAATAAAATTATGGTTATTTTGATACTCATTTTTACTATCTCCTACGTGGTATAAAAGCGTCACAATCATGATTATAAATTATTTAAAAATAAAAAAATTGAGAGAAAATTGTGCAAATATGTGATTACCGAATTTCGTTTCTTACGATATCACATAACGAATAATTGTTAATAGGCATCGAACAGTTTTTAATGGAAAATTAAAAAATCTATAGCTTCTGGACACCTGGAACTTCCTCATTTTCCTAACGCTCATACTGTGTACTATAATCATCTTAAGGGTAGTCATAACCCCTTTATAGACCAGGAAAAATAGCACAAATCGTATGGGGAACCTTGAACAAATTAATTCATGATATATTAAAATTGGAATCGACGCAAAATTGCAACCTCTATAACATATCCAAAGTCCCCCAAAATCCCCGCATTGGCTTTTTGCGTAGATGCATTTGAAGAGGTGCAGATGGGGAGAACTTGGAGGTCTATCAAACTTAATTATTTGTTTTGGTACAACCTAACCATACGATACATGCTTTTAGGGTAGTTTTTAACGCTGAATCGAATGAAACCAAATTCAAAATGATACAACCACCCAAACAAAAGTTATTGTCCTTTTTATGTAATGATGACTTTTTTTCAGGTACAACAGGTAAAATATTATCGGAAACCCTTTGAAAATAAAGGTATGTTAACAAAATTTGGAGTGAATGTTCCATTTGTCATACGAACTAAGAATCAAGACAGTCCCAAAAAATATCCATGGTGAAAGGGTGTTTTTTTAAGGGGGCTGGGCAAGTGTAGAATGTTCACCATAACACCCACGAAAAAATTCTTACACTCATGAAACTCGCCAAAAATATTGAATTTGTCATGGCAACCAAGAATCCAAATAGTCCATACAAATATCTTTTGTCTAATAGTGTTTTTGTGGCGGTTACATTTTGACCTGTTTGACCTGGAAAATACGATTTCAAAAATTGATTTTTGCTTGAAAAGGACCATAACTTTGTTAAGGGTGCTTGTATCATTTTGGGTTTGCTTTTATTAGATTCAGCGTTAAAAAATACCCTTAAATCATATACCATACTTTGTGTATATACCTCAATTACACCAAATCGGAATTTTGGGCTCAAATCTTTCAACTTCTTCCCAGATTTTCCCCCTCTATAATAAAAAAAACCCCCGGAGCAAATATATTAATGTGGACTATATCGATTCTTGGTTGCCATGACAAATTTAATATTTTTGGCGAGTTTCATGAGTGTAAGAGTTTTTTCGTGGGTGTTATGGTAAACATTCTACACTTGCCCATCCCCCTTAAAAAAACACCCTTTCACCATGGATATTTTTTGGGACTGTCTTGATTCTTAGTTCGTATGACAAATGGAACATTCACTCCAAATTTCGTTAGCATACCTTTATTTTCAAAGGGTTTCCGATAATATTTTACCTGTTGTACCTGAAAAAAAGTCATCATTACATAAAAAGGACAATAACTTTTGTTTGGGTGGTTGTATCATTTTGAATTTGGTTTCTTTAGATTCAACGTTAAAAACTACCCTTAAAGCATGTATCGTATGGTTAGGTTGTTCTAAAACAAATATTTTAGTTTGATAGACCTCCAAGTTCCCCACATCTGCACCTCTTCAAATGCATCTACACAAAAAGCCAATGCGGGGATTTTGGGGGACTTTGGATATGTTATAGAGGTTGCAATTCTGCGTCGATTCCAATTTTAATATTTCATGAATTAATTATTTCAACCTCGGAACCCATTTTTCCTGGCCTATTAGTGCGCGCAAAATATAAAAAAAAAAACTTAATTCAAGTGAACTAAATAGTGAATTTAAAAGCTAATTAAACTATCTTATCGACCTGTTTTGGCTTTTTTCCTGCATTTTTTCTGTTTTGTTTTTTAGAACCTTCCAAATACGAAGTTTTGAAGATCCATTTTTAAACTATGTATTAAAAAATGTCATAAGAATTATAATTTTTCAAAATCTGTATGATGCAAAGCAATATTATTTTTCTGAAATCTTAACATACCTACCTACCTACTAATCTTAAAAATACGACAAGTTACATGCACCTACGTATCTAACTATCTATGTATGTGCCTATGTACGTATCACTTTTTTCCTAATACATATTCTATCAAAGTAGGGATACCTGCCTACTACATATTGAAAAACAAAAAAATAGAAATGCCTGTCTAAATTAAAAAGCAATGCGTTATCACGTATATATATCAAATAAATCGGAGCATACACATTTCACAGGTACGTATGTACCTACCTACCTCACAAGTTATGAAATATGAATTCACTTGTAAATAAATTAATTAAAAAGGAGTGTCTTTAATTTCATAAGGAATACAAACTAACCAACAATGTTCGATGTATATACATAGATATACCTATCTTACAAAAAACAAACACAATAAGAAAATCCTTACTACCTTCTTTTATTCAAAGATCGCTACTAGAGCCTTCGATTTTGGGCGGACGATTAATTACACGGGTACCCGTGACACGGGTACCCGTGTTTTAAGGAATTGATACCCGTGTACCCGTGTACTAATTAAATACACGTGTAAATAAAAATACACGTGTATTTAAAAGAACGTTGCTTCTTTCTGATGATTAACCAGACGTCGTGCATTATATTTAAAAAGACGCTTCGCAGCATAAATAAAAATCATTCGTTGCCTATGCTCCGTACCAGGTCAAGCATATTTGACACCTTTTTCGATTTTTTTTTCGTCAAACAAGTGCTTAGTGGCTATTTTTCTTTTAACTGACTGTATTCCTAATTTATTTCGGATAAAAATTATAATGAAATAGTAGACAAAATTATTATCCAGAATGCCAATGGAATTGGAATGAATAAAGAAAGAAAACTAGATCAAAAAGAATGGAAGCCAGTTGTTGGTAAGTTACATAGGTAGGTATAGTTGGAAATAATTGAATAACCTTGGTACCTTACCATTTACATAATGTTATGCATGAGTACATATATTTTTGCTTCCTGGTGTTATTGATTATAGAGCCAGGTACGCATTATCTCTCCTGCATGACAGTTTTGCTCCAAATGATAATCTATATTTTATTTACCTTGTGAATGACGGAATTTCTGGAATTTTGAAACACAAAGTTGGAAACAAAATTTTGTACCTAATCATTTTTACTTGCGATTATAGGTACTATAAGGCAAGTTTTGGATTCGTGCAAAAAAAAAATTTGAGATAACAATCAAACATTATATTACGATGATAGAGAACACCAAAAAAGTGGGTGGCACAATTCTGTCTGTCGGTCTGTCTGTCTGTCTGTCTGTCTGTCTGTCTGTCTGTTCGTCTACAGCCTAATCGGCTCGATCGATTTTCTTCAAACTTGGTACATAGTGGTTTTTGGTGATGCTGCCGACACGTTTTTTTCATTTTTTTCTTAGAACCAAAAATAGCGGTACCTGCATACATTTTTTTTTGGCAAATTTACATAATCGTATTTTTCTCAAAAACGGCTCGACAACTTTTCTTAAAAAAAATTCAATAAATTTATTTTAGTGAAGGCTTTCTTTGGGTGGAAAACCATTTTTCAAAAATGGTTATTAACGGTACCTCCCAAGGAACCATTTTTTTAATTTTTGATTTTCTTCAAAACGGTATGACCGATTTCAATTATTTTTTTATACAAAAGCTTCCAAAAAATTTAATAGTTTTGTGTACCAAAATTTTTGAAAAAATATTTTTTGGATTTTTAAAAAATATTTCAATTTTTTTTTTGGAAAATCAAATATTTCGAAAACGGCATCATAGATTTTTTTGAAACTCGATATTTAAGACTTTTTTAGTACCTTCTAAAATATTTTTAGAAAAAATTTTCCATTTATGAAAAAATAACGGTACCTTCCATACAAAAGTGAAAAAACCGCAAAGGAAAATATTTTTTGCTTGAAAACGACTCCTACGATGTTGATTAAACTTTTTCGATATACTTAAATTAGTACGATTCTACCATCAAAAATTATAAAATTTTACACATAGCAACTATTAGTAGTACCTGTCATAGAACGTATTTTTTTATTTTGAGTTTTCTCGTTATCAGCTTAACGGATTTAAATGAATTTTCTTATATACAAATTTCAGAAAAGATTAAATAATATTGCATATCAAAATTTTCAAAAAAAAGTTTTTTGATTTTTAAAAAAAGTTTCAAATTTTTTTTTGAAAATTCGATATCTCAAAAACGGGTTGATAATTTTTTTTCAAATTTTGTTTTTATATACACATAATATATAGTTTAAATCTGCATACCAAAATCTGTTCTTAAAAATGTTTTTAAGAATTTTATATATAAAAAATTGATTTGAAAAAAAACCGCTCCAACGTTTTTAAATTTTTGTTCCCATACAATCATGTTCCATCATGAATTAAAATGGCATACTTTTTTCACCTCAAACTGTCAAAAGAGTTGTTTAGCTAATTTGAATGTCGTATTTCATGCTTCTCTACATTTTTCTCTCATAATTTCCATGTTTGTATATACAATTTTCTTAAACTCGCAGTGTCTTGAACATAAGAGCAAGTACGTGCGACCCAGTCGTGCATTTTATTTTTAAATATATTTGTCAAAAAATTGAAACAGGTCTTGTTCCCTTAATTTTTTTGGCAAGTGTATTTAAAAAAAATGATTAGGAACAAATTTTGTTTCAAAATTTTTGAAAACTTATTTTTCAAAAACTATTTATTGAAACAATTAAATTTTAAAATACACAAAGAATAGGGTTTGTGGCTTCGAAAACAGAAAAATATACCTAGCATTAGAAATGTAGCAATTGTTGTTGTTTTCTAATAGGTAATTAGTTTTCCATATAATAACATTTCTGAAAAAAAAAAAATTAAGCTTGAAACGAAAATTTCTAAAATTGTAAATTTTCATCTGAAAGCATACATAAAAAACTTCCTTTTAAAATAGCAAAACTATCAGAAGGTAAAAAAAACTTAAAAACTATGGAATTTTATTAGGGGTGAAGAAGATATATTTTTTTTTAAGAACTAGCCTAAGGCACATAGACCAATGAAACCAACCTTATTTATGTACATAATAAATTTATGGAAAATTAATATTTATTTTTTACTAATAAAGATAATTTAAACGAATTTCTATGCATTATTTTTCTTTTTCTAAGTCCTTAGATTCCTTAAGGTAGGTCAGTACCTTTCGAAAGAAAACAAATAGCACTTCGTACCTAACATACCTATACTTTTTACTTAAAACCTATACAACAAGTTGGTTGTAACATGTCCAAAGCGCTCATTGAAAAATAATGATAATATAAAGAACAAATCAATTTAATTTTAGACACAGTGAAACTGAAGAAAAAGTAGATATTATGTTCTTTACTTATATTTAAGCTTAAAAGCTCGTACAAAAATTATCAAAAAAATATGTTCTTAAAACGAAGTTTTATTAAAAAAAGAAATGCCCCAGAAGAGTAATTGTCTAACCAAAAAAAAAAGAAATTTGTATCGCTAAAAAATTATAGAAAAAAATATTTCTCTAGAGGAAAATCTAGTTTAAACATTTTAGTTTAAATTTTGGCACCCCCTTAGCTTGGTCCTGGATGACTCCTGTCTAGATCAACTTTGAAGTTAAATTATATTATATTAAATGTTAAATTTCATCCAAATCATAGAAGTCGTAATAATACATAATGTATACTGCAAATTGCTCTTTTAAATTCTAAAATAGATTAAAATGGGAGTGACAGTAGGCAGATTGTACCAAAACTAATTTTAAAATTCAATCGAAAAATTTCATCTAAATCAGTTGAGTAGCTTCCAAGAAAAAAAGTATTGCAATTAAACAAAGCAAAGGTTCCGTGTCAGGGGGCGGATGTATCTAAAGCCAATTTTTAAGATTTTTTTTATCTTTCATTGAAACAAACTCTTAAAATTTCTTCAGAATCGATATAGCCGTTCAGAAAAGCCAAATAATTTAAATATAATACAGAAACATTATAATCTGTATACAAGAAATAATATCTTACGTAATTATTTTTTTTTTATATATTATTATTTTTAATATTAATTTTAGACCTAAAAATAATCCTCGAAATATATTAGTGTATGTAAGTAATTATCAAATTAAATAAAAAAACTTTTTTTATTTGAACTTTAAGAAGTAAAACAAAGCATAAATATACAAATAATACAGAAATATCTGTGTTATACGAATGTACTAGTAGATATTCCTGTCATAAAACAACTTTTTAACTATTCAAACAATAATTAGACCGATTTCAAGGTCCTTTGCATCCGATTTACCGATTTGTGCCAATTCCCATAGTAATTACCCGTGTATTGCTAAATACACGGGTAATTATAAATACACGTGTAAAATACAGACACGGGTTCATGTACGGATAATTAATTACACGGGTACAACGTGTATTTAAATACAACGGGCATTAGGGGGCTCTAATCGCTACCAACATCAATAATGTTACTGCATGTCTACAGATACACATCATCATCATGAACTCACAAATAAAGGATAAGCAAACACCTACAAAAAAACAACCACCGACCGCAGCAAGTCTCCTCCACACGCCACCAAAAAGCTGGAATTGCTTCATACAAAAAAATTCAATTTATGCACCTACCTATACGTCATTTATACTATTCCTGTCCTTGAGCTTGAGATATACATTTTGAAGAGATTTCAAATTTTAAATTGTATTCCACGGAGATTTTCCGCTCTCGCTCTTAAAATTGACCAATGCAACTTTTAGCAAGATGTTGTCGTGTCTGATATCAGATACGGCCGATTATTTTTTGGGTTCACTTTCGTTCTACTGGATGCGAAATCTTTGTATTATATTATCTTTGCTGTAATAACGGTTTTCAAGGTAAGAACAAATCCATTTTAACAAAGATGGTTCAAACCCTAGAGTGGATAGTTTGAAAAGAATAAGCTTATGGGAAATTTTGTCGAAGGCTTTGCTAAAATCTGTTGAGATAGCATCAACTTCGTAGCCTTTCTCTAAGGCTGAGAGGGTGTAGGACACAAATTCAACAAGGTTAGTGGTTGTAGACCGGCACTTGAGAAAGCCATGTTGTGAGGAGGAGATGAGAGATTTGCAGTGAAAGCTTAAGGTTTCATACAAAATACTTTCGAAGAGTTTGGGTATGTGTGAAATCTTAGCAATGGGACGATAGTTGTTAACATCGCTCTTCGGACCCTTTTTGTGTACAGGAGTTATGAAAGATGAATTCCATATCTGAGGAAACTGTCCTTGATTTAGGGAAAGGCTAAACATTTTTGAGAGAGGGAGAGAGAGTGTGGAAGAGCATTTTTTAGAAGTATGGCAGGGAGACCATCTGGACCCGGATTAAATTCATCGTATAATTGATTAAATTTATATTCGATGAGAAAGGGATTGACAGTTCGAGGGGAGAAGCGGTCCAAGTGAAAAACTTTGTAGATAATTGAAATAGTCAGAATCAGGAACAAAGGAGTCATCAGCAAAAGATTGTTTGAAGAATGTGGCAAAAAGGTTGGCAATAGTGCTAGGATCACTCGAAGTTACGTTATTGAAAGAGAAAGTGGTTGGGTAGCCATCGGATTTTCTGTTGTAGTTAACAAACTAAAAGAATGACTTAGGATCTTTAATAAGGTTGGATTGCATTTCGGTTAGATAACGCTGGTAAAGGGAATTGTATAGCTCGGTAAAATGGAGATAAAAACCAAGATAGTTAGAATAGTCAGTAGGAGAACGAGAGCGGAGGTAACTTTCCCACAACTTATTTCTTTTATTTCGCAGAGAGCGAAGGTTGCGATTATACCAAGGTGGAGTAGTAGACGAGGTTTTGGAGCGGGAAAAGGAACATAAATAGAAATAGAGTAAAATGATTCTCTGTAGAATAGAGTTAAGGCATCATTTACGGTTAATTTGTCAAAATTGAATGAGACTTTGCTAAGGTATTCATTGATTACACGAAAGTTTGCTTTGTAGAAGTCGTAAGAAGACATATCCGCAGGGGGAGTGGACTGTAATGGAGAATCGTGAAAGAACGAGAGAAGAAGGGCAGGATGGAAGTTGTCGATGGTTGATAGAGAAAGGGGACTAGGTGATACAGAAGACTTGTTGGGGTCTGTTGTGAAAATAAGGTCAGGTTGCCTACCCATAAAATTTGAGATGCCACTAACTTGGCAGAGGCTTGAATCAGTAAGGCTATCTTTTTTTTTTTTTTTTTTTTTTTATTCATCTTTTTTTTCTAACATTTCAGGATGATGCTTTACAATTATAATAATTATTCATTAATGACAAAAAAAGCTGTCTGAAAAGAAAGAAAGGTTCATTCTGTGATCTTTAAAAGATCAGTGGCGAATGACCCAATTAAAATATAAATACGCAATATGTGTGGGGTTTTTAGGTAAATATTTACTGTTTTAGAAGAAAAAAATAAAATTAAATATCAAAATCTCATAGGTATTACACAAACAAAAATGTAAATAAAATTAGCAAATAAATGAAAGCAATATTAAACTATGCTCATAAATAAATTTTTGACTTGAGAAATATCCATTGAAAATAACCATATTTTTACTTTATTTAAAAAAGAATTCTGAATTCGTATTGCCCTTATTTCGTAAGGTAATTTGTTAAATAGTGTGGGTGCTGCAACAGTATAAAAGTTAGAAAAATGTGATCTATTTGAAACCGGAATATTTACGAGTTGCTGATTGTTAACTCTTAAGCCATAGGCATTTGAGTTTCTTAACATCGTATTATATCCACTGCGAATGAAAAAGACTTTTAGAACCTTATAGACATACAGATGTTTCAAAGGTAAAATTCGAAGATCAAGAAATAATGGCCAGCTCCTAGTAAATCTACTTTTTTTACAAATTATTCTGACAATATGCTTTTGTGCTATTAATAATGGTTCCATCACATTATTGTATGCTCCACCCCAACTTGGCAAACTGTACTGAATCTTTGAATGTATAATTCCATAATAAATTACTGTTAGAAGTTTCTTCGAACAATGAGGTTGCAATAAAAATATTTTGCGAGTTGCTCGTCTCATATAAGCTTTTAAATCAGTCGCGTGAGTTTTCCAATTCAGGTTCCTGTCTATTGATAGCCCTAGGTATCTCAAATGTTCAACAGATTCGACTGTAAAACAATTAGAACAACAAGGCACATCTTCATAGAAATTTGCTTTTCCACAGTTATGGGAAAACATTGAAAGTCTTGTACACGCAGCTGAATGGAAAACAATATTACTCTCAAGCAAGCTGCAATGTTTTAAGTTGAAGAACATAACCTTAGTTTTTTCACTCACAATAAGTTCATGTTTTGCAAACCATTGCCTTAATCGTTGAACATCGCTTTGTATTCCTACCACTGATTCCAAAAGGTAGTTATCTGTATAAGAAAACGTTATATCATCAGCAAAAGCTGTTATCTTTCCACTAAAGTTTTGCTTGAAAATGGAGTTAACATAAACTAAAAAAAGAATAGGGCCCAATACTGATCCTTGCGGTACACCAATTTTTAATTCTAATTTATCGCTAAAAACTTCGTTAATTTTAACTCTTTGAAATCTCGCAGATAAATAAGACTTAAACCAACTTAACACAGAATTTCTAAATCCAGCTTTGTAAAGTTTGTCTAAAAGAATTTTGTGGTTAACCATGTCGAAAGCCTTGGTCATGTCTATAAATAAAGCCACAGGGCTAACTTTTTTATTAAAACCATCGCAAATTTCACTACAAAATTTTAAAATGGCATCTTCTGTGGATTTTCCTTCTTGAAAACCATATTGTTGATTACAAAAGTAATCGTTTTTATTAAGAAAAGACATAATTCGTTTTTTCATTATTTTTTCAAAAAGTTTTGAAAAAGTTGGAAGCAATGAAATTGGTCTGTATTGGGTCACTGATTTTCTACATCCTTTTTTGTAAAGAGGAATTACCTCAGCAATTTTTAATCCCTCCGGAAAAATCCCACAGTTGATACTCATATTGAATATGTGACACAATATGTCAACTATAAAAAAAGCTATTTGTTTTACTAAACAGTTTGTTATACCATCGGAGGTACAAGATTGTTTATTATTTAGATTCATTATCTCTTTATAAAGTTCCAGTGGTGAAAAGGCTTGAAAAACAAAACTATTGGTTTGGTAACCATCATCTCTTATATCCGGATATAAGTTGCAGTTGCAATCGGTTTGCGAAGGTTTGGGCTGTAAATTAGTTGCAATAGTGGCAAAATAATTATTAAAACTATTTGCAATTTGTATGGGATCGCAAATCAGAATATTATCAACCTCAATTTCACAAATGCTATCCCTACTGCTTTCATTACATAAAAGGTTATTTATAACTTTCCATTCTTCTTTAACATTTCCTCTACAATTTTCAAACTTAACCGAATAAAAAGCGTTTTTACTTGAAGTTACTTTAAGTTTAACTTCCTGGCTTAGTTTACTATATATTTTTTTTTGATTTATATTTTGAGGATTCTTTTTACATTTTTTACGAAGAATATTTTTTTTGTTTATGATTTTTAATAAATTTGTTCCTATCCAAGGTTTTAATCTTTTAAGCTTGCTGTTGGATTGCTGTTGCGTTGTGGTTGAATTTTCTATGTGACCTTTTAATATTTTTAAGAAAGTATCATATGCTGATGAGGGATTATCATCAGAAAATACCTGCTCCCAACACTCAAACTTTAGGGCATCCACTAAGGTGGAGAAGTTTACTCTTTTTTTAATCGGAAAAGGAACATATTTATTCGGTTGATTTTTATTTCCACTATCTATTTCAAGGCTAACCATACAATGATCTGTAATTTTTAAATCAAGAACTTCACTTAAGACCTCTTTCTTTTTTTGAAATCTAACAAAAATATGATCAATACAAGTTTCTGTGCTGTCTGTTATGCGAGTTGGTTCATTGATCAGTGATTTTAAACCATATGAAGACATCAAAAACAAGTAATTGTCAGAATCATTGTTTTCTTTTAATATATCGATGTTTATGTCACCCAGAACCATTAAATTCTTGGACCTTATATTCTTTAAAAGCTCATCCATATGTTCCATAAATACATTCAAACTTAAGCCATTTTCATGCAGTCGATATATACATAAAATTGTAAAACATTCATTATTAATATTGCAGGTAATTTTAACAACATCTGCGCTACTTAAATTATAATTTACCACTTCACATTTGTGTATCTTTTTAATATAAACGGCTACACCACCTGCACTATACGAATTGTTACAATTACAATAAAAATCATAGCCAGGAATATCATAATTGGATATTTCACAGTCGTACAACCAGATTTCAGTCAAGATAATAAAATCAGCTAACAAATTCAAGGAATCAATGTGAGCAACAAAAGAACTAAAGTTTTTTCTCAAGCTACGAATGTTTTGATGTAACAATATAGTAGGGTTTTGAAATTTATTATTTTTTACATTTAAAGAAGAGCTATAATTCATAATAAAATTAGTTTAAAAATAAATTTATAAATTATTTAAATCCTCCAAACACCTAACCTTAATAGCATCATCCCCTTCCTTCTTACGCAAAAATATAATATTATTCCTAACCCATATATATTTGTACTTCTTTCTCTCTTTTTCTTTTTTTGCTGCATTAAAAATCCCTCGTACATGCTGAGTCAAACTGTCATTGATATAGATGTTGGTATTATCAAAGCTCTCACCAAAAAATTTCGCAGTGAGCTTAACGTTTTTCTTCGCTCTCATTATGCTTTCCTTTGTCTGCCGGCGGGTCAATTTAATGACAAGAATATTGGTGGTGTCTTCAGTTGAATTTTTGTTTGCCGGTGCACTGCTTTCATCGCTTGGTGAACCTTTTTTATTTCGCACTTTTTTTATGTAACAATGATCTATGTCTTTTTCGCACATTTGAACTCCTAGTCCATCACGAACAAGATCCACAGCCACTTGTGTTGAATTGGAAATGTCTATACACGGCACATTTACTATCTCTAATACATTGGATAGATTGGTTTGTTCCAAGAGATGTAGTTTTTCTTCTAAAACACTGACTTTAGCTCTTAGTTCGGAGTTTTCTGATTGTAGATTGGTTATGCGAGACAAAAAATCTAAGTTTACATTTTTCAGTTCGAGAATTTCACTGTATATAACTTTCAAATCAATCGTTTCGTTTTCTTGCACTTTTGTTGTAATATTTTCATCATGATCTTCACTGTTGCCTATATGAGTGACAGAGGCAGGGATAGGGGAATTTTGTGCTGTAAGAGAGCCTCTTCGTAATGAAGTGCACTTTGAGCATCTCCAAGTTTTTTTGTTTTTTTTCATAAAATCAAGATCATCGGGTAAAATGTTAACACAGCTCCCATGAAAACGATTTTTACAGTCACAACAATCTATTCTATCACTACTTCTATCCGCTTTTTTCTTGCAAACACAGTACATGATATTTTGTTAATTTCAGATTTGTTTAATTAATAAATCAATATTATAATTTTTTTTTTTTTTTTTGTAGTTGCAATAATAATTACTCTCGTTACGTGTGTACCCCACAACACTTCGCGAGAGACTCCCTAAGAAGAAGACATTCTTTGGTAGATGTGGGATTAGAAGCAAGATAAAACGAAAGATCGTCTGATGGAGTCCATTTTAAATTAGGAAGGTTGAAGTCACCAAAAAGAAGGATCTCATCATGGGGTTCACATAAATCAGTGATATGATCAATCGTTTTAATTGCAAGTTCATAGGATTCCATGGGTTGTGAAGGTAAGATGTAACAACAGACAAAAAGCCCACCACCATTGCTTTCAAAGTTCATTCATAGCAAAAAAAATAGAAAAGGGAATTCATACCGAAAAACCAACAACAAAACCAGATACACATGCCAATGTTGATAGTTCAATTTTAAAAATGTTCAAGCAAGCACACCACATTAATCAAAACGACTCCATGGTATTACCATTGTATATAAATTCTATAGTATTCTCATGAAGAAAAAAAGCTCGTGGCCATCTATGCGTCCAAATGTAATACTAATTTTTGTTAAGGGATTTCCGTAAGGCAATCACAGCGAACCTATCGACCAAATGTCAAACTACAAAATCGTGTTGCATGAGAATACTATAGAGCAGCGGTTCCCAAACTTTTTAAGCTGTGGAACCCTAAACAATGCCCAAATATATTTCGGAACCCCTTCCTGACAATAGCAAAAAATGAAAAACAACACATTTCAAAATCAATTTTTATTTAGTGTGAGGAATGAATCTGTTTCATTGTTTGATTTATAATTGTTTTTAAACTAACTTCTACGTCCGAAAGTCTTATTCGCATATCTGGCAGCGCCCAGTCTCGATCTGTATTTAGTTTTTGTGTAAGTAAACGCTGAAAAGCCTACTTCACAGCGCAGCGGTACGTTGTAACAAAAGGTACCAAATTTAATATAGCTTTCTTGGCAAGCTCAGGGAATTCATTCTTAAGCTAGAACTATAATGCTCGGAGGGGCACTTAAGTGGTCGGAAGAAAACAAGCGAATGCACAGAAAGCATATGACGCGGCTATAATGGCGGAGTGGAAGGTTTCGTCAAATTTCGTTCAACTTTGGTTACTTAAGTAAAACTGACATTTGGTGAAATAGGAATGCCAAAAAGAGATAGATGATAATAACATTATGGGTGCGTTCTCCTTCTGACGGTTCGGAAAGCTACTTTTCGTTGGTTTTTGACATTAGCTTCAATGCCCTTCCGACTATTATAGTTCTATCTTTAATAAAAATCCAAAATTCGTTTAATGATACAGAATCAAATACAAATTTTGATGAAAAGGAGCTCTGAAGATCTATCAGGGACTCGTATTCCTGTATACTCAGGGTCATAGGCTTGATAGTTTTAATTAGAAATGGATTTTGTACCCACTCGATGTCAGTATTTGTATCTGGAAAGTAATCCAGCATGGATCTTTCGAGACTAACCAAATGGAGAGCAATAACATTGCTAATATCTGCTCTGAGTTCAAGCATGTTTTCTTGCAAGAATTCATATAAAACTGGAAGACACTCAAAATTTTTCTTTTGTACACATGAAATAGTCCAGTCATATTGTAATTTTACCATGCAAATTGTGGGGTAGTTTTGATTTGTTCGCACCTTGATGTTTTCAAGGGTCCTGAATCCGAATCTGAGGTTTGCCAACAAAATTTCATGACGCAACATGGAAAAAATGTAAAAAATGATGCAAAAATGCATTTTTTTTTAGTTTTTCACTTATGGCTCGAAAACTACCAACTATTCGAAAATTACATCAAGCTACCATTGAAAGCATACACAATTTCCAATTAACCCTATTCAAGGTTTTTTTCTGCGACAACCCATTTAGACTCAAGCGCTAGTCGAAAATTGATGTATTTTTACTGTTATCGAAAATCTACTCGAAAGCGCTAAAAAATTACTTTGTGTGACAAAATTTGAATTTTTGTCTGTAACATGAACCATGATTTATTTTTCTGATGGTCTTTGAGGCGCTGAGTTCGAATCTGGCCTTGAAATTGCTCTATCACGTCACGTTTTTGATATATTCAAATCTAAAAATTAAAAATAAATGCATTTTGTATACAAAGTTGGGGAGGTAATTTTTTTCGAAAAAATGTTTATGGTCATTCTGAAGTGTGAACATTTTGCTTCAAAATTCTATTTGAAACTTTAATTTACCTCCATTCGCCTTCGAGAAATCTATGGTTTTCATTCTACTACCTAATTCGAAAAATTCAGCCAATTTGTGCTCAAAAGGGCAAATTGAGGGATTTTTCACAAAGTTATTTCTTAGCGCTTTGGAGTAGATTTTCGAAAACAGTAAAGTTACGTCAATTTTCGAATAGCGCTTGAGTCCAAATGGGTTGCCGCAGAAAAAACTTTGGATAGAGATATATTGGAAATTGTATATACATTCAATGGTACTTTGATTTAATTTTCAAGTCATTCGTGAAAAACTCCCAAGAAATGCATTTTTGCATAATTTTTTGCATTTTTTTCCATGTTGCGTCACGAAATTTTGTTGGCAAACCTCAGATTCGGATTCAGCAACCCCGAAAACATACAGGAAGGAAAATATCAAACTACCCCACAATTTGGTCGCAAAGCTTGAAATTAATTTTTTTTTTCAAAGCTGCCAGTTTGTCTCTCGCAAAAATACTGTAATTGATTTTTCCTGCAGAGCTGTAGCAGTTTCGTTGATCTTCTCGAAAATGTCTGCAAGATAAGCTAATTTTGTAATCCATTGATCTTCATCATGCAATACATCAAAGAGGTTTGCAGTTGAGGACAATTTGTTTTCCAGTTTGAACACATTCAACTCATCACGAAGTTGAAATAACCTGGATAAAGCTTTCCATCTGGAAAACCATCGAATTTCAGTATGAAGAAGAAGCGATTCGTACTAACTGCCCATATCTTTACACACTAATTTAAACAATCTCGATTGGAGAGGACGACTCTTAACAAAATTTACTATTTTCACAGCTTCACAGAGGCATTCTTTTCAAGTGCATAACGATGGAAAATACAATGACTGCTGGTATTTCTAGGAGCAAAGTTTTTAATATTTGAAACAACCCCTCTAACCTTTCCCACCATTGCTGCATATATCAATACATTTTCCCCAATTAATGATGTGTTTACTCATGAAACAGTTTATGACCTTGAAGTTCACACATCGATTAAAAAATATAATGTAAGCTTCAAAAAAAAAAAAACAAAATTCAATTTTTTTTGTGGAAATTTGTAATTATTTTTCTTTTATTGTTTGTATTTTACTGTTTATACTTCAAGAAATTTGTCGAACCCTGAAAACTCTCCCACGGAACCCCAGGGTTCCGCGGAACACACTTTGGGAACCGCTGCTATAGAGTGTATATACAATGGTATTACAATAGAGTTTATATAAGTTAGCACTAAATACGCTGACACACGTTCCCACAGCGTCTATAGGTGTTACGGATACATGTGCCGCCAAATATGCTGACACATTTCCATACTACAGGTCAGTGCGGATGCAAGCGTCGAGTTCTTGGGAACTGAAAGAGGTGAGCAACCGAATGGCTGCAACGTCGGCATTTGTTGGTATTGCCCATAGGTTATCATAATGTAAATTAGATTTAAGTTATTTGAGTTTCAATAAAGTGCTTGAACTGTGCGGTTGCACAGTAAAAAAATATATTTTTTTATTCCTCGCGCATAAAATAACTAACTGGCGTTCGAGCCAATTTGTGTTCTCATACGCGAGCTAATTCGTGTTCTAAATAGTGAATAGTCAAAAACCATCTCGCTAATACCGAGTAAGTGATAACTATAAAAAAAAATCATCTCGTTAATACCGAGTAATCGAGGAATCAAGTGAAAAAAAACATCTCGTTAATACCGAGTAAACCAAGAATCAAGTGCAGTGAAGTGAAACTCTTCTGGAGAAATTAAGGCCCCTTAGTAGCTGCTAATGCAAAAAGGAGACAGTACCGCTGCCAGCTGCTCTAAAATTCAGTGAGAAGTCCAGATGTCGAAATTCATCATAATCGTTCTGTAAGATTAATCACAACAAAAACATAAATGTTAAAACAAAGAGCCAAGTTCTCATATGTACAAGAAACCTGTGCGTAAAAAGTCAGCCAAAAAAAGTAATGAGATCTAAAATATATGCCAAGTTTTAAGTTCATGATGTTTAATATAGAATATCTTAATTAGAGTTATATTGAAACAATTCCAAATCATGACAGAAGTTTGGTATGTAATGATTACTGATTAAAATTTGGTGGGCTCACTGGTCAAGTTTTCATACATTTTAAATTTGTGATTAACTAAGTATTCAAGAGAAAACTTGCCAAGTAAATCCACCAAATTTTAATCAGTAATCATTACATACCAAATTTCTGTCATGATTTGGAATTGTTGCAATATAACTCTACTTGAGATATTCGATATTAAACTTCATGAACTTAAAACTTGGCATATATTTTAGATCTTATTACTTTTTTTGGCTGACTTTTTAAGCACAGGTTTCTTGTAAATATAAGAACTTGGATCTTTTTTTTTAACATTTATGTTTTTGTTGTGATTTCACTCCTTTTTGCAAAGATTTATTTTGCCACGTGAAAATCAAGCCCTACAGCTCTACAAAGTTTCATAATTCTACGTCAACCGAAAGTGCTCCATGTGAATAATAGAAATCCTGATAAAGTGGGTGGATGGCACGCCCCCTGAATGGAAAATTCCAAATTTTCAATATTTTTCTTTCTAAGTACTTCAAAAAGTGCTTCATATAGATTATAAAATTTTTTGAGAATGTGGGTGGATACCACGCCCCCTGAATTGAAACTTCCAATTTTTCTATTTTTTTCTTCCTAAGTACTTCAAGTCCTACCGACTTACCAATTTTCATAGTTGTTAAACAATCGGAAGTGCTCCATTTAATTTATAAGAATTTTTAAGAATGTGGGCGGATGCCACGCCCCCTAAATGGAGAATTCCCATGTTTCAATTTTTTTCTTTCTAAGTACTTCCAGCTCTACTGACCTACTAATTTTCATCGTTCTACAACAATCAAAAGTGCTCCATATAATTTATAAGATTTTTAAAGAATGTGGGTGGATTCCACGCCCCCTGTATAGAAAATTCTAATTTTTCAAGTTTTTTCTTTCTAAGTACATATTTCAATCCCCACCGACCTACCAATTTTCATAGTTCTAAGCCAATCGGAAGTGCTCCATTTAATTTATAAGAATTTTTAAGAATGTGGGTGGATGCCACGCCCCCTGAATGGAGAATTCCCATTTTTCAATTTTGTTCTTCTGAGTACCTCAAGCACTACCGATTTACCAGTTTTCATCGTTCTACAACAATCGGAAGTGCTACATATAATTAATAAGAATATTGAAGAAAGTGGGTGGGTGCCACGCCCCCTGAATAGAAAATTGCAGATTTTCGATTTTTTCTTTGTATGCACCACAAGGCCTACCGTTGTGCGAAATTTCAAGTTTCTACGATGTCGGGAAGTGCTCCATAATTTTGATGATCTGTCAGTGAGTCAGTGAGTTAGTGAGTCAGTCAGTTACGGTTTTTGCGATTTTCGAAGTCCTATATCTCGGGAACTACTAATGTTAATGAGTTAAAATTTGGTGAGCCACCTGTGTTTGATCAGCTCAGCAGATACTGCGAATTTGAAGTTTCTGACTTTATTGGTACTGAAGTTAGAGGGGGGTTGAAAATGGCCTGAGTTTGTTCCTGTAAAAAGGGTGTAGTGCCGCGAACTTGGCTGGGCACTACCGTGCCCTTTGATTTAAGTATATTTAAGGGAAAGGTGCTTTCTTAGGTACATATGCATACCGTAAACCTTTTTGCTTTCTTAATATAAAATAAATAATAATTAAAAGAAGTTAAAAAAATATATAATATTAATAATAGTGAAAAAAGAAATCTTAATATTAGTCAAATCCAAATCAAAGGGAATTTAAAAAAAAAAAATAATATTAGTAATAGCATTGTATATAAATCTAATAGTAGTATTACTTGAGGAAAAAGATACTAGCGCTACAGACGACTGAAGCAAGAAGTGTATTATTCCCTCATCATAACTTCACACCCAACTCACAGCAGATGAAAGATAAAAAAATACATTTATTTCCTCACTACATGAGAGAAGGCAATTATCTTCCTTCTCCTCACGTCACAGCAGTGCCAATATACGAAAGTGAGAAGGGAACAAAAACAAACTGCCAAAAAAATAAAGAATGAATTGGTATGTATGTATTAAAAAAAAGATTGAAACCATAGTCATACAGTTTTGACAAAAATGTTCAATTAAAATGAAGTTCAACTTTGGATGCTCTGCCAGTCAATTTTAGTCGTGTTGATAGAAGCTTAAGAGACTAGAAATTGTATAATTCTCGACCGTTACTTCAGAATTTTGAATAAAATACAAAATCTGTAATGGGAATAATTGTTATTTGTTACAGTTATAAAAACTTTTTGTATTTTTCTCGTATGAGATTGCGGGTAAGGCTAGTAATAAATATTTATTTTATTGTGAAAAATGTATAAAATATGATATTTATTTTCTTGATTTCATATTCGTTCCTTATAATCGCTGTATGCACTATGCACTATGCCCCAGCTTAGATGGTAAGCCTTAAGGATATACAAAAAATATAATATACAAAACTGTGGTACCTTTATGAGGGTACCTACCGTCCTATGGCGGGATCTTCTATTAAAAATAATGCAAAAACTATCAATATGATTGCTTTACGAAGCCTATAAATTATATAAATAAAATAAAATTAAATTAAATTAAATTAAACAAAACACTTTGAACATTGGTTCGAAAGTTCTATCGATAATCTTTGAACCGTTGTAAATAAAATTGGAATAAAGTGTGGGAAGTTCAAAATTTACAAGAAAAATAGTTTACTGTCTTAGATTTGTGTCTAAAAAAATAGATATACATAGGTATACCTACTTAGTTTATTTTTTTTGTTAACTTTCATAATGCAACGTTTGTATTGATATTTTGGAGCTCCCTCTTATTTTAACTTGATCGTTTAAGACGAGAAACACAGGAGTAGGTACCTACCTAATTAACTATAAAAAAAACTATAACAACCTTGCAAGAAAAGAAAATAGTGGCCACGAAGATTTAAATTTGTAAATATTAAATAACTCTAAGCCCCGACAATTTTAAGATAAAATAAATTCTTGGTTCATGTTTTCAACGAAAAATAACTGTCCACCCACTTCCATAGCTAAAAATTATACATCTTAATTGACATCACATTTCTGCAAAGAAATCACTCCGAACTCCAATTAGGCAGGCAGATACCTAACTCCTTTTAGAGTGCATAAAAAATAGCTTGAAATATTGAAAATGAATTGATTGAAAAACTTCTGGTACAAGAAAACGAAACTCAAATTACCTTCGAATGAGTTTCTCTATCTCAATTTTTTTTAAGTATACTTTTTCTTACTTCAAAATAAACTACCAGAGTTCAGACAAGAGAGACCAAACAAATCGAGCCCGAAACCACAAACAAGTTTTTTTCTCTGTCATTTTTTGTGTGCTCTGCTCATACTTTCATTTTTTTTTACATTGACTTCTAAAAAAAAAACTTATCGTAGCCGCAAGTAGATATACCCACATGCTACATGCTACAATGTTCCTATCCTATTCATCTCCCTTATTCCTAAACACAAGAAAATCGAAAAAGGAACCAGTTTTTCTTGTTTTTGTCTGTCGTTTGTTGTTGTTTGGAACCAGTTTTTCTTGTTTTTATCTGCCATTTGGTATGGGCTCTTTTGCTGTTTGCGTAGTTGTTTTTTTCTCTGAGTAAGGGAATTTTTAATTTCCCTTTCTCTGAGAAGCGATCACACGCCATCTGGTTTGTGAAGGAGTCGAGAAAAAATGTCGACTGATGATAATACTATTAGATTTATATACAATGGTACAACTTAGGTCCATAGCTTGTGATTTAGGGTAGGACCCATCTCGGCGGTCAGCCATCTTGGATTGTATAGCCGCCATTTTGAAATTTAGGTATATTATTAATATCTCATCTTCTTAATCACTCAGGACCCCAAACTTGGTGTCTAGGTATACATTTTTGGGGTCAGAGAATACAACAACATAATTTTCAAATGTTAAATTTTGCAGATATATGAAGGGGGCATGGGGTCATGACCCCCTTGCACCAAGACAATCAAATATAATATTTAGGGTCAGATAATATATAAACACAAGTTTAAAATGTATCTGACTAAACTTATTCAAGGAGGGGAATGGGGGTCATGATACTCCCCCCCCCCCTTTCAGAGCCCAAGAAAAAGTATAAATAAAAAACAGTCTTCATTTAGTACAAAAAGGTAGAAAAAAAGAATCCCGTTGTTAATTTTTGGGAATGCTTGCATATGTAAACTCTTAAACTGCATACGAATTATTTTGGGATAAGAACTACAAAAAATAATTCTGATACTCAATTCCCCCAAAAATATACACTCAGAAGTGCAAAAACTGACCCGTCGTACGGCTCGCCGAAATTATTTCATAACCGTAATGTTATATTTTATGAAACCATGGTAATATTATTCGCGAAGACTGTATGTTTTGTCGTGTCGAGTTTTTCTGAAAGGAAAATAAATAAGTTAAATGCAAATACAAAATGCAAATTTTTATCATCTTGGACTCTATTCTACATGACTTTGTCAGTTGTTTTAAGCAATATGTTTTGGTTAGTTCTCTAAATGCGACCATTTACGCAAGATTTTTCTAAGTCCCTTATTTAGCCTATTGAATAGACCTTTTAAAAAGGAACAATTACGTGCAAGGGTTTTTATTATTGAATATGTTTGTTTGGTCCATAAGCATGCTTAAAACCAAAAATGCTACTAAATTCACCCATGCGTTTCTGAGAGAATGGTCACACTGGCCACTTTTCAGTATTTTTGGTATAACTCGAAAACTAAGCCGAATTTGAAAATTTTACATATAATACTTTTTGTTCAAAATTAAATTTTCTATTGGAATGGATAGTTCAAAAAATTTTAGGAAAAAATTTAAGCAGAAAAAGTTTACAAAAACCAACATAAAAAAAATTGAAAAATCTAAGATTTTTAAATTTTTTTCTTAATTGCGCATAACTTTTTTCCGAGCAAAGATACGCTCAAGACGTTCATAAACAAAGTAAACTGGAGTCTTACGGCTTTAATATGACATGTTAAAAAAGCCGTATTATTTAAAAATTGACAGAGATATAACCATTCAAACTTTACCATTCCTTATCATTTTCCGCACTTTTTGCCCGAAAGCCTATTTTTTGGTACTTTATGACAAATTTAACGTTCCTAGCACCTAGTACCAAATCTTGTGTTAATCGGACCAGTCGTTTGGTCTGTAGGTCTGAACGCATTTAAAAACAGCCGAAAAACGAAATTGCGAACTTACATCCTTTTTATAAATTCTCTATAGTTCTAATGTCATATTAAATCAAAAATTTTGATTTCGAAAATTTTTACGAATGTGAAATTTGCCATATTGTACCGAAAAAGGGACTTTCGGGCCAAAACTGAGAAAAATTATAAGAAATGATAAGGTTTGAATGGGAATATCTCTGACAATTTTGAACAAATATTAATTTTTGAACATGCCATATTAAGGCCTTTAGTCTCTACTTTGTTTTGTCTGTGCATGTTTTGACC
Organism: Dasysyrphus tricinctus; assembly: GCA_963921185.1. NCBI lineage: Eukaryota > Metazoa > Arthropoda > Insecta > Diptera > Syrphidae > Dasysyrphus > Dasysyrphus tricinctus. The sequence goes on from OY992531.1 coordinate 88,326,047, forward strand.
CTATCTTTGCTTCAAGAAAAGTTATGCACAATTTATTAAAAAATTTAGATATCCTTGATTTTTTGATTTTTTTAAGTTGGTTTTTGTTAACTTTTCCTGCTTAAATTTTTTCTTAAAATTTTTTGAACTATCCATTCCAATAGAAAATTTAATTTTGAACAAAAAGTATTATATGTAAAATTTTCAAATTCGGCTTAGTTTTCGAGTTATACCAAAAATACTGAAAAGTGGCCAGTGTGACCATTCTCTCAGAAACGCATGGGTGAATTTAGTAGCATTTTTGGTTTTAAGCATGCTTATGGGCCAAACAAACATATTGAATAATAAAAACCCTTGCACGTAATTGTTCCTTTATACCTCTCATTTTCCGGTCTATTCAATAGGCTATATTACACGATAATTCTTTGCATCTGACTCTTTTGGATCATAATGAAGAATGGCTGTAGAAGGTGTATGGTTCGTACTGTTGAAACGGACGTGTACGTAATCGTCATTGGCAAGTTCTATCACCAGATGACCATGTGTAATTATGTACAGATTTGAAGATTTCTGTTGCCTTTGGTACGGGCAGATCATTTAATTATATAGACATCAATGCTATTTACGAAAAACTGGGCGTAGAAAAATCCTTGGCCTCCCCGTATTATAATCTGCGTGGGCGGCATGGAATTGTTATCCTGAGGTGATAAATACCTTCACATGCATAGCATTACATCCTTACACAGAGCTTAATGGTGATAGTGAACATTTAAAAAGGCTAGAACTCCTCACAGTAATATAATATGATAAATACAGTAATTCGGACAGTGTGAATGATGTCAGGAAGGAGCTATTTTGTCAGAAGACTAAGACAATGGAGAAACTTCCACCAACAAAAGATGCACTACTTCAACACTTAAAGCGGGCTGTATATCAGGCAGGAGTATAATTTACCTGTGAACACATTCAACAGTGAGCTCCTAGTCCGGAAGGCTGGGGCTGGACTCAAAGGGCCCACAGACACCACACTTGTGTGCACACATGTGTAGCGACACCGGTGTGCGATTCCGCCACACCAAATCGTACACACTTTAGAGATCTCACAGAAAAAAGACCAGAATGATAATATCATTTTAAATCGAAAAACTTCCGACGCTCCTCATTCAAACGCGATTCCGATTCAATAGTAAATGCCCATACACATCACACCGATCGACACTCCCATAAAAATTGTTAGGTTGTATTCCCTGACTCCAAATATAAAGGTTTACTTAAAAATACTAGGCTATTCATGTACAGGGTGTTCTTCTTGTTTTAGTAATTTTCATGAAGCTGAAGAGTTTATGCAAGCATGCCAAAAAATTAACAATAGAATCATTTCTTGTCAATCTTTTTGGACTAAATGAAGATTTATTTTTATTTATGTTTTTATTTATATTTTTTTTTTGGGCTCTGAGGGTGGGGGGTGTCATGACCCCTTTTCCCCTCCTTGAATAAATTTACCCAGATACATACATGTTAATCTTGTGTAGGTATTTATTATCTGACCCTAAATAATATATTTGATTGTCTTGGAGCAAAGGGGTCGTGACCCCCATGCCCCCTTCGTATATTTGCAAACTTTAACATTTGAAAATTATGTAGTTGTATCCCCTGACCCCAAAAATGTATACCTAGACACCAAGTTTGGGGTCCTAAGTTATTAAGAAGCTGAGATATTAATAATGTACCTAACTTTCAAAATGGCGGCTATAAAATCCAAGATGGCTGACCACCGAGATGGGTCCTACCCTAAATCTCAAGCAATGGACCTAAGTAATACCTAAAAAAATTTGGTGCTTTTGTCCGGCAAAAACAGATTTTCTTGCTAAGCGACCCTACTAATACCAAATGGCAGATAAAAACAAGAAAAAACTGGTTCCAAACAACTACAAAGGACAGAAAAAACAAGAAAAACTGGTTCCTTTTTCGATTTTCTTGTGTTTAGGAATAAGGGAGATGAATAGGATAGGAACATTGCAGCATGTAGCATGTGGGTATATCTACTTGCGGCTACGATAAGTTGTTTTTTTAGAAGTCAATGTAAAAAAAAAACTGAAAGTATGAGCAGAGCACACAAAAAATGACAGAGAAAAAAACTTGTTTGTGGTTTCGGGTTCGATTTGTTTGGTCTCTCTTGTCTGAACTCTGGTAGTTTATTTTGAAGTAAGAGAAAGTATACTTAAAAAAAATTGAGATAGAGAAACTCATTCGAAGGTAATTTGAGTTTCGTTTTCTTGTACCAGAAGTTTTTCAATTAATTTATTTTCAATATTTCAAGCTATTTTTTATGCACTCTAAAAGGAGTTAGGTATCTGCCTGCCTAATTGGAGTTTTGAGTGATTTCAAGATGTGATGTCAAGATCTATAATTTTTAGCTATTGATGTGGGTGGACAGTTATTTTTCGTTGAAAACATGAACCAAATGCTAGTCGCTGTTGCAATTGATAAACAACGAAACCTGCATTGGGATAGAGCTCACCATGTGGCTTCAGTGGCGCGATGTGTAGTGCATCGGCCTCTGAATAGCAAGGTTCATGGTTCGCTCCCATATGACGGCAAAGAGTTTTTCAATTAATACGAGCATAACCAGACTAAGCACCACTAAAGGAGTCTGATGATCGAGGTGGCTCTCGTGAAATAGCTATAACTCCAGCCTATAAACTTGGTGGTAACACACACAAGTTGTTGTTGTTCATTCAAAATTATTCAATATAAATTGATGTATAATGCGCAGCATGCACTGCACTTGTGTGTGAATTTCCATTTACACACAAGACCCAACTTAAATTGTTAATTTAATTTAATTTAATTTTATTTTATTTTGTATTTGTATTTGTATTTGTTTATTGTAGCCAAAATGTTACATTACTAAATCTTAAAAACTATATTGCACAATTTACAGAGATTGGTATATATCCTACCTTACTACTGCCAAGTTATATAATTGTTTAATCAAAAAAATAGAAAAAGCTTTAAATAATTCATTTGAAGGAAAAGCTACTATTAAAAACCTTCGTTAAATATAGACAAAAAAAAGAAAGCAGGTTGCTGCTTACAAAAAGATCTGAGAGAAGGGGTGGCCTTAAAACCAAAACGAACAAAACCCTGTTCAAAATTGCTTTTACATTGTAGTTGTATAATAAAAATAAATAAATAAATAATGAAATAAATAGTGAATAAATTATTGAATCAACAGAAAAAATAAATATGTGTAATAACAAACAACATCAAAACTATTTAAATAAATAAATAAGTGTAGAAAAAAAAAACGAATAAATAAATAAATAAATGAACAATTAAATACCTAAATAAAAAAAATAAATAAATTAATAATTTAACAAATAAATACAAAAATAAATAAATAAATAAATAAATAAATGAATAAATAAACAAATAAATAAATAAATAAATAAATAAATATACATATATATATATAAATAAACAAATAAATAAATTAATTAATACATACAAAAAAATAAGTAAATATAGACTGATAAATAGATTTATACAAACACAATAAATAAATAAATTAAGTAAGCAAATAAATAATTAAATAAATAAAAAGTACAAATGAACATAGATCAGTCTTTGGCAAATAGATTAAAAATAAATATACATAGATACATTTAATACACATAATAATTCAACTTAAATTTATTAAGTTTAAGAAGCTAAATTTGAAATGAGGGAATTGTCCGATGATATACAGGAATAGTTATATCGTTCGCTTAATTTTAAAATTCTGTTCGAAACCATTTCAATGTTTGTTAAAGTGTGAAGGTCGCTTGTGGAAAAGCGCCATGGAAGATTTAACATCATTTTCAGAAGTTTATTTTGTGAAATTTGCAGTCTACGTAAATGACTCTTTGCACATGTACCCCAAGCAGGTGACCCATAAAACATTATTGCCTGAAAGATAGCTTTATAAATTAGTAATTTGTTATCAGTACTCAATTTTGATTTCCTATTTATGAAGGGATAGAGAATTTTGATCGTTATGTTAATCTTTTTTATGATTTCTTGAACGTGTGCCCCAAACGTCAATCTCTTATCCAGGTGGACCCCGAGATATTTTGCACTTGACTTCCAATCAGTTCAGTTATTTTATTTTATTTTATTTTATTTTATTTTATTTTATTTATATATTTTATAGGCTTCGTAAAGCAATCATATTGATAGTTTTTGCATTCTGTTTAATAGAAGATCCCGCCATAGGACGGTAGGTACCCTCAGAGCCATTTCATACATAGGCGGCAACCAGGTACCCGGTACCGGCTAACCGGTCGTTTGGTTAAGGATCTTATGAAAGCTTTCACACATGCCGGAACCGGTTCATTTGTTGAAAACCGGGTAACCGATGCTGGCTAACCGGCTGCAGGGCATGTGTGAAATGGGCCTCATAAAGGTACCAGATGAGCGGTATACAGTATTGTAGACAGTGTCTTAAAAAACAATTTGCGCATGGGTTGCCTGTCGAAAAACGGTCAAGGCACAGGGCTGCCAAGCAATTGCTCTCAATTTTTGAGGTTTTCAATTATCTGCCCCAGCTTAGATGGTAAGCCTTAAAGATATACAAAAAATATAATATAAAGAAATAATCTACCGATCGCAAAAGAAAAAAACTTCCTATCATTTTTCGTTTGGAAAATAGATTCTAGACTTTTCTCTTTGTTTACCCTCATTTGCCCTAATGAAATTTTGAATTTCAAAAAATCAAGTAGTTTAAAATAAAATTTTCTTTATATGATATTTTTTGTATATACTTAAGGCTTACCATCTAACCTGGGGCAGATAATTGAAAACCTCAAAAATTGAGAGTAATTGCTTGGCAGCCCTATGCCTTGACGATTTTTCGACAGGCAACCCATGCGCAAATTGTTTTTTAAGACACTGTCCACAAAACTGTTTACCGCTCATCTGGTACCTTTATGAGGGTAGGTCGTCCTAGGGCGGGATCCTAGACTAGTTCATCCCCACAAGTTTTTTGAATGAAACCGAAATTAGATAAATAAAAAAGATAAAAGTATCATCTTAAAATTCTAAGCACTTTGTCATAGTAAAAACTTTCGTCAGGGACCCTTTTATGAATTACGAAATGAACGGCAGAAAGTACGAAACCCAAAGAAACGATATTCATGGGATAGAGCGATTATAAGGAACGAATATTTAATCAAGAAAATAAATATCATATTTTATAAATTTTTCTCAATAAAATAAATATTTATTAATTTTTATTATTTTTGGAAAGCTTTTAGAAATTAAAATTTTAGCTTTGATGACTTTTGATGCATAAATGTAAAAATACGAGACAAAAATATCAACAATGCCAAAAAATGGGTTACACCACTTTTGCACTCACGACCTCATATTGCTTTGAATTGAATCTGAGAAACTCGACGCTCCACATCAAAAAACCACTTAGAAAGCGATAAAAAAATAAAAAACCTGGGTCCAGATCACGTAACACGATTCGATCGAACGATTATCGTTTCTACTATTACTCTCCCTATATTTTCCTGTAGATGTGAATAGAGACAGGTAGAGTCAGAACGACGATCGTTCAATCGAATCGAGTTACGTGATCTGGGCCCTGTTTCCACTTACAAACAAGAAAATAAGAACGAATACCTACGCAAATAGACATCAGTTTCTAATTTTCATTCCAATCTATTTTAAAGGCTCCTTACACAAAAAGCATTTTGGGTGCCTTATCTTGGCAAAGAACAGAACAGAATACAAGTATGAAGAGAGCTACTGTATAGACGTGTTTCTTTTGGCGGGCAAATTTTTGTTCTAGTTATCACATAAATTAACTAAATTAGCTCAGTACAGTGCAGTAATCATAAGTTGAATACAATCTTATATAAAATTATTGATTGGAAGGTGTTTTGTGCCGAATTAATTGAATTTTCACTAAAAATACTTTCACAAATTTAGCTGAAAAAAATCATTTTCTTTGTCGTGTTGCTTCGAACAAAATCTTGTCAAAATTAGTTCGTCATACATTTTCCCACAAACAAATAATAACTTATACTAAATGTCAGATCTAATTAAAAAGCGGGTCAACTCAAACAAAACCACCCAACCTAATTCACAACCGAACTCACCTGGAACTTCCTTGGGATCTTTACAACCGAAATCAACAAATATGACAATGGATGACAGCAAGATGTGGAAAATCATGGACGAGAAACTAAAAAAGCAAAGTGAGTGCATAATCTCTTTAATATCCTCACAATTGAAAGAAGAGAACGAGAAGCTTGTTCTTAGCATGCAAAATCAATTTGCAGAAATTAACACAAATATCTCGGAAATTAACACAAGGGTCACACAACTTGAATCTTCAAGAAACACTTCGAACACTGTTATTAACGAACTTAAATCAGACATCACTCAACTTCAATCTTCATTATCAAATGCCAATACTAAACTGTCTGATTGCCAATCTGAATTGTCAAATACTTCAAAGAAGGTACACGAGATCGAAAGCGCCCTTGAGGACCACGATAATAAAAGGATAGCGAGTGATGCAGTGCTGTTTGGAATTCCCCATACACCCGAGGAAAACCTTCGAACTTATTTCAACCATCTCTGTCACACTATCCAGATAAAACCTCCAACTCTGAATGATATCTTCCGCACTCGACCGACAGTTAAAAGTGACAATAACAACACCACCATAATTATTAAATTTCGATCAGCTTATGATAAAAACTATGTATTAACATCTATAAGTAAATATCGAAATGAAAAGAAAAAACAACTTTGCCAAAGCGATGTAGGGCTTAAGGGTCTGAACGCTCAATTACCCATTTACATTCGCGAATGTCTGACTAAAAAAAACAATATGCTGCTGCGCCAGTTACTCCTTCAAAAAAAACAAGAAAAAATCTTCTCGGTGTTTACGATGCGAGGTTTGGTTTATATTAAGCATCGCTCCGACGCAGAAGCAGTACAAATCAAAACCATAGATGACTTGAATGGAATTGCCAACCACCCATGAATAATTGGAACACTATATATTTAATTTTCTCTCTTTTTCAAAACATTTACTTTTATTTTTTTTTTGTTCTAATATTATTTCTAATCGATACCAACCTATTTTCTATTTAAATTAAATTGTTTGAATTATAATCATTATTTCTTCATATTAATTTTTATTTTTATTTTTATTTATTTAATCTCTCCACATAATTATTTATTTTTGTTTTTATTTTTTTTTTTAATAATTTCTCTTCGAAACGATTGAAGGTAAGTCTGTGCTCTGGATGCTTGCTTCGCCACTCATCGCCCTTGACAGGTATTCATCATTTTTTTTGTTATTGTATGATGATAATAGAAGTTGGTGAATCTGGTGAAGTTTCTTCGGGTGGGGGCAATGGGGAATTGCTTCGTTGTATGATGCGTGTCTTAGCAAGTCAAAAAAGTGGCTTACATGTATGTCACTTAAACGCTCAGAGCTTATTAGCTAAAATTGACGAGTTTAGAGATTTGTTCGAGGGATCAAAGGTCGATATCATATGTGTCACTGAGACATGGCTCAATGACGATGTGAATGATAGAATGTGTTGTTTGGCTGGATATAAACTTTTCCGTGCTGATAGGATCGATGGGAGAAGAGGTGGTGGGACAGCAATGTACATTCGCGAAGGCATCAAATGCAAACTTATCTGTAGATCGGAAGCTGGAAGCGCTATCGATTTCCTTTTTGTTACCATAATTTCAGATAGTGAAGGTAGTGACCTAATCATAGGTTCAGTATATAGACCGAACAGATATATAGATGCCACTCCTTTATTCACATTACTTGAAGAAAATATTTTGTGTGCTTCTAAAATTATAATTTGCGGTGACCTTAACAGTAACCTACTGCTTGAAAGCCATATTGTTGATGGTATGAGAACATTTAATTTGTTCCCAGTTAACACCACCTGTGCGACACATTTTGTAGGAGAATCAAGCACGTTACTGGACGTTTTTTTCGTTAACGATATAAACAATGTTCTTCTTTATGACCAACTATCTGCCCCAGGGTTCTCTAAGCATGAAATAATATATCTTACCTTTGATTACAATTTTGATTGGTCATGGTAGGTCAAAACGTTTCAAGCTTCTTACCCTTAGTCAGAGGTGTCCCGCAAGGGTCCATACTTGGTCCTCTTCTCTTCTCCCTCTACATAAATGAACTTCCCTCAGTAATTTCATCCTCTAATATTCAAATGTATGCTGACGATGTTCAATTGTTTAAAAGCTGTCCTCTGGGATTAATTGAAGATTGTGCTAATACCATCAATTTAAACCTAGAAAAAATCTCTCGATGGTCAGATATAAATGGTTTGTTTTTAAACCCGGCAAAGTCTAAATGCATTGTTGTTAGTAAAAACCACTTGAATCTTTCCTACTTTCCTCCCATAATCCTCAACCACTCCTCAATAGAATATGTTGAAACAGTCAGAAATTTAGGAGTCCTATTTAATAGAAAATTAACATGGGAAAATCACATCAATGCTGCTGTAGGAAAAGTTTATGGAGTACTCCGCATGCTATGGGCCTCCCAGTATTTTACCCCACTAAAAACACGTTTAATGCTTGCAAAAACGCTGGTTATACCTATATTAACATTTGGATGTGAAGTTTTTAACGATTGTGATGCGGTCAGTCGCAGAAAACTTAATGTTGCGTTCAACAACACCGCCCGCTACATATATGGCATAAAAAGATATGATCACATCACTTATTTTTCAAAGCAAATCTTTAATATTTCACTTGATCGTTTTCTTCAATATAGAGCGATAATATTCCTATTTAATGTTATAAAAACACATCAACCTCGCTATCTCTTTGACAGGTTAAGATTTAGTTCCTCAAACAGATCTCTAACACTCATACATCCGCGTTTTAAATGTCTTGTATCGCAAAGGCAGTTTTTCATCAATGCCATTCGCCTGTGGAACACTTTACCAAGGCATGTTAGGGAATTGAGGGGTGAAGCACAGTTTCGGAGAGATTTACTGATTTATTTTCAATCTAATTAAGACCGAAAATAACTATTATTATAGAATATCTATATGTGGAGATTTTAGTATAATATAATACGATTATGAATTATCAAGAGAAATTTATTGAATTAAACTATAGGATTAAATGTAATCACTTTTCTATTCAAAACAAAAATCAATCTTAAACATTGTCTACGTTCTTTGTTTAACATCAATTTTGAAGCTTTAAGCTATTTTATAAGATTTTGTATCTTACTGTTTAAGCAAAACGAATATAAAATAAATAAATAAATAAATAAACAGTCATCGAGAACAAAAGAATTTGTTTCTGTTTAGAAAATATGCGATGTGTATTGAACCTTTATGTAACGATAAAAACTTGTTTTGATCCTCTTTTTTGTTTCCTCTTCGCCTCAATGTCTGTACCTATGTACATGTACATGTATGTATGTATGTATGTACATACATACATACCAATTCATTCTTTATTTCTTTCGGCATTTTGTTTTGGTTCTCTTGTTTTGTTCCCTTCTCACTCTCGTATATTGGCACTGCGGTGACGTGAGGAGAAAGAAGATAATTGCCTTCTCTCATGTAGGGAGGAAATAATGTATTTTTTGATCTTTCGTCTGCTGTGAGTTGGGTGTGAAGCAATGACGAGGGAATAATACACTTCTTGCTTCAGTCGTCTGTAGCGCTAGTATCTTTTTCCTCAAGTAATACTACTATTAGATTTATATACAATGGTTATATGCATCTCCATGTTGGTACTATTGTGCTGAGTGCCACTACAAAAAAAATTCAGAATTGTCAGAATAAGATCTTGATAACAATTTTAAACCTTCCTTGGCATTTCTCAACTATTGGGTTGCATGAAATCGCAAACATTCCTACTATCATTGTATATGAATCTAATAGTATTATCATCAGACGAAATTTTTTCTCGACTCCTTCTCAAACCAGATGTCGTATGATCGCTTCTCACAGAAAGGGAAATTAAAAATTCCCTTACTGAGGGAAAAAAACAACTGAGCAAACAGCACAAGAGCCCATAACAAATGGCAGATAAAAACAAGAAAAACTGGTTCCAAACAACAACAAACGACAGACAAAAACAAGAAAAACTGGTTACTTTTTCGATTTTCTTGTGTTTAGGAATAAGGGAGAGGAATAGGATAGGAACATTGTAGCATGTAGCATGTGGGTATATCTACTTGCGGCTACGATAAGTTTTTTTTTTAGAAGTCAATGTAAAAAAAAATGAAAGTATGAGCAGAGCACACAAAAAATGACAGAGAAAAAAACTTGTTTGTGGTTTCGGGTTCGATTTGTTTGGTCTCTCTTGTCTGAACTCTGGTAGTTAATTTTGAGGTAAGAAAAAGTATACTTAAAAAAAATTGAGGTAGAGAAACTCATTCGAAGGTAGTTCGAGCTAAAAGTACCCGAGTAGCGTCGGATTGGGAAAGGAAACCCTTAAATTATATAAGAAAGCTTTGAGGAAGTCTAAGAGATCCTCCTGGAGAATTTTCTGTGGAAATATAGAAAAAACTTCAGAGGCATCCAGGCTTGGAAAAATCCTCTCTTCAAATCCAGTGATGCCTAGCTGTTTGAAAAATGCTGATGGCTCATGGACCAACTCTTGCGAAGAATCGCTAAACCTGCTACTAGATACTCATTTCCCTGGAAGCTCCAAAAATATTAACAGCTTCGACCATAATAGGTCAGATAATGAGCCAAGATATCCACAAGGTCTTGTTACTAGGGAAAAGTTGCAATGGGCGCTCAACAGCTTCAAACCATACAAGTCTGCAGGACCCGACGGCATAGTACCAGCTGAACTCCAAATGAATTCTGATTTAATTCTGCCAATTCTGGAGACCATTCTTACTAGTTGTTTAAACCTGGTCCACATTCCCCTGTTATGGAGAGAAGTTAAGGTTGTGTTTATACGAAAGATCTCAGACCTATTAGTCTATCATCATTCTTTCTTAAAATCTTTGAAAGATTGATCGATATCCACCTGTGAACAAGCATAGACACGCGACTTTTGTCTACTGCTCAACACGCTTATTGCAAAGGGAAATCGGTTGAAACTGCGTTACATACTCTAGTTCGAACTATAGAATATTCCCTCCATCATAAAGAGTACACCATGGTCGCTTTCTTGGATATAGAGGGCGCTTTTAACAATGTCGACACATATGCGATCGCATATGCTCTGACATCCCTGAAGGTAGATGGTACGCTTGGTGAATTGATTAATCAAATGCTGACTAGCAGGGTTATCAATTCAAAACTGGGCAGCTTTTCCGCTAGAAGGTCTGTCAGTAGAGGTACGCCGCAAGGTGGTGTCCTATCTCCCCTTCTCTGGAACTTGGTAGTAAATGAGCTGCTAACATGCCTGGAAGCAGAGAGTTACAGAGTGATTGCATATGCGGACGATGTTGCTATTGCCGTATCAGGAAAGCATCCTACTGTCTTAAAAGAACTCTTACAAAATGCCTTAAATAAGATTACCAACTGGGCTGACCGGTGTGGTCTGGGTGTCAACCCTCATAAAACAGAACTTGTTCTATTCTCAAGGAAATATAAAGTCCCTCATATTGATCCTCCTTCTATCAAAGGTACTCCACTAACATTCACTGATCAAGCAAAATATTTGGGTCTTATTTTGGACAAAAAGTTAAGCTGGAAGCCTAATATACAAGAAAGAGTCAAAAAACCACAGTGGCACTTTTCTCTTGCAAAAAAGCCGTTGGGAACAAATGGGGCCTTCAACCTCGAATCACTCACTGGCTATATACTTCGGTGATTCGACCGATCCTCACTTACGGAGTGACAGTATGGTGGACTGCTCTGGATAAAGCGGTAAATTGCGACAAATTGAGCAAAGTCCAACGCTCTGCTTGTTTGTGCATAAGTGGAGCACTTCGTACGACACCTTCCGCTGCTCTAGACGTTCTGCTCCATCTGACACCCCTCAATATTTTCAGCAAACAAGTGGCTGCAAATACAGCCAATCGCCTTAAAGCTTCCTCACAATGGACCAACAACAACTTTGGCCATTCCATCATTCTGAATTCATTCGGATCAATCCCAAGTTGCACTGATTACACCATCCCAAAACTTCAGTTTGGCAAAAACTTTCAAGTCAGCATTCCTTCTAGAGTTCTCTGGGAGGATACGGCTCTCTTGGAAGATGAATCAATCCATATTTACACCGACGGATCGAAAACTGATGATGGGGTGGGTGGTGGTGTGTACTCAGAAAGACTAAAATTAAGTCTCTCCTTCCGTCTTCCTAATCATTGTAGCGTGTTCCAGGCGGAACTTATGGCGATCAAAGAAGCCTTATCTTGGCTGAAAGAAAACGTGTTATCAACTACAGATATCCTCATCTTCTCGGATAGTCAAGCAGCTATCAAATCTCTGCAATCGGTCTCTACCAACTCTTTAACAGCCCTAAATTGTCGTTCATCTCTGCTGGAGATGGCGCAGCAGTTTAACATTCAACTGTGTTGGGTGCCGGGGCATAGAGACATTCCAGGTAATTGTAAGGTCGACGGACTCGCTAAATATGGAACAACTCTACCTCTTCTACCTAGTAAGGCAGATATTGGTATTCCCATCGCTACATATAAACTTATGCTGAAGCAAGATGCTTTAGAGAGAACAAACCTTAGGTGGAACAATATCACCACTTGCTGGGCAACAAAACAAATCTGGCCAGTAATGGATTTTAAGCGGTCTAAATGTTTCATATCTCTAAGCAGATTGCACATTAGCTCCATGATAGGTGTCATAACCGGACACTGTCTTATAGGCAAGCACGCAACGCGTCTTGGCGTATTCTCTAACGATTTTTGCAGAAGCTGTATGGACGAGGAAGAGGTAGAATCGATTCCTCATCTTCTATGCACTTGTCCTGCTCTATCTCATAGGCGAAGACTCCATCTTGGAGATTTCTACTTCAATGATCCTAGTGATTTAGTAAATGTTGACATAGGAAGTCTGTTACGCTTCATAAGAAGCTCCAAATGGTTCATCGAGTAGGGAAAAAGGCTTCCCAGATTCTTGTGGTATCACAATGGGCCAACTTATGGTCTAAGTGTGTTAGTTTTCATGACTGACAGCCACTTAAACCTAACCTAACCTTTGAGTTTGGTTTTCTTGTACCAGAAGTTTTTCAATTAATTTATTTTCAATATTTCAAGCTATTTTTCATGCACTCTAAAAGGAGTTAGGTACACGGAAAGAATTGAAAAACCACCAATTGAAAAATTTGCAGTTGCAATTTACGAATCATGTTTAATTCGTAAATCAAGACATTTTAATCCCTAATTAATACAAAAACTGGTTATTTAACAATCAAAACGTAGCAATTTACAAAATTTGTTTCTTCGTGATTTGCAATTAAAATCCATGATTCAAGTTTGTACTTTTCATAGCAAAATACATCTGTTTTGGCGTAATTTACTCTCCAAAAGCATAATTTCACAAACACCATTTGAAAATATTGATTTGCGATAAATATTTAGTAATTAACATTGCACAATCACTGAATTTCGTTTTTTTTTGTCGTAATTTGCAACTCCATGAGAATAGTTGCAAATCACCAACAAAAAATTCCTAAATCACGACTTTCTTGTCGCAAGAAATAAAACACCAAAACATGGCAGGTATCTAATCATCAATGTGTGACGCCAACGATCTGTAATGCAAATTGGCCTGGTGGTTGCATGCTCGCTCCGCAACTGGAGGGTTGCGACTTGCGAGTTCAAATCCAAGTAGATTCAAGCGTAAAGTATTTATTTCGAATAAATTAAAAGTTTATACCTGCAAAATGAAGGGTAGAGCAGGATTCAGGATTGATCTTTCCAAGTGGCAATATCACGAAATAAAAGTGGTGATCACAAATCTTTTTTGCAAATTTACAAATTGAGGAATATTTGGATCAAATTGCGAATTGTTGTTCGCAATTTTTGTTTTCTCTCGATAGCATAATTGATACTTAAAGAGGGTTGATTTACGAGTTTTGAGTATCAATACCTTCATGTTGCTCAGCTTTGCCAATTGCAAGCAAATAATTGTAAATTACGAAATCCGGAGCCAAGGTATAAATCGGGATTCACTTTTCGTAGTTTGCAGCTCATTTTTCGTGATATGATCCAAGAATTCTTTCCGTGTATCTGCCTGCCTAATTGGAGTTCTGAGTGATTTCTTTGCAGAAATGTGATGTCAATTAAGATCTATAATTTTTAGCTATTGAAGTGGGTGGACAGTTATTTTTCGTTGAAAACATGAACCAAGAATTTATTTCATCTTAAAATTGTCTTAGAGTAATTTAATATTTACAAATTTAAATCTTCGTGGCCACTATTTTTTTCTTGCAAGGTTGTTATAGTTTTTTTTATAGTTAAGTAGATAGGTACTGATACCTCTACCTACTCCTGTGTTTCTCGTCTTAAACGATCAAGTTAAAATAAGAGGGAGCTCCAAAATATCAATACAAACGTTGAATTATGAAAGTTAACAAAAAAACATAAATTAAGTATTCCTATGTATATCTATTTTTGTAGACACAAATCTAGGACAAAAAACTATTTTTCTTGTAAATTTTGAACTTCCCACACTTTATTCCAATTTTATTTACAACGGTTCAAAGATTACCGATAGAACTTTCGAACCAATGTTCAAAGTGTTTATATTTAATTTAATTAAATTAAATTAAATTAAATTAAATTAAATTAAATTAAATTAAATTAAATTAAATTAAATTAAATTAAATTAAATTAAATTAAATTAAATTAAATTAAATTAAATTAAATTAAATTAAATTAAATTAAATTAAATTAAATTAAATTAAATTAAATTAAATTTAATTTAATTAAATTTAATTAAATTAAATTAAATTAAATTAAATTAAATTAAATTAAATTAAATTAAATTAAATTAAATTAAATTAAATTAAATTAAATTAAATTAAATTAAATTAAATTTAATTTAATTAAATTTAATTAAATTAAATTAAATTAAATTAAATTAAATTTAATTTAATTTAATTTAATTTAATTTAATTTAATTTAATTTAATTTAATTTGATTTTATTTTATTTAATTTAATTTAATTTAATTTAATTTAATTTTATTTTATTTTATTTTATTTTATTTTATTTTATTTTATTTATATAATTTATAGGCTTCGTAAAGAATTATACAATTTCTAGTCTCTTAAGCTTCTATCAACACGACTAAAATTGACTGGCAGAGCATCCAAAGTTGAACTTCATTCTAATTGAACATTTTTGTCAAAACTGTATGACTATGATTTCAATATTTTTTTTTAATACAGAAGCTTCCAAAAAATAAAACAGTATTGTATACCAAAATTTTCAAAACAATTTTTTTTTTGATTTAAAAAAAATGTTTCCATTTTTTTTTTTGAAATCAAATATTTCGAAAACGACATCATCGATAATTTTGAAACTTGATACTCAAGAGTTTTTTAATACTTTCCAAAATATTTTAAGAAAACATTTTACTTTTATGAAAAAACAACGGTACCCTACATACAAAAGTTAAAAA
Source organism: Dasysyrphus tricinctus (assembly GCA_963921185.1). Taxonomy (NCBI): domain Eukaryota; kingdom Metazoa; phylum Arthropoda; class Insecta; order Diptera; family Syrphidae; genus Dasysyrphus; species Dasysyrphus tricinctus. Next base: position 88,341,651 of record OY992531.1, read on the forward strand.
ACGGTTAACGAAAATATTTTTTTCTCAAAAATGACTCCTACAATTTTGATTAAACTTTTTCCGTATGCTTTAACCATCAAAAATTATAAAATTTTAATCTTATCGACTATTAGTAGTACCTCTCATACAATGGTTTTTTATATTTTGAATTTTCTTATTATCAGCAGAACGGATTTAGATTAATTTTTATATATGGGTGATTCCGTCTCAACTGTGATTCTTTGTGTCCAGTGCTTTTTTTGTTATTTAATGTTAAATGTTCGTATATATTTTTGGTTTAAATTGTGTAAATGGCTACTTACTACAATCTACATTCAATATCATGACCCAATTTGCTACTTTCTAATGAAATACTTCATTGAATTGAAATTTTGTCCGAAGAAAAGTTTGAGTGCAATACTTGCTTGACAAAATAATGCAAAAATTAAGTCTAAATACTTATTGCTGAATAAAATAATCACGAATGAATGTTGTCCGAGGTTTTGGTTCTATTTTTGAATTAAAAAGATTTCCCGCTCAGCCGCCATTTTGTTTTAGCTTTAACACGTATGTATTGTAGTTTTCTAAAAGATAAACTAGTTATGTATAGTTAACAACAGTCATTTTAATTTTTGAACGTTGTTGTACTTTAAGAGTGATCTGTTTTCATGGGATGAAAGTATGTCACAAATTTATTTGTCAGTACCGTGGTAGTATTTTTAAAGCATGTTAGAACATGTTTTTGGCTGGTTATCACAATTTTATGTTCCTTTTAACGGCATAAGTTAAAATTGTCCTGGAAATTATTTTTCTCGTTAGCATAGAGAAGCTAGGTCACATAAACTGTCTAAATGTCAGTACTGTGGATGTCAGTACCGTGGCATTTCAATACTTTTTGAACTTTAATTAAATATAATTAACTTATTTCTTGCAATAATACTTTTTTCTACCAATTTTCTTTGTAAGAACGGTAGCGGACGAGCCAAACAAAAATCATTCCGTACAATAAAAACTATGTAATAACCCAGCACAAGGAAAAGGGTTGCGATTCAGAAAAACAGACTTCAAAAACGAAAAAGAGATAATTTTTTAAAGAAAAAAAAGGAAAGTAGAAATGTCAAGAGTACAAAACTTATATTAGACAAACAAAAATCTCAACAAAAATATGGTCAAAAAGAGGGAGAACTAAAAACAAAAAAACAAAAAGAGTTTCATTAATCGTCTAAACTAGTTTTAGTACATTTCACTATATTTTTTATTTCTTTAAAAGTTGTAGCAAAATGCTTTTACTGATATGATACTCTGACTAAATGAAGCCACAAACACAAAACAAAAATTGTTTCCAAGAAGTTTTAATTTCTGAAAATATTCTAAAAAAAGAATCACAGTTGGCAGAGAATCACCCATATACATATTTCAAATAAGTTCAAATAATATTGCACATCAAAATTTTCAAAAAACTAATTTCTGGACTTCTAAAAAAGTTTCAAATTATTGTTTTGAAAATTTGATATCTTGAAAACGGGTTCAAAATTTTTTTTTGAAATTTAATTTTTATATGTACATAAATAAATACTTAAGATTTGCATGTCAACATTTTTCCTTTAAAATGTTGTAAGAATTTGATATATAAAAATTAATTTTTTTTAAAACCGCTCCAACGATTTTAAGTTTTTTTTCATACAATCATATACCTATGAGGCTGTGAGTGCAAAAGCGGTTTAACCCACTTTTTTTTTAATCATGTTTTTCGTTTTGAATCGATTTTTAAAATAATCTTTTTATTGAGATTCAAATAGTATACGTCACATTTTTGGAAAGCTTTTAGAAATTAAAATTTTACATTTGATGACTTTTGATGCATAAATGTAAAAATACAAGGCAAATATATCAACAATGCCAAAAAATGGGTTACACCACTTTTGCACTCACGGCCTCATATTGCTTTGAATTAAATCTGAGAAACTCGACGTCGACGCTCCACATCAAAAAACCACTTAGAAAGCGATAAAAAAATAAAAAACCTGTTTCCACCTACATACAAGAAAATAAGAACGAATACCTACGCAAATAGACATCAGTTTCTAATTTTCATTCCAATCTATTTTAAAGACTCCCGAGTCCCGACACGGAAAGCATTCTGTGTGCCGTATCTTAGCAAAGAACAGTCATCGAGAACAAAAGAATTTGTTTCGGTTTAGAAAATATGCGATGTGTATTGAACCTTTATGTAACGATAGAATCTTGTTTTGATCCTTTTTTTTTGTTTCCTCTTCTCCTCAATGTCTGTACCTACGTATGTATGTATGTACATACATACATACATACCAATTCATTCTTTATTTTTTTTCGGCAGTTTGTTTTTGTTCCCTTCTCACTCTCGTATATTGGCACTGCTGTGACGTGAGGAGATAATTGCCTTCTCTCATGTAGTGAGGAAATAATGTATTTTTTTATCTTTCATCTGCTGTGAGTTGGGTGTGAAGCTATGATGAGGGAATAATACACTTCTTGATTCAGTCGTCTGTAGCGCTAGTATCTTTTTCCTCAAGTAATACTACTATTAGATTTATATACAATGCTACTATAAAAGAAAATTGCTCAAAACTTAACGGGAACCTTATGTATAAATGTTCAATAAATGAAAATTCAATATTAAAAAATATTGCCGCTTGATTTGCATGTATTTCATTTTAGTTTTGAGTAGTTATATAAGTCTTGGTAAAATTGCCAACGAGTTTTTTTTTTTTTAATTTTCTCAAAACAAATAACTACCAATAAATCCAATATCTTTCCCTATTATAAGAAATTATAGTTGCTAAGAATATATATTATTTTCATCTCTATGTAATAAATATCCAAATGTATTATAAATAGGTTGACACTAAATAAATAAAATAAATAAATGAAATGAGCACAGTTGGTATTTTTTTCTTTATTTGGTTTAATATTCCATCTAAGCTTATATTTAAGGCTCACTTTTTTTAAGTCTTTGGCATTCGCCTTTGGGTCTTCACAAAGACAATGAAAGAAGTTTGTAGGTCCACTCTATTCTCTATAATAACAATGCTTTTAAGCCACCACTTTTCTTATCAATAATTTAGTTGCAAATAACTTGAAATCAGTCTTGCAACAAGCTGTTACTAGGTAAGAGAGTAACGGAACAAAAAAACGAGTTGAAGAGAGCAGGAACACAGAAAACTAGTACAAGCTCACTTGTAAGTTGTTAACTGGACTAAATAAAAACAATAAGGTGCACTTTATGTACAAAAATTGTACATGAGTATTTTTCTTATGACTTATAATGAATTTTGAGTATTTTGAAGACATGAAAATTTTGATTTTTGGCCACCAAATCGACTATTTTTGCCCATTGTGCGGCGTTGCAGAGTATAAGACCACGACTCAGGTACAGCAGACAAGTGGAGGAGAGCTGCCTGGGATAAGCTTTTCCTTGTTAGTTAAGGACCTCACAAACGTCTCCTTTAAAAACTTAAATAGATGGCCAGCCTGAGTTTGATTTAATGCAAATCAAACATAGACTTTCTTTTACATAATATTTATTATTATTATTTATTACATTACGATTAAAGCTTAACTGCCCTCTTTGCATATACAAATAATTAGATATCATAAAAAAAAATTAACCTACATTTAAAATCGGCGTGAAAATTCGAACAAAATGTTTAAAGATAAAAGTAGATAGTTAGATTAATTAAGATAAGATTTCATTACCAACAAATATTCGAGTTCATAATACTCGGTAATTACGTATTGGCTGACGATTAATGAACAATTTTACAATATGAGCACACACAATCTCCAGGAGCGTGACAAACTTCAGTACACGATTCACAGATTGGCTTACATCTATTGTTTTCCAACTGGTAACCACGGTTGCCACTTGCAAACAATAATTGCTACCAAGTTTCCCAAAAAAACCTACCAACACGAATAAAAACCTACCAAATAAAAAAAACCCTAATTCCGGTCTGCAAATTTTCTTTGGTAGAAACCTCAAATACATTAGAGGTACGAGGTTTATTCACGCAATCGTGAAATCCATTTTCCAGGAAATTTGAAAAAAAAAACCAAAGCCGTTGTATGATGAGCTAAAACAAAAATTCGAGTTCCACCCTACCCCAAAGATATGCAGTAAATTTAAAGTGAATCCGGGTTTTTGTTAAGCAGGTTCACTTGGGCGCATAGATATTAGTTATGTTTCCGAATTATTTATTTAGGTAGTTTCATGGTAACATTAAATGATCTCTCATTCCTTGGAATTTTCTATGCATACAATTTTGACATAATATCCAAATGTTTTCACTTAAGGTGTGACATAATAGCCGCATTTTATAATACTCATGATCTGATCCGGATCAGATCATGATAAATAAAACAGACATTGTCTTAGTTATATACCCGTCTCTTTTTGCCTTATGTTTTTTTATTTGTCATGCATTTGTTGCCTCTTTTCTTGGCACTATGAAGACACATTCACAATAGCAATTTTTGGATCATTGAAATAGATCCAGATAAAAAGCAGGATCCCATGTTGTTTTTGTAATTGCGTGTTAGAAATTCATCCGGATCAGATCATGTGGATAATAAAATGCGGCTAATATAATTTTCAACATAATTTTGTATGAATTTGGTGAAAATCATTTCATTTTGAAAAATTAATTTAAAAAATTATATTAAGAAATCAAATTATGATTTTTCAACGAAATAAGCTCATATTTGTTCTTAAAAAAATAGGCAGATCATAGTCAATTGATTCTGTTTACTTGAGTTTATTTGACATTTTTTGAGTTGATCGGAAATGATCTCAATTTGTATGTTTGTACAATGTTTTATATTATGCTGAAGAATTGTATGAAAAAACCTACCAAATCGGATTTATGCCTACCAAACTACCAAGGGGGAAAACTCTAGTAGTCCCACTCTTGTTTCCAAATGCAAACACACATTTATTTTTTGCGTTCAAATAGTAAACATTACTGCACGCGCAATGCCCAGGTGCATAGCAGAATCCATTTTTACATCCCCTTTCACAGATTGGATTACATTTATTTGTACTAGACATGGAGTAACCGGAATTACAGGAACACTGTTCAGGGCTTGAACAATAGCCATGTGGACACCCATCCTTGCAAACTGGTTCACATTTATTTTCTCTGGATAACTCGTAACCAGATTCACAGTAAAATTTTCTATACGCTTGGCAATTTCCAGTTGTACATCTATCATCAAAATTTGGTACACATTTATTTCTTTCAGACAGGTAGAAACCATAATTGCAGTTACACTGTTCAGGGGCTGAACAATAGCCATTTGGACACCCATCCTTGCAAACTGGTTCACATTTATTTTCTCTGGATAACTCGTAACCAGATTCACAGTCAAATTTTCTATACGCTTGGCAATTTCCAGTTGTACATCTATCATCAAAATTTGGTACACATTTATTTCTTTCAGACAGGTAGAATCCATTATTGCAGTTACACTGTTCAGGGCTTGAACAATAGCCATTTGGACACCCATCCTTGCAAACTGGTTCACATTTATTTTCTCTGGATAACTCGTAACCAGATTCACAGTCAAATTTTCTATACGCTTGGCAATTTCCAGTTGTACATCTATCATCAACAATTGGTATACATTTATTACCTTCAGACATGTAGAAACCATCGTTGCAGGAACACTTTTCAGGCGCTGAACAATAGCCATTTGGACACCCATCCTTGCAAACTGGTTCACATTTATCTTCTCTGGATAACTTGTAACCAGAGTCACAGAGAAATTTTCCATGCAGATCGCAGATTCCATTTGTACATCTCCCACCATAAAATGGTTCACATTTATTCGTTTTTGACATGTAGAAGCCATTATTGCAGGAACACTTTTCAGGGGCTTCGCAAGAGCCATTTGGACATCCATCCTTGCAGATCGGTTCACATGTATTCGCTTCGGACAACTTGTAACCAGAGTTACAGGAACATTTTCCATAAGCTTCGCAGATTCCATTTGTACATCCCCCAACACAAATTGGTTCACATTTATTACTTTTTAACATGCAGAAACCCTCATTACAGGAACACTTTTCAGGGGCTTCGCAAGAGCCATTTGGACATCCATCCTTGCAGATCGGTTCACATGTATTCGCTTCGGACAACTTGTAACCTTTATTGCATGAACATTTCCCAGGCTCTGCACAGCGTCCATTTGCACATCCACCTTTACAAAATGGTACACATTCAAATGTATCTTCAGATATGATGTAGTATCCCTCATTGCAAGAACAAACATTATGATGAGAGCAATAGCCATTTGGGCAACCCCCCTCGCAAGTTGGTTCACATTTGTTAGCTGCCGTCATGTTGTAACCATAATCGCAGGAGCATTTATCAGGTGCTTCGCAATATCCATTTTCACATCCGCCTTCACAGATTGGGTTGCATTGATTATTTTCTAACTGGTAACCCTTGAGACACTTGCAAGTGTTGAAATTAACTTTAGATCTTTCGGCATTAGCTGGACAGGAATCTTTTGAATTAAGGTCACATTTATTCTGAGACATCGAGTAACCTGGATTGCACAAACACTCTCCAGATGCATCGTAAACTCCATTTTCACATTCTCCAACCCAGTTTGCTACACACACATTCATTTTAGACTTGTGGTAACCGGGATTGCAATCACACTCATCAGGAGCTACACAAAAGCCGTTTTCGCAATACTTTTCGCACACTGGTTCACATATATTCCTTTGAGATAAAAAGAAACCTTCATTGCATGCACATTCTCCAGGCGTATCGCAATAACCATTTGCACATCCATTTTCACAGACTGGTTCACATGTCAGATTATCAGACAGTTTGTAACCGTTTTTGCATGAACACTCTTCAGGGGCTACACAAATACCATTTTGGCATCCCTTCTTGTTGCACATTGGCTCACATTTATTTGTTTCATGCAATCTAAAGTAACCCGGATTGCATGAACATTCTCCATTGAGAGTGCAAGTTCCATTTGCACATCCTCCTAAGCACATATTTAGTATAGACTTGAAGTTATTCGAGGAACACTGCTCGGGAGCTTCGCAATGACCATTTGGGCATCCCTTCTTACAGACTGGCTCACATTTGTGTTTTTTAGATAAATAATATCCTAGATTGCATGAACACATCCCAGGCTTTTTGCAATATCCGTTTTGACATCCATTTTCGCAGATTGGTTCACATTTATTTTCTGGAGACAAGGAATAGCCTTCATTGCAGTAACAGAGTTCAGGGGCTTTACAAAAGCCATTTTGGCATCCATCCTTGCACACTGGCTCACATTTATTCTCTTTGGACGTATAGTAACCTGGAAGGCATGAACATTTCCCAGTTGCTGTGCATTTTCCATTTTCACATCCCCCTTTACAGATTTGTTCATTTGGATGATACGCAAGCGTGAAAAAACTCTTGCTCACACTACATTGGTCAGGACTTATACAAATGCCATTTGGACAACCCTTTCTGCAGACGGGCTCACATGTTTTTGGTGTGGACAAATAGTAACCTCGATTACATGAGCATTCCCCAGGTATTTTACAAGCTCCGTTTTGACATCCCCCTTCACAAATCGGTTCACATATATTTTTTTTAGACATGGAATAACCTTCATTGCAGGAACAGAGTTCAGGGGCCTTACAAAAGCCATTTGGGCAGCCTTCCCTGCAGACTGGCTCACATTTATTTTCTAATGACATAAAGTAACCTTGAAGGCATGAACATTTTCCAGGTGCTTTGCAAATTCGTTTTTCACATCCTCCTTCACAGATTGGTTCACATTTATTTTGTTGCGACATTTCAAATCCCGAGTTACAAACACATTTGTGTCGTGAAGCGCACCAACCGTTATCGCAGCCATCACACAACTTTGTACATCTACCACTTTTGTCTTCCTCCCGAAAGCAATAACATTTCTGCTTGGTATTATCAAAAAATCCATTTGGGCATCTTTGATCCCATTCAAAGCAACTAGAAATATTTTTTTTTTAAATAAAACATAAATGTACATACATATAACGTTTACGCTTGCTTACTAAAAAATGTTCAACCCCTTGTGGGGAAGAGTTGCCATCATCTCACCGGCTGGGCAGCTACATCCTTCCTCGGTTTGTCCAATTTTGCAACTGGCTGGTGTTTGTCCTTCTACAATTCCGAGGAACAGTAAACCAATAATTTGGAAATAAATACTATGAACCATCACGTTTAAAGTGTCTTCAACATCTGCATCAAGAAAATATTGTTAAAGAGGAAATAACTTTAGGTTTCTTTGTCTCAGTTCTCAAACCTACACATTTTAGGTCAAATTATTTGTTGGTATCTCCTCAGCTCACACATACATACATTTATGAGTGAATTTCTTTCTTTTTAAAATTAACGAAAACAAAATTTATTGTATACCTGAATATATTGTTGTTGTTATTGCTAATCGTGATAAGTAAGATACTAGTTCTTAGAATTTTTGATCAGTTTATAGGTTTAGCAATAATATTAATAACACAAACTGTATAATGTTGATTGAAAAATTATACATATGACCAATTTGATAATAATATGTTGTAGCAGGCACAAGGTGTGACTTTTTTGGTAGCGGAAGCACTTAACTTAAAACCAAAAAGTAAAGACCTTTTTTCTATCACATTTGTTTATTTTTTAATTCTCCTTAATCATTATTTTATACCTACATAAAATAATAAAATAACTAAAATTAAATGATTCTATGCGAACAGAACCAAACATTTTTAATGACACCATTGCACTTAAATATGAACCGCACTCTTTTCCATGCCTTTCGCCGGCTTTTGAAAAATTGTTCATATTATTAAACCCCGCACTGTTCCACATACGTTTTTCGTTTTCAAATAAAAGGCAAGGCGAACAGTACAACATATTTTTGTTTACTTTGACCTTGGTGTTGGGATCTAAGCTAAGTATGCGAAATAATGGAATGCCTAGCAGTTGTGCATTATAGTTTTTATGAAGCACTTTTGTGGGAGCATTATATGAATAGTGGTGGGTTATGTTATCTGTATTCTCAATTTGGTTGGAGTAGTAGGGTATTTTGAAATTGATTTAAGAAAGCGACAGTACCTAAAGAATGCATATTTGTTACGCATTCTATAGTAATTTTGGTAAAAGATGATAATGTTCTCACAATGATATTGGAATTTAATTCAAAGATAGAAGATTTGACTATAGAAGAAAATAAAGGTAAATAGGTATATCATAACGGGAAAATGAATACGATTTGCAAGTTCGAATTTAATTCTTTGCTCCTACGATTTTTTAATTTGTTCAACGGAAGCACTCATTCCACTCATTATATGGACGCTTCGTCCCTGTGTTGTAGGTATGTGAGACATTTTTATTTTCTCCTTCGGCTGTTTGGTCGTAATAATTAATTAATGAAGCAAAAATTCCATTTTATTTCCCGACGTTTCTCCCATAGGCGAAAAGTCAAAATTTCAAGGTTAAACAAACTAATAATTTTCTTGTATGCAATAATTTTCTTAGATAACGGGACAATACAGTGGCAGTAAAGTTTCTCCTCTAAAACTAGTTGTTGGCAGTCAGTCTGTCGCGAAGTTGAGTGTTTTTCGCAGTTTTATAAGAAACGTAAATCTGAAAACACGACATTGCAGTTTAACCATTTTTGGTCTTTTGTTTAAAGTTAATTTTGGAAAAGAGTGATGTGATTAATAAATTTATGTATAACGATAGCTTTTAAATAATTTTCTTAAAGAAAAAAATATATATTTTTTATTTTGAGCTCTATTGAAAATGGTGCATAATTAGTGTTTTCTCATATTCCATGTTTTTCTTAAGAGCCAAAACATCAAGTTCCCATTAAATCCCACCATAATTTATACAGAAAAATTTAGAATTATTTTTCCTCTCTAAGAATATATATGATTTTTTTTGCGCAAACCGTAAAATTGTAACCCGAAATAAAACACTATATTTCACTTTTTTTATGAGATTTCAAATCCGTGCCCTAAATTATGGAAAAACCTATATGTATGTTATTTGCAGAGCTAAATCTAAATCTAAAAATCATTTTTAATCCACCTGCTTCTGAAAGTTTTTAATGGGTCATACAAAATGAGATTTGTCAAAAAATATTTTTTTTTTTCAAAAAACACCCCCAAAAGATGGCGTGCAAAAAGGCTTTTATTAATTACATTATCTATAACTTTCCTTAAGAACACACAACCCTTATTTACATCAACATTTGATGGTTAGATGACCTTTTTTAAAAAGTGGGCGTGTCAGTGGGTGGAAATTTTCTCTGATGATGTCTTATGATATCCTTTATCACTACTGAAAAGTTCATCTTATTCGGTTTGCTGCTTCAGATTTTATAGATTTAAGACCGCCTCTCCCATACATCTTGAACCACTGTGCGGTGGTTGCCATCTTCTTCAGGGGATATTTTATTTACAAAAAATAAATTTAACATTTTAACATGACAGAACATTTGAGGCGGAACATGATGACAACAAACTCACAATTAGTGGGAGTTTTTTTTAAAATATAAATTGCGGTGAAAATAAATACATGTGAATGTAACTGTTGTTCCACTGTAGGTGCCGAATATAGACACTAGATTGATGTTAGGTACTGGTTGTTCTTTCTTCGGAAAGTACAATTTAGTCCAATCATCATAGGTGTCTCATATTCCGAACTGTGAACCTCCTCGCGGTGGCACCTGGGCAACGTACCTACGTAGTTTGGACGGGATGTTTGTTGGTTTGTCAGTGAAGTAATACCCAGAACATTGCGAACTTTCGAATGAGTGAAATCGACTATTTAACCGGGACAACTAACTTACGACCTCTCCTTACGAAAAAGGTGCGGCAAATCACAGTAGGACAGTAGGCTCTGAATATCTAGTTAAATCCCCATCCGTTGGTTTTTCTTTATACACACGAGCCAAGGGTTACCGTCTCTGCTTTTTTTGCAGGTACTAAGGTAGAAAAGCAAAGAAAAATTACTAAACTGCATTCGTTACTTGTAATGATTGCGCATGTTGAGTTATTGGATATATTTTATATTCATAATTCTAAGTAATAACGTCTACCTTTACAAAGTTTAAATATTTAAAGGTACTGCTGGACCACAAGATGTCCTCGCTAATTCCAGGCCATACTTGTGGTATGGGATGGCACCTTTGGGGTGTGTCGCAGTGGCTGATGATTATGATCAAATTCGCGATCAGTCAAGGTAAATAGACTTTGCTGTGATTAGATAGAAAAAAACTTTACCAAAGTGATTTTACACTGCAGAGTAAAGCCAATTGGAAGCAGACAACAGTCTCTTCAAATTGATGGTGCACCTGCACGGTGTTATAAGGGTTCACAAACTAGTCAGGCATTGAGGAATCCTATAACAAATAAAAACATTTTCAAAAGGGAGAGATTCTAGTTGGCGGTGCTGGTTGACACTGAACTTAACTCGTTCCGGGGTGGTCCGGGGTAGAATTAAGCCTTAGTTGGCAGGTGTCCACCTTAAGCTCGCCCTGATCTTGTTGTTCCACTGTAACTTATAATATTTTTGAATTAAAATTCTGAACAAGTTTTTTTAAAAAACAATTAAAATTACTTTAAAATTTACAAAGAGAATATTTGTTTAATTTTAAAGGTTGCACTCTTCTTCTATGTTCCCAAGACAGTTTATTTTATAGACGACCGACGCACGTCATTGCGCTTATCTTTCCCCATTTTAGTTTTCATGTTGGTGAAGAAAGGTGCTAGCGTCTTGCTTGACTTGAACGGTAGATTGACATCTGTGTGTTTTATTTTTATCGTCTCCTTGAAATTGTCCGATAGTTTGGGTACATAAACTATACTCTTATAAATACCTCTCTCTTCTTGAAGTAGTTTATCAACCGGAGCTTTGTAGTTTTGGCCTTCTATTAAGCTCCGTATGATGCCCATTGGATATCCACTGTCTAGGAGAATTTTTGAGACTTTTTTCTCATTTGCGGAGTGGAATTCCCGGTCACTCAACGCAAAGAGGCGGTATTTATAAGAATATGTTTTGCCTGGTTAGATCTAAAGTTGACAAGTCTACCCGACGCAGTGTGTTTTTGATAGCAGTCGAATGAGAGCGGTCATTAATACGATGAATCTTGCAATCTGAAAACGCAATCGCTCTTTTTTGCTCTCTTTCAACGGTGAACTTAATATTTTATGATGAGCATTAAATCATCTTAAAACATTGTCAACTTCCCCATTATTCACAGGTTCAAAAAATCGTCCACATACTTGACAATAAGCTTTGGTTTATTATGTTCATCAAATTTTTCTTCCAAGAGGTTGTCCAACACCAGTGGTTGGATAAAGCGGATTGCGGATTGATTCATTTTGCTATTTCTTTATTCATTCCGAAACATTTGGAATGCATTCTTTTCATTCCATTTGAAAGATGGAATAAAAGGAATAAGGCTCGTTCAATGCAATTTTTCACCTTTGAATTTTCATTTATGGTAGATACGCACGGGCGTTATTCACTTTAAAATAACAAAAACACGTCTCGGACCACATTTGCTATGCATTTAATGTTATTTTGTACTCATTTTGCATTTCAGCAATAAATAATTACGTAAAACAAAAATATATTTGAACTCAATTGTTTTGACATATCAACGAACAACTGCTTTCTATTCCTTTTGCTTCCAGTTTTGTTTCTTTATTCATTCCATTCTGGATATTCTGGATAAATATTTCATCTATTCCTATTCTGGAATGAATAAAGAAACACACTGTATTATAGATACCTCTTGCTAGTTGAACTGGAATATTACCCGGAGGCAACACGGGCAAGTACTGGCAAGCAAGTTGGCTACATACACTGCTTGTCAATCAAATCCGTAATTTGCATTCCACTTGCTTGTCTCCAGCGTTGCCATTAGTGCAGATTTATCTGCATTTTGCAGATTTTCACCTCGTCAAAGGACTTTTGAAAATCAAAAATCTGCACCACAGATTATGTCTGCACTCGTACCTACTTTAATATTTTGTTCTTCTTTTTTCTCTTTAAAAATCCTCAATAATTTTGCTGTATGCAGTCATCTTTATATAAAGTTCTATTCCATAAATTTAAATCACTACAACTGCACTGACTTTAAAGTAAAATATGAAATGCTTTAAGTATTTAGGAAACTCTGCTGTGCACGAGTACATAAAATAAAAAAGCAATGTTATTTTTATTAATTGAGTTAATTTATGTTATTTTATTTTAACATTCTTATAAAAAAACTTTATTTATGAAGACATATTTTTCTTTAGAAATCTGCATTGCAGATTTTTTTCGTCTTAATTGCAGATTTCTGAAAAAAAATTTAATGTCAGCACTGCTTGTCTCCCAACTTGCTTCTCAACTTGTTTCACTACTTGCTTCAAAAACTCCATGCCAGTTGATGAGCAAGTTGCTTGGGTTTGTATGTGTTAGTGAACAAATGTGTATGTTATGCAACTTGCTTGCCAGTACTTGCCCGTGTGCGTGTGGCCTCGGGGTTAGTAAACAATAATATAACATCGTATGAAACTAAAACGTCATTTGGCTCAAGAGCAAGATTTTTGGACTTTTCCACATATCGAAGGTATTCCGCTGGCTGAATACTTAAAGGCTGTATGTAAAAAAATATTATTGCGAGAAAATCGTTCTCAAAGTTTTGAAAAACTGTTTTTGTATTAAACAGTTACGTTACGTTAAGTTTTGATGTAATCTGATAAAGAACCACGTATAAGCCATGAACATATTAATAAAGTTGTTAATTTAATGACTTTAAAGTATTTTACAAACATTTTAATATCATGAAATTGAATATTATTCGGAAAAAGGTTCTATGTTTAACATAGAATCTTATAGTACTGAAGAAATTATATGAAATAAATAGTTTTTGTATGGACGTAGGACTTTTTGCTACTCAAAAGGGTATTCAATGCAAAAAGGTTCCATTTAGAGCGATTTGGTACAATTTATGTAGTTCTATGTAACTTAAATTGCGTTGAATGTTTGTATTATAAAAATTACAAAAAGTTCGTAAAAAGTTCTTAGTTGAACATAGAACCTTATAGCATTTATTATTTATGGAATTTCGGTCTCTTTTTTGTCTGTAGCGTTGCCAGGCATTTTTTTTTAATTTTTCTTTTTGATCCTATCTGAAAGTCGCCAAAATTACGAAAAATTTTATTTTCTAGGTGCATGAATTTAATCAAATTCCCCTAGATTATTATTTGCAGTGTTTTTGTGCTGCAAATATAATTAGTGTCGATAATCATCGTCAAAAATATTGCGTCTTAGAAGGGTAACGACAGCATCTAACTGATGAGCCCAACTGTCTTGCCTGGTCGAAACGCAATTGGACTAAAGGTCATAAAAAACTTAAACATGAATTTATTTCAATACAGTCCACAAAAACAAAAATAATAATTCTCTTACAGCCAATTTCTTCACAGAGTTCTAACGTTAGTACCGGTCCTAGTCCTAAAGTTGATACTCAAATTAATATCTCTCATTTATTCATACTTGTGTGTATAAAGAAATAAGAGTACTAAATTTAGGATTTATACCGGTACCCGGTACTGACGTTAGGACTCTCTGAAGAAATTGGCCGTTATTGTTTGTTTTTATTCTTCTTCTTCGAAAATTTTAATGTATAAAACTAATTTTTGGTAGTTTCTATGACATACAACCTTTAAATATTCTGCCAGCGATTTGTCATCATCACTGTCTTTTGTCTATCGTCAAAAAACTTGCTTGTGTTTAGCCATTTCACAAGTTCATTTATTTTTGCTTTGTAGCAAAGAAAGGGGGCTTCCCCGTGTAAGACGATAAACACAGCGATCAGACAGTAGTTCTTTCATTTTTGTATCGTAATCGTCGCTATTCATTGCTACTGTTGTGTGACCTTTATCCGCCGACACAATAATAATATTTGTTTGTTTTCTAAGAAAATCATTAGTGTCTTTGTGAACTTTGAGAATGTATTTGGCAAATCTATCGTTGCTTTGATGACGTTGAAAAGAGTGAAGCATGTTGCTGTATTTCGCTCTTGTGAACTCTTGCTCCATCTCATCTTTCCCATTTCTTATCACTTCTTCTCCATCCGCAATTAATTGAGAAAGAGGAAATGCTGTATTCTTGTCAAAAGGCAACGAGATTTTTTTGCCAAGGGAGAGGAACCACTTAATTTCAAGAGGAAAATCTATATTACTTTTGTTAACAAACCATTTGTCGTGTATTGTGACATTTTGGCCTGGTCACACGCTAATGCACCGCATGTTTTTTTTTATCGCATTCGGTTTTTACCAAACAAATATCGGGTGTTCGCACGTTATTCGTTTAAAAATCGAATAGCTGCGGTAGGTATAATGAAAATGAATGGAAAAGTTTGAATTTGTGAAGTATTTTATTTTTATCTTTTTAAGTGTAAAGGCCAGAAAATTAAAATTTGGACGGATGATAGAAATTATTGATTTAAATATGAATTAAAAATATGAGAGTCCTAGAATACCGTTGGACGGAGATAAGGCAATATTAGAGCGCTTATCTCTTTACTGCATTGATGAATAATTTTCTTGTTGTTTTTTTAAATTTCACATATAAATAGAATTATGGATATTTTGCTATCTCATTTATTATCCTACGTGGTATATAAGCGACACAATCTTGATCTTAAATTGATCGAAAAATAAAAACAATTGCATTGAAATTACCTTCTTGGACCAGGACCATTGCCCACGACCATCCACCAGCGAGAAGATCACGTTATCTACATGGAATTTTTTATTAAAAATTGATATGGATGGCATTAAGAAATTATAGCTCCCGTTCTACTGATTGGATCTTCAAGGTTAGGGTCTTGAAGGAAAGCTGACATAACGGGCTATATTGTGTAAAAAAAAATAATTGAGGAGGGGCAACAATGTTCATACTAAAAGGGTGAAAAAGCCCCCCTCGATTCGATATGTTTTATTTTAAATTCAAAAGTTTAATGAAAAATTTTATAATTTTTGAAAAAATAAAAACGCATATTTATTGCCTCATTCCTCTTCTAAAATGATGCTATACTATGTTTTATCATTAATCTAACAACAGGGGTGCTATACAGGTTATTTAATTGATTTGTTGCTATAGTAAAATGGATTAAAATTAAAAAATTGATCGACATGGCTTCACTAATAAATCAATTACTCAAGAAATACTGCATAGATCATCCAAATTAAGATCTTAAAAAACTGTCATTAAGACAACAGTTAGATTTATTAAAAAAATATCAACTATTACATGGGAACTTATAAACAAATGTAAAAACAATTTGAGTTCATGTTTTTTTGTACCTACTTCATAGCTTTAATAAGTAGAAAATCCTTAAAAATATTAAAGATAGGAAAAAGCTTTTAATGTATTTTTTCACGTCCTTCCCTACAAAAGATGCTACAATACTGCCCAGTTTATTTCCTTTGAAATTTTGTAGGTAAGTATGTTTACAGTCGCCATTGAAAAGGGACATTAATAAAAAGAAATCATACTTATACCGAAGCGTTGTTGCCAGATTTACGGGAGGAGTGGAGCCCAATTTAAGAAGTCTTGCAGTCGAAAATAGCCCCACTCATAAATGATCCACAGAAATGAGCAAATTAAATTGGAAATTTAAAAATTTCTTTAAAAAAAGACAGTTAAATAATCATCCTTCAACAGCAATGAGAAATGCAACTTTTCACTCTTTCACAAAGCTTTAAATTATTATTATGTATTTGAATTAAATATTTTACAAACCTCTTTTGATTTAATGAAAGTTTTTCTCAACTTTAATTTTGTTGGTTAAGCCTAGTACTCAGATCGAGACAAAATTTATATCCCATATTAAATTTTTCCCAGGACAAGTTTTATCTGGGATTTTTTTCCAAGCGGTACGCAGCTCCAGCGCAAAATTTTACAGGTAAATGAAAGTCTCCACTTAGTTTTGCGCGAAAAAAGAATGCTCGAAGCATTATTTTTCCGGACAAATTGTGACGTTTTATATACATTTCGCTTTTTATAAACTAAAATCATCTCGCTGTTACATTCTTTCCATTATTAAGACGTTGTGAGGACGCACGACTGAAATAAAATATAAAATGCGTACAGAAAATGATGACATGAAATGAGAATAGAATAAATAGAACAGCTGTTTTAAATCAGTCAGTGACGTACAAAAGGACCACATACATATACGGAAAATATTTGTTCAATACAAAATTTAAATTGATCCTCAAATCGAGTTAACTCGAGTTGGAATCAGCAAACAGAGTTGGCTTTAATTGGATTTTGGGAGCAGTAGAAAACTGTGAACATTTCTGATATTGGCAGTGTTTTTTTTAATCCATCGACAACACATCCACCCCTCAATGAAATTTGATATCTTTTGAAGATTTCTTACACTTCTCCGGGAAAAAATGATTAAGGACACTTGTTTGACATTTGACAACTATATTTTTACGGAAAAAGTTAATTTGATCCAAATGTCAAACAAGTGCCCTAAATCACTTTTTCCCGGAGAAGTAAAAAACCTTCAAAAATTTCAGAATTTTTAGTGGGTTTTTATCAAAGGGCACGGTAGTGCCCAGCCAAGTTCGCGGCACTACACCCTTTTTACAGGAACAAACTCAGGCGATTTTCAACCCCCCACTAACTTCCGTACCAATAAATTCAGAAACTTCAAATTCGGAGTATTTGCTGAACTGATCAAACACAGGTGGCTCACCAAATTTCAACTTTTTAGCATCAGTAGTTCCCAAGATATAGGACTTCAAAAATCGCAAAAACCGTAACTGACTGACTGATTCACTGACTCACTGACTCACTGACTCACTGACTCACTGATTCACTGACTCACTGACTCACTGACTCACTGACAGATCATCAAAATTATGGAGCACTTCCCGACATCGTAGAAGCTTGAAATTTTGCACAACGGTAGCCCTTGTGGTACATACAAAGGAAAAAATCGAAAATCTGTAATTTTCTATTCAGGGGGCGTGGCATCCACCCACTTTCTTAAATATTCTATAAATTATATGGAACTTTTCCGATTGTTGTAGAACAATGAAAATTGGTAAGTTGGTAGGGTTTGAGGTACTTAGAAAGAAAAGAATTGAAAAATTGGAATTTTCCATACAGGGGGCGTGGCATCCACCCACATTATTAAAAGTTCTTATAAATTATATGGAGCACTTCCGATTGTTGTAGAACGATGAAAATTGGTAGGTCGGTAGGCGTTGAAGTACTTAGAAGAAAAAAAATCGAAAATTGAAAGTTTCAGTCCAGGGGGCGTGGCATCCACCCACATTCTCAAAAATTCTTTTGAATTATATGAAGTATTTCCGATGGTTGTAGAACGGTGAAAATTGGTAGGTTGGTATGCCTTGAAGTACTTAGAAGAAAAAAATCGAAAAATTGGAAGTTTCAGTTCAGGGGGCGTGGCATCCACCCACATTCTTAAAAATTCTTATAAATTATATGCAGCACTTCCGATTGTTGTAGAACGATGAAAATTGGTAGGTCGGTAGGACTTGAAGTACTAAGAAAGGAAAAAAATCGAAAATTTGGAATTGTTCATTCAGGGGGGGTGCCATCCACCAACTTTATCAGAATTGCTATTATTTGTATGGAGCATTTTCGGTTCGGTTATGAAACTTTGTAGACCGGTAGGGCTTGACTTTCACCTGTCAAAATTAGTCTTTGCAAAAAGGAGTGAAATCACAACAAAAACATAAATGTTAAAAAAGGAGCCAAGTTCTTATTTGCACAAAAAACCTGTCCGTAAAAAGTCAGCCAAAAAAAGTAATGAGATCTAAAATATATGCCAAGTTTTAAGTTCGTGAAGTTAAATATCAAATATCTTAAGAAGAGTATTATCGAAACAATTCCAAATCATGACAGAAATTTGGTAATTAATGATTACTGATTAAAATTTGGTGGATTTACTTGACAAGTTTTCTCTTAAATACTTACTTAATCACAAATTTAAAATGTATGAAAACTTGACCAGTGAACCCACCAAATTTTAATCAGTAATCATTAATTACCAAATTTCTGTCATGATTTGGAATTGTTTCGATATTACTCTTAAGATATTTGATATTTAACTTCATGAACTTAAAACTTGGCATATATTTTAGATCTCATTACTTTTTTTGGCTGACTTTTTACGGACAGGTTTTTTGTGCAAATAAGAACTTGGCTCCTTTTTTAACATTTATGTTTTTGTTGTGATTCCATTAAGATTGTAGCGGTCCTTCAATATAATTTGACTGTTGATGGCTTGACAGTTGGGGGACAAACTATATTTTGACGGAAAAAGTTTAAATTGCAGATTGCACTAAAATCGCCTTTTTCCAGAGAAGTAAAAACTGAAAATTTCAGACCTCGTAAAGGTATTTTCATCCATCCACATTATATTATTTCCTATCAAGCGCATGCGTTCAATTTTGTTTGCTCTGCAAATGCTTCAAAGGATTCAACAGCCAAGCTCGTGGCACTACACCCTTTTTACGGTGCAGGGAATTAACTTCACGGGAACTACCTTCACATGGGAATTAACTTCACCACTAATGGGAATTAATTTCACTTTTTTGAAGTGAAATTAATTCCTACTGAAAGTGAGTAATAATTTCACTTTTTTGTGGGAATTAATTTCACTTTAATGTGCGTTTCCTTAAGCCCAGATTCATTAAATGCAAAAGAAACTTTGCATACACCCAGCCTCGCACCTACCCCAAATCCTATAATGGGCTCAAGCAGGGGGGTTGCAGGGGGGCAGCATGCCCCCCATACATATCTCACTGTTTATTCGCCGTAATGCTTGCTGCTAGTACTGTATTTATGCTTGCTGCTAGCACTGTATTTATGCTAGCAGCAAGCATTACGGCGAATAAACAGTGAGGTATGTTTGGGGGGCATGTTGCCCCCCTGCAACCCCCCTTCTTGGGCCCATTATAGGATTTGGGGTAGGTGCGGGGCTGGGTGTATGCAAATTTCTTTTGCATTTAAAGAATCGGGATTTAAGGAAACACAATTTTACATTTTTGTAATTTCTATCATATCATAGGTGGGAAATAACTTCACACAATTTTCGGATGAAATTATTTCCCACCTTTAGGGGGAAATTACTTCACAAAAAAAGGTGAAATTAATTCCCACTACTGGTGAAGTAAATTCCCATGTGAAGATAGTTCCCGTGAAGTTAATCACAACAAAAACATAAATGTTAAAAAAGGAGCCAAGTTCTTATGTGTAAAAAAAAACCTGTGCGTAAAAAGTCAGCCAAAAAAAGTAATGAGATCTTAATATATGCCAAGTTTTAAGATCATGAAGTTTAATATAAAATATCTTAAGTAGAGTAATATCGAAACAATTCCAAATCATGACAGAAATTTGGTAATTAATGATTACTGATTAAAATTTGGTGGGTTCACTGGTCAAGTTTTCATTAATTTCAAATTTGTGATTAAGTAAGTATTTAAGAGAAAACTTGCCAAGTAAATCCACCAAATTTTAATCAGTAATCATTATTTACCAAATTTCTGTCATGATTTGGAATTGTTTCGATATTACTCTACTTAAGATATTTTATATTAAACTTCATGATCTTAAAACTTGGCATATATTAAGATCTCATTACTTTTTTTGGCTGACTTTTTACGCACAGGTTTTTTTTACACATAAGAACTTGGCTCCTTTTTTAACATTTATGTTTTTGTTGTGATTTCACTCCTTTTTGCAAAGATTTATTTTTCCAGTTGAAAGTCAAGCCCTACCGCTCTACAAAGTTTCATAATTCTACGACAACCGAAAATGCTCCATACAAATAATAGCAATTCTGATAAAGTGGGTGGATGGCACCCGCCCTGAATGGACAATTCCAAATTTTCGATTTTTTTCCTTCCTAGGTACTTCAAGTCCTACCGACCTACCAATTTTCATCGTTCTACAATAATCGGAAGAGCTCCATATACTTTATAAGAATTTTTAAGAATGTGGGTGGATGCCACGCCCCCTGAATGCAAAATTCCAATTTTTCAATTTTTTCTTTCTAAGTACTTTAAGCCCTACCGACCTACCAATTTTTATCGTTCTACAACAATCGGAAGTGCTTCATATAGTTTATAAGAATTTTTCAGAATGTGGGTCGATGCCACGCCCCCTGAACTGAAACTTCCAATTTTTCGATTTTTTTCTTTTGAGTACTTCAAGGCATACCGACCTACCAATTTTCATCGTTCTACAACAATCGGAAGTGCTTCATATAATTTATAAGAATTTTTGAGAATGTGGGTGGATGCCACGCCCCCTGAACTGAAACTTCCAATTTTTCGATTTTTGTTCTTCTAAGTACTTCAAGGCCTACCGAACTACCAATTTTCATCGTTCTACAGCAATCGGAAGTGCTCCATATAATTTATAAGAATTTTTAAGAATGTGGGTGGATACCACGCCCCCTGAATGCATAATTCCAATTTTTCAATTTTTTTCTTTCTAAATACCTTAAGTAAGACCTACCGACCTACCAATTTTCATCGTTCTACAACAATCGGAAGTGCTCCATATAATTTATAAGAATTTTTTTGAGTGTGGGTGGATGCCACGCCCCCTGTATGGAAAATTCCAATTTTTCAATTTTTTTCTTTCTAAGTAACTCCATTCCTACCGACTTACCAATTTTCATTGTTCTAGAACAATCGGAAAGGCTCCATATAGTTTATAGAATATTTAAGAAAGTGGGTGGATGCCACGCCCCCTGAATAGAAAATTGCAGATTTTCGATTTTTTCCTTTGTATGTACCACAAGGCCTACCGTTGTGCGAAATTTCAAGTTTCTACGATGTCGGGAAGTGCTCCATAATTTTGATGATCTGTCAGTGAGTCAGTGAGTAAGTGAGTCAGTGAGTCAGTGAGTCAGTGAGTCAGTGAGTCAGTCAGTTACGGTTTTTGCGATTTTTGAAGTCCTATATCTTAGGAACTACTAATGCTAAAGAGTTGAAATTTGGTGAGCCACCTGTGTTTGATCAGTTCAGCAAATACTGCGAATTTGAAGTTTCTGACTTTATTGGTACTGAAGTTAGAGGGGGGTTGAAAATCGCCTGAGTTTGTTCCTGTAAAAAGGGTGTAGTGCCGCGAACTTGGCTGGGCACTACCGTGCCCTTTGATTCCCTGCACCCCTTTTTACTGGAACAAACTCAGGCGATTTTCAACCCCCTCTAACTTCAGTACCAATAAAGTCAGAAACTTCAAATTCGCAGTATTTGCTGAGCTCATCAAACACAGGAGACTCGCCAAATTTCAACTCTTTAGCATCAGCGATTCCGGAGATATAGGAATTCAAAAATCGCAAAAACCGTAACTGACTGACTCACTGACAGATCATCAAAATTATGGAGCACTTCCCGACATCGTAGAAACTTGAAATTTCGCACAACGGTAGGCCTTGTAGTGCAAACGAAGGAAAAAATCGAAAATATGCTATTTTCTATTCAGGGGGCGTGGCATCCACCCACTTATATTATAATATAAAAGTAAATCTTAAACCAAAACAAATGTTCCTTGATTGGACTCTGTACGATGATTTTCTGAAGTACATTTTTCATTTGAAAAAAAGTATTTTTTTGCAAACAAAATCGAATATCTCAAAAACTAATCAATTTTTGAGAAAATGAAAAATAAAAAACAAAACACAAAAAAAAACTACGGTTTTTCACCAATATCTCGGAAATTTTGATGTTATGTTAAAAAATGATATTAATAAAAGTTGTAGATTTTTGCGTGATCTACAACATTTCTATTGAAAACTTTTCATTTTGGGGTCGACTTTAGTCGGAAAACACAATAATACAATTTCACCCCTCTTTTTTACCCCCCAAATCGCCCCTCCAACTCCGCTTCTGGGAAATAGATTTTTCTTACATTCCTTATAACCCTCTTCACCATTTTCAATCGTTAAACTGCTGTTAAAATTTTTTTCGAGTAAAAATATGTTAATAAGCCTGCACTATAAGGGTTAATAAGCAAAAAGCAATATTGAAATGATAAACTTTTCAAAAATGTTTAGTCAGATCAAAAGTTCTCAATTATTAAGGAGCCATGGCCAATTTCACGAAATACTTTTAAGCATTTTAAGAGTCATTTAGCTTTTAAATGATGTTTTTTGATTTCACTAAATGCTTTTAAATCTAAGAAGATTTTAAATGCCTTGTAAACTTAAAACTCGTTTTTGTATCATTTAATTTTAAAAGTCCACTCCCAGTCAACAACAGCTAATATTTTGCTGTCAGAATAATTATCCCATCATCCAAAATGATTTTTCACTATTTTTTCATACACTTCGCATGTGCGAGGGAAACAATTTTTTTTTTTGAATCCATCAGGGATGTGAGGCAAACTGAGTTAAATTAAAATGTCACTTAAATATCCCTTTTCTACATGGTGAAACTGAAGAATTTTAAATATGTGGCAAAATTTAGAAGGAGCTTAGAAAAAACTAATTGTCCATTAATCGCCGAAAAGAAAGAGCGAATAGCCCAAATTGGGATATAGCACAATTATTTGAAAAAGCGAATAAAAAGTTCAATTACCCCAATTGGCGATAAATAGTCTTTTCTGGCAACACTGTACCTAGGTACATTTTGTATGTTTCCTTTTTTAATGGCGACTCTAAAAAATATAATGAAGAAAAAACAAACAGGGATTAAACGAATAAATTCATAAAGGTGGAACTAGAATAGGCGGAAGCCAACTGTTGGGGTGCAACATATATTATATTTACGGTGACCATCCGTCCCGGGTTTCCCGGGATTGTCCCGTATTTCTATAGCCTGTCCCTGTTTATTTTTTAAGAAACCCGGGACGTACAAGCGTCCCGTATTCAGATACTTGTTATGTATTTGTCCCGTATTTGCACATTCCAAGAAGTCTTTCTATTTCATATAAGTAAATAAATACAAAAAATAAAAATTATTAAAAGAATAAAGGCCAATACTTCAGTGCGAGCTCAACTCGGTTTTAATCCTGAGTTTTTCAGTCAATATTTTAACAGTCGTATTCATTAGAATTCACTAAAACACCTCTCATCGAGTCAACATTTACGCAGTGTTTTAGCCCTTATTTAGGCTCTATTCAACGCTGCGTAAATCCTTATTCAGAAAATATTTTGCGATTTTTTTATTTAAAATGCTCTTGTTTTAAAAATAGTACAAAAAAGATAAATCTATTACTTTTAGATGTCAAACAAAAGTATCATTATGTAGTCACTATCCAACCTCTAACGAGTTTAGCTTGAAATGACTCTACTCAACGTCACATAAATTGTATGAATAACATTTTGGTGTTTAGAGGCATTGTTACTTTACGCAGTCTCTAATATGCGTTTAAATTAAACATAACGCTGTAAGGTAGCTCCAAGTTAACTCGCTTAGTTTGATAAGTTGGCTCAGGGACCAAACTCTTCCGTTGTGAAGCTTTCTTGATTTTGAGAGCGAAAGTTATTGAAATATTTGAAAAGTGCAAAGTTTTCATAGTTGCGCTATCTTGATTTCTATTGTAATAGCCGTAAAAAGATTTTTGATGGCTGAAATATTAGTTGAAAAACTGCTTCTGAAATAACTCAGGCGATTGACTAATTTTCAGGACTAGCTAACCCTGATTTAACTCAAAGCTTACTCTGCACTGAAAAACTGGCCCTTATTTTAATAATGAAATTGAAAATGTTAAGTTTTTTTTTTTTTTTATTTTTTAGTTTGTATGTTGTAACTTATGTTATTGTTCCTTTCTTTTTCGTATGTTTTTCAGTTATTATATTTTTTTTAGATAATAAATAAAAAGTCCAACAATTTTTTAATGTTTTCAAATTCTTCATTTTTTGTCCCGGGTTTTTCTCCCAAAAATATGGTCACCGTAATTATATTATGTAACCTGCCTAAAACTAATTTGAATTTGAAATAATATATGCACATAAAATAAACTTCCTATAATTATTCAACGAAACATTTAAATTTTCCGCCACAATGCTAAGGCAAGCCATATGTTTTGTACTCAAAAAAATGTATTAAACATAGAAAAACAAAGAAAAAAACTAACTGTAATCTTTTACACACAATAGGCGTGTCTCACCAAATAAAATCTCACTGAGCGCTCAATGTCAAGTCGACGGAGGCGGAATGCTTTGGTGGGACAAGATTCATTTTTATAAACATTCCACCTTTATTTTGTATTTTCTTCAATTTGGCTGTGAAATGAACAGCTGTTTTAGTTGAGGAGAACATTGATAAACGAACCTAAAAAAATTTCGTCTCAATAATCTGCGCAAAAAATCTCACTGCTCAGGTGAGATTTTTTGTCTTACTGAAAAAATCTCTGAGCGCTCAGAGATTTTATTTGGTGAGACACGCCTTAAACTTTACTTATTGGTTCAAGCTCCACGCGTACAATCTTTCTATCTCGTTTACTCTATACTTTTTGCTCTTGGTGGAAAATACCTCTCATCCAACACCAACGTAGTCGTACGAAACCTAGCGAAAACAAGAAATTTATATGACGTACACATAACTGCGAAGTGGTACTCTTCGTTTAGTTTTCGTTAACTTCTCCTGTTGGACGTGAGAGCGCTCACTGACCGCTCTTTTCGTAAGTGGACGAATGCAAAATCAAAATGGTGGAAGCAAACTAAAAAGAATTTGATGTATGAGTGAAGCGAAATCTTAAATTTTCTTTTAATTAATTTATACCACATCGAATTTTCGCGGTTTCGCAAAGTAAATAATTAAAACCCTATATTACTCTGTGCTGAAAATAAGTATCACAACAAAAACATAAATGTTAAATGTTAAAACGGGTTGATAATTTTTTTTCAAATTTTGTTTTTATATACACATAAATATATAGTTTAAATCTGCATACCAAAATCTGTTCTTAAAAATGTTTTAAGAATTTTATATATAAAAAATTAATTTGAAAAAAAACCGCTCCAACGTTTTTAAATTTTTGTTCCCATACAATCATGTTCCATCATGAATTAAAATGGCATACTTTTTTCACCTCAAACTGTCAAAAGAGTT
Source organism: Dasysyrphus tricinctus (assembly GCA_963921185.1). Classification (NCBI taxonomy): domain Eukaryota; kingdom Metazoa; phylum Arthropoda; class Insecta; order Diptera; family Syrphidae; genus Dasysyrphus; species Dasysyrphus tricinctus. The sequence goes on from OY992531.1 coordinate 88,367,782, forward strand.
GTTTTAGCTAATTTGAATGTCGTATTTCATGCTTCTCTACATTTTTCTCTCATAATTTCCATGTTTGTATATACAATTTTCTTAAACTCGCAGTGTCTTGAACATAAGAGCAAGTACGTGCGACCCAGTCGTGCATTTTATTTTTAAATATATTTGTCAAAAAAATTGAAACAGGTCTTGTTCCCTTAATTTTTTTGGCAAGTGTATTTAAAAAAAATGATTAGGAACAAAATTTTGTTTCAAAATTTTTGAAAACTTATTTTTCAAAAACTATTTATTGAAACAATTAAATTTTAAAATACACAAAGAATAGGTTTGTGGCTTCGAAAACAGAAAAATATACCTAGCATTAGAAATGTAGCAATTGTTGTTGTTTTCTAATAGGTAATTAGTTTTCCATATAATAACATTTCTGAAAAAAAAAAAAATTAAGCTTGAAACGAAAATTTCTAAAAATTGTAAATTTTCATCTGAAAGCATACATAAAAAACTTCCTTTTAAAATAGCAAAACTATCAGAAGGTAAAAAAAACTTAAAAACTATGGAATTTTATTAGGGGTGAAGAAGATATATTTTTTTTTAAGAACTAGCCTAAGGCACATAGACCAATGAAACCAACCTTATTTATGTACATAATAAATTTATGGAAAATTAATATTTATTTTTTTACTAATAAAGATAATTTAAACGAATTTCTATGCATTATTTTCTTTTTCTAAGTCCTTAGATTCCTTAAGGTAGGTCAGTACCTTTCGAAAGAAAACAAATAGCACTTCGTACCTAACATACCTATACTTTTTACTTAAAACCTATACAACAAGTTGGTTGTAACATGTCCAAAGCGCTCATTGAAAAATAATGATAAATATAAAGAACAAATCAATTTAATTTTAGACACAGTGAAACTGAAGAAAAAGTAGATATTATGTTCTTTACTTATATTTAAGCTTAAAAGCTCGTACAAAAATTATCAAAAAATATGTTCTTAAAACGAAGTTTTATTAAAAAAAGAAATGCCCCAGAAGAGTAATTGTCTAACCAAAAAAAAAAGAAATTTGTATCGCTAAAAAATTATAGAAAAAAATATTTCTCTAGAGGAAAATCTAGTTTAAACATTTTAGTTTAAATTTTGGCACCCCCTTAGCTTTGGTCCTGGATGACTCCTGTCTAGATCAACTTTGAAGTTAAATTATATTATATTAAATGTTAAATTTCATCCAAATCATAGAAGTCGTAATAATACATAATGTATACTGCAAATTGCTCTTTTAAATTCTAAAATAGATTAAAATGGGAGTGACAGTAGGCAGATTGTACCAAAACTAATTTTAAAATTCAATCGAAAAATTTCATCTAAATCAGTTGAGTAGCTTCCAAGAAAAAAAGTATTGCAATTAAACAAAGCAAAGGTTCCGTGTCAGGGGGCGGATGTATCTAAAGCCAATTTTTAAGATTTTTTTTATCTTTCATTGAAACAAACTCTTAAAATTTCTTCAGAATCGATATAGCCGTTCAGAAAAGCCAAATAAATTTAAATATAATACAGAAACATTATAATCTGTATACAAGAAATAATATCTTACGTAATTATTTTTTTTTTATATATTATTATTTTTAATATTAATTTTAGACCTAAAAATAATCCTCGAAATATATTAGTGTATGTAAGTAATTATCAAATTAAATAAAAAAACTTTTTTTATTTGAACTTTAAGAAGTAAAACAAAGCATAAATATACAAATAATACAGAAATATCTGTGTTATACGAATGTACTAGTAGAAATTCCTGTCATAAAACAATTTTTTAACTATTCAAACAATAATTAGACCGATTTTCAAGGTCCTTTGCATCCGATTTACCGATTTGTGCCAATTCCCATAGTAATTACCCGTGTATTGCTAAATACACGGGTAATTATAAATACACGTGTAAATATACAGACACGGGTTCATGTACGGATAATTAATTACACGGGTAACACGTGTATTTAAATACACGGGCATTAGGGGGCTCTAGTTGCTTCTTTTTGATGATGAACCAGACGTCGTGCATTATATTTAAAAAGGACGCTTCGCAGCATAAATAAAAATCATTCTTTGCCTATGCTCCGTACCAGGTCTAGCATATTTGCCACCTTTTTCGATTTTTTTTTCGTCTCCCACTACTCTTACGTACCTACCTACTCTCATTTGAAAAAAAACAAGTGCTTAGTGGCTATTTTTCTTTTAACTGACTGTATTCTTAATTTATTTCGGATAAAGATTATAATGAAATAGTAGACAAAATTATTATCCAGAATGGCAATGGAATTGGAATGAATAAAGAAGGAAAACTAGATCAAAAAGAATGGAAGCCAGTTGTTGGTAAGTTACATAGGGGGCATTTCACGTGAAGCGGACAACGAAAAAAGTGGTGGGTCTTGAAATTTGTTCATCTTTGGGATATTTATACTTCATCATATACTAAACATACATATTGAAGGATTTTAAGTTTTGAGGCCTGGTGCTGAAGTTATGGGCTTGTAAGGTTTTGGTAAGCTATGGCTTAAGGTTTTTAAGAAAAATGTTTATTAATTAAATGAAGGAACAGACAAAATATTTTTGTATTGAGATATGTGGTAAATTAGATGTTCTTTTCGGTAGTGAAATCTTAACCGGAAATCGATTCTTTTTTAGGATATAAAACCGGAAGTTAACAGTTCAAATCAAATTTTAAGAAACTTAGTCACTTTTTATATTTTTTTTTTTCAAGTTTCAAAATGTGGCGTATACACCACAGAAATTACGTGCCAAGTTGTAGAGTTGTGTGTGGCTCTCATTAAAATAACAGATATTTTTGTATAGAAAACCGGAAATATAGGCAAAGATGCGGGTAATTTTGTCTGCAATTTGCTTCTGAACTAATCTTTTTGGTGCAGTATGCGAGCGTCCGCCGCCATCTTGGAAAACGCATTTTATCAAATATCTCGTGAACCGGTTATGGTACGTCCGCAATATTAATTTTATTTGAAAGTTAATATTTCATTCTTTTGTTTGTTTTTTAAATCAAGTTGTTCTAACGAAAACTTTTTGAGAATTTAAATTTTAAAGTCAATATTTTTGAAAAAAATTGATAACTTTTTTTTCAAAGCTGATTTTTTAAAAATGTTGCCTTTCTAAGCATCACTGTTCATATAACTATTCAATGCTCTCATCAATTTTAAGTCAAATATTGAAAACCAGATGTAAAAATATTTCTTAGTTTTTGAGAAATTAAAAAATAGCGAAAGATACTTTTTTTTATTTCTTGTATGTGTTGTTATGTTTATAAGGCAAATAAAGTACCATATCTTTCTTCATATTTTTTTCGGAGAAAACACCTTTCGTTTTATTTTAATTTCTTGAAAACTAAGAAAGGCAATTGCATCTGGTTTTCAGTATTTGACTTAAAACTGATGAGAGCATTGAATAGTAATATGAACAGTGATGCTTAGAAAGGCAACATTTTTAAAAAATCAGCTTTGAAAAAAAAATTATCAATTTTTTTCAAAAATATTGACTTTAAAATTTAATTTCTCAAAAAGTTTTCGTTAGAACAACTTGATTTAAAAAACAAAAGAATGAAATATTAACTTTCAAATAAAATTACTATTATGGACGTACCATAAACGGTTCACGAGATATTTGATAAAATGCGTTTTCCAAGATGGCGGCGGACGCTCGCAAACCTCCGTCTTGTTAACTTGGATTTACATCCTGGGGACACCCCTGAACATATTGCACCAAAAAGATTAGTTCAGAAGCAAATTGCAGACAAAATTACCCGCATCTATGCCTATATTTCCGGTTTTCTATACAAAAATATCTGTTATTTTAATGAGAGCCACACACTTAAAATTACGTATCTTCTAAACGAATGGAGATCCCACTCTACAACTTGGCACATAATTTCTGTGGTGTATACGCCACATTTTGAAACTTGAAAAAAATAAATAGAAAAAGTGACTAAGTTTCTTAAAATTTGATTTGAACTGTTAACTTCCGGTTTTATATCCTAAAAAAGAATCGATTTCCGGTATAAGATTTCACTACCGAAAAGAACATATAATTTACCATATATCTCAAAACAAAAATATTTTGTCTGTTCCTTCATTTAATTAATAAACATTTTTCTTAAAAACCTTAAGCCATAGCTTACCAAAACCTTACAAGCCCATAACTTCAGCACCAGGCCTCAGAATTTAAAATCCTTCAATATGTATGTTCAGTATATGATAAAGTATAAATATCCCAAAGATGAACAAATTTCAAGACCCACCACTTTTTTCGTTGTCCGCTCCACGTGAAATGCCCATAGGTGTAGTTGAAAATAATTGAATAACCATGGTACCTTACCATTTACATAATGTTATGCATGTGTAGGTACATATATTTTTGCTTCCTGGTTTTATTTATTGTAGAGCCAGGTACGCATTATCACTCCTGCATGACAGTTTTGCTCCAAATAATAATCTATATTTTATTTACCTATATATATATAATATCTATATTTTATATACCTATACAACAAGTTGGTTGTAACATGCCCAAGGCGCTCATTGAAAAATAATGATAAATATAAAGAACACATCAATTTAATTTTAGACACAGTGAAACTGAAGAAAAAGTAGATTACGTTCTTTACTTATATTTAAGCTTAAAAGCTCATACAAAAATTATCGAAAAAAATGTTCTTAGAACTAAGTTTTATTAAAAAAAGAAATGCCCCAGAAGAGTAATTGTCAAACCAAAAAAAAAAGGAAATTTGTATCGCCAAAAAATTATAGAAAAAAATATTTCTCTAGAGGAAAATCTAGTTTAAACATTTTAGTTTAAATTTTGGCACCCCCTTAGCTTTGGTCCTGGATGACTCCTGTCTAGATAGATTATGGGCTTATGGCGGCTTAGCTATTCACTTGTGCACTTTGTGATAACAGCAAATAATTTTGATCATTGTTGGCGCATAATAAAAGAACGATTTTATGATATTGGGCCACTTCGTATCTCCGCCCATTTAGGTGGGCGGGGCAATTTTGTTTTGAAAATGACTTAAAATGGAAAAAAAATTATCAAAAAATAACGACAACACTTACAATATTTTTCTATACCTTTTTTGAAAGCCAAAACGCCAATCTTAAATTCTGTTTTTAAATTTAGTTATTTGAGAAAATAATTTTCGAAAAAATCTTTTTCAAACTCAAAGTTTTGAAAAAAAATGTTGAAAAAAAATGTATAGGTTTTGATTTTTTTTTTAACTTTGCGTATTTATATAAAAATTGAATTTTTATTTTTCAGTGCTCCCATCAATTCTGGGTCGAATTTTGGAATTCAATCGCTTTTAAGTCCCTTTGTTTTTGAAAAAATTGAAAATTATAAAAGCCATTTTTTTCGTAGACAAATCTTTTTTGGAGTATTTGTCTAATTCATACCGTATTTTTTGATCAAACACACCCTGAATTTGTACCTATTGACAAAAACAACAATTTAGACCAGTAACTGTCAAATCTTCTTCCTCGTCAAAAAAAAATAGAAAGCAAAAATTCAATCTAAAGACACTTTGTTACATATTAGGTTAAAACATGCTAAATTATAAAACATAATCCACTTAAGATATATATTGTAAGACCGGCTTATACTAGATATTTATAAATAATACATAATGTGCATACATGTTGACATTTGTGTAGAAGTTTGCGGAACCTTATCGAAATTCTACCCTGCCACAGGCATGTTTTTTAATCAATTATCTTCATATTAAACAATATCGTTAAAGTCGTATTCATCGGTGCCCTTTGGTATGAGCACAGCCGTGATCGGCGCAATAACCACATATTGCTATTCAGTTGTATTCTCCCCGAAAAAAAGAAAAAAAAAAAGAGTAACACGTTGAACTTCGAGATTTTCGGTAAACCAGACATAGGTTGTGTTAGGTTAGGTAAGGAGGGGCGTGCACAGAGGATGTTGCGTACAAGGGGGCCTATTGGTGCATTGTGATCCCCTTACAAAAGAAGACAGAGATGCTCCTAAACTATTGATTTACACACACTGGTTCGTTTGCAAGCCAGCCTGTGCTTTCTATGAATTTTCCGGTTTGCCATTCAGACATTCGCTAGATCGTCCTGTTCTCCAACAACCCTGTTTCCAAAGTAACGGAGGCGATTTGTTTGGAGGTTTGAACAATCGCAAAGTAGGTGTTTAATGGTTGGAAATTGGGTGTGAAAACACTCAGTCTTGTGGCCATTGTGCCAATGGCGCAATGACCCGTTAGTACATCTATCAAGATTCTAATATTCTTTTTACTCAGTGATAAAATACACTGAGTTTTCTTTTCATTCATTCTAGGCCTTAAACTTCTAGAGATAACGCACTAGTTCCTAGACATCCAGGAGTTATTGATTTGCCCTTTCGTTATTAGGTCTATTCTACTTTTAATCACGCCGATTGAGACGTCTGGTCCCTTTTCTAATTGGCTACTACTATTTCTATTTGATACTGACCCTTTCCTTGCCAGTTCATCTTCTATTCCCTTCTTTATTGTTATGTCCAGGAACCCAACAAAGATTGACTTGGTTATTGTTACAAATATTGTTCGGTATTCCTCGGCATTTTTCTACTGTCTTGGATCTTATAGTCTCACTGGCTATTGCGTTGATAGCAGCTTGGCTGTCCACGAAAAATGTGATCTCCGAAGAGCTCAGTTTTTCCTTGTGTACCATTGGACATAATAGGGACTTTTTTAATTTGACATAGTGGCTACATTTTCACAAGCCATTTGAGGCTTTCTTGTATCTTTGACTACATGTAAATATAGTGAATAACGCTGAATATTTGGTCAGCGTTTCAGCGATGTTCATTGAAGAGGAAAGATGAAGTTCGTTCACTTGTAGGTTTGGCCAAGACGACAAAAATCGACACTAATGTGCAAATAAACCCAAACCAACTGTTTCACTGTCGCGCTTGCGTTTTGAGAAGTAATGGTTAGCCTTCTGCTTACATGAGGTACGAATTAGTTGCAAAACTCCCAACTCACTCTCATGGTACGGTTCTGCGAAAAAGTACAACGACAACTCATCTCACTGTTTTAGAAAAGTTTTCAGCCTGTGGGCAAACTTATTAGCCACAGGCAAATTCAAGGTCGATGAAGGTTTTTTTTTTTCTGTTTTGTTTTTGGTTTCTGTTCTTTGACCAGAGGACACCGAAGAATACGACCCCAACGATATTGTTTAATATGAAGAAAATTGGATGAAAAACATGCCTGTGGCAATAAGTAAGTACCAAATGGGTGAAGGTAAGGTCACATTTCAGCGTTTTTATCTCGATATTTAGGAACAGGCGGAGCACACCAACGACTGGCGCAGCTGTAGAATTTCGATAAGACTTCGCAAATTGTACACAAATGTTAACATGTATGCACATTATGTATTATTTTTAAATATCTAGGTCTTACAATATATTATCTTAAGTGGATTATGTATTATAATTTAGCATGTTTTAACCTAATATGTAACAAAGTGCCCTTAAATTGAATTTTTGCTTTCTATTTTTTATTTGTTTTAAGTCATTAAATCAAAAGAATTGTCATATGAGTTCTTACTCATTTTTTATATATTTTTTTTTTTGACGAGGGAGAAGATTTGACAGTGTCAAAGGTACAAATTCAGGGTGTTTTTGATCAAAAATTACGGTATGAATTAGACAAATACTCCAAAAAAGATTTGTCTACGAAAAAAAAAATGGCTTTTATAATTTTCAATTTTTTCAAAACTTAAGGGACTTAAAAGCAATTGGTTTTCAAAATTCGACCCAGAATTGATAGGAGCACTGAAAAATAAAAATTCAATTTGCATATAAATACGCAAAGTTAAAAAAAAAATCAGTATACATTTTTTTCAGGATTTTTTTTCAAAACTTTGAATTTGAAAAAGATTTTTTCGAAAATATTTTCTCAAATAACTAAATTTAAAAACAGAATTTAAGATTGGCGTTTTGGCTTTCAAAAAAGGTACAGAAAAATATTGTAAGTGTTGTCGTTATTTTTTGATAATTTTTTTTCCATTTCAAGTCATTTTATAAACAAAATTGCCCCGCCCACCTAAATGGGCGGAGATACGAAGTGGCCCAATATCTTAAAATCGTTCTTTTATTATGCGCCAACAAAGATTAAAATTATTTGCTCACAAAGTGCACAATCATGCTTCATATGGGCGCTAAGCCGCCTCACCAGATCAACTTTGAAGTTAAATTATATTATATTAAATATTAAATTTCATCCAAATCATAGAAGTCGTAATAATACATAATGTATACTGCAAATTGCTCTTTTAAATTCTAAAATAGATTAAAATGGGAGTGACAGTAGGCAGATTGTACCAAAACTAATTTCAAAATTCTATCGAAAAATTTCATCTTAATCGGTTGAGTTTTGTACGAAATATTTCATCTCAAACCTTTGATGACAACGAAATTTATCTTTTACAAAAAGGACTTCAATTTTCAACAACACCGAAAACATTACCTGTAAAAGATATAATTGCAGACATAGAGACAGGAATCAAGTTCTTATCTGAAACAACTAAAACCAACATAAGAAATTCGGCAAAACCAATAATCCAAAGTGCTATTAAGGCAGAACAAAGAGCAAAAAAGAAAGACTCCTCGCATATAGAAACCATTAAAAAACTTCGCGAAAGAGATTGTTTTTACATGAAATCTGACAAAGGACGTGATTTGGTTATCATGGATAAAAAACAGTATAAAGAAAAAATGTGTGAAATAACATCGGCAAACAATTTTGTACAGTTAAATAAAACCCCACTGCCAAGCATGGTTAAAGGAACAACCGCACTACTCAAGGAAATTTTACGGGTGTTCGGACCAAAAGTAAAATGGAAGCTGATGGTGGCAAATCCTGCAGTTCCAAAATTGTATGGATTGCCCAAAACACATAAACCTACATTGAGTATGCGACCGATTATCTCGAATATAGATGCACCAACGGAAAAAATCGCCAAATGGTTGGTATCTGAGTTCCAGAACTACAGACAGACTGAAAGCAGAAGCGTAAGTAATACTTATGATTTCATAGAACGAGTTAAAAACTTAGAAATTAATGAAAATGAGGTTTTAATATCATTTGATGTGGTAGCATTATTTCCGAGTATTCCGATTAAAGAAACCTTAGATTTGCTGAAAAACTGGCTTAATGAACGCGAAGATAACCAAGAAAAGAAAAAGATCTACTTTGACGCAGCCAAGTTATGTATGGACTACAACTGTTGCCAATTTCTTGACAAGTTTTACAAAATTACTGAGGGCACAACAATGGGAAATTCGCTTTCTCCATTTTTAGCAAACTTGTTTATGTCAAATTTTGAAAAACAAATTGAAGCAGAAGGAAATTTACCTGATGTATGGTTTCGATATGTGGATGACATTTTTGCCTGCATAAATCGAAACAATCTGGATCCCTTCATGAATATTTTGAACTCAAAATGGCCTTCTTTGAAATTTACATTTGAAATGGAGAAAGATAAGACGCTCCCATTTTTAGATGTGTTAATAAGGAGAAACGCTGAAAACAAACTGAGTTTTTCAATATATAGAAAACCAACCAACATTCCACGATATATCCCAAGTGATTCCTTCTGTCCTATACAGCATAAAAAGGCTGCTTTTAATAGCATGGTATTTCGTTTATGTTCGGTTCCAATGAGTGCAAAGAATTATATGGAGGAGTTGGACTACATTAAATATTCCGCCATGCTCAACGGATATGACAAGGAAATGATAACAAAAATGGTCCACAAACAATCTAAAATACTTAGAAGAACAAACTTAACAACACTTAAAACAGTAAAAGAGAACGAAGAAAAGAAACGCTTGAAAATACATTTTGCACCTGCAATAACAAATAAACTCACAAAAGTATTTAGGCAACAAAATATACAATTAGTTTACTCATCAGACTCTAAACTCAAAACAAAACTGGGATCAACAAAAGACAGGACAGAAAATATTAAAAAGCCAGGTATCTATGAAATAGCATGTAATGATTGTGAACAAAAATACTATGGACAAACCAAGAGAAACATTGAAACAAGGTTCAACGAGCATCTAGCCAACAAAAAGCTCAACAGACCTAACAAATCTGCGGTTGCATTGCACATGCTGGAAAATAAACATGATGTGACGAAAGAAAGCTTAAAACTTATTGAGCATGTGAGCGATGACAGGTACTTGGACGCATATGAAAGCATTTACATGCATAAAAACAACAACATTTTGATGAACACGATGGATGCACCGATCAAGTCTTCTCTTTTCAACACCATTAGAAGAAACTAATCAAATGCTTTGGGTTATGGTTTTTTCTTTAAACTGTTTGTTTGAATGTAGATCAAAAGCTTTATGAGTATATACATATTTTAGTCAATAAAAAGAAGTGCTGAAGATGGCATGTAAAATGCCGAAATGCATCCTAAATTGACGTTTGTTTTTTGTTTCTTGTTTTAATTCTGTGTAATTGTAAAGAGCGAAAGATAAACGCATAATAAAAGTGAAGTCAGTAAGGCGTTTGACTATTAATTTATTTTGTTTTTAAATAATACAGAAACATTATAATCTGTTTACAAGAAATAATATCTTAGATAATTATTTCTTTTTTATATATTATTATTTTTAATATTAATTTTAGACCTAAAAATAGTCCTCGAAATATATTAGTGTATGCAAGTAATTACCAAATTAAATAAAAAACTTTTTTTATTTGAACTTTAAGAAGTTAAACAAAGCATAAATATAGGTACAAATAATACAGAAATATCTGTGTTATACGAATGTACTAGTAGAAATTCCTCTCATAAAACAATTTTTTAACTATTCAAACAATAATTAGACCGATTTTCAAGTTCCTTTGCATCCGATTTACCGATTTGTGCCGATTCCCATAATAATCAGTGGCGATTCCTCTCAGTTGGCTAGGTTGGCTGCGCCAACCATAAAATTTCGTCTTAAATACACGTAGTACAAACAATTTGTTTTTATTAAAACTTGAGAACAAAATCCGTTTAAATCATTATAAAACCAGCAAAACCTATTTAAATCGAGCCATTCACTGCAACCCCTACGTGCTATATTAATCCCATACAAAGTAGATATCTCCTATAATATTATTTTTCTTTCAATATTGGTCTGTGTTAGTGTGTTGGCTATACATTTTGCGCCAACAAATCTCATACAAACTACACTTTTATTCCCCATGTGATGTCTCACTCTATCTTTAAGAACAGACCCGCAAAAATATCCACACAGGTTGGCTCTATTGAAAGAGCCAACGCCTGGGTAGACAAATGTGAGTTGATTGCCGACCAGTACCCACCAGTGGAGAACCTAGTTATCTGAAGCAAATGTTTTAGTTCGAATTTTATATGGTTATCTTGAAAAAATCATAACTCCCATTCTACTCATCCGATCTTCAAGGTTAAGGTCTTTAAATAAAGCCAAAATGACACGCTACATAGTGTGAAAAAATCATTGAAAAGGGGTAAAAAATTTCATACTAAAGGGGTGATTAAGTCTGCCTTCAATTCGATTTGCAGCATTCTAAATTCAAAAGTTGATGAAAAATTTTACAATTTCAAAAAACAAAAAATGTTTTTTTTTTGCTTATTTTCTCTTCTAAGATTATGTTATACAATGTTTTACCATCAAACCTACACGAGCGGTGCTAAAAAAATTTTAAATGATTTCTTACAAATAAAATGCATTTTAATTAAAAAGCTGTTCGACATAACTTCATTAATATAATGATTACTTTAACAAATCTGCATGAATCTTTATAATTAAGGTTTTAAAATACTGTCAGTAAGATTATCGTTAGATTTATAAAAAAAATATTATTTTTTACATGGTAACTATGAAAAAAATGTAAAAATAATTTGAAGTAATGTTTTTTTACACCTACTTAATGGCAATAATATCTAAAAATATTATTTGAATTTAATACATTTAAAACATGCTTTGTTGTACATTGTTCCGGCCTCACTATAACATTAATAACTTTTTTAATTACCAACGGATTTTAGTGAATCAGATTTTTTTCGATTAACAATTAATAATAATTTTATTTTAATGTATCATACATCATTGTAAACCACGGAAAAGCTAAGAAAAAATATACAAAAAAAAAATACCTTTAATTTTTGCATATGAAAATAATTGAAAGAATTCAGTATAAATGTAACTTATCAACATTGGTAATTTTTTTTAATATTCCAAAATGAGATGTCAAATAATGGATTATAATAATTTAAATTATTTTCAGCCAAACAAAATTATAAAAAACTTCACAAGAAATTTTAGGGGGAAACAAACTTAAGGCATCTATGTATAAATATATGCTTTTCGAGCACATTTACCTGAAAAATACATAACTTGAATATTAAGGAACTAAAATACACCTTATTTATGATTTAGTATTTGTCTTAAGAAATCAGAAATATGTATCTAAATTATAAAGGTCAATTGGAAGTAAAATATCAAAAATGTGTTTTTAAAAAAGTCTCACATTAAAAACTACTAAATTATTCCCCCTTTTGGCAAACTATATGGCTTATATTTATCAACCAAGTCCACAAAATGGATTTAATTTTTCAAAATTCTATTTCACCAATCCTAATAAAAAATTTGATATATGAAACACTGCTGTACGTTGCTCAAAAGCTTGAGTATTGATTTTCAATTTATTAATTAACTATAAGAAAATTCACATTTTGATAATTTCCTAGGTAGCCGTAGAAACCAAATAAAATCAAAAATTGTTGATCCAACTGCATTCAATTTGCTATTAGTCGAGAAATGCTGCTTTGATTTTTAAAAATAAGGTGTCTATTGGCGTTTTTCTATTTTAGCTCAGCGGTCAGGAGCAGATCAGATCAGATTCAAAACACAAAAATAATTGAATCAGAGGGCTCAGATAATAAAATTTTCAATTTCTGAATCTGATCTGGTCTGCTCTGAGTTAAAAAAGAAAAACGCCATACAGAGGGATTAATCCTCAATTTTTTAGAGCGTTACAGTTTACAGGTTACATTTTCATAAAATTTGAGTTGCTGAGAAAGGCTTAAAAGCATGTTTTTTACTATGTATATTTACAATGATTTCATCCTTATTTTTCAAAGTGTTTAAATATATGTAATAATTTGGACTAATGTGTCAATAGAGAAAGGAATGTTGTCGAAGATAAGAAAAAGTGAAAATTTTTAGGAACCGGCTCTCGAAATTTTTTTAAAAGTAGAGTGACGACTGGATTTTATGTAGGTATAGATAAATGAGTTGAATTAAAACACATTATAGAGGAATAAAAATAAAAATGTTTGCTTTTATTACATTCAGCTTTGATCAAAGGATTATTCGTAGCCAACCCAGAACTCAAGACTAGAAATCGCCACTGATAATTATAACCCGTGTATTGCTAAATACATGGGTAATTATAAATACACGTGTAAATATACAGACACGGGTTCATGTACGGATAATTAATTACACGGGTAACACGTGTATTTAAATACACGGGCATTAGGGGGCTCTAGTTAATATCAAATATCTTAAGTAGAGTAATATCGAAACAATTCCAAATCATGACAGAAATTTGGTAATTAATGATTACTGATTAAAATTTGGTGGGTTCACTGGTCAAGTTTTCATACATTTTAAATTTGTGGTTAAGTAAGTATTTAAGAGAAAACTTGTCAAGTAAATCCACCAAATTTTAATCAGTAATCATTAAATACCAAATTTCTGTCATGATTTGGAATTGTTTCGATATTACTCTACTTAAGATATTTGATATTAAGCTTCATGAACTTAAAAATTGGCATAAATTTTAGATCTCATTACTTTTTTTTGGCTGACTTTTTACGCACAGGTTTCTTGAACATATAAGAACTTGGCTCTTTTTTTAAAATTTATGTTTTTGTTGTGATTTCACTCCTTTTTGCAAAGATTTATTTTGCCACGTGAAAATCAAGCCCTACCGCTCTACAAAGTTTCAGAATTCTACGACAACCGAAAGTATTCCAGGTAAATGTGTAATAGAAATTCTGATGAAGTGGGTGGATGGCACGCCCCCTGAATAGAAAATTACAAATTTTCGATATTTTTCTTTCTAAGTTCTTCAAGAAGTGCTTCATATAAACTATAAGAATTTTCGAGAATGTGGGTGGATGCCACGCCCCCTGAACTGAAACTTCCAATTTTTCGATTTTTTTCTTTCTATATGCTTCAAACCCTACCAACCATCCAATTTTCATCGTTCTAAGACAATCGGAAGTGCACCATTTAATTTATAAGAATTTTTAAGAATGTGAGTGGATGCCACGCCCCCTGAATGGAGAATTCCAATTTTTCAATTTGTTTTCTTTCTAAGTACTTCAAGCCCTGCCGACCTACTAGTTTTCATCGTTCTACATTAGTCGGAAGTGCTCCATATAATTTAAAAGAATTTTTTAATAATGTGGGTGGATGCCACGCCCCCTGAATAGAAAATTCCAAATTTTCAATTTTTTTCTTTCTAAGTACTTTAAGTCCTACCGACTTACTAATTTTCATAGTTCTAAAACAATCGGAAGTGCTCCATTTAGTTTATAAAAAAATTTTAAGAATGTGGGTGGATGCCACGCCTCCTGAATGGAGAATTCCAATGTATAATTTTTTTTCTTTCTTGGTACTTCAAGTCCTACCAACCTACTCATTTTCATCGTTCTACAACAATCGGAAGTGCTCCATATAATTTATAAGGATTTTTAAGAATGTGGGTGGATGCCACGCCCCCTAGAGAGAAAATTCCAATTTTTCAATTTTTTTCTTTCTAATCACCTCAAGCTCTACCGACCAATTTTCAGTGTTCTGCAGCAACCGGAAGTTCAACATATAATTTATAAGAATATTTAAGAAAGTGGGTGGATGCCACGCCCCCTGAAAACAAAATTGCAGATTTTCGATTTTTTCCTTTGTATTCACCACAAGGCCTACCATTGTGCGAAATTTCAAGCTTCTACGATGTCGGGAAGTGCTCCATAATTTTGATGATCTGTCAGTGAGTCAGTCAGTCAGTGAGTCAGTCAGTTACGGTTTTTGCGATTTTTGAAGTGCTATATCTCGGGAACTACAAATGCTAAAGAGTTTAAATTTGGTGAGCCACCTGTGTTTGATCAGCTGAGCAAATACTGCGAATTTGAAGTTTCTGACTTTATTGGTACTGAAGTTAGAGGGGGGTTGAAAATCGCCTGAGTTTGTTCCTGTAAAAAGGGTGTAGTGCCGCGAACTTGGCTGGGCACTACCGACCGTGCCCTTTGATATGGAATTAAACATTGATCAATTAGAACTAGAAAATATTAAACAAATAAAAGAAATAGAAAAAATTAGTTCACACTCCCTTATAAGCAATATTGTATTATACATTTTAATAATAGCTATTATAATCGTTATCACTATACAAAAGTGTAAAAACAAGAAAATTAACGTAAATAATAAAGTTTCAAAAAACAAAAATATTGAATTAAAAGATTGTCCTGAACCAAAATTTGATGAAAAGATATTTGTTACATTAAATTAAAATATATATTTTTCGAAGAAGAAAACATTTTTAAGAAGGGAGGAGTTAAATATAGATAAAATAGAATGAGAATAAAAACGTAAATTATTGAAAAATAATTATTTTTGTTTTTGTTTTTGTTTTTGTGGACTTCTTGAATATTAATTCAATTTTTAAAGTTTTTGTGACCTTAAGTCCATATGCGTTTCGCCCAGGTACAACAATTGGGCTCATCAGTTAGATGTTTATGTTTATTTAATACACGTCGGTATACATCGACTAAAAATTATGCGTCTTAGAAGGGTACAACAACATCAAACTGATGAGCCCAATTGTTGTACCTGGGCGAAACGCATATGGACTTGAGGTCACAAAAACTTTAAAAATTGAATTATAGATAAAATATCCAATAGCCATGGACATCCAAGTTTTGCTCACTCAACGTACTTCATACTTACTTTACTTACTTATCCGGCTCCCGATCCATGAAGGGTCTCTGCCTGAGATATTGCGGTCTTCCATCGGTTGCGGTCCCTCGCACGCTCCCTCCAGTCGTCGAGACCAAGCGCTCTTGCGTCTGTGACCGCCTGGTCCCTATAGCGGAGGTTCGGTCTTCCTGGTCGTCTCGAACCTGGGGGCTGGGATTCGAAGATTTTCTTGGCTGGAGCGTTGTTGTCCATTCGCTCGATGTGGCCGAGCCAATGTAGTCGACGTGTTTTGGCTCTTTGGACTACATCCACATCTTGGTACAGCTCGTACAGTTCACGATTGAATCTTCTCCTCCAATCGCCCTCTTCGCATATAGGACCAAATATCCGCCGTAGAATTTTTCGCTCGAAAGTGCCCAGGATCAATTCCCCTTTTTTACTTATCGTCCAGCACTCGGCACCGTAGAGTAGAACTGGTAAAATTAGAGTTTTGTATAGCGTGCACTTTGTCTTTCGAGAAAGGAGTTTTGAACCCATTTGTTTGGCCAAACCGAAGTAGCAGCGGTTCGCTAGGGTAATTCTTCGTCGGATTTCCACTAAGGTGTCGTTCGTGGGATTGATGTTTGTTCCGAGGTAGGTGAACTCCTTGACTACCTCGAAATTACTGCTACCAACAGTGACGTTTTGTCCTAGGCGATGGACAGATGAGGCTTTGTTTGTTGATAGCATATACTTTGTTTTGTCCTCATTCACTTCAAGACCAACGCGTTTCGCCTGTTCATCAATAGCTGTGAATGCTTCAAGTACAGCTCTCTTGGAACGGCCGATGATGTCGATGTCGTCCGCATAACCTAGCAGTTGAGAAGACCTGTTAAAGATAGTGCCTTCCATGTTAACACCACTCTTGCGCACTATCTGCTCCAGGACTAGGTTGAAGAAATCACATGATAGCGCATCTCCTTGTCTGAACCCTGTACACGTCTGGAATAACTCGGATGAGCTGTTACCCATTTGCACGTTGCACCGCGTATTTTGTAACGTCATGCGGCATAGCTGGATCAGTTTTTTCGGGATCCCGAGTTCCGACATCGCCAATAGAAGCTCTTGGCGACTTATGCTATCATATGCGGCTTTGAAGTCGATGAATAGGTGGTGGGTCTCGACTTGAAATTCGTTGGTCTTTTCCAGGATTTGCCTCAATGTGAAGATTTGGTCTATCGTTGATCTGCCTGGCCTGAAGCCACACTGGTACGTGCCGATCATAGTGTTGCAGAAAGGTTTTAGACGCTCACATAGTACGTTGGATAGGATCTTGTAGGCAACATTAAGCAGGGATATGCCTCTGTAGTTCTTGCAGGACATAGGATCGCCTTTTTTGTAGATTGGGCATATGGAGCTATTTGACCAGTCGTCGGGCATACTTTCCTCCTCCCAAACTTGGTTGATGAGCTGGTGCATGCACTCTACCAGAACATCTCCTCCATACTTGAAGAGTTCCGCTGGTAGGCCATCCGAGCCGGCGGATTTGTTGTTCTTAAGCTTGTGGATGGCTTTCTTAACCTCTTCAGTACTGGGTGCTGGGACTGGATCTTCATTGACTGGTCTAATGCTTCTTTGTTCCCCTGTCGCCTCCTCTACATAATGCCCATTAAGCAGCTGCTGGAAATGCTGCTTAAACACGTCTACAATTCCCTGTGCTTCGGTGACTAGGTTCCCTTCGCTGTTTCGAAGAGCTTGCGTGCCAGTCCTATAACCAGATGCCAGTTGCTTGGCTGTTTTGTAGAACCGGCGGGTGTTGGTGGCGGTGCTGGACTCTTCGAGATACTTGAGCTGAGAGGCTGCGGATGCTCTTTTCTTTCTACGCAGGGTTTTTTTCTCTTTCCTTCTCTTTTCACGGTACTCCTCTCTTGCTGCTCTTGTTTTCCGTTGCAGCATTTGCATTCGTGCATTTTCCGTCTCCTGCTTCAATAGCGCGCATTCATCATCATACCACGGGTTCTTTTTTCTGGGTGGTTGATAGCCTATGGTGGTCTCGGCTGTCTCTTTAATAATGTCGCGATACTGGTTCCACTGGTTGTTGACGCTTGTGGCTGGGTGTACGGCAGAGAGTTTCCCGGTCAATTGCTCACTGTAGTCTCTGGCTTTCTCAGATGTGCTAAGGCATGCGATGTTGAACTTCTTTCTTTGGGCGGTCTTCGTTTTCTTTTCGTTGGACAGTCGGGCTCTGAACTTTGTCACAACAAGAAAGTGGTCAGAGTCCACGTTTGCACCTCGGAAAGTTCGCACGTCCAAGATGTTCGATGCGTACCTTGCGCCAATTAGCACGTGGTCGATTTGGTTGGCCGTTCGACCATCTGGAGATCGCCAGGTTGCTGTGTGTATCCTTCGCCTGGGGAACCTAGTGCTACTTATCACCGAATTACGAGCTGCAGCAAAGTCGATTAGTCGGAAGCCGTTGTCTGTTGTCGTTTCGTGGAGGCTGTGCTTTCCAACTAATCCACCAAAGATGTTTTCCTTTCCGACTTTAGCATTGAAGTCTCCGAGCACGACTTTGACATCGTACTCCGGACAGGCTCCGTAGGCTCCGTCCAGGAGGTCGTAAAACTCCTCCTTGTTAGACTCCTCAGCTTCATCGGTAGGGGCGTGTGCACATATTAGGCTGATGTTTTGGAAGGTAGCTTTGATGCGGATCACAGCCAGGCGATCGCTTATCGGCTTAAAATCGATGACTTTTGATCTGAGTCGATTTCCCACGACGAATCCGCATCCTAGCATGTGCAGTCTTTGGTGACAGCTGTAGATAATAAATGTCGCAATCTTTTCTTTTCGTTATACCTGATCCCATCCATCGTATCTCCTGGATCGCGGTAATGTCTGCCTTGTACCGCGAGAGGACAGATTCAAGTTTTTGAGTAGCACCTGGTGTGTAGAGTGTCCTTACATTCCAGGTGCATACTCGTAGATCATAGTCCATTTTCGTTCCGGGTCTGGTTGCCATTTGAGGGGGGTCGTTATCCGAGGCTTCTTGCGTCTCTCTCATAACAATTGGCTTTTTTACTGTGGCCGGGTCGTTAGCCCAACGCACTAACCTCCAATCTGTAGGGCCATGGGTTTAATGTTGCAATTCTTTCCTTGATCAACATTCGCACTTACAAGTTTAGCAAGTCCTGGCATAAAGCCAAGACCAGTATCCGGCGGCTACCAACTTGGAGGTATTGTAAGCACTTGATGTGTAGGAAAAGATACAGCTCGAGGCCCCCAGTTCCTACAACATCCAACCACCCAACGTACTTCATACGTTGCAGTAATTAATTATTAAAGGGTAATATCATATTACCATGACTTGGACTTCCTATAGTTATTTAGTCAGCATAATCTCATACAGAAGATTCAATGCAATGTATAAACAACATTCATTCAAACAAAGAGATCGATGAGATTAGCGAATGAATTTTATATCCTAATAATGCTTAATTGCACTTTTGGAATCAAGTGCGCTATTCGATTCAAAGACTTAGTTTTAAGTTCTTTAGTTTTTAGTGGATATTGGACACGAAGGTTGTCTAAGAATAAAAATTCTTTTTTAAAATATTAAAATCAAATATTTTTATTTAACTATGTATGTATATGTTAAATATAGAGGACAAAGTAAATACGCATTTATATAAACTAGTATCGCCAAGTAGTCGAAATTCGACCTGTCTCTTTTAATGTCTTAATATGTAAATATAAAAATTAGATTCTGCCCGAGCGATTGACTATTATAGTAAAGGTATAATACCTTTCAAATAAAAAAATATGAAAATAAATTGCAATTAAGTCAGTTTAAAAGGGAGATATAGAAGTGTGTACGTATTAATATACAAATTGTTGAGAGTTATTAATGCATTTATTGAAAAAATATCAATCTAAGCACATGGATAATAAAGGTATATGGATATATCTATGTATGTATATATATATACATATAACCATACAATTATGCAAATATAATCTATATAATGACGTTCCCAAAATTTCGATTCGATACTTTTGGTCTAGTTTCAATTTTTTAAGCTTTCAAAAGCATACCTCACTTGAATGAAACTGAAGAATCTGAAGTATACCACACTTAATTGAAATTGAAGACACTGAGCACAGAATAAGAAAGATTATTAATTTCACTGAAATGAAATTGCCCAAAATTACGGTTTGTAACTTTTAGTCTAGTTGAATTTACTCTTGCTTCAGAAGTTATGAGGGCGGCTCTCGAGTGCACCTCACTTAAGTGAACTTAAGTGAAAATGAAAAATCTTAGGTAAACCTCACTTAAGTGAAACTGACAATACTGACGCAGAAAATGGACAAAATTACTAATTTCACTTAAGTGAATTATATGTATGATCGCCCCTATTTAGGGTCTGTTACGTATCTACTTTCATTCAATTTTGCTTCTGAAGTGAAGAGAGTTCTCAAGCGCATCTCACTTAAGTTGAATTAAAGAAGAAAATGATTGATAAGTAGGTATTTTTCTAACGCTTACATTTACATTTCCAAACTACCTTCTTGCTTAATCCAAAGGGATTTAGGCGTTCTTTTGTTTTTGTTTTGAAATAATACAAATTACAAAAACAAAATATTTACCACTTACCACTTACTTTTAATCACTTTAATTTTCTTCTCACATGCGTTTTACTTGTCGAGTAATTTTAGCAGGTAAATCGAGAAATTATCTCGACTTTTTTCTTACAGAAACAGTTTAACTCACATTTTTCCAGGCTCTCACAGTTTTACTCATATTTTTCCAGGCTCTCACAGGAATTTTATTCCGAAAAGTTTCAAGTCGAGAAAATCTTGTTACAGAACCAGGAGCATGTGAGAAAACAATAATTTTAATGCCAGCCAATTCACGTCATATTTCTCGATGCGAGAGTTACAGAAGGTAGGCACAGGTCTCACAGACGAAACGAAGCAGCAAAAGTCTGACTGTGGATGCAACACTAGCCAAACCACAATCAAGCGTTCGGTCGCGCCGACTTTGACATATCCAATAGAAACAATGGAATCTTATGGGGCAATCTTAAATGTTACCTCAGGCGTCGTGCTCGCCTCAGATCGTAAATATCGTAAGCCTGAGCCAAACGCTCGAATAGATCTATTTTCTATTCCAGTCGCGCTTTGACAACTGAAATAGAGTTTTTCTTTTGCTGTGTTCTTTTTTTGTGCGCATGATAAGTGTTTTAACAAATATTTAATTTAATTTACCTGTTTTGATTAAAAAAAAGAGATTAGTAATTCTTTAAGACAGAAGAAACTTAAAATTGTGGTTTTGTGATTTTCTTTATTAATTTGCAACGAAAACAGCAGTAATAAAACTCTTTGTATCTACGTGTGTTTGAAGTTGATTTTGTTGCAGTTCAACATGAAGATTGGATGTAATAGAACTATTAAAATTTATTAAAGTGTTTATTTTATCCTTTTATTAACATAACAATTTAATAAAACTACACAGTGATAACCAAAAATAATCAAATAAATAAACCAAATATTCCTGTGAAATTAATTGTTTTGTTTTATTTATTTCATTCCCAAATACCTACGATTTTTTTTGTATGCATTTGACAGCTGTTTGCACTGTTCTCTTTCTTGGGCATGTTCGATTGCCTGAATCAATTTAAGTTCCGGAGAAAGTGTTTATATACACTGTGCCAGGTTCTGTAGTGATGAAATCTGAAACAAAACACATGAGTTTCGTTCCATTTTTAAAAGCTTCTCGACGAATTTTGTCGATGCAAGGGTTATAGAACAAGAGCATTGGTTTGCGTGCTTTAAAAGCAAAAGAATTTTCAATAAAAGTTTTTCAATGGAAATGTATGGTGACTTCACACATTTCTTGTTTTAATTCTTTTTATTGTGAAAACTCAAATACATTTTCATTCAACAGTACAAACTAAATGCAATTGTAGTTTGTTTAATCTTTGCTAGTGCAAATAAGTGTGTTTTTGTAAATATTTGTATGTTCCAAATAAATGTGGCTTGGAAGGAAAAACATTCTCCTTGCTCTTAGCTTGTCCTTTGTCTGTGGTTGTTGGTTGTTGGTTGTAGGAAATTAAGAACTCGATAAGGGAATTTTCTCTTCATACCTCTTGGTTTTGGTACTTGCTAAGTATGGTGAATTTTGTACCTCACAACGATGTCAAACGGGCAGAATAATTCAGATTTGTGTGTGATGAGTGGTGAATATGTGATGCGGAGTGCTGTGTTGAATTGAAATTCCTTCTGTTTCGATGTTTATCTTTGTCGTATCGTACAAACTCCATTATGACACTTTGACATTCACAAATGTTAAAAAAGGTGCGTTTGGTTAGTTTTTGCAAGAACTGTCACTGTTTTAGTCGTTTCAACTGGTTTAGCAATTTTAACTCGCAGATTTCGGAGGATTAATTGTGGTTCCAATATGTGATAGTAGCGATATATGCTTCTACCATCTTTGAACTTCGCAGTTATTACGCCGAAATCAGTGATTTAAAATTTAAAAAAATTAAATTAAGCTTAAGTTAGTTACGTTTAAGTTTTCAAATTGTGAAGTGGTTTCATACTAACATTAATCATCAGGTTATTTATAAAAGAAAATTTTCGGGATTTTTATTTTTCATTGCTTCATAATTAAGAGCTAAAAAACCTGCTCAAATTTAGCTCCCGAGCCCACCGTTGCATTTGTTTATAAATAAAAGAGAGTTTATGTCCCCCTTCTTGGTGAAGAATTTTTATAGTAGCCGTGTTTTTTATTATCGGGATCTGGATCTGGATTAACTTTTATGCTATGTTCCCACCAATATGAAATCCCAGATTTCGGTTGAAAACTTTTGATATTTCAAGTTGATGGAACAAGATTTCATGGAAATTTCAACGAAATCTCAATGAAAACTCTAGATTTCAACGAAATCTTAATGAAATCCCACTCCACCAAGTCGAGAACTCCAAATTTTTCAGCTTAAATCTCAGATTTCGTTTTGGTGGGAACATAGTATTACACGTAATACAAAAACAAAATAATGGGAAATTTTCTAAAAATGTTTTTGTAACACGTGTTAAAGTAAATCCAGATCCAGATCCCGATGATAAAAAAACACGCCTAGTGTAAGTTTAAGGAAACAGAACTTTTATTCTGTCATATTTGTAATTTGTCAACGCCCGAAGCCTGAAGCTACATTCCGTTTTGCAAATTTAATGGTCGCGCTTTATGACACAGAATATCGTAAACTCGATAAAAAGCCCGTCAAAGCGCGACCGACCCAACGCGAGATTGTGATTTGGCCATAAACGGCAAAAAACAAGTGGCTACTATCGACACCGGTGCAACTGCCTCCATTGTTCGAAAGGACTTGGTAAAGAGACAATGGCTGCATAACACCAACACCTTCTGTCTGAAAACTGCAACGGGAGAGGCAGCCAGAATGTACGGGGAGGTTCACCTTACTATCTGTTTGGCAGAACTGGAATTCTTACATCTGTTTCTGGTAGCAGATATATGTGACAAGAGCATCGTTGGAATTTACTTTATGAAAGAGCATGGAGTAATTCTCGATATCGGGCAGCATGTTCTCAAGTACCGAAATGTGAAAATTCCTAAGGTCTATGGCAACGAAAACTCATCAACACTAAGGACCGTCAATTAGGAAGATATTTGCCTACCATCTTCTTCAGAAGTGTTCGTTTGGAAGAAAATAAAGTGTGATTTGGGTAGCCATCGATACCTAATGATGGAGCCAGACTCTGAGCAGTCCCAAAACATCATCCTAGGCAAGACCATTGTGGTGCCAAAGAACAACATGGTGCGCACGGATACTCAACATCAAACCGTACGAAGTTAAGCTTAAATAAAATGCACGACTAGGTCGCACGTACTTGCTCTTATGTTCAAGACACTGCGAGTTTAAGAAAATTGTATACACAAACATGGAAATTATGAGAGAAAAATGTAGAGAAGCATGAAATACGACATTTAAATTAGCTAAAACAACTCTTTTGACAGTTTGAGGTGAAAAAAAAGTATGCCATCTTATTTCATGATGGAATATGATTGTATGGGAAAAAAAATTAAAATCGTTGGAGCGGTTTTTTTTTAAATTAATTTTTTATATATAAAATTCTTAAAACATTTTTAAGAACAAATTTTGGTATGCAGATTTAGACTTTATATTTATGTGTATATAAAAACAAAATTTGAAAAAAATTGTCAACCCGTTTTTGAGATATCGAATTTTCAAAAAAAAATTTGAAACTTTTTTAAAAAATCCAAAAACTTTTTTTGAAAATTTTGATATGCAATATTATTTAATCTTATCTGAAATTTGTATATAAAAAAAATCATTTAAATCCGTTAAGCTGATAACGAGAAAACTCAAAATAAAAAAATACGTTCTATGACAGGTACTACTAATAGTTGCTATATGTAAAATTTTATAATTTTTGTTGGTAGATCGTACTAATTTTAGTATATACAAAAAGTTTAATCAAAATCGTAGGAGTCGTTTTCAAGCAAAAAAATATTTTCCTTTGCGGTTTTTTCACTTTTGTATGGAAGGTACCGTTATTTTTTCATAAATGTAAAATTGTTTCTAAAAATATTTTAGAGAGTACTAAAAAAGTCTTAAATATCGAGTTTCAAAAAAATCTATAATGCCGTTTTTGAAATATTTGATTTTCCAAAAAAAATTTTGAAATATTTTTTAAAAATCCGAAAAATATTTTTTCAAAAATGTTGGTACACAAAACTCTTAACATTTCTTGGAAGCTTCTGTATAAAAAAAATAATTGAAATCGGTCATACTATTTCGAAGAAAATCAAAAATTAAAAAAATGGTTCCTTGGGAGGTACCATTAATAACCATTTTTGAAAAATGGGTTTCCACCCAAAGAAAGCCTTTACTAAAATAAATTTATTGAATTTTTTTTAAGAAAAGTTGTCGAGCCGTTTTTGAGAAAAATACGATTATGTAAATTTGGCAAAAAAAAATGTATGACAGGTACCGTTATTTTTGGTTCTAAAAAAAAAATGAAAAAAACGTGTCGGCAGAATCACCAAAAACCACTAAGTACCAAGTTTGAAGAAAATCGATCGAGCCGTTTAGGCTGTAGACGAACAGACAGACAGACAGAATTTTGCCACCCACTTTTTTTGTGTTTTCTATCATCGTAATATCATGTTTGATTGTTATCTCAATTTTTTTTTTTTGCACGAATCCAAAACTTGCCTTATAGTACCTATAATCGCAAGTAAAGAGGAAAAGTTAAAGCAGAATGTGAATCCATATCCGCATAATAACTAAAGTCACAGAAGTTGATACACAAGAATATGTGGAGCCCAGGGCAGTGCACTATGAAGTAAAATATTCTCAAGTCTTCAAAATTAAGTGAACATCAGCTTTATGTTGCTGGAAGCCTCCTTCACGAGTACGCTGATATCAGTGTTGCCAGATGAAAAAAAGTTGTCCCCCCAGAAAAATTTAGAAACCCCCCAGATTTCCACATTTTGACAAAAAAAGCCCCTAGATTTTTTTTCCAACTTCCAAATTTATTTTTTCTTTCAAAAGATATACATAAGTTCATTATATATTTCTGATGAAATAAAAAAATTATAACAAATATGAAAATATGCAGCTAGCTACATAAAAAAAAATTAATTTAAAAAAACCTAAAATAATATCTACGCTCGTCATCTTCATTTTTGCAGTCGTCTTCACTAGCGACATTTTTCAGCGTAAAATTCTGCGATCCAGAATGTAAAGAATATCTCAATCACAAATGAGGCCGTGAGTGGAAAAGTAATGTAACCCACTTTTTTTAAGCAAATTTTTCATTTTTAATCGATCACAGTCTTAAATGTGATATTCAAGAAGGATAAGTCACTTTTTTGGAAAGCTTAGATATTAAGAATTTAGAATTTTGGCTTTGATGATTTTTGAGACAAAATTATCAATTCGTCCAAAATATGGGTTATAGTAGGGAGCCCACTAAGGGATTTCAGGATTTACTCGAGCGCGTCAGATTAGTATAAGGGGGGGTACCTTGCACCCTGCTGAGTACCTCCACCATATTTCAGTCCTCTATGTAGGGCCGGGCGCCTAGGGCAGGTTGTCAGATTAGTAAAAAAAATCGGCAGCTCGAAATACTCGAGCGCGTCAGATTAAGATAGGGTAGGTTAATTACATGCTGAAAAGTGTGTATTTCAATAATCTGACAATTTGAGTGTGACCTTAGTTAGTGGGAGGGTTACAAACTTGCAAAAAAAAATTGTCACCTGGACATTCTCGAGCGCGGTTGAATTTTTTTTATTGTGAAGCAAATAGTTCTAGGATAACGGGAAAAGTATAATCTGCCATTTTTCTCGTCCCGGTTTGGAGGTAGAGGTGATTTTCGAAAAAAATGACTTAAGTGGAAAAATAAGTATAAAAAATCAACGACAATACTTAAAATGCAAAAAAATAACAGTTTCAAAAGCCAGAAATCTCTTCTTTAATCCTACATTTAAATTATATTATTTTTGTTAATAGTTTTCAAAATATTTGCATTTAAACTCAAAGTTTATATAAAAAAAACGCAAAAAAAAATGTTTGGATCAATTTTTCTCAAAATTGTGGAAGAAAAAAATAAATTTTCTTTTTGTGGTCAATGCTCGTACTAACTTTGAATCGAACACAAAAAACCGGAAGCTTTTATGTCTTCTAGTTTTTAAGAAAATTGTAAATTACTGATACTACTTTTTTATGAGATTATTATATTATATCATTTTGAAGCTGTTCCCATTAGTAGCTATTGACTTTGGAAACAGAGAATACATTCAAAATTATAAAATGCAAACGAAATTTGGCAAACACCGAAGCTCGCACATACCCCAAATCCTATAGTGAGCCCAAGCAAGGTGGTTGCATTGTTGCATACATAATCTTACTTTTAACACGCAGCCGTAATGCTGGCAATGCAAGCAAATTACAAATATCTCAAAAAAGTAGTATCAGTAACTTGCAATTTTTTCAAAAACTAGAAGACACAGAACCTTCCGGTTTTTTGTGTTCGATTTTAAATTAATATGAGCATTGACCACAAATAGAAAATTTAGTTTTATCTACACAATTTTTAGAAAAATTGATCCCAACATTTTGTTTGCGTTTTTTTTTATCAAAATTTACAGTTTGTATGCGAATATTTTGAAAACTATTGACATAAATAATTTAATTTAAATGTAAGATAAAAGAACAGATTTTTGGCTTTCAAAACTGTTATTGTTTTGAATTTTTAGTATTGTCACCGATTTTTAATATTTTTTTTTCCATTTAAGTCCTTTTTCTCGAAAATTTCCTCTACCTCCTAAACGGGGCGACATAGATCCCCCTCCCATAGTAAGAAATGCTTGTACATATTTGACCCTTCTAAAAAAAAAACCGTTTTCAATTTCTGGCGCCCAAGTTATTATACTCTCCCCAGTGATTGAAAAAATCCTGAATAAAAATGTTTCTTTTTTTCAAGTCGTCAGATTAAGAAAACCCCTCGAGATAATCGTCAGATTAAGGTTCAGCACAGGTTCAGACATCAAGTTGAACCACATATATCAAAATCTGACGCACTCGAGTATTTCAAAATGGCGATTTTTTTTTGCATTTTCAAGAAGCTTCCGCAAGCTTGCGTCACATCCGAATCGTCAGTCTTTTGAATGTGAGCATCCTTGGGGGTCACTTAACATCCCCTATTAAAATGTGACGCGCTCGAGTAAATCCATTTGTTTTCCAATTTCTACACTCCCATACAGCCACCCCCACCACGCAAACCGGCAGATTAACATACCACCGTTATTAGAAAGACCCAGGCCATATACGCTATCAATATCTGACGCGCTCGAATATGTCCACGTGACTGGTTTTTTTAACATTTTTGAACACCTGTAGATGCTCCCCCCACCGATGAAACGGTATACTTTACTAACATTTTTTTCTCTCCATCATCAAATCTTCAAAATCCATTAGGTCCCAACGACGCTCGAGTAAATCCACATTTAGCATCGTGGGCTCCCCTACTATTACACCACTTTTGCTCACACGGTTTCCTCAAATATTACCAACATAACAAAACTTTAAATATCAGCTGTTTCAATTCCTATACGACGTATTTTTAAAATGAAGGAAATTAAGCAGTCATACAATTTTAAAATTTTTAACCTTAAAAATAATACCCCCAGATTTCCCCCCAGACATTTCGTCACCCCAGATTTCCCCCCAAAGAAGAAAAAAACCCATAAATCTGGGGGAAAACTCCCAAACTGGCAACCCTGGCTGATATACTCTCTTCACCCAATAGGCAGTATGGTCGAACACAACTGGTGCAGCATCGAATCGTCACAGGAGACGCGAGAACTATTCGACAATCAGCAAAACGTCTCCCATTAGCTGAACAAGCCGAAGTAGGATATCGACCATGAAGAAAGATGGGCTAATCGAAGATTCTAAAAGCCCCTGTGCATCCCCAGTTATTCTTGTCAAAGAGAAGGACGGAAGTACTCGATTCTGTGTGGACCATCGGAGGCTGAACGATGTGACAAAGAAAGACAGCTACCCTCTGCCAAGAATCAGTGATACTCTACATACGATGGAAGGAGCTGAATGGTTCTCAACATTGGAGTTAAAGAGTGGCTATTGGCAGGTAGAAATCCATCCGGAAGATCGAGAAAAGACTGCTTTCTCCACAGGAAATGGTCTGTGGCAATTTAAAGTAATGCCTTTCGGACTGTGCAACGCTCCGGCAACATTTGAGCGTTTGATGGAGTGCGTTTATCAAGGACTTTCTTGGAAATCTTGCCTAGTATATTTGGATGATGTCATCGTTTATGTTAACACATTTGATGAGCACTGTGGAAACCTTAAAGCCGTGTTCCAGAGACTTCGAGAAGTAAACTTGAAATTCAATCCAGACAAGTGTGCATTTTTCAAGTCTGAAGTTAAATACTTGGGACATATCATCCCTTCCCAAGGAATGAAGAATGATCCTGAAAAAGTCGACACCGTAAAGAATTGGCCAACACCACAGGATAAACATCAACTTCGGAGTTTTTTGGTCTAGCCACGTACTATCGTCGATTTGTGAAGGATTTTGCTGGGATCGCGAAAAGTTTGTATCAGCTAACAGAGAAAGGCAAACAGTTCAAATGGTCAAGCGAGTGCGAGAAAAGCTTTCAGGAACTTAAGCAGCGCCTATGCAACACACCAGTTTTGGCCTATCCGACAGCAGGGAATTTAATTTTATTTAAAGCCTAATTTACAGTTCCTGTGTGCAAAAAAAAACCCACGCAAATATTCTCCCATGTCAAAAATAATTGAGGTGAAATGCAAAACTAATTGTTTGCATGATTGGTTTACAGTTTTATGCAACAACTAAATCCAATGCTGTCATGGAATGTCATGCAAAACAATGGACCGGCAATTGATTTGCATGCGAAAAGAAGTGTGGTGAATAAAATATTTTTTTTTGGATGGTCGGTTTACACTTCCAAAAAAAAATATATATTCACCTCAAGGCATTATTTGCATGCAAATGGTTTTCGCATCCAAAAATAATTATTTTCCATTTTTATACCTATAGATTATTAATTATGAGTAAATTAATGACTCAATGGGTAGCTTAGGACACGGCAAACGTTTTCCGCATTGAATAGTATTCAACTTGGTGCGCAGAATAGGTGGAAAACCGTTTTGATTTTTTTTTCGCATGGGAACTGTAAACTATGCTTAATCCGTTAAATACTAACGCTAAATTTACACAAATTATACATTATACAAAAAGGTTATATATATTGTATTACAATATTGTATTAGAAAAGGTTTCTTTAAAATTGATACATTTTAAATCGTCATTAATAGATGTAATCAAAAAGTAATATTTATTGAAAACTGAAATCAATTGATTTAGAGGACTATTAACACCATAGTTTGATCTACTGAATATAGAACATATAGGTAGTTGTCTTCTTATGCTTACTTGACTAGAACTGAAATTTAATCGCCACACAGCTGATGAAGATGTTATTGAACCGTTCACTATTCCAATAATGTAACATAGCTGTAGGTACTGCCTATGATCCCCGAGCGAAGGCAGGTTTATCAACTTAAGTCTAGGAATATAGGAGGGTAGAGACGTTCTTTGGGACCACGGAAGAAAACAAAAACAGAACCGCATAAACCTCCTTTGAACCTCCTCCAATCTATTGATGTGCACAGAGTAGTATGGCGCCCATACGACACACGCGTATTCGAGGACTGGTCTCACAAAAGATATTAAAAGAAGCTTGAGGACATAAGGATCTTTGAAATCACAACAGAATCGTTAGTGTTCAGTAAATGTCAATTTAGTTACGATAACTATGCCAAGGTCGGAGAAAACAGATAACTTACAAAGCGGAGAAGAATCTAGTGTATAAATAAAAGTTATACAAGTTTTTTTGCGTGTAAAGCACATAGTTTTACATTTGTCAATATTCAATAAAAAATGGCTAGTGTTGCACCGCTCCCTAAACCTTTTTAAATCTTTTTATAGAAGCAAACAATCCTCAATAGAGGTTATTTACTTATGAAGTTTTATATCGTCGGCATATATTAGAACCCAGGAATGTTGTTAGAACAAAGTTAAGTCATTAATAAATAATATAAACAATAGAAGACCCAAGTGGCTGCCCTGAGGAACACCAGAGTTAACAGAGTTAATTGGTTAGAACGTTCACTACGAAAAGTAACACAGTAGTTTCTATTTTTCGAAGTAAGACGATATCCACATTAAAAAACATTCATTAAATTATTTTTTTTTTTATAAATTAATGTTTTGTGACAAAGCTTGTCAAAAGCTTTACTTAAATTAGTAAATATACAGTCAACTTGTTTTCGATCTTCAAAATCATCCAGACAAAAAGATGTAAAATGAAATAAATTTGTAATAGTTGACTTTTTTTTACGAAACCATGCTGACTGTCACATATCGTCACCCCAGTATTAGAGGGATACCCACATATGCATTTTCACCATTTTTGAGTTAGTAATGTGTCCTTTAAGACAAAAAAGGTATCTTTCTATTGGTCTCATAAAATCTCTCCTTTCTCTAAAATTGCAAAAGATTTCAGTGTTACAAATAATCTAAACGCACTTTTGTGAATTAATAGTCAGTATTGGTCTGTCGGGTATTCAGGCTCATCCTCTTAAATAAAACATGATGAACAACCATTGCGAACATAATTAATTTTCTTTTCAATTTTCGAAAATAATTGAGTTTTAATTACACATAAAGTTTGTAAAAAGTGTATATTTCATTAAAAATGCTAAAATGAGTAGGTACTTTCACAATAGGGTGGCTAACAAATTCGAAAAAATTGACTTTTAATTCCACAGAAATTTTGTAAAACGTGTATATTTCATAAAAAATGCAAAAATGAGTACTTTCACAGTAGGGTGGTTCATAAATTCGAAAAAAAAATGAGTTTTAATTACACAGAAAGTTTGTAAAACGTGTATATTTCATACAAAATGCTAAAACAAATACTTTCACAATAGGGTGATTCATAAATTCGAAAAAAAATTGACTTTTAACTACACAGAAAGTTTGTAAAACGTTTACACATAAAAAATGCTAAAATGAGTACTTCCACTACAGGGTGGTTCAAAAATATTATGTCTTCTACATTTTCCAGTGGAATTAAAAAAAAGCAAAGTGGTAAATATTTGAAGCAAATAATCGATGAAAAAAAAAATTCCAATTAGGGTGGCTCACAGTTTTTTTTTTTTTGCTTTTTTCAAACAAATTTTATTTTATTAAGGTATCTTAAGATGGAATTTCTGTTGAAAAGTGCAGAAAAATGTTTAAGCACCAGGCTAATGGAATATTTTTTAATCGATTATTTGTTTCAAATATTTATCACGTTGTTTTTTTTTATTCGACTGCAAAATGTAGAAGATAGCATATTTTTGAACGACCGACCCTAATGTGAATGTATTATTTCAACATTTTTTACGAAATTTACACGTTTTACGACCTCTCTGCTTTTTTCCAAACTTAATTAAGGTATACTCGTTACATTTGATATTGTTCATGGCAGTCCAAGGCAAAAGGTATATAAATGTTGAAATGTCCCGATTTCGGTCTTTCGCCAAACTCCATATGGAAATGCAAAAAAACGCAGGTAGTGATAACGGAGAATTATATTTATATTTACTGTACGTTTGGACAATTAATTACATTTATTAAAATCAATCAACGTTAATTGGGTAAGTGAATAGCCATTAATTTAAATATATATGTTAACTTATTAATTAACGATAAAGCTTGACGAAAGAGCATTTCTATTAATGGTGTTCATTAATTTAATAAACCATTCATTAATTTAATCAACCATTCATAATTTTTAATAAACAGTTTATTATTTCAATGTATGGTTAATAAAAATTTAACGAAGGGTTAATTTTGCGCCATTTTTTTGTAACAATTTGCGCGTTGCAGTGATCACACTTTAAAAAAAATTAAAGTACCAAATTGAACAAGGTTTTTACATCATTTACCTGTGTGATGTAAGGAAATAACTAAATTGAAATTATTTTCGAGGAAATGCCATTCAATTACCAACAGGGATACACCCCACAATAGGTTTGAGAAAAGGAATAATATCAATAAGTAAGTATTTCATTTGCCTGATCAAAATCTGATTTGAAAAATAAAAAGAACTACTTACATAAAGAGAAGAAAAAAGAGACAAATGCGTGAAATTCACAATATTGTATCCATTACGGAAGCTTAAAGGTGTAATTTAGGAAAAATATAATGTTGGAACCTAAAATTGAAATTGTTTGGTGTGTACTTTTTTCAATATGAATGTAATATATTGTTAAATCAATTCCATTTTGTATTAAAATCTTACCGACAAACATTTGACATTTATATATAAAGTGTCGATAGCACAACGACAATCCACTTAATTATCTGGAAATAGCTTAACTCTATATGTATTTGGCATGTTTGCCACTTGAATTCAGTTGAAAAGTAAATAATTGGTAATATGTATGTGGTCGGAAAGTGTAAACAATTCAACATGTTTGCTCATAGAAATGCTTTTCGTTTTCATTCATCCTACGCATTAAAGCATTGCATAGAGTATAAAAGGTGACTTTTTCACTCCTATTGTACCTTTATGGATTTAATTATGAGAGTATAAAAGAGGCTCACAAAAAAAATTTTGTTGGTAGGTCAAAAAAACGACTCCACCAATCTGAGATAAACAAAACATCATTTCATTAAATCGGAATAACTTTTATCCTGAATTGTCTCCTATGAGCAAAAAGCTATGGCTTGCTTGTTCAAGAATAATATAAAATAATAGGTTCGTATGGCTTTTACAATCACATGTGTAATAAATATGATAGATATAATAGATTTATTAATAAATACGAGCATAAAACATTAACTAACAATCATAAGAAATGTGTTCGGATGCCAAATGGCTTATTATCGCCTTAAGCGTCACCATATTCACTTATACAAGCAATATAGAAACAAAGTACCACAAACTAATAAACAAGGCCGTGAGTGCAAAAGTGGTGTAACCCAGAGATTGAAACATATCGCAACTATCCCGTTGATATTATTTATACCAGGAAATGTTTAAGGATCCGGTAATGCTTATTTTTTATTTACTTCCTGTCAGAGGGGTTATTGGAGTGCTATAGAAACAAATAACTAATCATGTCTGAAATGCGAAGCTATTTTGTTAGTTGGGTTGTTATTAGTAATAATTAGGACGCAAGCTTTTATTTACTACCAATGACTGCGTGCGGTCATCTCTATTTAGATAACGATGATGTTTGCATTACCCTGTTAAAACTGGACTCCAGATTATCCTGGAATTTTTCCAGTTGTTTTGAAACTCAAATTGTCGGCTTCAGCTTAGGTATATAATCAATCTCTTTCTTGTGGTAGTTTTTATTTTAGTAGTTTAATTTAGTTTTTAAGTCTGGTGATAAAAGGAACATAATAAACTATGGTCCTATAAGTAAACTGGCTATTATTCAAACTTTTCTGATAAAATTGTAAATTAAAAATAAAAGTAGATTTTTATTAAGGATGTTCATAAAAATTTACTAACGTTTATTGATTTTTATAAATGATTTTCATTGTTTTTTAATCAACACGTCATTAAAACAATGAACAGATTAATTAAAAATAAAAGTAGATTTTTATTAAGGATGTTCATCAAAAATTTACTAACGTTTATTGATTTTTATAAATGGTTTTCATTGTTTTTTAATGAACACGTCATTAAAACAATGATGGATTAATTAAAAATAAAAGTAGATTTTTATTAAGAATGTTCATAAAAAATTTATTAACGTTTATTAATTTTTATAAATGGCTTTCATTGTTTTTTAATGAACATTAATAGAATCAGTGAAACGTTAATTAAAAATTTAAAAAAAAAATATGAATGGCTGTTCATAAAAAATAATTAACGTTTATTGATTTTTATAAACGTTTATCAATTTTTTATTATTAAAGTTCATTGGGACAATTAATAAATTAATAGAATCAATGAATCGTTAATAAAAAGTGAATTTGGATTTAAATAAACGAGAATAACCAACGTTTATTAATTCCCGCTTTTATTTTTAATTATTTGTACATTAAATACATGAATCGTACATTGATTCAACGAATAATCGGTTTATAAACGCCGTTTATAGATTTTACGTACAATAACTTTTTCAGTGCATGGTAAAAATACAATATGACTGAACTATTATTTCATTTTTTACTTCGACCTGTCCTTTTTAGAAAGCCCTTCAACAAACAGCTTTTGAAAAAAAAAAATATTTTCAAACTCAACATTTTGAAAAAAAAAGGATACCCACATTCTTGGAGACTTGATTCGCCCGCAGTTTCTGAAGCATTCCCGTTTGATGGCACGCGTTTTTTTTTTTGCCTGACTTATCGAGGAATAAGAAGGGAGAACATTAATTTTTGTTTTGCTCAGGTGTCGTTTTAATAATAATTTTGTATCTTTTGAAATTGAAGTCCTAAGTCCAAAAAAGCCATGTGGTTCCAGCTTCTAATGAAAATATAACGCTACGCATTCTATGCATATTTTCTTTAATTGCTCTTTCTACATAAACAATGTATGCCTTTTTATTTATTTTTCTTAACATCAGATCCTGGACATTTTTCTCGTCTTTTTGATCTGTCAGTATTGTATTTTTGGTCTTCCTCTTGTGGACATTTTTGTTCTTCTGACTCCAATTCGCTTTTTATTCCAAAAGACTTTTGAAGCCTTTACTTTGAATAGTAACTAAACTTTTTAAGATGAGCACAGTTGGTATTTTTTCTTTATTTGGTTTAATATTCTATCTAAGCTTATATTTAAGGCACTTACTTACTTAAAGGTCAAACTTACTGGTCACTTTTTTTAAAGTCTTTGGCATTCGCCTTCGGGTCTTCACAAGAACAATCAAAGAAGTTCCACATTATAAAAACAATGCTTTTAAGCCACCACTTTTCTTATCAAAAGTTAAGATGCAAATAACTTCAAACTAGTCTTGCAACAATCTATTACTAGGCAAGAGAATAACGGAACAAAAAAACGAGTTGAAGAGAGCAGGAACACAGTTTTGGTAGGGTCAGAGAAAACTAGTACAAGCTCACTTGTAAGTTGATAACTAGACTTAATAAAAACAATAAGGTACACTTCAATGTACAAACATTTTACATATTGCACGTATGAGTATTTTTCTAATGACTTATAATGAAACTTGAGTATTTTGAAGACATGAAAATTTTGATTTTTGCCCACCAAATCGACTATTTTTGCCCATTGTGCGGCGTTGCAGAGTATAAGACCCTGACGACTCAGGTACGGCAACAGCAGACAAGTGGAGGAGATAAAAAACCAACTTGGCTGATTTCGGCTGAAATTGGAGACAGCTGCCTGGGACAAGCTTGTTAGTTAAGGACCTCACAAACGTCTCCCTTAAAAAACTTAAATAGATGGCCAGCTTGCATTAAATCAAACTCAGACCACCAACATACATTCTAGTTGTAAAAAATTGGCACTTACGTATTGGCTGACCAACGAAAGCTAATTTTATAAATGAGCATCATACACAATCTCCAGGAGCTTGAAAAACTTCAGTACACGATTCACAGATTGGGGCTGTTTTCCAAAATGCAGTACTGCAGCGCATCATGATTTTTTAAATTTTTTATATTTTTACTTTCTTAATACAATTCAACATTAACTGTTGCAATGCATTTAAAAACCAGAACACTAAATTAAAGTTCCTTTTTTTACGTAAATTTATCTCAGAATATGACTATTAAAAATATGATGCACTGCAGTACTGCATTTTGGAACTCAGCCTGGCATACATGTACTGTTCTCCACTTGGTAACCGTCTGGACATATCAACTAGCATTTGTTATCTGCGTTCAAATAGTAATCATAATTGCACGAGCAATGTCCAGTGCATAGCAGACTCCATTTTCACATCCCCCTTCACAGATTTTTAATGATTTGACGATTTTTATTAATAAAAGATTGGTTCACATTTATTTGTACTAGACAGGAAGTAACCGGAATTACAATTACACTGTTCAGGGGCTGAACAATAGCCATTTGGACACCCATCCTTGCAAACTGGTTCACATTTATTTTCTCTGGATAACTCGTAACCAGATTCACAGACAAATTTTCTATACGCTTGACAATTTCCATTTGTACATCCATCATCAAAAATTGGTTCACATTTATTCCCTTCAGACATGTAGAAACCATTATTGCAGTTACACTGTTCAGGGGCTGAACAATAGCCATTTGGACACCCATCCTTGCAAACTGGTTCACATTTATTTTCTCTGGATAACTCGTAACCAGATTCACAGACAAATTTTCTATACGCTTGGCAATTTCCATTTGTACATCTATCATCAAAAATTGGTTCACATTTATTCCCTTCAGACATGTAGAAACCATTATTGCAGTTACACTGTTCAGGGGCTGAACAATAGCCATTTGGACACCCATCCTTGCAAACTGGTTCACATTTATTTTCTCTGGATAACTCGTAACCAGATTCACAGACAAATTTTCTATGCGCTTGGCAATTTCCATTTGTACATCTATCATCAAAAATTGGTTCACATTTATTCCCTTCAGACATGTAGAAACCATTATTGCAGTTACACTGTTCAGGGGCTGAACAATAGCCATTTGGACACCCATCCTTGCAAACTGGTTCACATTTATTTTCTCTAGATAACTCGTAACCAGATTCACAGACAAATTTTCTATACGCTAGGCAATTTCCATTTGTACATCTATCATCAAAAATTGGTTCACATTTATTCCCTTCAGACATGTAGAAACCATTATTGCAGTTACACTGTTCAGGGGCTGAACAATAGCCATTTGGACACCCATCCTTGCAAACTGGTTCACATTTATTTTCTCTGGATAACTCGTAACCAGATTCACGGACAAATTTTCTATACGCTTGGCAATTTCCATTTGTACATCTATCATCAAAAATTGGTTCACATTTATTCCCTTCAGACATGTAGAAACCATTATTGCAGTTACACTGTTCAGGGGCTGAACAATAGCCATTTGGACACCCATCCTTGCAAACTGGTTCACATTTATTTTCTCTGGATAACTCGTAACCAGATTCACAGACAAATTTTCTATACGCTTGGAAATTTCCATTTGTACATCTATCATCAAAAATTGGTTCACATTTATTCCCTTCAGACATGTAGAAACCATTATTGCAGTTACACTGTTCAGGGGCTGAACAATAGCCATTTGGACACCCATCCTTGCAAACTGGTTCACATTTATTTTCTCTGGATAACTCGTAACCAGATTCACAGACAAATTTTCTATACGCTTGGCAATTTCCATTTGTACATCTATCATCAAAAATTGGTTCACATTTATTCCCTTCAGACATGTAGAAACCATTATTGCAGTTACACTGTTCAGGGGCTGAACAATAGCCATTTGGACACCCATCCTTGCAAACTGGTTCACATTTATTTTCTCTGGATAACTCGTAACCAGATTCACAGACAAATTTTCTATACGCTTGGCAATTTCCATTTGTACATCTATCATCAAAAATTGGTTCACATTTATTCCCTTCAGACATGTAGAAACCATTATTGCAGTTACACTGTTCAGGGGCTGAACAATAGCCATTTGGACACCCATCCTTGCAAACTGGTTCACATTTATTTTCTCTGGATAACACGTAACCAGATTCACAGACAAATTTTCTATGCGCTTGGCAATTTCCATTTGTACATCTATCATCAAAAATTGGTTCACATTTATTCCCTTTAGACATGTAGAAACCATTATTGCAGTTACACTGTTCAGGGGCTGAACAATAGCCATTTGGACACCCATTCTTGCAAACTGGTTCACATTTATTTTCTCTGGATAACTCGTAACCAGATTTACAGACAAATTTTCTATACGCTTGGCAATTTCCATTTGTACATCTATCATCAACAATTGGTTCACTTTGACGAAGAGTGGACATATTCAAGCTACACCTGTCAGGGCCTATACAAATGCCATTCCGACAACCCTTCCTGCAGACGGGCTTACATTTTTTTCCTCTGGACAAATTGTAACCTCGATTGCATGAGCACTCCCCAGGTATTTTACAAGTTCCGTTTTGACATCCCCCTTTACAAATCGGTTCACATTTATTTTTTTTAGACATGGAATAACCTTCATTGCAGGAACAGAATTCAGGGGCCTTACAAAAGCCATTTGGGCAGCCTTCCATGCAGACTGGCTCACATTTATTTTCTACAGACATAAAGTAACCTTGAAGGCATGAACATTTTCCAGGTGCTTTGCAAATTCGTTTTTCACATCCTCCTTCACAGATTGGTTCACATTTATTTTGTTGTGATATTTCAAATCCCGAGTTACAAACACATTTGTGTCGTGAAGCGCACCAACCGTTATCGCAGCCATCACACAACTTTGTACATCTACCACTTTTGTCTTCCTCCCGAAAGCAATAACATTTCTGCTTGGTATTATCAAAAAATCCATTTGGGCATCTTTGATCCCATTCAAAGCAACTAGAAATATTTCTTTTTAAACAAACATACATAGGTATAACGTTTACGCTTGCTTACTAAAAATTTTTCAACCCCTTGTGG
Source organism: Dasysyrphus tricinctus (assembly GCA_963921185.1). Taxonomy (NCBI): domain Eukaryota; kingdom Metazoa; phylum Arthropoda; class Insecta; order Diptera; family Syrphidae; genus Dasysyrphus; species Dasysyrphus tricinctus. Next base: position 88,407,053 of record OY992531.1, read on the forward strand.
GTAAGAGTTGCCATCATCTCACCGGCTGGGCAGCTACATCCTTCCTCGGTTTGTCCAATTTTGCAACTGGCTGGTGTTTGTCCTTCTACAATTCCGAGGAACAGAAAACCAATAATTTGGAAATAAATGCTATGAACCATCACGTTTAAAGTGTCTTTAACATCTGCATCAAGAAAATATTGTTATAGAGGAAATAACTTTAGGTTTCTTTGCCTCAGATCTCAAACCTACACATTTTAGATCAAATTATTAGTTGGTATCTCCTCAGCTCACACATACATACATTTATGAGTGAATTTCTCTCTTTTTAAAATTAACGAAAACAAAATTTATTGTATACCTGAATATATTGTTGTTGTTATTGCTAATGGTTATAAGTAAGACACTGGTTCTTAGAATTTCGGATCAGTTTATAGGTTTAGCAATAATTAAAATAAACTGTATAATGTTGAGTGAAAAATTATACATATGACCAATTTGATAATAATAGGTGTTGTAGGTATGTGAGAAATTTTAATTTTCTCCTTCGGCTGTTTATTCGTAATAATTAATTAATGAAACAAAAATTCCATTTTATTTCCCGACGTTTCTCCCATAGGAGAAAAGTCAAAATTTCAAGGTTACACAATCTAATTTTCTTGTATTCAAAGGTTTCTCCTCTTAAACTAGTTGTTGGCAGTATGTCGTTAATCTGAAAATACGAGATTGCAGTTTAGCCTTTTTTGGTCTTTTGTTTAAAGTTAATTTTGGAAAAAAGTGATGTGATTAATAAATTTATGTATAACGATAGATTTAAAATAATTTTTTTAAAGAAAATAATATATATTTTTTATTTTGACCTCTATTGAAAATAATTAGTGTTTTCTCATATTCCATGTTTTTCCTAAGAGCCGAAACATCAAGTTCCCATTAAATCCCACCATAATTTATATAGAAAAATTTAGAATTATTTTTCCTCTCTAAGAATATACCTATATAATTTTTTTTTTGCGCAAAGCGTTAAATTGTAGCCCGAAATAAAACACTATATTTCACTTTTTTATGAGATTTCAGATCCGTGCCCTAAATTATGGAAAAACCTATATGTATGTTATTTGCAGAGCTAAATCTAAATCTAAAAATCATTTTTAATCCACCTTCTTATGAAAGTTTTTAATGGGTCATACAAAACGAGATTTGTCAAAAAAAAAACCAAAAGTGGGCGTGGAAAAAGGCTTTTATAAATAACATTATCTACGACTTCCCTTAAGAACACCCGTCATGTACATCAACTTTTGACGGTAAGATGACCTTTTTAGGTGGAAATTTTCTCTGATGATGTCTTATGATAATCTTTATCACTACTGAAAAGTTCATCTTATTCGGTTTGCTGCTTCAGACTTTATAGATTTGAGACAGCCTCTACCATACATCTTGAACCACTGTGCGGTGGTTGCCATCTTCTTCAGGGGATATTTTATTTACAAAAAAAATAAATTGAACATTTTAACATGATAGAACATTTGAGGCGGAACATGATGACAACAAATTCACAATCAGTGGGAGTTTTTTCAAATATAAATTGCGGTGAAAATAAATACATGCGAATGTAACTGTTGTTCCACTGTAGGTGCCGAAATGAGACACTAGATTGATGTTAGGTACTGGTTTTTCTTTCTTCGGAAAGTACAATTTAGTCCAATCATCATAGGTGTCTCATTTTCCGAACTGTGAAACTCCTCGCGGTGGCACCTGGGCAACGTACCTACGTAGTTTGGACGGGATGTTTGTTGGTTTGTCAGTGAAGTAATGCCCAGAACATTGCGAACTTTCGAATGAGTGAAATCGACTATTTAACCGGGACAACTAACTTACGACCTCTCCTTACGAAAAAGGTGCGGCAAATCACAGTAGGACAGTAGGCTCTGAATATCTAGTTAAATCCCCATCCGTTGGTTTTTCTTTATACAAACGAGCCAAGGGTTACCATCCCTGCTTTTTTTGCAGGTACTAAGGTACAAAAGCAAAGAAAAAATTACTAAACTGCATTCGTTACTTGTAATGATTGCGCATGTTGAGTTATTGGATATATTTTATATTCATAATTCTAAGTAATAACGTCTACCTTTACAAAGTTTATATATTTAAAGGTACTGCGGGACCACAAGATGTCCTCTCTAATTCCGGCCATACTTGTGGTATGGGATGGCACCTTCGGGGTGTGTCGCAGTGGCTGATGATTATGATCAAATTCGCGATCAGTCAAGGTAAAAAGACATTGCTTTGATTAGATGGTGGTTGGATGTTGTAGAAACTGGGGGCCTCGAGCTGTATCTTTTCCTACACATCAAGTGCTTACAATACCTCCACGTTGGTAGCCGCCGGATACTGGTCTTGGCTTTATGCCTTGACTTGCTAAACTTGTAAGTGCGAATATTGACCAAGGAAAGAATTGCAACATTAAACCCATGGCCCTACAGATTGAAGGTTAGCGCGTTGGGCTAACGACCCGACCACAGTAAAAAAGCCAATTGTTATGGGAGAGACGCGAGAAGCCTCGGATAACGACCCCCCTCAAATGGCAACCAGACCCGGAACGAAAATGGACTTTGATCTACGAGTATGCACCTGGAATGTAAGGACACTCTATACACCAGGTGCTACTCAAAAACTTGAATCTGTCCTCTCGCGGTACAAGGCAGATATTACCGCGATCCAGGAGATACGATGGATAGGATCAGTGGCCTATTGCACCATCTTACAAAATTGTAACTACAATTACAAAATTTTAATCCACAAATTTGTTAAAATTCGAGGTTTTATGTTTTATATTCTTTTTTTTTTTAATACAAAATTATACTTGTTTCACAAATTTGTAGACAATCCTAATTTTTGCTACACAAATAAAAATTTGTAGTTGTAAGAAAATCGTTTACAATTTTGTTCAGTTTGTGAAAAATTTTTACAGGTCAAAGATCGTATGTAAATTCTTCTACAAATTATACAGTAAATTGCAGTCGAATCTTACAATTTTCTCGTTTCTTCAATTGTCAACACACTCAAGGCAAAATAAAAATTCAAATACGTAATTTGTGGATAAAAACTACAAATTTGTGATTGTAAATTGTAACTGGTGCAATAGGCCACAGGTATAACGAAAAGAAAAGATTGCGACATTTATTACAGCTGCCATCAAAGACTGCACATGTTAGGATGCGGATTCATCGTGGGAAATCGACTCAGATCGAAAGTCATCGATTTTAAGCCGATTAGCGATCGCCTGGCTGTGATCCGCATCAAAGCTACCTTCCAAAACATCAGCCTAATATGTGCACACGCCCCTACCGATGAAGCTGAGGAGTCTAACAAGGAGGAGTTTTATGACCTCCTGGACGGAGCCTACGGAGCCTGACCGGAGTACGATGTCAAAGTCGGAGACTTCAATGCTAAAGTCGGAAAGGAAAACATCTTTGGTGGATTAGTTGGAAAGCACAGCCTCCACGAAACGACAACAGATAACGGCTTCCGACTAATCGACTTTGCTGCAGCTCGTAATACGGTGATAAGTAGCACTAGGTTCCCCAGGCAAAGGATACACACAGCAACCTGGTGATCTCCAGATGGTCGAACTGCCAACCAAATCGACCACGTGCTAATTGGCGCAAGGTATGCATCGAACATCTTGGACGTGTGAACTTTTTGAGGCGCAAACGTGGACTCTGACCACTTTCTTGTTGTGACAAAGTTCAGAGCCCGACTGTCCAACGAAAAGAATACGAAGACCGCCCAAAAGAAGAAATTCAACATTGCATGCCTTAGCCATCTGAGAAAGCCAGAGACTACAGTGAGCAATTGACCGGGAAACTCTCTGCCGTTAGCCCAGCCACAAGCTTCAAAAACCAGTGGAACCAATATCGCGAAATCATTAAGGAGACAGCCGAGACCACCATAGGCTATCAACCACCCAGAAAAAAGAACCCGTGGTATGACGATGAATGCGCGGCATTGAAGCAGGAGATGGAAAATGCACGAATGCAAATGCTGCAACGGAAAACAAGAGCAGCGAGTGAGGAGTACCGTGAAAAGAGAAGGAAAGAGAAAAAACCCTTCGTAGAAAGAAAAGAGCATCCGCAGCCTCTCAGCTCAAGTATCTCGAAGAGTCTAGCACCGCCACCAACACCCGCCGGTTTTACAAAACAGCCAAGCAACTGGCATCTTTTTATAGGACTGGCACGCAAGCTCTTCGAAACAGCGAAGGTAACCTAGTCACCGAAGCACAGGGAATTGTAGACGTGTTTAAGCAGCATTTCCAGCAGCTGCTTAATGGGCATTATGTAGAGGAGGCAACAGAGGAACAAAGAAGCATAAGACCAGTCAATGAAGATCCAGTCCCAGTGCCCAGTACTGAAGAGGTTAAGAAGGCCATCTACAAGCTTAAGAACAACAAATCCGCCGGCTCGGATGGCCTACCTGCGGAACTCCTTAAGTATGGAGGAGATGTCCTGGTAGGGTGCATGCACCAGCTCATCAACCAAGTGTGGGAGGAGGAAAGTATGCCCGACGACTGGTCAAATAGCTCCATATGCCCAATCTACAAAAAAGGCGATCCTATGTCCTGCAAGAACTACAGAGGCATATCCCTGCTTAATGTTGCCTATAAGATCCTATCCAACGTACTATGTGAGCGTCTAAAACCTTTCTGCAACACTATGATCGGCACGTACCAGTGTGGCTTCAGGCCAGGCAGATCAACGATAGACCAAATCTTCACATTGAGGCAAATCCTGGAAAAGACCAACGAATTTCAAGTCGAGACCCACCATCTATTCATCGACTTTAAAGCCGCATATGATAGCATAAGTCGCCAAGAGCTTCTATTGGCGATGTCGAAACTCGGGATCCCGAAAAAACTGATCCAGTTATGCCGCATGACGTTACAAAATACGCGGTGCAACGTGCAAATGGGTAACAGCTCATCCGAGTTATTCCAGACGTGTACAGGGTTCAGACAAGGAGATGCGCTGTCATGTGATTTCTTCAACTTAGTTTTGGAGCAGATAGTGCGCAAGAGTGGTGTTAGCATGGAAGGCACTTTCTTCAACAGGTCTTCTCAACTGCTTGGCTATGCGGACGACATCGACATCATCGGCCGCGCCAAGAGAGCTGTACTTGAAGCATTCACAGCTATTGATGAACAGGCGAAACGCGTTGGTCTTGAAGTGAATGAGGACAAAACAAAGTATATGCTATCAACAAACAAAGCCTCATCTGTCCATCGCCTAGGACAAAACGTCACTGTTGGTAGCAGTAATTTCGAGGTAGTCAAGGAGTTCACCTACCTCGGAACAAACATCAATTCTACAAACGACACCTTAGTGGAAATCCGACGAAGAATTACCCTTGCGAACCGCTGCTACTTCGGTTTGGCCAAACAAATGGGTTCAAAACTCTTTTCCCGAAAGACAAAGTGCACGCTATACAAAACACTAATTTTACCAGTTCTACTCTACGGCACCGAGTGCTGGACGATAAGTAAAAAAGGGGAATTGATACTGGGCACTTTCGAGAGAAAAATTCTTCGGCGGATATTTGGTCCTATATGCGAAGAGGGCGATTGGAGGAGAAGATTCAATCGTGAACTTGAACTGTTTAATCGACTCGTGGATGTAGTCCAAAGAGCCAAAACACGTCGACTACACTGGCTCGGCCACATCGAGCGAATGGACAACAACGCTCCAGCCAAGAAAATCTTCGAATCCCAGCCCCCAGGTTCGAGACGACCAGGCAGTCACAGACGCAAGAGCACTTGGTCTCGACGACTGGAGGGAGCGTGCGATGGACCGCAACCGATGGAAGACCGCAATATCTCAGGCAGAGACCCTTCATGGATCGGGAGCCGGATAAGTAAGTAAGTTTGATTAGATAGAAAAAAACTTTACCAAAGTGATTTTACACTGCAGAGTAAAGCCAATTGGAAGCAGACAACAGTCTCTTCAAATTGATGGTGCACGGTGTTATAAGGGTTCACAAACAAGTCTGGCATTGAGGAACCCTATAACAAATAAAAACATTTTCAAAAGGGAGAGATTCTAGTCGGCGGTGCTGGTTAACACTGAATTTAACTCGTTCCGGGGTAGCCCGGGTGGAATTAGGCCTTAGTTGGCATCGATACTTTCAAGAAAATTTATCTTCTTCCATAGTTGGCAGGTGTCCACCTTAAGCTCGCCCTGATCTTGTTGTTCCACTGTAACTTATAATATTTTTGAATTAAAATACTGAACAAGTTTTTTTAAAAAACAATTAAAATTACTTTAAAATTTAGAAAGAGAATATTTGTTTAATTTCAAATGTTGCACTCTTCTTCTATGTTTCCAAGACAGTTTATTTTATAGACGACATCAGTGCGCTTATCTTTCCCCCATTTTAGTTTTCATGTTGGTGAAGAAAGGTGCTAGCGTCTTGCTTGACTTGAACGGTAGATTGACATCTGTGTGTTTTGTTTTTTATCGTCTCCTTGAAATTTTCCGATAGTTTGGGTACATAAACTATACTCTTCTTTAAATACCTCTCTCTTCTTGAAGTTGTTTATCAACAGGAGCTTTGCAGTTTTGGCCTTCTATTAAGCTCCGTATGATGCCGATTGGATAACCATTGTCTAGGAGAATTTTTGAGACTTTTTTCTCATTTGCGGAGTGGAATTCCCGGTCACTCAACGGCAAAGACTTTATTCACTAGATTAGAGGCTGTATTTATAGGAATATGTTTTGCCTGGTTAGATCTAAAGTTGACAAGTCTACCCGACGCATCCTATGATTTATTTGTATAGATTGTCTTTATATTGAAGGTAGTTATTTTCTGTAAGACAAAAATCCAATAACTTCAAGAATTTGGTTTGGCTCAACTCGGTATTTTCACTTATAATATCCCATTTTTTCATTTTTATAGATACCAGTTGCTAGTTGAACTAGGGTATTACCCGAAGGCCACACGGGCAAGTACTGGAAGGCAAGTTGGCTACATACACTGCTTATCAAATCAAATCCGTATTCTTAATTTTAATTCCACTTGCTTGTCTTCCAACTTGCTTCTCAAATTGCTTCACTACTGGCTTCAAAAATTCCATGCCAGTTGATGAGCAAGTTGCTTGGGTTTGTATGTGTTAGTGAACAAATGTGTATGTATTGCAACTTGCTTGCCAGCAGTGATGGGACTTCTACCACGTAAGTGGTATTTCTACCACCTATTTTTGTTTTTAAAATCCTACCACCTCCAACTGAAAATCTACCACCTTTTACCATTGTACTGATAACAATAATAATTTTTCATTTCTATGATTGTATTGCCTTGGAAATCACATTTTACCCATACACATTATACACACACTCTCACCACCAATTGAAAAACTCCAATTTCCAAGTTGGAAATTGGAACATTGGAAATTCCAACCCAACTCATTGAAAATTAAAGTATTAAAATATTTAGATCCAAAAAAAGTCATTGCTGGAACAATTCCAACTGTCATTATAAATAAATAAATATTGTCCCCCAAATGCTACAAGCATTAGGCGTGTTCAGAAAAATGAGATATCCTACGGCTCAATGTCAAAAACTGAGCAATCGAATCCAATATTTTCTTTCCTCAGTTATTTGACAGCAAAATTTCTGAGGAATCCTGTTCACGATACTGAGATTGCTGAGGGCTCTGAGATCTCATTTTCCTGAACTATTGAAACGCTCAATGTTGAGTGGAGAAAACTCATAGGCGAATTTAAATTAATAGAAAGTTTCAAAACTGATGACATTGTACCACAGTGGATCTTTACTGGGGACTATCGTGAATAAAATTTCCCACGGAATTTCTCCCATCTTCTAAAATTGGAAATTCCAACAATTGCCTACTGTTCCTTGCAGGTTCAAATTTGGTCGTTAAAAATGGTAGCCCAGGGGCCATAGAATATCAATTTTCGATGCCAATAAATTCCAAGAGAAACTGCGACCACAATTCACGTTCCCAGTTTTCGACGATGGGGAAAATTCCGTCGGAAATTTTATTCACGATAGCCCCCATTTAAAATTTGAAAGACGGTATGATGGGAGATTTAATGTTTGAAAACCTGTCATCATACATGTTACAACCTCCCGTTAACACACATTAGCGCAGCAGCTGAACGTAAATTTTCATAGCTCAAAAATATAAAAAATGATAAAAGAAATAAGTTAAACACAATAACTGTTCAAAACATTTTAGCTGCAACTGCGTAAGAACTTTTGGGCAACGGGGAACATTTTGATCCCCCAGAGTTGTTGGTTAAATATGCTTCTGAATACAAATTCAAAGACGGATGCTTTAAAAAATAATAATTTTATCGATTGTGAACTACATGTGATTTATAATTTTTAATTTGAATGGACTGATTTTGTTTCATTTTTGTTTTTTGATTGTTATAAATAAATGATTTATTTACCATTAAAACATTTTGTTTCTACCACCTTTCTACCACCTTTTTTTTTGGGATGTCTACCACCACTTTAGTTTTCCCAAGTCCCATCACTGCTTGCCAGTACTTGCCCGTGTGGCCCAGGGTTGTCAGATGTGGTGATTTGTCGCCAAACAGGCGATATGAAATTTGATTTGGCGACACGAAAATCGGTTTGGCGATGTACCTTAAAAAAGGTTTTTAGGTTTTGGCGATTTTAATTTTTTTAATCAAAGTCGTAATATCTTCTGTCAAAAGGTAAAACTCACGGAGTACAGAAAATATATTAAAGTAAATGAGAATGCAATTAATTTTTTAATCCAAGAGGTCTCATTTTGCAAGGTATTTACTAACACATTGAAATATATGCCGAGGAACTTTATTTCAAAATTTGCGGAACGTGACTTCAGCTTCAAAGAATTCTTTTCAACCTAATTTCAAAAGTATATTTAAATAAATTGTGAGTAGTTTTACCTTTTAAACGAAGACGACATTGTTTCTTTTTTTCTGATCTTCACTTAACGCTGTGGCTCCATTGGCAATTTTTGAGACAATTGCAATTGGAATAGGAATGGCAATTATTTTCTTGGGTGGGTATTTTCATTGCCAGGCAATTTCAATTGAAAAATGTGTGTATAGAAATATTTGACTGCAAATGCAGTCAAATACTGTTTAAATCCCCTGTTTTTAATAAAATTTAATTTTAATTCACTATATTTTGTCATGTGCGTTGTCATATTCTACGATTTAATTTATTAAATATTGCCAATGGAGCCGCTGGGTAAACCTCGCATCTTTTTTATTGGTCTGCTGAAATTTAGGCATCAAAATACTAAAACTCATCGCACTCAAAACTGAACATCGATTCTTTCCCGTCACTCAAATAATTTTATAACATTTTTGTGATTTTTGAATTTGGTCATTTATAAAGTGGAAAATTTTAAATTTGGCGATTTTTTGGCGATTTATATTTTACCTTTGGCGATTCCGCTTTTTTAAACCTGACAACCCTGGGTGGCCTCGGGGTTAGTAAACAATGATACAACCTTTGTATATGAACTTTATAGTAATATCATGAAGATCAATGTTGACACACCCTCTGATGTTGACACACCCATCAATGTGGCTTGCCAGATGTTGAAACACCATGCTTGCCTCTTTGTATATTTTTAGTTGACATTTTCATTTAAACATTTTTTTCATTTAACCTTTACCAAACGCACACTACTTTATGATTTTTACCACAAATCGTTGGTTTTTTTTTTAATTTGTCAGTTATTTTAAAAATCTCATGGACATGTTCGTAAAGTATTAAAGCGGGTGAACTTAATTTTTAAGTGCTCACTTCCCTTTATCATTTTATTTTAACTAATATAAGAAACAACAATATTTACAGCTATATTATTCACTCCAGGTTTAAGTAAGGTTTAAGTGAATTTTAAACCTGTTCTATTAACTCACATTTGTTAAACCTTTCAATTTTAGCTTTTGTTCATAATATTCACTCAAAACGCGCATTGAACTCGGTGGATTTAAAATACTTTACAACCGGATTTAAACTTGACTATACACCGATTTTAAACATACGGAATGTCAATAATTTGAATTTTGCCAGCACGTGTTTCCTGTTTCTTCGTAAATTGATACAAGAAAATGTCGAATCGCAAAATAAAAGGTGATGGTTATGGAAGCAATAACACAAAAAAGGGGAAAACGTTTTTCCCAAACCGAAAATATTTCCGGAAATTCACATCATCATAATCATCGACGCAAGCCCGCTTGTTCATGCGGTACACTCGACGAGAATGACGTTGATTCTCCATCTAGTCCAGAAATTCATCTTTTGACGACGAAGACATCACCATTTCATTTATAAAATCCATTTTATTTTATCTTTAATAATACACATATGTGCGTAAAAACTTCGCTTCGCTTAAATGAGTGAATGTACTGAAAATCTAGTTTACACCCGGGTTAAACTACTTTAACACCTCCCTGGAGGGCAGTTAAAATTGAATCGGGTTAAACGTGACAAAGTGTAATAACTAGCGTTTATTACCGGGTTTTAAGAGTGAATATTATGCGCTTGGGTTGAACTTTTGAGACTTAGCTCAATTTGAACCAAGGTATAAATTTAAAATCGAATTAATTGAGTGTATAATATGGCTGTTATTGTAATAAATAATTGAATAATAAATGTAGGTTAATTGAATTGAAGGGGGATAAAATTTGTGAACTATGAAGTTACATAAGTTCTTCTTTAAATTTGTATTTGTTGCTTAAATACTCCCTTAGTTTTTTGATCTCCACAGAAACGAAATCAAAATTTGTCTGGATAATACAATTATTGAATGAATTTTGTTTTTGCTTTTAGTTATCTTTCAATCGTAAATAAAGTACCTATTTACATTTAAATCAGTGGTTCAGCAATTTTAATTAACCGATTTCTGAACCACAGAATAAATTAAGAGCCACGTTTGTACAACTCTTATGAGTTTTAAAATTAAAAACAAATCATATTTAACAAATAGCTGATGAACTTCCAAATTTAAGTCTGCTGTTACAAGAGGACTCTTTTGAGTCATGACTTTTTTTTAAATTGAAGGAGAACGTAGGAGAGATCTGAGTTTTTTTTGCGTTCCGACTCATTTGTTTTCGTAAGCAGTCATCAATTTCAATTCAATTTTGCTTTATTGAACATTTCTATTTACAATTGGCTTAAAAAATAATTTATGACTATAAGATACATTGATAAATAATAAAATTTTGTTGGCACATAAAGGGCCTAACGGTATATGTACATTGGTAAAATTTTGAATACAAATAAGATTTATAATATGTGAAAACTTAATATAAAAGTCGGTTTGACTTTGTCGTCCTCGGGTTGTTCAGTCCCGGTTCCCATACGATTTGTATGGAAAACAGAAAGTAGCGATGAGCGACCTCTAAATATTGACCTAAAGGGCTGAAATTTTGCCAGGATTATTATTTCATTAAACTCTAACTAAAAAGCTAGTGGCATTGAAAATCGAAGACATTTTCATTTTTTTGAATCAGTCTAGTACATATATTAGAAGAAGAAATTTCACGTTAACAAACACATCTAATTACACACTGACAATACAAATAAATAAATACATTAAAAAAAAAAATGATTTAAATTTATTAAAATTTTATTTTCACAATTATTATTAATTTTGAATGTTTGCGACGCTTTTCTGTTTGATTAAATCATCATTGGGTGTAAGTTGTTGACCTGCGGTGTTGTGTAGCCAACGTTTATAATAACGCCAACGTTTAGTTCCAATTTCAATTATGTTTCATCAAACCGTCGCGCAAAAACTCAAAATTAATAATTATAGTTGTGAAAAATAAAATTTTAATACATTTATGATAGTTTATGTTTTTTCGTTTCTATATTGCTTGTATAAGTGAATATGGTGACGCTTAAGGCTAGTCAGTCATTTTATAATTTATATTCAGTTTTTCATCCGAGCACATAGGCGCCCGGAGGGGGGGAAAGGGGGGGGGGGGAAAGGGGGGGGGGGGGAAAGGGGGGGCAGTTGCCCCCCTGGCTCTGGACAATACCACACAACTAAGAAATTTTTCATTTTTGTCTTTGAATTTTAACAAATACTTTGCCTTCTCTCCATGATTTGCCCCCCCTAGCTCTGGATCATACCAAATGCACCTGAAAATATCCTTAGTTTCGATATTGTTGGGAAATATGGATATTTTCTGTACAGCTTCTTTATTGAGTTCGTTTGCCCCCCCCTTGCATTACCATATTTGTGAATGCATTTTTTTTTACTATGAAGTTTAACAACTACCTACTTGTCTTTTTCTGTCAGGGATCATGATTTGCCCTCTCCTGGCTCTGGATCATGCCAAATGTATCTGAAATTATCCTTAGTTTCGATATGTTTGGATATTTCAGCTTCTTTATTCAGTTCATGATTTGCCCCTCTGGCATTACCACGCAACTTGCATTTTTTGCAAGGGTTTAAGGTTTGCTCTGCGGGTCTAAGAAAATTGTATTTAAAAACATGGAAATTATGAGAGAAAAATGTAGAGAAGCATGAAATACGACATTTAAATTGGCTAAAATAACTCTTTTGACAATTTGAAGTGAAAAAAAAAAGAATTTCATCTTACTTCTTGATTGAATTATGATTGTGTGGGAAAAAAATCTAAAATCGTTGGAGAGCGGTTTTTAAAAAAATTATTTCTTATACATATATACAATTCTTAAAACTTTTTTAAGAACAAATTTTTGTATGCAAATCAAAAGTATATATTAATGTGTATGTAAAAACAAAATTAGAAATAAAAATTGTCAACCCGTTTTTGAGATATCGAATTTTCAAAAAAAAAATTGAAGCTTTTTTTAAAAATCCAAAAACTTTTTTTTGGAAAATTTTGATATGTAATATTATTTAATCTTATCTGAAATTTGTATATAAACAAATTCATCTAAATCCGTTTATCCGATAACGAGAAAATTCAAAATAAAAAAATTCGTTCTATGACAGGTACTATTAATAGTTGCTAAGTGCAAAATATTGTTATTTTTGGTAGCAGATCGTACTAATTTTAGTATATGAAAAAAGTTTAATCAAATTCGTAGCAGTCGTTTTTGAGCAAAAAAATATTTTCCATTGCGGTTTTTTAACTTTTGTTTGCAAGGTACCATTATTTTTTCACAAATGTAAAATTTTTTATAAAAATATTTTAGAGAGTACTAAAAAACTCTCAAATATCGAGTTTAAAAAAAATCGATTATATTGTTTTCGAAATATTTGATTTTCAAAAAAAAAATTTTAAACATTTTTTAAAAATACAAAAAATATTTTTTCAAAAATGTTGATACACAAAACCATTTACATTTTTTGGAAGCTTTTGTATACAAAAAATAATTGAAATCGATCGTATAGTTTTGAAGAAAATCAAAAATTTAAAAAATGGTTCTTTTGGGAGGTACCATTAATAGCCATTTTTGAAAAATGGTTTTCCACCTAAAGGAAGCCTTTACTAAATTTAGTTAATTGAGTTTTTTTTAAGAAAATTTGTCGAGCCGTTTTAGAGAAAAATACGATTATGTAAAATTGCTTACAAAAATTGTAAGGCAGGTACCGTTATTTTAGGTTCTAAAAAAAATGAAAAAAATGTGTGGGCATAATCACCAAAAACTACTATGTACCAAGTTTGAAGAAAATCGATCCAGCCGTTTAGGCTGTAGACGAACAGACAGACAGACAGAATTGTGCCACCCACTTTTTTGGTGCTCTCTATCATCGTAGTATCATGTTTGATTGTTATCTCAAAATTTTTTTTGCACGAATCCAAAACTTGCCTTATAGTAACGGTGACCATATTTCTGTGAGTAAAACCCGGGACAAAAAGTGAACAATTTAAAAACGTAAGAAAATTATTGGACTTTTCAAAAAATTTTATGTTATATCTAAGATAAAAATTAAAGAAAAACATAATAGCAGAAAAACAAACAACATAACTAAAAAATAGACTTAACATTTTTGATTTCATTATTAAAATAAGGGCCAGTTCTTCAGTGCAGAGTTACCTCTGAGTTAAATCAGAGTTTGCTAGACCTGAAAATATGTCAACCCTGAGTTATTTCATAAGCAGCGGAAGAGTTTGACCCCTGAGCCAACTTATCAAACTAGGCGAGTTAACTTGGAGTTATCTCCAAACCCCAAAATGTTATTCATACAATTTATGTAACGTTAAGAAGAAGAGTCATTTTAAGCTAAACGCGTTTAGAGGTAGAATACTGACACTGACATAAGGATATTTTTGTTTGACATCAAAACGTAATAGACTTATCTTTTTCGTACTCTTTTTGACACAAGAGCATTGTAACAAAAATGAGTCGGAAAATATTTTAGGAATAATGATTTACGCAACGTTGAATAGAGAATGTGCAAAAACGGGACATATATCTGAATACGGGAGACTTGTACGTCCCGGGTTTCCAAAAAAATAAACCGGGACAGGCTATAGAAATACGAGACAATCCCGGGAAACCAGGGACGGATGGTCACCGTACTTATAGTACCTATGTACATATATCGCAAGTAAAAATGAAACCCCGTTTCTTTAAGAAATGAACAAGATTTAATTGTGTAAACGGCTTCCACATGGCTTGGAAAAGTGTTGTAAAAATGTCAGTACCGTGGCATGTCCGTTCCTTGTTTTTCCGATTAAATCCACTTTTTTCTAATGAAATACTTAATTGAATAGAAATGTTGTGCTTAGAAAAGTTTGAGTGCAATACTTGCTTGACAAAATAATGCAAAAATTAAGTCAAAATACTTATTGCTGAATAAAAAAATCATGAATGAATGTTGTCCAAGGTTTTAGTTTTATATTGAATTCTTGCTCAACCGCCATTTTGTTTTAGTTTTAACACGTACCTATGTGTCGTTGTTTTTTTTTTCATAATAAGCGCGCACTAAAGGGATTTTGAGTACCCTTAAAATGAATTAACACAGTGCGAGCGTTAGGAAAATAGGGAAGGATTCGAGAGGAGATACCGATGCACATTAGTTTTGTAGTTCTGAGTATCAAAATGAGAGGAAAATACAGGGCCAGGTAAAGCATTCCACATTCGGGTAGTGCGACTAAGAAAAGAATTTCTATACTTGACAGTGCGTCCGAAATTGGGCTCAAAGGTATATTGATGTGCATTCCTAGAAGTACGAGTATTACGGTGGAACTGCTTAAGGGGAGGAATGCAACTGGCTATTTCACCACTAGAACACTGTTTGTTAAAATACCGATAAAATAATGAAAGACACGAAACATTGCGGCGGTGTTCGAGAGATGCAAATGTTTCCGTTATTGTTCTATCACCTATCATTTTCAACGCTCTATTTTGAATTCTATCCAACAGACTTTAATGGGTCCTAGGAGCACCTGCCCAGATATGGGAGTTGTACTCAAGCTTTGGACGAATGAAGGCTTTATAGATTATAGCCAGATCAGAAGGGGAGAAAAATGTCTTACTTCTTCGAAGAAAACCTAAACATTTCGCAGCATTTTTGGCGACGTCAAATATGTGATCATTCCACAGAAGGTGGTTTGTGATGCACATACCCAGAACTGAAAGCTGTTCGGTTTCCTCGATGCAAGTGCCACTCATGGATAGTGGCAAAGGGGGTGAGTTTCGCTATAACGACAGAAGACAGCATTGAGTTTTTGAAGCATCAAATTCTACGCGGTTTCTTATTCCCCATTGGACAATGCTGTCAACATCAGAATTTAATGAGCTTATCATACGCTGCCGTTCAAGTACCACATCCGAAGAACAAGGAAGTGAATCCTGGAACGAATATGAAAAGCTGAGGGTACTGTCGTCTGCAAAACAGTTTAATGGATTAGAAGTTTCAGACAGAAGATCATTTATAAAAATAAGGAAGAGAGTCGGAGACAAAACGGAGCCCTGGGGCACACCAGCATTTATTTTATGAATATGAAACCATCCAACACAACTTGTATTGAACGGTCCGAAAGGTAATTTCTAATCCAACGAAGAAGAGATTCATCAATTCCAAATGCACGCATTTTCGATAAGAGAGCTTGATGCCAAACTCTATCAAACGCTTTTGAAATATCAAGTGCAATAATCTTACTTTCTCCAAAACGATGTAAAGATTTGTTCCACTGCTCGGTGAGATATACCATCAGATCACCAGTGGACCTATTGCTACGAAATCCATACTGCCGGTCATTAAGAAGCTTCCGTTCTTCGAGATATTTCTTAATCTGATAATTTATCAGCGTTTCCATGACCTTGGAAAGAAGGGACGTAAGTGCAATTGGCCGATAGTTAGAGGGAGAAGAAGATTCGCCTTTTTTAGGGACAGGCTGGACAAATGCTTCCATCCACTCGGAAAGAGACCAGTAGAATAGGACAGATGGAAAAGCTTACGCAGTGGCTTTGCCAGCGTTGAAGAACACCTCTTTAGAACAATGGGAGGGATACTATCTGGACCAGCAGATTTGTGTATATCAAGATCCTTTAGAACTCTTGCCACTGCACAAGTGCGAAAGGATATTCGTCACATGGAATCATTAACGCTCTCAAGTACAGGAGGAGTTGAGACACTCTCTGGCAGCGTCGAGTTAGCAGCAAACTGTGCTGCAAGCAAATTGGCTTTATGAATTGAGCTAACATAGGGAGTGTCATTGAATTGATCTTTAATAACTCTCGCATAATTAATTCGGAACGAACCATATTTGATAGATACACATCCTAGCATTTTTGGTTCGATCGTGAAAATTAATTTTGGTTTAATCGAATCAAAAATAACATTCCCTTTTGATTTTTTCACGAGTGAACGAATGATATTTTATTTTTCTATAAACCTTTCTTTTTATACAAAAACTTCCAAAAAAATGCCTGTGTGGTTAAATAAGTGCGGTCTACTATTAAATATAAAATAGTTTTACACTGGATAACTATTAACCCATAGAAGATAGAACGATATTTTGAATTTTTTCATTATTGACTGAAGGATTTAAATGAAATTATTTATAAAAACTTCCAAAAAGATCAAATTATATTGCATATTAAAATTAAAAAAAAAATGTTTTGAATACCCATCTACTATCTCAAAATTGGTTTGGTTTCTGCCCCCCCCTGGACAAAATCCTGCGGGCGCCTATGTCCGAGCACACATATATTTCTTATTATTGGCCGCGTTCAAACACCGAACTAAAGCGATCAGGATAGGTTTGTGTTGTTGTAATCCCTTGTTAAAACACAGCTGATGACGAAACAGCTGCTGGCAGAAAAGAGATCCCAAGCTATCCTAAAAATTTTAGGATATAAGGCTATCCTATGAGAAATGTCATCAACAGCTGACTTGTGTTCAAATACATACATGGATACAAAGCTATCCTAGATAGGCTATCCATTCAAACATTGAACGCGCCCACTGTCGGCCAATATTTAAGGTTGGTATTTATTAATTAATCTATTATACGTAACGAGCACCAATCTATTATTTTATGTTATTCTTGAACACAATTTTATTGTTATTAATGCAAGCTATAGCTTTGAGTCTCATAGGTAGAATATTCAAGATAAAAGTAATTATGAGATTGGTGGAGCGGTAAGCAAACGAGAAATTTGGTGCAAAGGATCCCAGGTTCGATTCGATTCCTGGACCTAAAAAAAGGTTGTTTTTTTTATGGGGACGTCCTTAATACTCCATAATAGCTGTTTGCCTATTTGCATGTCCAAATAAAATTGTGTGTAAAAAACGACAACAAAGCAAACCAATTTACATGTTAAATACAACAACAACTATGTCCATATAGAGTTAGCTAAGTCCAGATAATTAACTGGAGTTAAATTTTGTCTCGATATTGCCAGACTACCATTGACGTTGTTTTATCGATAATTCGTATAGAAATGTCAATTGTTTGTTGGTAAGATAGTTCAGAACAAAATGGCAGACCAAGGCAAATGTTGAAATGTCCCGATGTCGTTTTTTTCGCCAAACTCCATATGGACATACAAAAAAACGCAGCTAATAACTCCATAAAAGTACGATAGGAGTGAAAAAAGTCGCTTTTTACTCTACGGAGTATTAGGCAATGCTTTTATACGTAGGATGAATGAAAAAAAAAGAATATATGGATGAATATAGGAGCCAAATTGTAAGTTGGGCCCCTTGGGACTTAGCTAAGCCCAGATATTTTTCAGGGCGTAACTATAGCCCAGATACAAAATGCAATACTGGCACGCATTTTGAGCTGAGGTTCACCGACGGCTCAGGCATGTAATTGGTTACTATCACATTTTGTATTTTCGGCCCATATTAAATCCAATTGAGCCAAATGGATCGGATGACTACGTCGTGTATGGCCAGCTTAAGAGTTTTTAATCAATTGGTTATCTAACTATACTAATAAGGGTATTCATGCATGCAACGTACAGTAAAACCATCGTAATACTTCGTTTTCATTAGACCAAATGAGGTGATTTCGATGAAAATTTCCAAATTCGAAACGAAATCATATAATTTCTCATACAAATTCACATTTTGAAATAAGACAATTTCAACCAAATTTGCTCGAAATAAAGTTGGAAATTAAGTTAAAACCTTTCTAACCTTGGCCACAGTTTGAAAACCTCTAAAGAATGTTTGTATGAAAATGTCAAAGTTCAATGGAAGCAGAAAGAAAAAAACAACACCAAAAACCGATTAACAGCCACTTGAAATTCAAAAATGAAATGAGCTGTCAAACGAAATTACAAATGAAAAAACTTTTTCTGTGATTTGTGAAATTACTTCATTTCGGCTCTAATAAAAACGTCGTAATATAAAACTTACCTACATGAGTTTTGAAACTTTCCGACACGTTTACGGCATTTATGATAGTTTTACTACGTTGCATGAATAACCCTAATATCTAAATGTAATGCATGTTTAAACTATTGATGACCAATAGCCGTTCTTTTTTAACATATTGTCGGCTTAGAGTGTAAAGTGGCTAACTCCACATTTTTTTTGTCATTATAGACCACTTTAAAAATTGCTTGAAAATACAAAAATCTATCAAATCTTTTCAATTTCACTGAATTTGGCAAAAGCGAGGGCTGAAAAATAATTAATGTAATTTTGGTTTTATTCAAATAATGCGAACGCTTTTGTTTAAATAGTTTTGTATAAAAAATGCAAAATAGGAGTTAGCTGCTTTTCACTCTAAGCTGACGATATTATTATACATAATAGAGTCAATGCTGAATACAAAAACAGAACAGAGATATTTGAAAAAGTGCCACCGCACCTCTAGGAACAACATTTCAAACGCATCCCAAAAGTTCCAAGGTGAATTTTGAAACGTCATTTTTCATTTACCGGGTGCAATCAAAATGGTTTTCAATTGTGAACAAAATTACAAGTTTTCAGTAGTTAAACAAGGAATCCAAAAATACTATGTTAAAAAATGTCTCTAGCCGACGAACTTCTGGCTGATTTGGAGGAAAACGAGAATTTCATCAATATACAATCTTCTCCTTGGGGCTCAAGTTGATGATTGTCATGAATCGTTACATTGAGAAATCGGGCTTTGATTCAAGGAAGATACCGAAAAGAAACTACAGGATACAGGAACCACCCAAACCGATTAAAGTAAGTAAAAAGAAAAGTGGAGTTAAGCGTGTGCGTAAGATGAAAGAGCGTTATGCATTGAATGAATTCAGAAAACATGCCAACCGAATGAATTTCGGTGCTTTAAGAAAACTATTCAAATTTTGGTTCCATTTTAGATTGAAGAAGACGCCTATCAAGGTGATTTGGGCTGGTACCCGTGAAACAATCGGCAAAACAGGAACAAGTCGTTTTCGTCTACCAGCAAAACCCTTCAGAAGAATCTGCATAAACAACAATTCAAACAACAAATATCTGGTACAGCTTCAAGTGTTGCGTTCACACTGTTGCAGGGGTCTTCAGATTGTGAATCCACAAGCAGCTGGGGCATCGATCTTTGAAATAACTTAGAAGACCTTAATTAACACTAAGAACCGTTTCAATAATCAAAATCCGGCAAGTAGTTTTGCAATGGCAACGTTTTGTATCCAGCACTTGCAAGAATTTCATATAAATTTCTTGCAAGTGCTAGATACAAACCGTTGTCATTTCAAAACTACTTGCTGGATTTTGATTATTGAAACGTTTCTTAGTCTTAATTAAAGCCTTCTAAGTTATTTCAAAAACCATTTCCAATTCGAGCAAAGATTTAAAAAAATTGTCTTAAAAAACAATTTTCGTGTTTTTTCGAATTTCAAGAATATGATAATACTAGTTCTATCATGAGCAAATTTTTCGAAATTTTTGTTTAAATTGGAAATGGTTTTTAAAATAACTTAGAAGGCTTAAATTATGGCTAAAAACCGCTTCAACCATCAAAATCCAGCAAGTAGTTTTGAAATGACAACGCTTTGTATCCAGCAATTGCAAGAATTTATATACATATATTTCTTGCAACGTTAGCCAAATGTGATGAACTTTTGTGATTGTTGTTTTATCTGGCTTCAGAATGATCTTTGTTCGTTCGGTGTTTTACGTGCGATTTTCTGATGATCAAAATAAATCGACTGAAAGCTGTGCAGGACGAAATGGTTTTCAGTTAATCATCGTAAAGATTGAACAACATCATTGGAGGTTCGGTTGCCTTCAAAATAAGATTACTAAACTTCTTTACACGCCTGGAAAGGCAACTGTAGTTCGGAACATTTGATTTCAATGTTGGGGAAATCCAACAAATGAATTTCCAATGGACCCTAAATTCCCTTCCTAGTTACAATAATCTGTTTGGGTTGTTCGTTTACCTCTACCGGCAATGATCGAATCAACGCTGCTTCTTCTTCAGCAATTTTCCACTGGCCCAGCTACCCCAAACGTTTCTGTCCAGCCCACACCTATGTGTGAATGATCTTCAAGAAAAGCTGACCAGTCCGCGGATTGAAAATGAAAATCGCTCTATTGATTGGCTTTGTTGTCAAATGGCCGTGAAATGTCTTATGAATTGCAACTTGATACCCATTTGTGTCGTCGACAAACCAAATGATTTGAGATAACAATTCTCCGTAATTCTGTGACGTACGTAAGTACAACCAAAAAGTCCATCAGAGTGCGGTTATAATGATTTACAAAAAATATTTTGCACCGCGATTAAATATTCGTGCGGAGCGCTACAAGTTCAAGAGAATTGTTCAAGAAGAAGGGCAAAATATCCAAGAGTTTATCATTAGGGGGGTTTACATAGACCAACATGCTCGACAACATGGCTCGATGGAAAAAATAACTGTACACCCAACTTTGCGTTTACATGGATACTGATGTTTGCGAGCATCATTATTTTTCATTTTTCGGAACAAACGCACGCAGTCTGGTGTGCAAATTTTTTTTTATAAATTTCGCTTTTTATTTCCCAAACCCCTCTAAAGTCTCTTAAAATCCGAAAAACTGTCTCCAGAACTCATTATTTGTTACTGTTGCCATTTTTTCCCGTCACCGTGGCTAAATAATGCAAAAAAAGAATACCGATGTTGTCAAGCATCTGTTTACACAAGTTGGCTGGTTGGACGAGCCAGCAAGTTTTCAAAAAATTTTGAAATCCGTCGAGCATGTTGGTCCAGCAGTTGTTTTCGCGTTTAAATGATCGAGCATGGCTCGACAACTCCCATGTTGTCGAGCATGTTGGTCCATGTAAACCCCCCTATTCATCTTAAAGAAGTTGCGCAATTATGTGGTTTTGGTGATTTTGCCTAAGAAATAAATTCCATAAGAACAAAGTGCTGTGAAAAAATGGAGGAATATAAGCCATTACATTTCAAGTCATTTGCGTTGGATGATGCGCTTACGGATCAATTTATAGGAGGTGTAAGAAATGAAGAGATTCAACGTTAATTGTTAAATGACTCCTCACTGAATTTCGAAAAATGCTGCAATGTCGCTCTGACTATGGGAATGTCCACCAAAGAGTCCACAGCCATACACCCAAGAGTCTCAACACAGTTTGCTATAAAAACATCATCGTCAAGTCCACAGCATAAACGTCAATCCGAAGGTAATCAGTCAAAGTCCAATCCTGTCAGTGGTAAATGGGGGAAATGTCAAAGATGTGGTCGTCATCATAATTCCAAGTCTTGTCCAGCGAGAAATTGGAAATGCTTTTATTGCAATCGAATCGGACATACATACATCTCTGTACTCAGTCCAAGTCTTACACAATTAAAATCATCAAGTCAATTGCCTGAATGTCTGAATGTGTTATTCAAAACGTTTACAGGTCAGAAACTTAACGTATAAGGAAAAATCAGAGTCCGCGTGGAGTTTCAAGAAAACACATATGATCTAGAACTCATTGTTGTCGAAAGCCCTCACAATTTTATACCATTAATGGGCCGAACGTGGCTGCAAATTTTAACACCGTGATTAAAAGAAAAGTTATTTGGAGACTTTCCAGGTTCAGTACGTAAAATCGAGGTAAATTTTGTTGATTTCATAAAAATTAACTTTCCGAATGTACTTACGTCAAAGCCAAATGAAACAATTTAAGATTTTGAAATAAGTATCGTCCTTAAAGAAAACACTTCACCTATTTTCCATAGAGCATATTCAGTGCCATTGTCCCTGATCACACGTGAAGAAATTGAAGCATTTTCTGCGATTTACGATGGTGAGCGGGGGAACTTGCAGAAGAGGGAAGGGGATGAAATATTTTAAAATATTTGAAAATATTCGGTGTAGAAAATTGACGTTCTCTTTTGTGTTGCTTTTTCTATCCAATCCGACCAATCAAATCGTGTCTTTCATTATGAAAATACGAAAAACACAAAGAGGAGAACAAAATCTGCAGAATAATTTTCTTCACATCTGAACACTTTCGTTCTTCACGTGTAAGCAGGCACATTAAGAATCAAGGATAAAATAGAACAAGAGTTGAACCGCTTAGTTAACAATGCTACCTTGATTCCTGTCAAATCTAGTGCGTGGGCAAGGGCAAGTCCAATAGTTTGCGTACCCAAGTCTAATGGAGACATACGAATTTGTATGGACAATAAATAAATTCATTAAATCTTATTATCATTCGTTGCCTCTTAGGGGCCGGTTATAGCGATCAGTAAAACACATCAGTAAAAAGTTGAAACGGAAGGAATTCGGAATTTTTTCCTGATGGGTGTTTATAGCGAACAGTAAAATTAGGTCTGTCCCTTTACTTTGAATTTCTGTGATTTTCTGTGCATTTCTGCGCATTTTAGTTTGGACTAAAAATCACAGAAGCCCAAAGTAAAGGATCAGACCTATTGTGTCAGTAAAACTCACAGTAGGGTAAAGGCACCAGTATCCGGACAGTCTTAGTGTCCGGACACATTCATTTTTTCGAGAATAATAAGCAAACCATCCATAAATATCGAAAAATACCATCGAAAATATGATCCATTATATGTCTCACACATACATCCAAAGTTTAAAGTCGATCAGCGGGATACTGAAAGAGTTACAAGTCAAATCAGTGTCGACGGTCTGCAAGTGCGGTTGTGTTTTCGTTTTGTGTAAAAAAAAAATAGTGAGAGCATTTGCGAAACGTAAGTAATTTAAGAAGAATTTATTATTTTATTGTTATAAAAATTACTTAGCTTTTATTAAAATTGAATAAACTTCAATAAATCAAAGAAAAAAAAAGTAAATTTACTTATTTTTTGCGGCAGTTTTCAGTGTCCGGATACTGGAACCAAAATTGAAGAATGTTTTTAGTTTCCGGACAGAGTGTCCGGATACTGAAAAAATGAGAAAAAACGCAAATCCTCTCTTTTATGCTTTTATGTGGTAGTTTGCTATATTTTTTATAGTATAAAGAAAGAGAAATGTCATTTTCATACAGATTTTCAGTATTCGGACAGGGTTTACTCGGGAAGAGTATATTTGTCCGGGAACTGAAAAAATAGTCTCAGTGTCCGGACAGCTTACTTTATATGAAGTTAGAGGTATTTTTATTCATTTAAGTAGCTAACCTACCAGCCTTATTTTTTTATAGGATGAATGCAGACAATTTAGCCCAAGCCTTAAATGATATAAGGACGAACAACACCAGCATAAGGCAAGCAGCGATTAAGTACGGAATATGCCGCTCAACTTTGCACGACCGATTAAAGGGAAAAAGACTAATCGGCGAAAGGGCTACAAAAATGGGCCCAGAACCATATTTGAAAGCCGACGAAGAGGAAAAAATAGCTCAATGGTGCGCGGATTTGTGCAAGTGTGGCTTCCCCTTAAAAATGGATGATTTATTGAACACGGTCCAGAAAATTATAAAAGACTCGAAGAGAAAAACTCCGTTCAAAAACGATCGTCCAGGAAAGGCATGGATGCGAGCCTTTTTTAAAAGGAACCCCTCTTTATCTTTGCGAGAAGCGGAGACCATCAGTAAGGGTAGAGCCGTAGTTACCAAAGAGGCTATTTTAAAATGGTTCAGAGAATTTGAAGATTACCTGGAAAGCATTGGGCAAGCACAAATTATGGAAGACCCAAGAAGAATTTTAAATGGAGATGAGAGTAGCTTTTGCCTCTGTCCAAAAACTGGCAAAGTTATTGCTCCAAAAGGCTATAAAAATATATACTAAATTTCAGCTGGAAAAGAAAAAGAAACGCTGACTGTGCTGATCGTTTTTTCTGCTGATGGAACCCATTTTGAGCCCATGGTCGTGTTTCCATAATTGCGCCCACCGAAAGATATCGTCGAAAGTATGCCAGAATCTTGGTTTTTAGGAAGAAGCGAGAGTGGATGGATGAGGAGCGAAACCTTTTTTGAATATGTTGCCAACTGTGTCCACAAACGATTACTTGCCAACAGCGTCGAGCTACCCGTTGTATTGTTTGTAGATGGGCACAAATCGCATTTGACTTTAGAGCTCAGAGAGTTCTGCAGCCAGAATAGAATAATTTTGTATGCGTTACCACCCAACACCACACATATCATGCAACCAGCCGACGTAAGTGTCTTTAAACCACTAAAATCAGACTGGAAAATGACAGTCCGCGATTGGCAGTCAAAAAATTTAGGACAACAACTCACCAAACAAAACTTCTGTCCTCTTTTGAATGAAGCAATAATGAGGAATAAAAACATGGTGGACACTATTAAAAACGGCTCTAGAAAATGTGGATTATTTCCATTAAATCCGCAAGCAGTTGACTTCACAAAATGTGTTAAAAACAACACTGAAAACTTGTTAATTGCTCAAGTTCCTCAACTGTCAGACGAAGACCAACCTTTAGATATTCCATCCCTCAATAATGCTTCAGGAGTGGTAAAGGCTCTCAAAAAGCAATTGCAAGATGTTGGAGTAGATGCTGACATATCGTTTTGAAGGTTTTTGAAACTGCGAAATCAAAAATTGCACAAAATAATTCACCGGAGGATATAATCGTCGACCCAGATACCTTAGGCATCCCTGGAGGATTAGGGGACCTAAGCGTTGGAGTGTATAATCTCAATGGAGAGGGTATTCTAGAGAAAGAAACTTCAGAAGCGGATGGCTTAAGCACAATTGAACCCGAGCCTGTACCAACAAATACCCCGCAACAAGAAAATTCGCGTAAAACCCCTGAAATTTTGTCCGGAACACATCTTATGGAAATTGATAATTTGATGGAATCCACGGTTACACCGAGCACTTCAGTAATTGTATCTCCAAGACCATCTGGTAGCGAAAATACGCCAACTTCAAGACCTTCCATATCTGCCTATACGTTTTATCCGAAGTTAACTTTTTTCAATAAAAAAAGCAAATTAAGACAAGGCGTAAAAGCACCTTTTGCAATTCCATCTAATGAATGGCGAGAAATTGAAGCGAAAAAAGCAAAGGAAAAGAAAGACAAAATTGAAGCAATAGCAAAACGGAAGCAAGAAAGACTCATTAAAAAACAGACAAAACAATCTGCTCCGAAACAAAAAAAAGTACAAAAAAAAAGGAAAAATGCCAAGAATGTTTGGATGAGCTTGAAAGTGACATTGAAGATGACAACGTGAAAAATATTGGGTGCGACATTTGCCCTAGATGGTTTCATCTAAGTTGCACTGCAATGGCTAATCTGGACTACGAGGTTGCATCTAGAAATGATTTTACTTGCAACTATTGCTGTGATAGTATAAACGACAACGCTGAGCGTAATACTGCAACTTAAGACTAAACTGTGAACTGAATGAAGACTTATTATTATAATTTTTTTTTTTTTTTACTAAATATGTTTCTAATTAAGTTTTTTTAACTTTAAAACTTTGTGTTCTTATTAAATTTGAATTTTTAGAAATTAAGTAATGTATAAATGTTTGACTTTTCCTAAATATAATTTAATTTATTTTAATAATTCGTCGTTAAATATTAAATAAGTGAATTACTGTGTTTTGTTCCTTTTGTGTTAATTTTTGAAGTTTTTTAATAAAACTTATTAAATTCCATATGCCTTTATAGTTTTAATAAATATTTATTTTATAGTTACTTAAGTAAAAACTGAATAAATTATAAACGACAACGCTGAGCGTAATATTGCAACTTAAGACTAAAAAACTGTGAACTGAATGAAGACTTATTATTATTAATTTTTTTTTGTTTTACGAAATATATTTCTAATTAAGTTTTTTTAACTTTAAAACTTTGTGTTTCTATTCAATTTGAATTCTTAGAATTTAACTAATGTAAAAATGTATGACTTTTCCTAAATATAATTTAATTTATTTAAATAATTCATCGTTAAATATTAAATAAGTGAATTAATGTGTTTTGTTCCTTTTGTGTTAATTTTTTAAGTTTTTTATAAACCTTATTAAATATCATATGCCTTTATATTTTTAATAAATATTAATTTTACAGTTACTTAAGTAAAAACTAAATAGAATTTCCTACTTTTTACCAAAAAATTGTGATATTTCATTTGCTCATAACTCCAATAAACTTCTAAACTCCATACAAAAATTCTTTGTCCGGACACTAAAATTCATTCGTCCGGAAACTGAATTTTACCGTCCGGATACTAAGTCAAATCGACTTTTTTTTAATTTTATTTTTTCTAATTATTGCAGTAAATTATGAACAAATAACAAAAATCGAAAATTATCGGAGAATATCCAATATTTTTGAACAAATCAAAGTACTCCGAATCAAAGTTAAAAAATACGTTAAGTGTCCGGATACTAGTGCCTTTACCACATGTTTTCAAAAATTGGTTGTCAGATACTGAACAGAAAAAAATAATTTTTAGAGACCTTGTCAAATTGACAATGGGTACATTCAATGCCTCAATTTCACTACTGAATCTTCAGATTTCTTAATTTTGGCCAATCAGAGGCTTGGAAAATTGAGAAAACTGAAAATCTAAATGTAAAATTTGGAAAGTGTTGAACATGTCATAGTACACACCCAATGAACTGACAGGGGTCTCTGAGATTTTGACACATGTGCGAACTTGAACGAAAATGAAAACTCGGAAGATATTACCTTTAATATGTGTACTGTGAGTAAAACTAATGTCTTCTTCTTCTTTCTGAGTGTGTTTCTTTATTCATTCTGAACCTTCAGAATATTTGGAATGAGCATTTTGCGTTTCTTTATTCAATGGAATCTTCCGGATAAACCATTTTGTTGTTTCTTTATTCATTCCGGAACATTTGGATTCTTTTTATTCCATTTGAAAGATGGAATAAAAGGAATACGGTGCGTTCATTGCAATTGTTCTCC
The DNA here is from genome assembly GCA_963921185.1 of Dasysyrphus tricinctus. Lineage (NCBI taxonomy): Eukaryota > Metazoa > Arthropoda > Insecta > Diptera > Syrphidae > Dasysyrphus > Dasysyrphus tricinctus. The sequence goes on from OY992531.1 coordinate 88,434,785, forward strand.
TTTGAATTCTCATTTATGGAAGATGCGCAGGGGCGTTATTCACTTTAAAATAACAAAAACACGTCTCGCATCAATTTGCTATATATTTAATGTTATTTTGTACTCATTTTACATTTCAGTATTAATAATTACGTAAAACAAAAATATATTTGTGCTAAATTATTTTGACATATCAACGAACAACTGGTTGCTATTCCTTTTGCTTCCCAGTTTTGTTTCTTTATTCATTCCATTCTGGATATTCTGGATAAATATTTCATCTATTCTATCTTTTCTATTCCTATTCCGGAATGAATAAAGAAACACACTCTCTATTTTTACTGGATGTCAATGCATCAGTAATTTTTTTTCGTATGTACTGAAACAGTAAAAAATTGGAACAAAAACAGGCGGAACGAATTGTTTCATTTTGATTGACATGACAATCAGCTGATAGGTAAAATGAGTTTTCGTCAGTAAAATCAAATAAATGGTTTTTCTCAAAAAATACAATTCCGAATCAAGTTTTTCTTAAAAAAAAAATATTTTACTACATTCGTCATCGATTTGCATATAGTTTTTGCTTCAAAAAGCATTTAAACATATTAAATATTGCAAAAGAAAATTTTTACTGATGCATTTTACTGATCGCTATAACTGGCCCCTTACAGAGGAAATATTTGCAAGTTTCGCTAACTGCAATGTTGTTAGCGTTATTGATATGTCAGGTGCATACAACCAGTTGTCAATACGCACATAGGTCTCTTGCAATACACAGTGTTGCCTTTCGGTGTTTCCATGGCGCCATCTGCGTTTCAAAGTAAAATTGATGAGATTCGCAAAAATTTAAAAAGCACACGCTGCTTTGTCGATGATATTGTTGTCGGGGGTAAGGACGAGATTGAATGCAAACAAAACTGCATTGAAGTTCTTAAAAGACTCAACGAGTACAATGTAAAAACTAATTTAAATAATAGTGTCGATTTCTTGAGAAAAGTGTACCATATTTAGGACACATATTGTCAAATGGATAGGTAATTCAAAACCCCGAAAAAGTTCGAGCAATTGTTGATGCTCCAGCACCAACCCAACTTGCAACAACTTCAATCCTATTTAGGATTATTAAATTATTATGGTAGGTTCTTACCAAACCTGTCATCGTACTTAAAGGATTTTTATTGTCTTTTAAGGAAAAATACAGATTTTGTATGGTCCAGAAAGTGTCAATCTGCTTTTGAAATCAGTAAAACTCTCATAACAGAGAACAATGTTTTAGAGTTGTCTGACCCAAATAGTTGCGACGCACAGTGCGTCGACTTGTGGACAAAAATAAAAAAAAATAAAAATGCAATTTCTTTGTTTTAAGCTCTAAACCTGTTCTGGAATATCTTGGAGTACTTAAATTTGTTTTTGTTTTGTTTTTTGTTTTTCTCTTCTTAGGGGATTAGCAGGACTTTCGTTAGAAATTGAAGTAATTTAAGCTGCAGTGTAATTAAAGGTTGAAATTTTGTGCGAACAAGTTAAGCTCGTGTGAGAAAAATATTTTGCTTTTATAATTTCTCTTATTTAAATATTGAAAATGGATACATTGAGTACTTGTATGAGTTGTTGTTTTATTTTTTTCTTGTTTATGTGAATTTTGGTGATTTTTTGAAAAAATGCTCTTTTTTAAGGCTAATAAATTGTAGAAACTTAAGCTTTAAAAAAAATGTTAGCAAATGGCAGCAAAATCTTTTATGCCTTTATGTTCTGTTGCTATTGTGCTATAAGAAAATGTTAACTTTTATTGCTACTTCTTGCTAACCTTCAAAATATTTGACTTTTTGTAGGACAAGGTCAAACCATTAAAAATGAAACAAATTTCGAAAAATGGATTTCTTTCTATAAAAACTCTAAAATAGAAGGTGTAATTCAAATCGCATTAAATGAATTGAAAATAAAAAATTGTCCTGGTACAACTAAGAGTGATTTGGCGGAAAAAATGAGACTTTTTGACAATTTGGAACGTAGGTGGAAAACGTGTACACGAAACCACGCTCTTTTTGCGAGATTGTTAACTATATAATAAAAGAATCTGTTTTAAGCTTTCAAAAAAGATATAGCACAATATTGTAAGTATTTCCGTTGTTTTGAAATAGCTGTTTTTCTTTTTTCAGTCAATGTTTAGGGAATTTGTCCCCCCTTATAGAAAGGAAGGGGAAATACACCTCCCCTTCTAAAGAATTTATTTCTTAGGATATGTCCAAAAATGCTTTTATAAAGTATTGGCCTCTAACTTGGAAATATTCTATGTACTTCTTACCTTTGAAGAAACAGTCTTTCTCATATAAAAATAAACACTGAATCAAAAAAAATAAATAAGGACATTTTAACACAACCAGCTTCTGTACACTACAACTTGCTCTCATGACGTCACTGAAATGACCATAAATCAATATATACGTACTTTTCCGGTTATTTCTGGTTTAATTGATCAAAAACCATAGATGTTGTAAGACGATAACATTGTTTTTCAATTTCTTGAATTTTTTTACTCCCCGTATCTTTCTTAACCTGGCTCCTACCGAAAATATGAAGAAGATCTTTTTGTAGGAAATTTATTATTCTTTCATTTTGTAATGTACACTTTTCCACTCAAACGCTTAGTTTTCAAAATATTCCCGAAAAATTACAAAAGGGGACTTTTAAGCCCCCCTCCTGGCTATAGCTCGCGGCCCTGGGCTGGGGACTTTTAGTATGTTATACCCGGGGGTCACCCCTACCACATTTAATAATAGCCCGGAGAGCATGATTTATTGCATTTATTTTTCCTTCGTTGACTGGACTATTATTAAAAGTAAACAATTTAAAAAAGTGGGCGTGGCAGTGTGCGGATAGGGTCCACACTATTTTGTTTGTTTTTGAACTCACCTAGAAAGTCAAATTCTCTTAATTTTATTCAAATCGTGCTAACCATTCTTAAGATATAAACCATATTCAAAAGTGGGCGTGGCAGGGGGCGTGAAAATTTCATTAGATTTTAGAAAATTTCTTTTTTATTACATTTACAACAAATTTTTTTTGCAAAGTCAACTTAGTTTTGGAAAATTGATTTTTGTCCACCATCTCCATACAATCGACGCACTGTGCGACGGATGCTTACCCATATGGCGTGGGTGCAGTGCTTTCGCAGTTAGTTGACGGTGTCGAAAAACCGGTTTTGTTTGCGTCGAGCTCTCTCTCGGCAGCGGAGAAGAATTATTCACAGCTTCATCGTGAAGCTCTAGCAATTATTTTTGCAGTCAGAAAATTTTACAAGTACATTTTTGGTAAAACCTTTAAAATTTGCACTGACCATCAAGCACTAAAGGAAATTTTTAGTCCACGTAAGGGAACAGCGGGTGTTGTAGCAGCACCTTTGGAAAGGTGGGCTATAATTTTGTCATGACTACACCATTGAGTATCGTAAAAGCTCACAAATGCAACACGCTGATGCTCTATCTCTCTTACTTCTTACTGATTACACACAGGTGGACTCGGTTGGCTTGATTAATTCAGTTAACCTTGAGTCTCCCAATTATTTAATTATTGACACAGAGCTTGTGCAGAGAGAAACTGCTCGAGACGCAGTTTTGTCTTTGGTTTATGATTATGTCAAAAGAAACAAATGGCCTAATGAAAAGTCTAGTCAACTAAAAAATTATTTTAGAGTCAGAAATAGTCTTGCCTCAGAAGATAATAAGTTGTTTTACGGAGACAGGCTAATCATTCCTATAAAGTTAAGGGAGGATGTCTTGAAATTACTTCACAGTATAAGCCATGTAGGAATAGTCAATGAAATCTTTAGCAAGGTCTTATGTCTGGTGGCCTTGCATTGAAAAAAACATTGAAATTATCATAAAACAGTGTCACATTTGCCAATCAACAATGAATGTTCCAAGGGAAAAAGTCAATTCAAAGTGGTTCCCATGTGAATATCCATTTTAACGTATCCATCTGGATTTTTTCCATTTTGCTAAATTTCAATTTTTGATACTCGTTGATGCATATAGCAAATATACAGATGTGGTACCTATTCGCAGCAATACTGCGGAAAATGTGATAAAAATAATGGAAAATTTTTTTGCGACATTTGGTCTTCCGGGTGAAATTGTCACAGATAATGGTCCACCTTTTGAGTCATTTAAATTTATTAGTTATTGTAAAAAATACGGTATTAAAGTTAGTAAGTCTCCACCGTATCATCCACAAAGAAATGGTTTGGCTGAGCGTAATGTACAAACGGTGAAGAATGTTTTAAAGAAATATTTTTTGCAAAATAAAAAACATGGACATTCAAAAAGTAGTCTCCGAATTTTTTTTCAACCAACGTAATACTCCGATAAATAAAAGTCTACAAATTCCATCGGAACTGATTTTCGCCTTCAAACCTAAAATTATATTAGATAACTTAAATAGTAAAATACAAAACATTAAAAAATAACACAAAAACTATACGAAAAGAAGAAACTAAAAAGTCAATTGAACCCGAAAATGCTTTAAATGCAATTAATTCATTTAAAAATACTAAGTTCCTGAAGGGAGATAAGATCTTTTTTTGATCTGATTATAAAAATGATTACGTAAATTGGATTCCAGGCATATATTTAAAAGAACTTGTTTAATAAAATAACAAGGTAATGTCCGTTTTCTGTTCATTTTAAACAATTAAAAAAATGTATTGATAATCAGAATGAATCATATTATTTTAATCCATACCAGACCTTAAATATTAAGTTAAGAATACAATTCTTTTAATTTGTTTAGATTTTACTTACATTTTAATATTTTATTTGTATTTTCCACAAAATACCGAACCGAAACAACCAACAGCAACATGAACAATCACAAGACAATTTTTCGCAAAGATAATCAATAAAAAGATGAGAAACCTCGGTTGTTATAACGGTTTACATACAAGCTGAATTGTACAACACACACATATACACTTTCTATGATTTTCCCGCCTCTACGCACTCGTTTTGTTTGTCATTCTGTTTCGCATGATCATTCATAGACATGAAATGTAATTACAAATGCAAATCAAAACAAACGGGCATTGGAAAGTGAAACGCAAGAAGGTTCGCAATGACAGCAATTGTGTCATATTTGACAGATCAGATATGTTGTGTTCAGTTGCTCTCAAACTTAAGACAACGAACGATAGACGACACGAGAGTAGTAGTGATACGTGAATCAAACTATTGATGAAATTGTTCACAGCCATATCGTGTAGACGATAGTCGTCAGCAAAGCTACGTGATGAGGGCCCAGGTAATTTCAATGCAATTGTTTTGATTTTTCGATCAATTTAAGATCAAGATTGTGTCGCTTATATACCACGTAGGATAATAAATGAGGTAGCAAAATAATCATAATTCTATTTGTATGTGATATTTAAAAACAACAAGGAAATTAATGCACTAAAGAGATATGAGTTCATATTTGAAAGCGCTAAAATATTGCCGTTATTTCCATCCAACGGTATTCTAGGAGAGGACTCTTTTATTTTTAATTCATATTTAAATCAATAATTTCTATCATCCGTCCAAATTTCAGCTTTCTAGCCCTTACCCTTAAAAAGATAAAAATAAAAAAATCTTCACAAATTCAAACTTTTCCATTAATTTTCATTATACCGCAGCTATTCGATTTTTAAACGAATAACATGCGAACACCCGATATTTGTTTGGTAAAAACCAAATGCGATAAAAAAAAAAAATGTGTGAGTACCGGGACTCGTGTGCAAGATGTGTAAACATTCGTTTTCACCTGAAGGTAAGGGATCGGGTCATTACCACGTATGGCAAAAAATAGGAATCTGTAATACAAGCGCTAAGGCTATGTCCTAATTGGACAAAGATCGCGCACCCCAGCGATAAGCTTCAGTCGGTCGCATCGCTTGTTGATAGCGCTACCAAAATGTGTGTCCGATCGCTCCTAAGTAATATCGTGCACTGTAAGTGGATGTTAACACACTATCGGGCGACCACAAAAAAGAATTTTGTATAAAAATGGTTTTCTATTCTTTCAAGTTTGCACCAAACCTCAATGTTGTTAAGAGTAAATAAAATGTTTACAGCTAATCTTGAATGTACAAGAGAGATTTTTAAAATGCGCCAATTGCGAAATATGATGATTGCGATGTTCATGTTCAAATTTACAACTATAAATTTAAAAAAAATACAATTCTAAAACCCCACCTAAATTGCATTGAATCTACTTTTGAAGCAATCCCAACATTTATCCCATAAAATTAGGATTAAATAAGCTTCATTTATCATATTTTCCTTCAAATCCGTTGCATTTTAGTGCGATCAAAAACAAACTCGTTTAATTTTAAGCGATGAAACAATTTCTTGTAGCGTCGGTCGCACAAATTCAGTTCCTGATTAGGACATTTCCCTTTAGGTATTGAGTTTGTTTTTGAAAGCTTGTGTACGTAAGGCTATGTCCTAATTGGCACCCATCGCACGACTGAACAACAAGCGATGATCGCTGTATCGGACAACCAAAACATCAAACTTCAATAAATCAATCAATGTGTCCTTATTAGAATATAAACGCGGTAGCGCGATGACGTATAACAGTCGCACATGTTTGTTTTGAGATCGCTCAAGCTATTTCACACAAGCTTTCAAAAACAAACTCAATACCTAAAGGCAAATGTCCTAATCAGGTACTGAATTTGCGCGACCGACGCTACAAGAAGTTGTTTAATTGCTTAAAATCAAGCGAGTTTGTTTTTGATCGCACTACAATACAACGGATTTCAAGGAAAATATGATAAATTAATCTTAATTAATCTTAATTTTATGGGATAAATGTTGGGATTGTTTCAAAAATAGATTCAATGCAATCAAGGTGGGGTCTTAGAATTGTTATTGCTTTAGATTTATAGTTATATATTTATTGAACCTCGCAATCATCATATTTTGCGATTGGCGCATTTGAAAAGTCTCTCTTGTACATTCAATACTAGCTTTGTTTACTCTGATCAACATTGAGGTATGGTGCAAACTCCAAATAGGAAACCACATACAAAATTCACCTTCGTGGTCGCCCGATAGTGTGTTTACATCCACTTACCACGCGCGGTTTTAAGAAGCGATCGGTAATAGGACACACATTTTGGTAGCACTATCAACAAGCGATGCGACCGACCGAAGCTCATCGCTGGGTTGCGCGGTCTTTGTCCAATTAGGACATAGCCTAAAACAAAATGGTTGCACGACACAAATTATAATGAATTTACCCATTAAAAAACTCCTTACGAGAAAACTCCTCCGCAAATAAACCATCACAAATTAAGCTACTTCAATTAACTTTATGACGTCACAAAGTTGTTCCTGGATTCAAAGTTAAAGTGTCAAAAAGTAACTTTGAGTACATTTTTCCAACTCATCTATTTGATACTGAGTTGAAATGGTTAATCCGTCAAAAGCAGCTGAAATCACGATGTTTTCATTTTGAGTTATCTTTTGTTTGCTTCTAGATCGTTCGGTTTGTAATTGATCTCATTTTTGTAATATGTAATAGTTTCATTTTATTATCCCCCAGATCTGATCCGGATTAGATTATCATAATAAAACAAAACAGGATCCCAGTGCGACAAGAGTGTTATATACCTATCCGATCCCCGTTTATCCTTTTGTTTCTGTATTTTCTCTCTACTCTATTCTCTATTTTCTCCCTATCTTCAACACAAAAAGCCATCTACCTGTGAGAGAAAAAACTCATTTTTGCAAAAAAGTACAAAGGGTGTATGGTCAGAATAAATTTGCAAATCGAAATCCAAAAGCAAGGTCGAATTTTGTGTTGTTTTTGTAATACATGTATGCATATACAATCCAGATCAGATCTGGGGGAAAATATAAAGCTAATATATTTTTATTTTTATTGATTTTATTTTTTTTATTGATAGTGAGTTTGGAAATTTTTCCCAGGTTTTGCAACCTTTTTAATCTGATTTGATCGATTTGTAGTAATGAAATTTGTGCAAGTAATGAATGATAAAAAAAATTGGAAATATTTTTGCTTAAATATTCAATTTTGTGCTAGAATGAAGTTAAATAAAATTTAATTTGAAAAATGTATGCATTTTCGAAGTGCTGATAAAAGTTCTTTTTAATAATGAAATCACAATTTCTTCTAAATTTTTAATTCCAAATCTATTTCGACTTTTTCACCCAATTTGTTTGACTGATCAGCCATATTTTTAGCTTTTGTCGTTCCTAAATGAAAAGTAAGTCAAAGTAACTTTTTTAAATATGACATTACAACACTTCTTTTTGACACATTAACCACAGCCAATACTAGAGAAACATAAAAGAATGCGCCACTTGGCAAATCATGTTATGACATTTCAAATCAAGAAATTGCAAATAACACTTAATATCACAAACCAAAATTGTCACTCGCCATTACAGAGATTAACATCAAAAGCAGCATATGGATACAAAATAATGAAATAAAAAATTAAATTTCTAGAAAAAAAAGCAACAAAATCTTCACCTGGCAAAATGTATGTCAAATATCTCTGTCAAGATATGATTACATCTTGTCATCCAATCAAGATATGAAACGGAGTGACTCCATTCGATATTTAATGTCAAGACGAACATTCTGAGAGAAATTATCTACTGTGGAGTCGGGGTGTAAGGAATTCCCTCCACTTAGCAAATACCAAAACCTACCTTATGGTTTTGGTATTTGCTATTTGAAAACTACCTTACCTATTCGAGTTTACAGAGTTCTACTTACCTACAACAAACAAAATGGTTCCAAACGGAACCGTGAGCCCATATCCGTTATATCCGATTTTCAATTTTACCCATACCGAGCGCTAAGATGTTTACACATCAAAAAACATGCGGTGCATTAGCATGTGAACCAGGCCTAAATGTCACAATAAACGACAAATGGTTTGTTAACAAAAGTAATACAGATTTTCCTCTTGAAATTAAGTGGCTCCTCTCCCTTGGCAAAAAATTCTCGTTGTCTTTTGACAAGAATACAGCATTTCCTCTTTTTCAATTAATTGCGGATGGAGAAGAAGTGATAAGATTATGTGAAAGATGAGATTGAGCAAGAGTTCACAAGAGCGAAATACAGCAACATGCTTCACTCTTTTCAACGTCATCAAATCAACGATAGATTTGCCAAATACATTCTCAAAGTTCACAAAGACACTAATGATTTTCTTAGAAAACAAACAAATATTATTATTGTGTCGGCGGATAAAGGTCACACAACAGTAGCAATGAATCGCGACGATTACGATACAAAAATGAAAGAACTACTGTCTGATCGCTGTGTTTATCGCCTTACACGGGGAAGCCCCCTTTCTTCGCTACAAAGCAAAAATAAATGAACTTCTGAAATGGCTAAACACAAGCAAGTATTTGACGATAGACAAAAGACAGTGATGATGACAAATACCTTCGATATGTGGAAAAGTCCAAAAATCTGGTTCTTGAACCAAATGACGTTTTACATTCATACGATGTTGTATTGTTGCTTACTAACACCGAGGCCACACGGGCAAGTACTGGTAAGCAAGTTGCATAACATACACATTTGTTCACCAACACATACAAACCCAAGCAACTTGCTCATCAACTGGCATGGAGTTTTTGAAGCAAATAGTGAAACAAGTTGAGAAGCAAGTTGGGAGACAAGCAGACAAAAAAGTGGAATGCAAATTACGGATTTGATTGACAAGCAGTGTATATATGAAACTTGCTTGCCAGTACTTGCCCGTGTGGCCTCCGGGTAATACCCCAGTTCAACTAGCAACAGGTATCTATTGGCGTTTTTCTTTTTTAACTCAGAGCAGATCAGATCAGATTCAGAAATTGAAAATTTTATTATCTGAGTCCTCTGATTCAATTATTTTTGTGTTTTGAATCTGATCTGATCTGCTCTGAGCTAAAATAGAAAAACGTCATATAATGAAAGAATGGGATGTTATAAGTGAAAATACCCAGTTGAGCCAAACCAAATTCTTGGAGTTATTGGATTTTTGTCTTACAGAAAATAACTTCCTTCAATAGGACAAAAGGACAATCTATACAAACAAATTCATGAGATGCCATAGTCGATCCACAATCCGCTTTATCCCACCATTGGTGTTGGACAACCTCTTGGAAGAAAAATTTGATGAACATAATAGACCGAAGCTTATTGTCAGGTATGTGGACGATTTTTTAAACCTGTGATAATGGGGAAGTTGACAATGTTTTAAGATGCTTTAATGCTCATCATGAAAAAATTAAGTTCACCGTTGAAAGAGAGCAAAATAGAGCGATTTCGTTTTTAGATTGTAAGATTCATCGTATTAAAGACCGATTCTCATTCGACTGCTATCAAAAACACACTGCGTCGGGTAGACTTGTCAACTTTAGATCTAACCAGGCAAAATATATTCTTATAAATACAGCCTCTAGTCTTGTGAATAAAGTCTTTGCGTTGAGTGACTGGGAATTCCACTCCTAGACAATGGTTATCCAATCGGCATCATACGGAGCTTAATAGAAGGCCAAAACTACAAATCTCCTGTTGATAAACCACTTCAAGAAGAGAGAGGTATTTATAAGAGTATAGTTTATGTACCCAAACTATCGGAAAATTTCAAGGAGACGATAGAAAACAAAAACAGCGTTCAAGTCAAGCAAGACATTAGCACTTTTCTTCACCAACATGAAACCTAAAATGGGGAAAGATAAGCGCACTGACGACGTCTCGCGTCGCCTATAAAATAAACTGTCTTGGAAACACAGAAGAAGAGTGCAACCTTTAAAATTTAACAAATATTCTTTTTGTAAATTTTAAAGTAATTTTAATTGTTTTTAGAAAAAACTCGTTCAGAATTTTCATTTAAAAATATTATTAGTTACAGTGGAACAACAATTACATTCTCATGTATTTATTTTCACCTCAATTTATATTACAAAAAAAACTCCCACTGATTGTGAGTTTGTTGTCATCATGTTCCGCCTCAAATGTTCTATTTATTTTTTGTAAATAAAATATCCCCTGAAGAAGATAGCAACCACCGCACAGTTGTTCAAGATGTATGGCAGAGGCGGTCTTACATCTTAAAAATCTGAAGCAGCAAACCGAATAAGATGAACTTTTCAGTAATGATAAAGAATATCACAAGACATCATCAGAGAAAATGTCCACCCACTGACACGCCCACTTTTTAAAAAGGGTCATCTAACCGTCAAAAGTTGATTTAAATGAGGGGGATGTGTTCTTAAGGAAAGTTTTAGATAATGTAATTTATAAAGCCTTTTTCCACGCCCACTTTTGGGGGTATTTTTTGAAAAAAAAAATATTTTTTTACAAATCTCATTTTGTATGACCCATTAAAACCTTTCATAAGAAGGTGGATTAAAAATGATTTTTAGATTTAGATTTAGCTCCACAAATAACATACATATAAGTTTTTCCATAGTTTAGGGCACGGATTTGAAACCTCATAAGAATAAGAGGAATACAGTGTTTTATTTCGGGTTACAATTTTGCGGTTTGCGCAAGTAAAAAAGTTTGCGCAAAAAAAATCATATATATTCTTTGAGAGGAAGATAATTCTAAATTATTCTATATAAATTATCGTGGGATTTCATGGGAACTTGATGTTTCGGCTCTTAAGAAAAACATGAAATATGAGAAAACACAAATTATGCACCATTTTCAATAGAGGTCAAAATAAAAAATATATTTTTTTCTTTAAGAAAATTATTTAAAAGCTATCGTTATACATACATTTATTAATCACATCACTTTTTTTCAAAATTAACTTTAAACAAAAGACCGAAAATGGTTAAACTGCAGTGTCGTATTTTCAGATTAACGTTTTTTATAAAACTGCGAAAACCCCTCAACTTCGTGACACGACATACTGCCAACAACGAGTTTAGAGGAGAAACCTTTGCATACAAGAAAATTAGTTTGTTCAACCTTGAAATTTTGACTTTTCGCCTATGGGAGAAACGTCGGGAAATAAAATGGAATTTTTGTTTAATTAATTAATTATTACGACCAAACAGCTGAAGGAGAAAATAAAAATTTCTCACATACCTACAACATATTATTATCAAATTGGTCATATGTATAATTTTTCAATCAACATTATACAGTTTATATTAATTATTGCTAAACCTATAAACTGATCCAAAATTCTAAAAACTAGTATTTTATTATGACGATTAGCAATAATAACAACAATATGTTCAGGTTCAGAATAAATTTTGTTTTTGTTAATTTTAAAAAGAAAGAAATTCACTCATAAATGTATGTATGTGTGAGCTGAGGAGATACCAACTAATAATTTGATCTAAAATGTGTAGGTTTGAGATCTGAGAAAAAGAAACCTAAAGTTATTTCCTCTTTAACAATATTTTCTTGATGCAGATGTTGAAGACACTTTAAACGTGATGGTTCATAGTATTTATTTCCAAATTATTGGTTTACTGTTCCTCAGAATTGTAGAAGGACAAACACCAGCCAGTTGCAAAATTGGACAAGCCGAGGAAGGATGTAGCTGCCCAGCCGGTGAGATGATGGCAACTCTTCCCCACAAGGGGTTGAGTGAGTTTTAGTAAGCAAGCGCAGACGTTCTAACCTTATGTTTTGTTTAATAAATGTTTGTAATTTTTAGTTGCTTTGAACAGGATGACAGATGCCCAAATGGATTTTTTGATAATTCCATGCAGAAATGTTATTGTTTGCGAGAGGAAGACAAAGACAAAAGTGGTAGATGTACAAAGTTGTGTGATGGCTGCGATAACGGTTGGTGCGCTTCACGACACAAATGTGTTTGTAACTCGGGATTTGAAATGTCACAACAAAATAAATGTGAACCAATCTGTGAAGGAGGATGTGAAAAACGAATTTGCAAAGCACCTGGAAAATGTTTATGCCTTCAAGGTTACTTTATGTCTGTAGAAAATAAATGTGAGCCAGTCTGCATGGAAGGCTGCCCAAATGGCTTTTGTAAGGCCCCTGAACTCTGTTCCTGCAATGAAGGCTATTCCTTGTCTTCAGAAAATAAATGTGAACCAATCTGCGAAGATGGATGTCAAAACGGATATTGCAAAAAGCCTGGGATGTGTTCATGCAATCGGGGATATTATTTATCTAAAAAACACAAATGTGAGCCAGTCTGTAAGAAGGGATGCCCAAATGGTCATTGCGTAGCTCCCGAGCAGTGTTCCTCGAATAACTTCAAGTATATATTAAATAAGTGCTTAATAGGATGTGTAAATGGAACTTGCGATCTCAATGGAGAATGTTCATGCAATCCGGGCTACTTTAGATTGCGTAAAGCAAATAAATGTGAGCCAATGTGCAACAAGAAGGGATGCCAAAATGGCTTTTGTGTAGCCCCTGAAGAGTGTTCATGCAACATCGGTTACAAACTGTCTGATAATCTGACATGTGAACCAGTCTGTGAAGATGGATGTGCAAATGGTTATTGCGATACGCCTGGAGAATGTGCATGCAATGAAGGTTTCTTTTTATCTGAAATGAGTATATGTGAACCAGTGTGCGAAAAGTATTGCGAAAACGGCTTTTGTGTAGCTCCTGATGAGTGTGATTGCAATCCCGGTTACCACAAGTCTAAAATGAATGTGTGTGTAGCAAACTGGGTTGGAGAATGTGAAAATGGAGTTTACGATGCATCTGGAGAGTGTTTGTGCAATCCAGGTTACTCGATGTCTCAGAATAAATGTGAGCTTAATTCAAAAGATTCCTGTCCAGCTAATGCCGAAAGATCTGAAGTTAATTTCAAAACTTGCAAGTGTCTCAAAGGTTACCAGTTAGAAAAGAATCAATGCAACCCAATCTGTGAAGGCGGATGTGAAAATGGATATTGCGAAGCACCTGATAAATGCTCCTGCGATTATGGTTACAACATGACGGCAGCAAACAAATGTGAACCAATTTGCGAGGGGGGTTGCCCAAATGGCTATTGCTCTTATCATAATGTTTGCTCTTGCAATGAGGGATACTACATCATGTCTGAAGATACATTTGAATGTGTACCATTCTGTAAAGGTGGATGTGCAAATGGACGCTGTGCAGAGCCTGGGAAATGTTCATACAATAAAGGTTACAAGTTGTCCAGTCACGTAGATAGATTGGTGAGGGCCCTGGGGCAGAAAATTAAACTGGCCCCTTTACAGAAATTGGTTTTGTTTTTTACTAACAACAACAAAAAATGAGAAAGTTTAGATGATAGGTACGTAATGTAATAGGAATGTTTTTACAAAAACTGTCAGCATAATATGTCCGTAAGGCATATAATTTTCAAAGCTTAGCATGCTATTATAAAAATAATTAAATTCACACAAAAATACTACACACGGTACTGGAAATACGTGTTATACTGATTTTTTGTGACCTAAAACTGACTCCAGTGTCTCGACTGTTGATATTTCTCAGATATTATAGTGCATATATTATAGAAGAAATAATATTTAAAAGGGTCAGTTCAGCACAGTCTTTACACAAAGACACAAAGATTTTTTGAGAAATTGCACTTTTTAGGCCACAATATTTGTTTGACTGAAGATAAGAAGGTGAAGCTTTCAGGATATAGTACTAACCTTGAACTTCAAATCCTGGAAATTTGGTTTTGTAATTTTTATTTATTGTGCGTGCATAGTTAGCTTAAGGGAGCAAAAATATAGGTCAATTCCAGTTTTAAACCGTTATTTTTTATGAAAAATTACTGGATTTTGTTGTTCCTAAAAGTCTGAAAGATACAAACAAAACAGGTAGGGTATCCCCTCTCCTATAACTTTTCCCATTTTTTTCCCTCTTTTTACAAAACATCGATTTTTGTATTACTTTTGATTGTAGTGACAAATACACACAGTTTTGCTCTTTATCAATTGGAATCGAATAAAATCGACGTTTGGTTTGGCAGTGTTTGTGTGAATCAAAATCAAAAAAGGCATTGTTCGTTTATGATCCCATGTGTAAGTTTGTATGGATTTTTTTTGTTTTGCATCGATCACGTTAAAAGATCTGCAAAAACGGCCGTTTTCGAAAACGTCAAATCAAGTCGATTTGATCGTCAAATGATCGTCATTTTTTGACGCATGATTGCAATCGTTATATGCAATCGTCCTGTCTTGCACAAAATCGATTTTATGAACGTTATTTAATTTACACGCAATCCCATTTTATATTTACGAACACGCTCTCTGGTTTCTCATTTTTTTATCGTCAACTCGACTTGCTGCGCAGCTGCACCGCAGATGATGTTTTCGAACATGTGACTAGCAGTTTGCGTTAAAGAACATTCTGCAAATGCATTTTTGACGCAGATGATGTTTTCGAAAACGGCCAACGGTAGAATCGTGATAATTTCAATTTTTTCTAGTTGAACTTCTCACCAAAAAGCAACATACTTCTGAAGTTTATTTACAGAGGCTGACATTTGAGAACAATATAAAAATCAAAAACATATTGAAAATTAAATTTTTGTTGTAAAAACTGAAAATCCTTGTCGTTTTAATTTGCCCCTAGGTAGCTACGCCACTGAAGTTGTCCGAAGCGAATACATGTGAACCGATCTGCAAGGATGGAAGTCCAAATGGCTCTTGCGAAGCCCCTGAAAAGTGTTCCTGCAATGATGGTTTCTACATGTCTGAAGGGAATAAATGTGAACCATTTTATGGTGGGAGATGTACAAATGGAATCTGCGATCCGCATGTAAAATTTTTCTGCGACTCTGGTTACAAGTTATCCAGAGAAAATAAATGTGAACCAGTTTGCAAGGATGGGTGTCCAAATGGCTATTGTTCAGCCCCTGAACAGTGTTCCTGTAATTCCGGTTACTGCATGTCTAGTACAAATAAATGTAAACCAATCTGTGAAGGGGGATGCAAAAATGGATTCTGCTATGCACCTGGACATTGCGCGTGCAATTATGATTACTTTTGAACGCAGAAAACAAATGCAAGTCGAGATGTCCAGACGGTAACCAGCACGGTTGCCGTTTTGGTAGCATCCTACCAAACTTGGTAGGACTAGGTTTTTTGAGCTTTGGAGGTTGGTAGGCTGAAATCCGATTTGGTAGGTTTTTTCATACAACTCTTGAGCATAATATGAAACATTGTACAAACATACAAATTGAGATCATTTCCGATCAACTCAAAAAATGTCAAATAAACTCAAGTTAACAGAATCAATTGACTATGATCTGCCTATTTTTTTAAGAACAAATATGAGCTAATTTCGTTGAAAAATCATAATTTAATTTCTAAATGATATAATTTTTTAAATTCATTTTTCAAAATGAAATGATTTTCACCAAATTCATACAAAATTATGTTGAAAATTATATTAGCCGCATTTTATTATCCACATGATCTGATCCGGATCAATTTCTAACACGCAATTACAAAAACAACATGGGATCCTGCTTTTTATCTGGATCTATTTCAATAATCCAAAAATGACTATTGTGAATGTGTCTCAATAGTGCCAAGAAAAGAGGCAACAAATGCATAACAAATAAAAAAACATAAAGCAAAAAGAGACGGGTATATAACTAAGATCCTGTCTGTTTTATTTATCATGATCTGATCCGGATCAGATCATGAGTATAATAAAATGCGGCTATTATGTCACACCTCAAGTGAAAACATTTGGATATTATGTCAACATTTTATGCATAGAAAATTCCAAGGAAGGAGAGATCATTAAATGTTACCATGAAACTACCTAAATAAATAATTCGGAAATATAACTAACATCTATGCGCCCAAGTGAACCTGCTTAACAAAAACCCGGATTCACTTTAAATTTACTGCATATCTTTGGGGTAGGGTGGAACTCGAATTTTTGTTTTAGCTCATCATACAACGGCTTTGGTTTTTTTTTCAAATTTTCTGGAAAATGGATTTCACGATTGTGAATAAACCTCGTACCTCTAATGTAATTGAGGTTTCTACCAAAGAAAATTTGCAGAACGGAATTAGAGTTTTTTTTTATTTGGTAGGTTTTTATTCGTGTTGGTAGGTTTTTTTGGGAAACTTGGTAGCAATTATTGTTTGCAAGTGGCAACCGTGGTTACCAGTTGGAGAACAATAGATGTAAGCCAATCTGTGAATCGTGTACTGAAGTTTGTCACGCTCCTGGAGATTGTGTGTAAATAAATAAATAAATTGGGTGACGCAACAGCTCATGGAGAACTAGGGCCTAGTGACTTACAACTCACAACCATTCCTGTGTGCGTGTTTGTTGGCAGGAATGGAGGGGACCTACAGTTTTTTGCCGAGTCCGAACGGCTAAATGAGAAGCACTTTTTCATGACAAGTATACTCCTGGAGGATTTGTCAGTTCCTCGCAAGAGGCAGTACCTCGAATAAAACATTTCTGTTTTTAGGTGGCACGGTTGGGAATCGAACCCATACCTTCGGCATGACAGTCCCACGCACTAACCATCAAGTCACGAGGTACTAAGATTGTGTGTGCTCATATTGTAAAATTGTTCATTAATCGTCAGCCAATACGTAATTCCCGAGTATTATGAACTCGAATTTTCACTTCAATTAACGCCGATTTTGAATGTAGGTTTATTTTTTTTTATGATATCTAATTATTTGTATATGCAAAGAGGGCAGTTAAGCTTTAATCGTAATGTAATAAATAATAATAATAAATATTATGTACAAGAAAGTCTATGTTTGATTTGCGTTAAGAGGCCTCCGGACAAAAGTTCGAACTCAGTTTCGAAGATTTCTATCTTCGAATAAAAAAAACGAAAAAAAACCCACCCCTAAGAACATGTTTGATCTTCAAACAAATATCGTTCGAGTGGTACGCATGCGACTCATAAAGAAACAGAAAAAAGGTATTCGCGCACAGCGCACACAGCCAGCTTTTTTTGTTTTTGTTCCCTTGCACTACTTACTCTTTGTCTATTAAACAAGAAAAAAACAGTGCACAAACCAAACTTACGATTTTTATTTTGTTCATTATTTCAGTTTGGGTATAAAGATAGGGAGTAAAGTGTTTGTAAATGTATTCGTTTGTTGGAAAGGGATATTACCTATTTGTGATTTTTTGCTTTGGTGTGGTGGTGCACGAAAAGCGCTATTTGTTAAGTTTTGTCTTTCTTATTTTTTTCTCGTTTGGAAATAAAGTTATGATAAATGTAGATAGTTTTGTATATTGTATCTTCATTTCTTTCGTAGTTTTTGTTTTCTTATGACGGTAGATAGATACAAACATTTCAAAGTATTTGTAGGTCATGCACTTATTGGAATGGGGGTAGTTTTTTCAAATTGATCTTGAACTTGAATGATTTTAGATTTTAGGATATTGTTATGGTAGGTAAAGGATCAAGCAGGAAGACCGGAAGGAATTGATTATTTTAATTAATGGGTGTTTTTGTTTTGTGTGTGGTTTCAAGATTTTTTCTTCTAGATATTGGAAGGTAAATAACAAAAGCGATTAATTTAACAAAATAATTAGCAATTTGTGATTTTATTTATAATGAAAATGTAGGTAGGTACTATTTGTTAAAAATTCCCGAATTATGAATTATAAATACCTATACTGCCCTTAAACCCAAAATATGTCTTTTCTTCAGGAAATGAATAACTATACAATAAATAGTAATGTTCCTAGTTAGAAAGGTACCTAGGTATGTATTTAAAATAAAATGCACAACTGGGTCGCACGTACTTGCTCTTATGTTCAAGGCACTGCGGGTTTAAGAAAATTGTATACCTATAAAAACATGGAAATTATAAGAGAAAAATGTATAGAAGCATGAAATACGACATTTGAATTGGCTAAAACAATTCTTTTGACAGTTTGAGGAAGAATGCCATTTTAATTCTTGATTGAATGTAATTGTATGGGAAAAAAAATTAAAAACGTTGGAGCGGTTTTTTAAAAAAATAATTTTTTATAAGTATATAAAATTCTAAAAACATTTTTTAGAACAAATTTTGGTATGCTACAAATTTGTACCAAAGTTTTTTTTCTAAGACTAATAAAATTTAAGTTACCATGGAAAACTCTTTAGAACTCGTTTTTCAATATGGTGGCCAAATGGTGGGGCTTTCAACACCTAAAATCGAGTTTTATACTTGCACTGAACCCCCTTACACAACAAAACAGAAAATCTTTGTCCAACCTTAATTTGGAGGTTATTGTCACATTTTGATAGACATTTTGCGAAAATGTTAAAAGCTGTTTTATTAGATGATTGAAAAATTTTCTTGGTTATTTCGTTAATACACAAGCATGTGTTATACCATTTTGGAAAGTGCATTAAATAGACTTTTTTAAGCAATTGGCCATTCATGTTCTCATGCAATTTTAATTTATTAGAGGTAATCAAACTTTTGTTAAAATAAATTTTTGTACTGAAAAAAATATTTTAAAAAATTATAATAAAAAAAATGCAATAACTACTACTAAATTTTACCACCCATCTATTACAACAGTTATTCTAGAATATTACAAAAATAGAAAAATAGTAAAAATTGTTCATCCATGGTCGTAGCGTTCACGTATTTGAGGAAAGAAGTACTTCTTAACAACTTTTGGAAAAAACATCATAACATAGTAACCACTGGGAAAATATTTGTTTTTATATTTTTTTCTGGGAAGGCCATAAGGCTTGCTACAACCAGTTACAAGGTTATCCATTATTTACAGGACACCCTGTATAAATCCTCCTACCTGTGAATTATGTAGTTCATATCTGTTGACCACACCCACCAAATGATTTTATTTTTACAAAATTCTATTTTGCAAAACCAAACTTAAATTTGAGTGTACATATATGAGAATGTTTATGTGCATTGCTCACAAGCTCCCAAATAAATCTCAATTTTTAATCAATTACAAGCAAAATGGCATTTTGATAATTTTCAAGACTTAGCAAAAAAAAATCAAAAAAATGTCGATCCAGCTGTATTTATTTGGATATAAGTCGAGAAAAACTGCTTCGATTTTCCTTTTTCAGAAATAATGTAGATATCTGAAGAAATTTGAAAAAATGTTAAATTTTCAAAGCGTGCTAAAATTATATTTGGTTTTGAAAGGTTTAAAAGCACGCTTTGCAATAATCTTTTCATTTAAAAAATACGATTTAAAAAATTTGAATTTTGTAATAATTTTGATTAACAACAGGTTATTTTGGTGTATCAGACTTATTGCTAGGTTAACCACAGGATTTTATATCGATTTTTAAACAACTCTACCCAAAATTTTGCAAACTAGGTACAAACACAGGATTTGGAATATCACGAATAAGCTCTCCGCAAATGGTTTATAACTTCAGTAATTTTTTTTTTTGAGGTATGAAATGAATGATAATATAACAAGGATTATAATTTTAGAAAATTGTAATGATTCAAGTGAAAATGATAAATTACTAAATATAAGAGGTGCAAATTCGTTAAGAGTGAAAATATCGCTATTTTCGGGCACAGAAATAATGAATCCTTAGTTATGCTTTAAATATGCAAAAAATAGCATTTTAACTTTACAATAAGTTTACTCGATTTAAAGGAATGTTATGTACATTATTTTGGAACAAACTCCTCGATTCGATAAGTTTATTTTTGCAATTAAACAAATTAGGTATGTTATTTATCTGTATTTCTTAACATATTTTTTATTACGGTACTGAATAAATAAATACATTAAATAAACAAAATATTCCTTCATACCACCTACATATTATTTGTATGCTGTATAGAAATTCTCGAAACCACCAAAAACCGAAATTCTTATGTCATTACTAGAAGATCGAGATTATATTTATGAAATGGATGTATATCCAAGAGAGCAAGCGCACAAAAAGGATAAATGAGAGCAAAAAATGGCAAACAAAAACAACCGCCACAAAGTCTACCATTGCTTCAGAACATTCATTGTTCTCCACATCCACCTCCAAACGTGAAAACAGAGAAATCCTCCAAAGAACAAATTTTTCCTTCAAACCTACATACCTTCACATATATTTTGTGGTACAAAAATTAAAAACGAAAATTCTTGCCAAGATCGACAAGAATGAAATAAATATATCTGAAGTGTACACATACACAAGCAAAATTTAAGTTAGAGCTAACTATGAAGACAAAAAAACTACCACCACTGCTTTACAACCTTCATTAATTGAAAAAAAAAAAAACAGATGAAATACCCAAAAAACCAACAACAACAACAGGTATACTTGCGATAGTGGTATAATGTTGCATCTGGTTCGTGTTTGATTCAAATCCAACATGATGTTCATTTTCGAAGAAAAGCCATCATGTGGCAAATAGATGTACTAAAAATTCGAAATATTTGAAAATAACGACTTTTTGTTGGAAAAGAGACCTGTGTAAAAAAGGTAGTTTCTAATAAAATTTAAGTTTTTGCGCTAGTTTATTTTAGTGATTTAGTTTATTAGAACTCTTACATCACTATGAGAAAGTTTCAATATATTTGGTTAATTTCTTATTACTTAAAAACGCAATTGAAAAGTAGAAAATTTGTCCATTTCCAAAAGCAAATATTTCAAAAAATAAGGATGAAACTCAAAAATCCTTTCCACCCATATTGAAGCCCTATTCATTAACGTTACAATGATATACTTATTATATAGGTACACCTCTCGTATTTCAAAATCCTTAGGAATCCATTTGGCAGTTTTACGTGATTTTTACAAAACCTCTCCCTGGATTTTTGAAATAAAACAAAATCAAAATCCAAAATCAAAAATTTAAGTCCACCCATTTTGAACCCAAAATATTATTCTTTCATATGCAATTTAAATTTTGGCAATACATGGTTCCGTGGCTGAGATCCTTTGGAATCCATTAGGCCAATTTTCCATATTTCTCAAAAATTCGTCCGGAGGCCTCTTAACGATGATTGTTCTCGGATCTGTTACGAATGTTCATAGTTCCTTTCTGTTTTAGCTCCGTATTTTATACTAGTTCCATATCCATACCCTAGTTTTCTCCGTTCATAGTTCCATTCAAACAAACAGAAATGTATTTGGCTGCGAAATATGTATATATAGGTAAATATAAATCTATTTTATTTACTTGCGATATATGTATGTAGGTAGGTACTATAAGGCATATAAGGCAAGTTTTGGATTCGTGTAGAAAAAAGTTTGAGATAACAATCAAACATGATGTTAAGATGATAGAGAACACCAAAAAAGTGGGTGGCACACTTCTGTCTGGCTGTCTGTCTGTTCGCCTTCAGCCTAAATGGCTCGATCGATGTTCTTCAAACTTGGTACATAGTGGTTTTTGGTGATTATGTCCTCACGTTTTTTTCATTTTTTTCTTAAAACTAAAAATAACGGTACCTGCCATACAATTGTTTTAAGCAATTTTACATAATCGTATTTTTCTTAAGAAATTCAATACATTTATTTCAGTAAAGGCTGCTTTTGGGTGGGAAACCAAAGAAACAAAGAACCTTTTTTTTAATTTTTGATTTTCTTCAAAACGGTACTACCGATTTCCATTATTTTTTTTATACAGAAGCTTCCAAAAAATATAGATAGTTTTGTGTACCAAAATTTTTGAAAAACAATTTTTTGGATTTTTAAAAAATTGTCAAACTTTTTTTGGAAAAACAAATATTTCGAAAACGAAATGATCGATTTTTTTGAAACTCGATACTTAAGAGTTGTTTTGTAGGTACTCTCTAAAATATTTTTAGAAAAAATTTTACATTTACGAAAAAATAACGGTACCTACCTTCAATACAAAAGTTAAAAAACAGCAAAGGAAAATATTTGTTTGCTTAAAAACGACTCCTACGCTTTCGATAAAACTTTTTTCATAAGCTAAAATTAGTATGATCTACTATCAAAAGTTATAAAATTTTACTCTTGGCAACTATTAATAGTACCTACCTGTCAAAGTATTATTTTATTTTGAATTATCTCGTTATCGGCTTAACGGATTTAGATGATTTTTATATACAAATTTCAAGTAAAATTAAATTATATTGCATATCAAAATTTTTAAAAAAAAAGTTTTTGAATCTTTAAAAAAAGTTTCAAATTTTTTTTTTGAAAATTCGATATCTCAAAAACGGGTGGACAATTTTTTTCAAATTTTGTTCTTATATACACGTAAATATATGCTTTAGGTTTACCAAAATTTGTTCTTAAAAATATTGTAAGAATTTTATATATAAAAATTATTTTTTTAAAAAAACCGCTCCAACGATTTTAAAATTTTGTTCCCATACAATCATATTCAATCAAGAATTAAGATGGCATTCTTTTTTCACCCTAAACTGTCATCAAAGGAGTTGTTTTAGCTAATATAAAAATCGTATTTCATGCTTCTCTACATTTTTGTTCATTATTTCCATGTTTTTATATCGAATTTTCTTAGACCCGCAGTGTGTGGAACATAAGAGCAAGTACGTGCGACCCAGTCGTGCATTTTATTTTCTTCTGCTGAGTCTTGTGTTGACTCATTAACGGATGTTTGATAATTTTGGTTTTATTTGCTTTCGGCTTAAGAAATAATTTTTGCAATTGAAGCATGATGATATGATGTATTAAGAATCCTCTAAGAAATCTGAAATTTTCAGTTTTTTACTGCCCCGGAAAAAGTTTATTTTTTGTTTAATTGGCTGACATTTGGATCAAAATAAACTTTTTCCGTCGAAATATAGTTTGTCCCCCAATGCACGAAAAGTATTCAATTATTTGGATTGAAGCTAAATTTAGTTCCAATCACGAATCATGAATAGGGCAATTCCATGGTAACTCACGTTACATTTGGGAGAGTTTCACGTTCTCTTTCATTAAAATTTCCATACTTATATAAATATAAATAAAACAAAATATAAACTCCATACATGGTAATGATTTCGACTTCTAGGAAAAAATAAAATTTTTGGGAAAAATAAATTCTTTCTTAGTAAAAAATACTAAAACATGTTGGTAACTCACGTTACCATATTTGGACATGGGTTTTGTAGCAGTACTATGCATATTTTCTAAAAATTAAACAAACCAATAGTTCCGCGGAACTAGTTCCAGGAACTAGTTCCGATGGAAAAAAGAATCGTTCCATGTCCGTTCCGCTGTTGGAACTGTTTTGCGCAACTCTATTTTGCATGACTTTCAATGAATGAAATCAATGCAGAACTTCTCCTCAATGAATGTGACAGATGATTTCGACGAGGAATTCACCTTTATTTTTCATTGAGGAGAAAATTTCCTGCTGGGTAGCACCTTTCTTCACCAACATGAAAACTAAAATGGTGAAAGACAGGCGCAATGACGTCGGTCGTCTATAAAATAAACTGTCTTGGAAACATAAAAGAAGAGTGCAACCTTTAAAATTAAACAAATATTCTTTTTGTAAATTTTAAAGTAATTTTAATTGTTTTTTTAAAAAACTTGTTCAGAATTTTAATTCAAAAATATTATAAGTTACTGTGGAACAATAAGATCAGGGCGAGCTTAAGGTGGACACCTTCCAACTACGGCCTAATTCCACCCCGGGCTACCCCGGAACGCGCTAAGTTCAGTGTCAACAAGCTCCGCCAACTAGAATCTCTCCCTTTTGAAAATGTTTTTATTTGTTATAGGGTTCCTCAATGCCAGACTAGTCTGTGAACCCTTATAACACCGTGCACCATCAGTTTGACTAGACTGTTGTCTGCTTCCAATTGGCTTTACTCTGCAGTGTAAAATCACTTTGGTAAAGTTTTTTTCTATCTAATCAAAACAATGTCTTTTTACCTTAACTGATCACGAATTTGATCATAACCATCAGCCCCTGCGACACCCCGAAGGTGCCATCCCATACCACAAGTATGGCCTGGAATTAGCGAGGACATCTTGTGTTCCCGCAGTACCTTTAAATATAGTTATAAACTTTTTAAAGGAAGACGTTATTACTTAGAATTATGAATATAAAATATATCCAATAACTCAACATGCGCAATCATTACAAGTAACGAATGCAGTTTAGTAATTTTTTCTTTGCTTTTGTACCTTAGTGCCTGCAAAAAAAGCAGGGACGATAACCCTTGGCTCGTGTGTATAAAGAAAAACCAAGGGATGGGGACTTAACTAGATATTCAGAGCCTACTGTCCTGCTGTGATTTGCCGCACCTTTTTCGTAAGGAGAGGTCGTAAGTTAGTTGTTCCGGTTAGATAGTCGATTTCACTTACTCGAAAGTTCGTAATGTTCTGGGTATTACTTCACTAATAAACCAATCTACATTAAAAAAAAAAAAAATCCCACTGATTGTGAGTTTGTTGTCATCATGTTCCGCCTCTAATGTTCTATCTTGTTAAAATGTTCAATTTATTTTTTGTAAATAAAATATCCCCTGAAGAAGATGGCAACCACCGCACAGTGGTTCAAGATGTATGGAAGAGGCGGTCTCAAATATATAAAGTCTGAAGCAGCAAACCGAATAAGATGAAATTTTTATTAGTGATAAAGAATATCATAAGACATCATCACGGAACATTTCCACCCACTGACACACCCACTTTTTAAAAAATGTCATCTAACCGCCAAAAGTGAATGTAAATGACGGGTATATGTTCTTAAGGAAAGTTGTAGATAATGTTATTTATAAAAGCCTTTTTCCACGCCCACTTTTGGTTTTTTTTTTTGAAAAAAAAATATTTTTTGACAAATCTCATTTTGTATGACCCATTAAAAATTTTCATAAGAAGGTGGATTAAAAATTATTTTTAGATTTAGATTTAGCTCCACAAATAACATACATATAGGTTTTTCCATAATTTAGGACACGGATTTGAAACCTCATAAAAAAAGTGGAATACAGTGTTTTATTTCGGGTTAAAATTTTACGGTTTGCGCAAGTTTGAAAAGACCAAAAATGGTTGAACTGCAATATCGTATTTTCAGATTAAAGTTTTTTATAAAACTGCGAAAAACATTCAACTTCGTGGCACGACATATTGCCAACAACGAGTTTAAGAGGAGAAACCTTTGCATACAAGAAAATTAGTTTGTTTAACCTTGAAATTTTGACTTTTCGCCTATGGGAGAAACGTCGGGAAATAAAATGGAATTTTTGTTTAAAGGGCCCTGGAGACGCTCGAACATGGTGCGAGTGATCATAGTTCGACTAAACTCCGCAGACACTAAAACCAAGTAGAAACCAAACTACTCGAACTTCATTATTCTTACGACTTATATGTCATTCACAATATTCACTGTCACATTTATTTAATTTTCTTTCAGGTTGTTTGGCATTTTTATTTTTTTTTTTTAATATTGAAATTCAAAATTATACCCAAATGTTCGAGTAAACCTATAAAACCGGTCCGCAAATAGTCGAATCTGGTACGACAAACGAATAGCCCCGCCCTCGAACATCTATAAATATCAAACTCCTTTTGATTTTGGTGAGACCAAATTTTTGTTTAGTGACACCAAATAATTGGTACTCAAACCAGCCCGCAGACAAGTAAAATCAGCTCGAACATAGTACTCGAACCATGTTCACTCGCACCATGTTCGAGCGTCTCCAGGGCCCTTAATTAATTAATTATTATTACCAACCAAACAGCCGAAGGAGAAAATAAAAATTTCTCACATACCTACAACATATTATTATTAAATTGGTCATATGTATAATTTTTCAAACAACATTATACAGTTTATATTAATTATTGCTAAACCTATAAACTGATCCAAAATTCTAAGAACTAGTGTTTTACTTATAACCATTAGCAATAACCACAACAATATATTCAGGTACACAATAAATTTTGTTTTCGTTAATTTTAAAAAGAAATAAATTCACTCATAAATGTATATGTATGTGTGAGCTGAAGAGATACCAGATCTGAGACAAAGAAACTTAAAGTTGTTCACTTTTTCCCAATACATTATTGATGCAGTTGCAGATGTTGAATAGACTTTAAACGTGATGGTTCATAGCATTTATTTCCAAATCAGTGGTTTACTGTTCCTCGGAATTGTAGAAGGACAAACACCAGCCAGTTGCAAAATTGGACAAACCGAGGAAGGATGTAGCTGTCCAGCCGGAGAGATGATGGCAACTCTTCCCCACAAGGGGTTGAATGAGTTTTAGTAAGCAAGCGCAGACGTTCTAACCTTATGTTTTGTTTAATAAATTTTTGCAATTTTTAGTTGCTTTGAACAGGATGACAGATGCCCAAATGGATTTTTTGATAATTCCATGCAGAAATGTTATTGTTTGCGGGAGGAAGACAAAGACAAAAGTGGTAGATGTCCAAAGTTGTGTGATGGCTGCGATAACGGTTGGTGCGCTTCACGACACAAATGTGTTTGTAACTCGGGATTTGAAATGTCACAACAAAATAAATGTGAACCAATCTGTGAAGGAGGATGTGAAAACGGAATTTGCAAAGCACCTGGAAAATGTTCATGCCTTCAAGGTTACTTTATGTCTGTAGAAAATAAATGTGAGCCAGTCTGCATGGAAGGCTGCCCAAATGGCTTTTGTAAGGCCCCTGCGCTCTGTTCATGTAATGAAGGTTATTCCATGTCTAAAGAAAATAAATGTGAACCGATTTGTGAAGTGGGATGTCAAGACGGAACTTGTAAGAGACCTGGGAGATGCTCATGCAATCGAGGTTACTATTTGTCCAGAGGAAACAAATGTAAGCCCGTCTGCAGGAAGGGTTGTCCAAATGGCATTTGTATAGGCCCTGACCAGTGTAGCTTGAATATGTCCACTCTTCGTCAAATTAAACACACCTGTGAAGGGGGATGTGAAAATGGAATCTGCAAAGCACCTGGGAAATGTTCATGCCTTCGAGGTTACTATATGTTCGAAGAGAATAAATGTGAGCCAGTGTGCAAGGACGGATGCCCAAATGGCTTTTGTAAAGCCCCTGAACTCTGTTCATGTAATGAAGGTTATTCCATGTCTAAAGAAAATAAATGTGAACCAATCTGCGAAGATGGATGTCAAAATGGATATTGCAAGAAGCCTGAGATGTGTTCATGCAATCGGGGATATTATTTATCTAAAAAACACAAATGTGAGCCAGTCTGTAAGAAGGGATGCCCAAATGGTCATTGCGTAGCTCCCGGGCAGTGCTCCTCAAATAACTTCAAGTCTATATCAATTATGTGCTTAGGAGGATTTTTTGTTTTATTTTTTGTTCTATTGAACATTTCTATTTACAATTGGCTTGAAAGATAATTTATAACTATAAGATACATTGACAAATAATAAGATTTTGCTGGCACATAAGGGGCCTAACGCTATACATTGATTCAATATAAAATACGAATTTGATTTATAATACATGTAAAAACTTAACATAAAAGTCGGCTTGACTTTGTCGTCCTCGGGTTGTTCAATCCCGGTTGTCCAGTGGCGGTATATTTATTTAGGGTGGGGGTAGAGTTGGTGTTTAGCCACGATAATGTGCTGACCCTGGGTCGGAGTAGAAGGGTACTGCTTCATCGTTGGTTGTTGGAGCTATATCCAGGATTTCCATAGCGCTTATGTACCTTGGTGCTGGATGTCGTTGTTGGTTTTTCATCCTTCTCATCAGTTGATTAGGGTGGTTGGCGGTGTTTCTAACCAGCTTGTCCGCAGATAGCAATAAATACTTGTCCAGGGGGACTACCTTAGCCTCATAGTAGAGTTGCTCGTTCTTGAAATGCTTACGCCGTTGACGATCGAAGTACAGCCCAGTGCGGATCCTCAAGATTTTCCTCTCGAATATTTGTAGTTCCTTCATAGCCATTTTGGAAATGGTGAACCAAACTGGGAAGCTATAACTGATGACTGGTCTCAGGAGTTGCTTATAGATTAAAACTTTTGTCTGTTGGCATAGCCCAGTTTTCTTTTTCATCAGCGGGTAGAGGCGGTGGAAAGCAAAATTGGCTTTTTTGAGGACAGTCCGTGAAAGTGGGTTGAATCTCAGCAGCTCGTTGAAGTTGATGCCTAGGTATTTGGCGCTACGTTTGGCTGCTAATCTTGTTCCGTCTGGGAGTGCTAGGGTGATGTGTCTACAGCTTCCAGCTGAGCGACCACGTCTACCCCCTGGTTTTCTGAAGCAGACAAGCTCCGATTTGGATGAGTTGATCCGGATACCCCATATGTGGTGTAAATTTGGAAAAGTTTGCGAATATGTGCCTCGACTTCTCTGACAGCTATCAATGGAGAAAATGATGAGCAATATGTAAGTGAGTCATCAGCAAGGAGAAGGTTCTCGCATTCACTTGAAATTGGTTGGTCAGAGGTCATGATAATATAAAGAAGT
The DNA here is from genome assembly GCA_963921185.1 of Dasysyrphus tricinctus. Taxonomy (NCBI): domain Eukaryota; kingdom Metazoa; phylum Arthropoda; class Insecta; order Diptera; family Syrphidae; genus Dasysyrphus; species Dasysyrphus tricinctus. The sequence goes on from OY992531.1 coordinate 88,464,063, forward strand.
GGTCCAAGTTTCGACACTTGGGCAACTCCAGGCCTGATGCTCTTCACTGTCGATTTGCAGGTTTCCAGTTGCACGAAAAAGTTCCTGGAAGAAAGAAAAGAAAATATAATTTGGAAAGCCTAGTATGTGGAGTTTATGGATAAGAGCTTCAATCCATACACTGTCGAATGCTTTCTCGACATCCAGGAAGCATCCGACAGTAACTTGATTGCTGTTTTAGGCTGTGGTGATGTCGTGACGAAACTTCAGGAGTGGATGCGGGGTGGAATGTTTTTCCCGGAAACCGAACTGCATGTCTGGGACTATGTTGTTTTCACTGCAGAACTTCTTCAGCTTCCTGAGTATTAGCTCTTCCAAGAGCTTACTTAGATTGCTGAGGAGGGATATCGGCCTGTAGTTGGTGATCATGTTCCTTTCACCTTTCTTGGGAATAGCCACGATTTTAGCAGTTTTCCACTTCTGGGGAAAGTAACTGTTGTTGATGCAGTTGTTGAATATGATGGCTAACAACACCATCACCGTTTGTCGAAGCGTTTTTACAACAAAGCTGGATACCCCATCCGGTCCAGCTGACTTCTTTGGTTTGGAATTGTGAATTATCTCAGCTATCTCCTCTGGGGTGCTCAAGTTTGGGCTGGCGACTGGATGACTTGCAGGATTGGTATCGCTAAACATTGCTCTGTCCAAGGTGGGCACAATTGTCTGCTGGATGGATGCCTCAATTTCGCCAAGGAAGACTGGATCATCTGATGGACTTGGCATGAAGCTTCCTTCGAAGTGGGAAGCGAAGGCTTCAACTTTTTCCTGTATCGTTGTTGCTTCTCCATTGTTGGTGATGATCGTCCCAGGCATTGGTGATTTTTGGCCGATTAGTCTGTTGATATTCTTGAAGGCGTCAGGTCTAGGTTTGCTTGACTGCAGTCTCTTCTGGAACTGGTTGTTGTTGTGGTATTGAATGGAATTCCGGAACATAATGTTGACACACTGCAGTTCACTCCACACTGTCTGGTAGTTGCTGTTAGTTGTGTTAAGTTCTCGCTGGTGGATCCTTTGAATACGTTTCCTAAGTCGTTGCCTGTGGGCATACAGGTTTTGGATATATTGGGGAAGGTGCTGATATCTGCCCTTTGACTTCTTTGGCTGCTTTTGGTTATCCAATGCGTTTGCAACAGCCAGTTCTAGACAGTCAATGGCTATGTCAATTTAAATATTGTCCAGATTCCTGGAGTTTGATGCTTAGTTGGACAGCTTTATGGTCCGAGTCACTGGGTACTATTGTGCAGGTAAAGTTGCTGATTTCTGGAAGAATATGAACAAAATTAGATGAAGGAATGAAGAAATCTAATATTGATGGTGTTCTAGGGAAAGTTGGTTTGGGTTGTGAAATAACAACCAATGAGTGCTGATTGCTGTTGGTATCCAGCCAGTCAGCAATAGCCTTTCCTTCGTTAGTGACAGCAGTATCCAGCCAAAGGTGATGCCTTGCGTTGAAATCACCACCGATGAGCCCATAAGTGCTTCGTCCAAGGATGCTGTTGAGAATGTGAAGATCGCTGTGAATGTTTCTCATGCTGGATTTGCATTTGAAGTACACGCTGATGATAGTAAGAGTCTCTGTTCCTAGTTGTATGGTGATTGCGGTGGCTTTGCTAGTAGTACGGGAGGCAGCGTTAATTTTTAGTAGTCATTTTACTCCGACTGGTTCCTACTGTATGTGAAAGATTACAATCGAGCAATCAAAAAAATGCAAGTCAGTCGCCGCGCCCGCGGTGGGTCTAGAAGTGATGGGGTCTTGAAGTTGTAAAAAAAATTTTGTTTTCAAGTCATTTTATACCGCTTCAAAATTTGTGGGATAGTTGTTCAGATAATACTGAATCAAAAAATAATCGTCAGCTGCATGGGATGCGGGGGATTATACGTCAGTCGGGGGCATGAACTGGTAATTTTTTTCAAAAAATAAAATCATTTTATACCTTATGAAATTTACGGAGCTGAATATTGATGTTTTATAAACCGTCAGCTGTTTGGCTAACGGGGGAAAGACCGTCAGTCGGCGTCTTAAACATTCTTCGGCTATAGCAGTTCTGTGCATTTCACAATCACTGTGAAATATAAAGTAACGACCTTTACCTCCACAAACATTCAACTGATACCAGTTTTTATAAAAAGTTCGTTCCGGAAACCGAAACCATTGATGGATACAGGGGTTCATAGAAATCATAACCCTCCCTTCCTGGGACTTTACCGAAATATAAACGCATTTAAAATATGTATATAAAATCAATTATTTTGATTTCACCACAACAAAATTAGGTACATTTTTATTTCGGTTGTCAATAAACCATTATTTTTATATATTTTAAGAGATAAAACCCGAACGTTTGAACGAAAAAAAAAACGCATAGTCTACTAGTTAACGAAAAAAAAGTCGTACCTAATTGTTTTCCTCCAGAGAAATACGAAAAATTTTCCTTTGTGGATAAAGTTGCAAACAAAATTGCGGTTTTTGTTCAGTTTATTTTACTTTACAATAAATTTTTAGTTTGTTTTAAGAAATATCGTCCAGTCAACGAAGGAAAAATAAATCATGCTCTCTCGGTTATTATTTTATGTCATAGGAGTGACCCCCAGGTATAACACACTAAAAGTCCCCTTCTCAGGGCCGCGAGCTTAAGGTAGGAATTGAGTTGGGGTTAAAAGTAGTTTTTCGTGAATATTTTTAAAACTTAGTGTATTAGCGTAAAGTTTACACTACGAAATGAAAGACAATTAAATTTCCTAAAAAATAAGAAAAGAAAGCTTAAGAAAATTGTATAAAAAAACATGGAAATTATGAGAGAAAATTGTAGAGGAGCATGAAATACGACATTTAAATTGGATAAAACAACTCTGTTGAGAATGACGGCAACACCGGTGCTATTGATAAATAGATGGCGTATATATAACATAACTTAACTTGAATTATTTAACTATTGTGAACTTTTCCTTTTTATGAATTCAAAGTACAGTAAAAAAAATTCTTTTTCTATCGAAGCCACTAAAGCGCATGGATCTAATCCATTTTTATATAACCTATTTTGTTAAATACGAAGTCCCAATACTAAACGTAAGAATTAGAAATTTTCATAAATTATCATAATTATATTTTTTATAAACTATCATGAATTAAAAATATTGTACTTATTTAGGAAATTTTAGCACTAAATTAAATTGCTTAAAATTCGGAAACTGGACTTCTTTATTTGGATTCAGCAATCTAAAATTTCGTTTATCGAACTATCATCAATCAAGTTCAGCTTGAAGATCATCAAGATTAAGCGTTCGAAACGCCATAGAGTTGTGAAGAAACTCAAATTCAATCTTTAAAGAAGCACGTGTATAACCTGTACCTACTCAATCGTTTAACCAGGTGAGTACCTTTGATTTTTTCTTTCCCTGTGCCTTCATAAAACCAGTAAATGCACCGCACCCCGCCACAATCACGTTGTGCTGACGATTTAGCCGTCAGTGGCGGTCGAACCCTACCTCCGATTCCACCGCCAATTCCACCAGCAAATGCACCACCAAGTGTACCACCAATTGCACCACCGATTGCACCACCAATTGCACCACCAATTGTACCACCATTACCGCCAATTGTACCACCAATTGCACCACCGATCGCACCACCACCGGGTCAGTCAGGTGTGCTATCACAGGTCCCCATTTCAGAACAATCTGGGAATTTGCCAGGTAATTCTCCATCGAATGCTAATCCTAGCCAACCTTTGGCCCACCAATCTAGAATGAATCAGAGTCAGAGATGTCAAAAGGCGATGTCAATAGCATCAAAAGATTCTTCACGCAGAAGAGCCTCCCTCCAACTGAAACGTGCCGAAGAAGAACGACTGCTGCAAGAAAAGTATATTTCGAAAAAATATCAAATTCTTGAGGACAATATTTCCGAAGACGATGATGATGCTGACGATGACTTCAACGGTAACGTAGATGAGCTGCCCACAACCTCGAAAAACCACGTGGAGGACTGGTTAAAAATGTAAAACAAACAAAAGAATGCAACATTCATTCCAGATTTGCCTAACAACAGCACACTTAATAATAACTGGCTAGGCCTTAATGTTAAACAACATCCTGACAACACTTTATTGCACACAAGTAATGATAAAAGGCAATTCATTCCACATTCGAACAATAATAATCCAATCCAACAAGAAGCTTTAAATGATTCTCAAGATGCTCCCACGTTGACACGGCGGCAATTGGCTGCGAGACAATCAACACCGAAAGATCTCCCACGGTTTAATGGCGATCCCGAGGACTGGGCTTTATTCATCAGCTGCTTTGAGAGCAGCACCAGGATTTGTGGGTTTTCAGCAGAAGAAAATCTTGGACGCCTTCGATCGAGCTTGAGAGGGAAAGCCCTTGATGCAGTTCGCAGTCGGCTGTCACAACCCGGTAAAGTGGATAGAATAATAAGTACATTACAGATGATGTTCGGGCGCCCTGAAATAATAATAAACACGTTGCTAAGTAAACTTAAAAACGAACCGCATCCTAAAGCAGACAAACTAGAATCAATTCTTAAATACTCACTTGAAGTTGAAAACATTTGTGCCACAATGGAAGTGTCTGGTTGTTCATCGCATTTAAATAACCCTATATTGCTGCAGGAGTTAGTGGAGAGACTACCTCCCACCCTTCGTCTAAACTGGTCTATATATAAACAAACACTCCCCGTAATTAACATTTCTCAATTTAGCACCTGGTTGTTCGAAGTTGGCCGAGCCGCAAATGATGTTACGTTTTCTAGTCATTCCTGGCAAGAACAGAAACCACGCCAAGAGCGATCGCATCTAAATATCCACAACGAAGTCACATCGAAAAAATGTAAAGTATGCGATAAAAATTGTACTTCAGTGGCTAAATGTCAGACACGCCCGTAGCCAGGATCAAACGTATGGGTGAGCTGAGGGTCGTTTTGGGTGAGCTCACATTTTTTTAAGGAAAATCATAATGATGTAGAAATTTGCATTTAGTCATTACCTGGTGCTGGTACTGAAAAGAGCTTTAGGCTTCCCAAAACCAACGTGAAATCGTAGCGAATCATTCGCAACGACACAAAATATAACAGGTACACAATGCCATACAACAACAAAAAAACTGTCTTTGTGAATGATTTGCTATAGTTTCGCGTTGGTTTGGGAGAGCCTTCACAATGACAGTTCTTGCCCTGAAAAGTAGAAAAAATGATTTTGGATCTGATTTCAGAATCGAAAATAAAATTGTACACGTATCAAATCGGTCTTCCTGATTGCCATTCAAAAAGGTCTTCAGATAAGAAACCAACTTTTGTTTTTGCTTTGCAGCTCTATACATATATGACAGTTGTTATTACAAAACTTTAACAGATTCTTAAAGTCTTTTTTAGTTTAAAGGCTTAAAGGTTAAAAAGGCTATATTGAATTTATATGTGTTTTGTGTATTCCATAATGTTCGATAATCGCAGCACACTTTTGACTGAAAAATAACAAATCAAGTGACTGACAACATGAGCATACCAGAACAGAAATAGAGCAATGAACCGGGGAGTCCTCGGTTTACTGAAGAAGAAATCAAAGTGTGCGGTATAATGTATAAAACGGGAAGGTTGGTATTATACATACATTTTAAATTTTATTTCAAAGGAAACTAATATTTTGGCTCAAAATGAAAACTTGGAAAATCTTAAAATATCTCTGAATTTTTTTGGGTGAGCTTAAATTATTTTTGGGTGAGCTGAGCTCACCCTAGCGTAGACCTGGCTACGGCCGTGATGTCAGATGTTCCTCGACTACACAGTACAGCAACGATGGATTGTTGTAAAAGAAAAACATCTTTGCCGAACATGTCTTCGTCGCCATAACAACAAATGCCAATCGAGTCAGCTGTGTGGAGAAAATAACTGTCCCTATCGTCATCATAAGCTTCTTCACAACTTTTCATATACCCTTGCGAATACGAATGCACAAGAAAACAATGTTGATAACTCACACACATCACAGATGACCAATCCCAGTAGGAAATTTGCAAAAATTCACTACTAAAGAAGTAGGTTTTTCCTCACGGAAAAGGAGCTGTACCCATGAATTTCCTAGGGAATCCTATCATGAATTTAACGTTGGCTTGTCATTGGAAGGAAGTACCTACACACTCTCTCCATGAATATTTTGTAATGAAATCACTATGCTCATGGCACTTTCGAGTTCATAACTTCATTTTCTTAAGGTAGAACTAGAATAGTCGGAAGCCAACTTAAGTGGTCGTACGAAACCGAGCGAAAACAAGAAATTGATATGACGCGCACATAATTGCGAAGTGGAACTTTTCGTTTAGTTTTCGTTAACTTTTGCCGTTGGAAGTGAGAGCGCTCAACGACCGCTCTTTCGTAAGTGGGCGAATGCAAAATCAAAATGGTGGAAGCAAACTAACAAGAACTTGGCGCTTGGTGCAAAGTTTTCAACTTTTTTTTTCTGTTTGATGAATGAATGAGTGAAGTCAAAACAATTTTCTTTTAATTAATTTATATCACATAGCATTTTAGTGGTTTTGCAAAATAAATAATTAAAAGCTATCACTCTGCGCTGTGAATAAGTATGAGAAAATAAACATTGAATAAACAATTATTTATTTTTTTTTTTCACTTCCAACCACTTAAGTGCATTATGGGCCACTTGTGAAATTGACGTTTCGGAAAGCTACTTTTCGGTCGGTTTTGACATAAGCTTCCGACAGCTTCCGCCTATTCTAGTTCTACCTTTATCAGAAAAAAATGGTTCTCGTTATGTGATGCTTTCTTCAACGCGAATGAATACATGAAAAATGGGTCAACTGTGAGGGGATGTTTTCGTAGAAGAAAAAATGTGACTGAAATCATTATGCATTTCTTCTTTGATTTCATCAAAAGAAGCGAAGCATCTGGAATGAAGCTGGACTTATGGCGAATAAAATAATTTTTTTTTTCCGTGGGTAGGTGCAAAACCTGCATCAGGCTCTATGAGGACCGGAAAACGCGTGCTCATAGAAGTGTGAGATTCTTACTACACTAAAATCACCTCCACTTCCCGATTGCAACTAAGTTGAAACTTATCTAGCAATTTATTTTTAACGAAGTTAAGTAACGTGTTGCAGGTAACTTTCCGATGAAAGTTTCTGCTTATTCCGCGATTTTAAAGCGGTTTTGTGTTCACCGCACCAAGTCGGAAGATTTTGTTCTTTGCAGACGGCGTACTAAATTCGACTCGTCAAGAATGTCAATAATCGTTGGATTAGCGTGATCTAATAGCCGATTTCTATGTTTTCGCGCGAAACTCTTAATTTCGTCTCGAACCGTAGGAAACCCGAGATGCCTGTGAAGATCTTCGTTTCTTATATACCATGGTGCATTTACAAATGACCTGAGCAATTTATTTTCAAACGTTTGTAAGTTATTTAAATTTGTATCGCAGGTACAACCCCAGAGTTGTATACCATAAGTCCAGACAGGTTTAAGTACCTGCCTGTATAAAATCAACTTATTATCAATACTAAGCTTGGAATATTTACCGAGTAGCCAGTTCATATCTCTTAATTTACTTTTTAATTCTTCGCATTTCTTTTTTACGTGAGAGTCATTGCCAGATATTTTGCCTCATTCGCAAATGGTACACGACCGGTATTAAGAAAGACGGGCAATCTATTTATTTTTTTATACGTAAAGTCCACGTGGACTGACTTTTGTTCATTGAGCGCTATTCGCCATGTTTTTGTCCACTCATTAACATTATTAAGAGCATTTTATAATTTAATCGTAGCTTCGTTAATCGTTTTGCCTACTGCTAGTATTGCAGTATCATCAGCAAACGCTGCTACGATAGTGTCTTCTGTTTGAGGTATATCACGTGTAAATAGAAGGTACAGAACTGGACCTAAAACACTACCTTTTGGCACCCAGCCACTATTTCTTTGAAATTAGAATATTCATTTCCGTGTCTTACACGAAAAAGTCTGTTTTCTAGATATTCGTTAAGAATTTTATAAAGTCCTTCAGGCAGAACTTGTCGTAATTTGAATTTGAGGCCTTCGTGCCACACCTTGTCAAACGCTTGCGACACATCCAAAAAGAGCTCTCTCAATTACATCAGTTATTCTATGCACTTGATCAATTGGTAAATGCTTGCTTCTAAATCCGAACTGATGTTCAGGTATTAATCGTTTCTCTTCTATTATAGGCTGCAGGCGCAGGAGTAGTATTCTTTCAAAAACTTTCGATATTATTGGAAGAAGCGAAATCGGTCTGTAAGAATTCTTTTCATGAGATGGTTTGCCAGGTTTCAAAACCATTATTACTTCCGCAACTTTCCATTGGCTTGGAACATATTCTAGCCTTAGAGTGGCATTTATTATGTAAAGGAGGTTAATTTATCCTGTATGAGGAAGCATTTTTAATATTTCCGCTGTTATTAAGTCATACCCCGGAGCTTTATTAGACTTTAGCTTCTTTATTTCTCTGTTCAATTCAGCGAGCGTAGCATTTCTGGTTCTGTAGTTCTCACTTGAGCTAAAACTCATATTAATATTTCCATTGAGTGCTTGCCCATCAGAAGGTTTAAATGTTTCTTCCAGGTAATCGGCGAATACCGCCGCTTTCTCTTTGTCACTTTTAGCCCATTCGTTTTGGCTTCTCTTAATCGGGGGCACTGGAAGCTTTGATTTTTTCGTTGTTTTTATAGCTTTCCAAAGTGAGTAGTTAGAATCTTTCCCAGCTGACAAGCTTTCAAGGTAATTTTCAACTTCACGGTTTTTGAAATCTGATATCGCTGTTTTTAGCATATTACACAAGCGATTTAAATGAGCTTTGTGTTGAGGAGCACGGGTTCGCTGCCATTTCTTACGTGCTTTTCGTTTATCTTTTATTAAGTCTTTTATTTCCTGCGGATATTTTATATCTTTATAGCGCGGCGTAACCATTTGATAAGGCGTGTTATTCCACGCTGCCTTTTGTATTATATCAACAAAGGTATCTACTGCATCTTCAAGCTCAAGAGGCGTTTGTAATGATACCCTCAATTCAACGTTGTCCTCGATTTCTTTCTTAAATCCTTCCCAGTTGGTTTTACCGTTTGTTAACCAGGGTGGTTTTTCAATTTTGACAAGGCTTTCGCTCATAGTGAGTATGACTGCAGAATGATCTGAGAAGAGATCATGGCCTTCTGAGATTTCAATACGGTTAGAGGGTATTCCTTTTACCATAAACAAATCGATTAAGTCAGGTATTTTTGACGGATCAGTTGGCCAGTAAGTTGGCTTTCCGGTCGAATGAAAATCGCAATTATTTTCCATTCCTGCCTCATATAGCATTCGACCCTTTTGAGATATGCATCTTGAAGCCCAAAAGGTGTGTTTTGCATTAAAATCGCCACCAACAATTAAGTTTGGGCTTAGCGACTTTATCAATGTCGTAAATTCACTCTTATCGATTTTGCAACGTGGAGGGCAATATATCGAAGAGATATTGAGAAGAATGTTTTTAGTTCTAACCTGAACACTACTCAATTGCATCGATTCTACCTCTATTTTCAGGCCTATTGAGTGTTCAATGCACTCTTTTATATATAACGATGATCCACCCCTTGCTTTATTTGAAGGATGAACAGCGTGGTAGTCAAGAAACCCGTGGATTTTAAGATTTGATTCATTTTTGGCATGCGTTTCTGATATCAAACATATGTCGATATCATTTTCCTGCATATACGTCTCTAATTCTCCAAGTTTTTGCCATAATCCGTTGGCATTCCACGTAAGAATTTTAAACTTATCCATCATAAATTTTTTGAGAGAGATTTGGGTCAAAAACAATTTTCGAGCTTACTTAACCTATCAAAGATAAGTTTATTTGTGTCACATTGTTCCTCAAGTTTCGACGGAATTATTGAAAGGACTTTTGAAACCGGGTCTGTTTCAGTGTCGTTGTTTACGGGTATATTTTTGGCCGCTATTTGGGCATATGTTTCTGCATTTCCTTGCTTTGATATATTCTCCGAAGGTATTGACACTGTTTTCTTTTCCTTACGGATACTAGGTTTTGGAGCTTTACTAGATTTGGAAGTCTTGGGAACTACGGTTTCTATTTGCCTTTGTGGGTTTCTTTGTGTTTTGGCAGATTTTGATCGCCGCTTTCGTAATTCTTTAGCTACTTCGCAGCCTCTATAGTTTGCCGGATGATTTCCATTACAATTAATGCACGTCGGTGGACTTTCATTTTTTCCGATGCAGTCAACGGTTAAATGCTTTCCGGCGCATTTTACACACCTTGGCTCTTTTTTGCAATAAGTTTGGGTGTGATTGAATTCTTGACAGCGTTTACACTGAGGGACTAACCTTGTGCTCTTTCTTAGAGGTTCGATCTTAACTACGATGTTTAGAATTGTTTTGATTTTATAAATTTCGTCTAGTTTTTCAGTCTTATCGAACTAAAGTATAAATAGTGGAAGACCACGTTGTACCACTTTTGTTTCACCCTCTTTTGTCTGTTTCTCTCTTTTGACGATGTTCATAGCATCTAAGATTTTGAAGTTGCGCTCTTTTAGATCACTAATGATATCGTCTTTTGAACATGATGCGTGTAAACCTCTCGCCACCACACGTAAGGGTCTTTCCGACTTATTTTCATAGGTATACCATTCTACTTTTTCTTCGTTTAGTTTTCGTGACAGAAGACGATAACTTTCAGGGTCTTTCACACATACTTTCCATTTGTTGTTATTGAGCGAAATCACTTTAAAAGACGATGGTAGTAATGCCTTTAATATGGTTTGCAACTTGTTATACTCCGCAATACCGATAACATTTATCGGTGGCGGGGGCCGCTCCTTAACCGGTTTTTCTTTTACTGTCGCATGTTTTGGTGAGACTATTATTTCAAAAAACGAGGCTGCCTCAGGTGAAGAGCCAGCTTTTCGCTTTTTACTTAATCGTTTCTTTGAGGACTTTTCCGTTTCACGCGCTAGCTCTTCTTCGTCTGTTTCATATCTAGAATTATTGACTTATGGCAAGCTAGCTTTGGAGTTTATTGGAGAATTTTTGCCTTTCAACATCTCATTTTCTTTTCGAAGAAGATCAACTTCTTTCTTTAGCTCTTGATAAAGTTCCATTACTTCATCAAGTCTTCGTCGAAGTTCGTTATTATCTTTTTCAAGATTTTCTGTTTTATCTGAGTCTTTTTTGGCGCCCGCTGGCGTGACGGGTGGACTCTTTTGCCCGAATTTAGATTGTTTTATACTCGATTTAGATGGTGGTGATCGAGATACCCTTGCACTTTTTAGGAAGGGATTTATTAAATGCAATAATTGGCTCTCCCCAGAATCCATAGAGCCGACCTCCGAAGAGGGTGGATTTTCCAATGAACCTGGACTGCCACCTGGGGTACTATATCTTATTGTTTTGCTCATTGCATAGTTTTGTATACATCAATCCCAGTATACAGAGTTTGGATTTTAGTCGCCTCTTACGACAGGCATGCCTACCTCGGGTATATTCTTGCCCCTTACCCGCAGGGGGTAAAATAAAATAAATTCAACTAGTATAATGTATTTAAGAAGTTTATTAACTAATAAAATATTAAAGAGAAAAGTGGATAGTTAGTTTCTTAAAGTAACTAAAATAAAGAAGATAAACAGAACAAACAATGTAATTCCAAGTAACCATACGTATATGTTTGTTCGATTTTAGAAAGTAGGTACTTCCTCGTCTTTTTGGCTGCAGTTTTCTTAAAAATGATGATCATCGTCATACTTGTTCAATTTGGAGCTAAGGAACAGAGGAATACAAACTTTAAGAGTTATAGAAAATAATCTAATATAAAATATAATTACCTAGGTGAATGTGATTAGTCTCCTGGGTCATGGTTATAATTTTATCAAATAGGAACATGTTTATCAATTTGATTCAAAAACACTTAAAAAATATGCGTCTTTTCTCTTCGATCACAAAATCTATTCTAGAATATTCTAGCTAGAACAAAGGAATTTCACGTGACCGATCCAGGAAAACCAAAACAAAAAAGGTTTACTTTCGCATCGGAATTTTTTGTTTCAGGTCAAATATCTATTCAACAGGCAGAAAAAAGAAATTCATATGTATCTACCTACAGCTATGCTGCCGCAACTCAGAATGCTCCGAACACAACCCAGCGGGAAATATCGTCCTCAATGAAATTTATTGCTGAAATAATCAATGAATTCACTTGCCAAATCATAAGAGAAACGACATGCAATGATTTAGTAGGTGAAGAGTAATGCAAAGTTTCCTCAGTTCGTAGCTTTGATTCTACTTTCTGCTTTGTGTTTATGAAACGACCCTTTATTTCGGTGAATTTAAAAGGGAAAAGTATGTGATGAGAAATTTGAGGAAAAGTAATGTACAAGATCATCAGTTCATTGTTTGAATCCACTCATCTGCTTTGTAAAGTGTTCATGGCAAGAACATACAAAAAAAAAACAAATGTGAGTGAAACTCATGGTGAATTGTAATCGATGATTCCAACGATGAATAGTAATGCACAAAGTTGTCTATAATTTTTTGGCAAAAATTCTCATTTTGTTGGATACAGTTCACAGTGACTTTCTGTAAAAAAGTCCATGTAAGACGAACTGAAGTCAATAGAAATTGCGTTTGCCGAAACGCCAAAAATTTTTGATTTGAAATGGAAACAGCTTTTTGGCTTGTTTCCATTTTAAAATAAAGGATGCATTATCGATGGGATTTAGTAAACAATGCAAATGGGAGGATTTTATTGATGAAAAAGAAACTACCACTAACCTGGTGATTTCATAACTGAATTTTCATTAGATCTTTCATCGAAATTATTGAACTGATGAATAAGCTAAATACCCATATGTAGTGAATTCACATATAAAGCGTTCACCATGTTTTTCATCACCTGGGTCGGTGAATAAACAACTTCCATTGAAGTAGTGAATTCGTTAGTGAATTTTCATCGGAAAAGTGGCATGTGCTTCCCGCCAATGACACGCCCATGTTAAATTCATCAAAGGAATAAGCTGAAAAGTGGCAGGTACAGCTTCCATTCCTCAAGGAAAAAGCAGGTTTTTCTTCAATGAATTTTTAAATTTTTCCCGCTGGGAAACCCCTCCACCAATACAGTTGCAAATAATCAACAAACTACAGCATCAACGACATCCATCATAACACCAACACCCTCAAACTGTCACACTCACCCGAAGGAGAATGCGATTCTCTTTAGAGTGTTGCCCATCACTTTATACGGAAAAGGGACAAAAGGAGAAACTTTTGCATTTCTTGACGATGGATCGTCTACTTCGTTGATTGAAACGCAGTTAGATGATGACCTACAATTGAAAGGGGAAATTTTACCGCTGCACTTAAAGTGGACTTCAAACGTAGTTCGCAAAGAATTAAACTCCAGAACAGTTGATGTGGATATTTCGGGTAGAAATTTAATGCATACATTTTCAATTGCAGGCGTGCGTACAGTAGAAAATTTAGATTTGCCCCAGCAAACTATAAACGCAACAGATTTAAGGGAACGGTATACACATTTGAAAGGAATTCCAATTATGTCTCGTATTTTAATAGGTTTAAAACATTGGAATTTAGGAATTCCACTTAGAACAAAGGAAGGCAATGCAAACGAACCTGTTGCCACTAAAACGCGATTAGGGTGGGTGGCATTTGGCCCATGTGACAAAACTTCGACACAAAATCTAAGTTTGAATTATCATTTGGACATTTGTGCGTGCGGCACTGGTGACGACTCATTTTTGAACGATACTGCTAAAGATTACTTTGCAGTATGGGAACGAAAAAGATTCTACTTATGTCGTCAGAAGAGGATAGAGCACACAAAATTCTCGATACTCATTCCAGAAGAATTAAAGATAATTTCGAGGTTCCATTGCTTTGGATAAATGATAATTTAAAAATGCCTAAAAGCGAAAACTATGCGCATCATCGTCTGCAGTGTTTAGAGCGTCGGCTGGCTAAAGAACCGCATATAAGAATATTAATTAACAATTTAATCGAAGATTATGTTCATAAAGGCTATGCTCGGAAGATCGATTCGAATTCTGAAGAAAAAGCGAAGACTTGGTATTTGCCAATTTTCCCTGTATTCAACCCCAACAAACCAAATAAAATACGCATTGTTTGGGATGCAGCGGCTAAGGTAAATGGTGTTTCGCTCAATTCCGTTTTGTTGACTGGCCCTGACATAACTTCCCCTCTGCTTGGAATTTTGTTTCGTTTTAGAGAACGAAAGGTGGGCCTGTGTGCGGACATAAAGGAAATGTTCCACCAGGTCCAAATAAAAGATGACGACCAAGAAGCACAACGTTTCCTTTGGAGGAATGGTGAAACAAATAAAGTCGAAACCTACATTCTTCAAGTCATGTCATTAGGTGCAACGTCTTCGCCTTTCTGTGCACAATACATCAAAAATCGGAACGCACAAGAATTTAACCTTCAATTCCCCGATGCGGCTAAGGCCATAATAAGAGATCATTATGTCGATGATTTTATTGCAAGTTATGATAGCTAAACGAAGCACCGAAAATCGCCAAAGATGTTATTTATGTACATAGCAAAGGTGGATTTGAAATACGAAATTTTCGTTCCAATTCTCAAAGTTTATTGGACAAATTGAAGTCTCATACTGCTGATAAGTGCTCCAGTGTATCATTGTCAAACGCTGAAAAGATTCTCGGTCTATGGTGGTCTCCAACAAGTGATGAGTGGTTTTTTATATTCAACAGTGATCGAATGAACCCTGAAGTCATTAATGGTAAGCAAAAACCAACTAAAAGGGAAGTTTTAAAATTTTTAATGAGGATTTATGATCCTTTAGGACTAATTGCCAATATTCTGGTGAATTTAAAAATTTTACTGCAGTCGATTTGGAGATCCGGTGTTAACTGGGACGAGAAAATAAAAAATGAGCATTTCTTAATTTGGAATAAATGGCTTCGTCTCTTGCCTGAGATAAACAATGTAAGAATTCCTCGGAGGTATTTGAACATACTTAGCTTTGACAATGCTGACTGTGTTGAGCTTCACATGTTTTGTGATGCGAGTGAAGAAGCTCAAGCTTCAGCCGCGTATATTCGAGTTACATGTGGAGAAGAAGTCGAGTGCCGTTTAATAGCAGCAAAAACCAAAGTAGCACCCTTGCGTCACATATCAATTCCACGAATGGAGCTTGAAGCTGCAGTTCTTGGGAGTAGATTGGCAACTACAATAATCGAAAGCCATTCTATTAAATTTACACGGCAAGTTTATTGGACTGATTTTTAAACCGTCATCTATTGGATCAGGTCACCAAGTCGCAAGTTTCAGCAGTTCGTTTCCTTGAGGGTTGGCGAAATTATTGAAAATACTCATGCTGAATCTTGGAAATGGGTACCTTCTAAGCTTAACGTTGCCGATGAAGCCACAAAGACCCGAATGAATTTTGATTTTTCGTCACAAAGCCAATGGAACAGAGGTCCTGATTTTCTGTGGTCAAACGAACAGCTGTGGCCTATATGTGAACTTGATTCCACCTTTTCAGGTGACGAAGTTACTGAACATCTTCATCACACCACTGGAGATATCTGTGAAAAATGGGTGATTGATTCTCGTAAGTTTTCAAATTGGAGAAAACTTCTTAATACCATGGCAAGAGTTTACCTTTTTATTGATTGGTACTTTAATCGAAAAACAGAATTAACAATGCAACATTTCATCGATAACGCAGAACGTTGTTTGTGGAGGTGAGCACAGCGAGAAATATTCAGTGAAGAGATCCATCTTCTCGATCCAGCACGCAATGGCAATGAAGTTTTCGTTCCAAAGACAAGTTCGCTGTTCAAACTGTCACCATATTTAGATGAAGATGGCGTGCTGAGAATTTCTGGAAGAATAGATGCAGCAACCGGAATTGATTTGGAAACAAAAAGGCCGATTGTTCTGCCAAAGGATCACCACATAACGTTTTTAATTGTTGACCACTATCATCGCAAATTTAAACATCAATACAATGAAACGGTTGTGAACGAAGTGCGTCAGCGTTTTTACATTCCGAAATTGCGAGTAATGGTTAAAAAAGTACAACGTAAGTGTCAGGAGTGCCGTAACAAAAGAGCTAAGCCATCGGTACCTGTAATGGGTGAGCTGCCACCAGCGAGGCTTAAAACGTAGATATACGAAACCTTTTTCATATGTTGGCATCGACTATTTTGGCCCAATTCTTGTAGCAGTTGGACGACGAGTGGAAAAAAGATGGGGTGTACTCTTTACTTGCCTCACTGTAAGAGCAATTCACGTTGAAGTTGCCCATTCCCTCTCTACTAGTTCCTGTATCCAAGCTTTGAAACGATTTGCTGCCAGAAGAGGTACTCCAATACAAATTTATACCGATAACGGAACCAACTTTCGGGGAGCAAGTCGAGAATTGAAAGCCGCTATTGAACAAATTGATGGTAAGAAACTGGTTGAAGGCATAGGTGAGGGAAGGGTCAAATGGTCATTCATTCCTCCAGCAGCTCCACATATGGGTGGATGCTGGGAGCGGTTAATTCGGTCAGTGAAGCAAACGCTTTCACAGATAAATTTCACTAGGAATCCGAGTGATGAGCTGCTGCAGACAATGTTGGCCGAAGTTGAAAACATAATCAACTCTCGCCCATTGACTTTTGTTCCGGTTTGTTCTGAGGATGACGAAGCTTTAACTCTCAATCACTTTTTGTTGGGCTCCTCAAACGGATCAAAGCCTTTAGGCGAATATAGTGATGAGGGCGTTATTTTAAAACAAAATTGGATGATGGCTGAGCAGTTTAGTAATTCTTTCTGGCGAAGATGGATTCGCGAATATCTGCCCAATTTAACAAGAAGAACGAGGTGGTTCCAGCATTCGAAACCAATTTCTGTTAACGATATTGTCATCATAGTCGATGAAAAGAGCGCCAGAAATGAGTGGCCTAAAGGTCGTGTGCTAGAAGTTAATTTGAGTCGCGACGGAAAAATAAGAAGCGCCGTCATCCAAACGAAGTCCGGAATCTATGTTCGCCCCGTTTCAAAATTAGCAGTCCTAGATGTAGCCGATTCTACAGTTGTTTTAGGTAAGCAGGACCAAAACTCCATCTTACCGGGGGGGAATGTTGAGAATGACGGCAACACCGGTGCTATTGATAAATAGATGGCGTATATATAACATAACTTAACTTGAATTATTTAACTATTGTGAACTTTTCCTTTTTATGAATTCAAAGTACAGTAAAAAAATTCTTTTTCTATCGAAGCCACTAAAGCGGATGGATCTAATCCATTTTTATATAACCTATTTTGTTAAATACGAAGTCCCAATACTAAACGTAAGAATTAGAAATTTTCATAAACTATCATAATTATATTTATAAACTATCATGAATTAAAAATATTGTACTTATTTAGGAAATTTTAGCACTAAATAAAATTGCTTAAAATTCGGAAACTGGACTTCTTTATTTGGATTCAACAAACTCTTTTGACAGTATGAGGAACAAACAAAAATTTTGCCATCTTAATTCGTGATTGAATATGTTTGTATGGGAAAAAAAAATTTAAAATCATTGGAGCGGTTTTTAAAAAAACTAATTTTGTATATATATAATTCTTAAAACATTTTTAAGAACAAATTTTGGTATGCAAATCTGAAGTATATATTTATGTGTATATAAAAACAAAATTTGAAAAAAAATTGTCACCCCGTTTGTGAGATATCGAATTTTCAAAAAAAAAAATTGAAACTTTTATTTAAAATCCAAAAACTTTTTTTTGACAATTTTGATATGCAATGTTTGATCTTATCTGAATTTTGTATATAAAAATGTTCATCGAAATCCGTCAAGCCGATAGCGAGAAAATTCAAAATAAAAAAATACGTTCTATAAAAGGTACTATTAATAGTATCTAAGTGTAATATTTTATAATTTTTGGTAGTAGATCGTACTAATTTTAGTATATTAAAAAGTTTAATCAAAATCGTAGAAGTCATTTTTAAGCAAAAAAATATTTTCCATGGCGGTTTTTTAACTTATGTATGGAAGGCACCGTTAATTTCTCATAAATGTAAATTTTTTTCTAAAAATATGTTAGAGGGTAGGTACTAAAATAGTCTTAAATATCGAGTTTCAAACAAATTTATCATGTCGTTTTCGAAATATTTAATTTTCCAAAAAAAATTTTGAAACATTTTTTAAAAATCCAAAAAATATATTTTTCAAAAATTTTGGTACACAACTATTTATATTTTTTGGAAGCTTTGGTGTAAAAAAAATAATTGAAATCGGTTGTACCGTTTTGAAGAAAATCAAAAATCAAAAAAAGGTTCTTTGGGTGGTACCATTAATAACCATTTTTGAAAAATGGTTTTCCACCCGAAGAAAGCCTTTACTAAAATAAATTTATTGAATTTTTTTAAATTATGTAAAATTGCTAAAAAAAATTGTATGGCAGGTACCGTTATTTTTGCTTCTAAAAAAAATGAAAAAAAATATGTGAGCATAATCATCAAAAACTACAATGTACCAAGTTTGAAGAAAATCGATCAAGCCGTTTAGGCAGTAGACGAACAGACAGACAGAATTGTGCCACCCACTTTTTTGGTGTTCTCTATCATCGTAATATCATGTTTGATTGTTATCTCAATTTTTTTTTTGCACGAATCCAAAACTTGCCTTATAGTACCTATAATCGCAAGAAAAAAGAAAAACGCATATTATGTCACTGAGCAAGTTATTGCGGTAATGGAGCTTTGTTAGGTGGATGGCGTTCTGGGGCCAATTTCAACGCTAAAAACCTCACCAACTACATTATACAACTAAAACTTACAACAACATCAGTTACATTTTTTCTGTTTCAAATACAGCAGACGCTCGATTTAGTGAATCTCGAAATAGTGAACTATCCACAATAGTGAACACGCAAAGTTTTATATAAAAACGTATTTTGTATAAAAATTTAGCGCAAGCATTTTACATAGCTTGAGAGCTCTGAGGAATTGTTTCTGTTTTTTGTTTAAATTTGAGTAAAAGCCTTGTTTAATGCTTAATCAAAATTAAAAACATTCACATCGAACGAAATGTGCATTTTGGATCAAATTCGCCTTTAGAAAGCCTTAGAAAACTCACGCTCGCAAAAGTGAACAATTTCGAAACAGTGAACAGGCCTGGTTTTTATTACTTCACTATATCGAGCGTCTACTGTATACAACTGGGATTATGAAATAAAAGAAAAAAAATTGTATCATCGGTGTTACATTGAGTGGCATAAACATATCCCATTTTAAACATTTTACATTATATGTTAATTTATTTATGCGTTCGTTATATCGCAAATTCGCTATATCGGGTATTCGTTATATTGGGCGTCCACTGTATAATAAACAGTATAATAACAAAAACATGGTCTTTGACATATGCTGCATCAAAGCAATAGAGCAGTTGTTTTCTTCTTTAGGCCCAATCTACAAGCCCCATTGCTTTGATGCAGCATATGTCAAAGACCATGTTTTTGTTATTATACTGTTTAATATGCTGTTGTTTTAAATTTTTATTGCTATATTATGAAAAGTGGTCCCTTGGAAACTGTTGCGTCTACGAAAACAGTTTTGGACTCAAATTGAAGCAAATTTAGTAGATAAGGTTGAAATCCTAGAGCAATGTTTTATTCGGAAATTAAGGCGTAATGGTTAAAATGGCCAATAAGTTTAAAAGCCGTGAGAAAATCGTGTTTTTTTGGATTTTTACCAATATTGCGTTTGGTGCTCGAGGCCAACATCATAAACAACTCAGCAAAAAATCAGAGCTACCGGAACTGACGCAAGGTCTCAGTTATATAAAACTACAAGGTTACTGGACTATTTAATTGAAATGTTTTCTTCTATTGTTTTTATTGTATATCTCTCAATAATAAAATTTCTCACTTAGACCTTTAACCCTACAATCATATAAGACAGTTACATTGTTTTTCAAATGTTTGACATTTCTACGCCTCGTACCTTTCATAACCCTGCTCTTACCAAAAACTTGAATAAAGCTTTTTTTTAGGAAATTTAATTGTCTTTCATTTCGTAGTGTAAACTTTACGCTAATACACTAAGTTTTAAAAATATTCACGAAAAACTACTTTTAACCCCAACTCAATTCCTACCTTAAGCTCGCGGCCCTGAGAAGGGGACTTTTAGTGTGTTATACCTGGGGGTCACTCCTATGACATAAAATAATAACCTAGAGAGCATGATTTATTTTTCCTTCGTTGACTGGACGATATTTCTTAAAACAAACTAAAAATTTATTGTAAAGTAAAATAAACTGAACAAAAACCGCAATTGTTGCTTGCAACTTTATCCACAAAAGAAAATTTTTCGTATTTCTCTGGAGGAAAACAATTAGGTACGACTTTTTTTTCCTTAACTAGTAAACTATGCGTGTTTTTTTTCGTTCGAACGTTCGGGTTTTATCTCTTAAAATATATATAAATAATGGTTTATTGACAACCGAAATAAAAATGTACCTAATTAATTTGTTGTGGTGATATCAAAATAATTGATTTCATATATCTACATATTTGAAATGCGTCCCAGGAAGGGAGGGTTATGATTTCTATGAACCCCTGTATCCATCAATGGTTTCGGTTTCCGGAACGAACTTTTTATAAAAACTGGTATCAGTTGAATGTTTGTGGAGGTGAATGTCGTTACTTTATATTTCACAGTGATTGTGAAATGCACAGAACTGCTATAGCCGAAGAATGTTTAAGACGCCGACTGACGGTCTTTCCCCCGTTAGCCAAACAGCTGACGGTTTATAAAACATCAATATTCAGCTCCGTAGATTTCATAAGGTATAAAATGATTTTATTTTTTGAAAAAAATTACCAGTTCATGCCCCCGACTGAAGTATAATCCCCCGCATCCCATGCAGCTGACGATTGTTTTTTGATTCAGTATTATCTGAACAACTATCCCCCAAATTTTGGAGCGGTATAAAATGACTTGAAAACAAAATTTTTTTTACAACTTCAAGACCCCATTACTCCTAGACCCACCACAACCGGAGTAGCTGACGGTCAGATGTCTTATGTGAATGCGGAAAACTATTGTTGATATTATTTTCAGCCGGTATGAAATGGCTTTTTAAATTCCACGCTGCCTCCTGTACTATAGTTGTGAGACCTGAGATGATGGTTTCGGTGGTGTTGGAGGAAATCTTCTTCTGTACGTAGATAGCCGTTCCTCTACGGCACTCATCCTTGTCCTTCCGAAAGGTTTTGAAGCCGACCATATCAATGTTGTCGTGTCTGGTGACTTTGGTCTCACTGATGAGTGCAATGTCCGGGTTGTTGTTCTTCATCCACAAGTTGAATGTCGTCCTTTTCTCTAGGCTGTACAATGAGTTGACGTTGTACGTCAGGATGCGGAGCTTCTTCAATTGCATATTTGGAACAAGAAAGTGGCCAGTGCCACGGACTTCTCGCCTTCGCTAAGCTGAGCATAGTTCGGTGAAACTGCACTCCGAGCATTTCCCATGACTGTGAGTAGGTCGGATCCAAAAATCCTTTGGACTTCGGTGTTTAAGTTCGTTGGTGGGGCTGATGCAGGTTTGGTTGGTTTACTCCTTGGTGTTGCTGTCCGAGATGTGATCACATTTGCTAATGTCGTTTTCTGTTGTTGCTGTTGATTCGTGGAGTTTGCTGGTTTCTGTGATGATCCAGCGCGTTTCACCATTGCTGCAAAGCTGACTGCAGGGCGGGTTACCAAGCATGCTGATTTGGCAGCAAATTCCTGCTGAGCCTTTTTTTCTGCTGACAGCCTTTTCCTTTAATTGAGTCTGGCTTTGAGGGTTGGACTACCCTTGAAGCTGGCTGGGTGACCTTCCTTTTGGCAATTGGCACACCATACATCCAGTCCAGTGTTCTCCTTCCGTTGGCATTGTCCAGGCTCGTGGTCCTCCTTGCACTTGACGCACACGTACTGGCGTCCGCAGTTGTGGCAACGTGGCGGAAACGCTGGCAGTTTTGGCACTGGACGATATCGTTGAACTTTAGGCCCTCCCAGTACACCCTCTGGTTCATGACTAACGTCTTTGTGTAGACTTCGTTGATGTCACATGACTTTGACAGCTCTACCACAAAGTTGTTGTAGCTTTTCCCTTGCGCCTTCTTAGCTTTGAAATGGGATACCTTGATGACTGGAAATCCTTCTATCCGTAGCTCATCCTCAACTTCGATGGCAGCATAAGAGTGATGGATTCCTTTTAGTAGAAGGAAATTCTTCCTATCCTCCTGTGGTGTGAAGGAGTTGTATTGGATCTTCCTCGATTTCAGAAGGTTTTTGATGGTATCAAAGGCTTCTCTGTTTCCAGCGGTAATTATGGTCGTCTTTGTGTTCTGGTTTTTGAATGTCACACTCAAGTCCTTGCTTTTCAGAACCTGCTTATTTCAGCAATATTCCCGGAAAAGCAGAAAATTGGTGGCATTCCTGGGGCCTTCGTTGGGTTCATGGCATTGTCCTTGGCTGTCTTTGCAGGTTGGGCTGGAGTGGGTTTGGTGGCTACTGATGTTGATGCTGGTGGCATTCCTGGGGCCTTGATTGGGTTCACTGGAATGTCCTTGGATGTCTTTGGAGGCTGAGCTGGGGTGGGTTTGGTGGCTGCTGAAGTTGATGCTGGTGACAGTGTCTTTTCGGCTTCAGTTTGGACAAGAATTGCAGCTTTGGGCGGATTCTTTGAGGAATCCTTGTCAAGTTGGATGCGCTTTATTCCATTCTTCTTTTTGGAAGCCTTGCTTGGTCTCTTCTGGCCAGGTAAGGGAGAATCGCTGGCGTCCTCTTCCGAGCTGGTGATCTCACTAAGATCCTCTTCGGTGGATGAGCCCTCCAATATGTTGGCGGTTGAAGACTCGTCGTCAGTTTCCATCGCTTCGGTATCCATATTTTTTGTCGTTTTGATGTCTTCAATGACTTTATTGGGCTGGACAATGCTATTGAAAGACATTGCTTATCTGGCACAATATTCAGGTCCGAGGTCCTTGACGATCCGCTTAACCAATGCTTCAAATGAAGCTATTGCATCCGGACTTAAAGGTTCCATTGCTGGATTAACCTTTTGCTTTATTTTTATTGTTTTATTAACACGGATTTAAGCACGCACAACACTATTTTAAGAAAACACTGTTAACAAACTTAATCCTCATTACTGGCTGAACAGAATACAGTGCTGCAACTGGAGCTGCAGCTGCAACTGGAATAGCTGTCAAAAAGTGTCATACGTGATTTTTTTTACGCGCCCACAATGCAGCTGTACAGCTTTCTGACATTTTAGTATCGAAAATAAAGATAAAAACAAAAATAAAAATGAATAATGATGAAAAAGAAGCTAACATTACTTTACGTCTTTATGAGTGATTGAAAAGAGTTTAAAAATCACTTTAACCCACATGTAAACACTTCGTTTTGTTCGCGATTTTGAAACGTCAAAAAAGCTGAGGGCAAAAGTTGCCAACTTGTCCAGCTGCGTCTGCAGCTCCGTCTGTAGTTGCGTCGTATTCCAATTGCAGCTCCAGTTGCAGCTCTGTCTCCATTCTGTTCAGCCAGTTAATCTTCAAATTAATTGCGGGGATAATCCCTTTTTTATTTTTGCTTGTTGGCAGTAAAATCAGGTAGCCCGCAGGTGTACCTGAATTTTTGATCTTTTTTTATTACTTGGGGTGGATTTTAATTTAAAATAAAATAAAATTCTTCCGCTGTATAACTGTTCGCGATGAGAGCACAAACGTGAATGTGCTTAGGAGGATGTGTAAATGGAACTTGCACTCTCAATGGAGAATGTTCATGCAATCCGGGTTACTTTGAATTGCATGAAGCAAATATATGTAAGCCAATGTGCAACAAGAAGGGATGCAAAAATGGCTTTTGTGTAGCCCCTGAAGAGTGTTCATGCAAGCAGGGCCGGACAAGCTATACGTGCAAGCGGTGCAAATGCACAGGGCGCTGAACCCAAGGGACGCCTTGAGCAGGCATTAACAAAGCCACTTCTCGTAACCACTACCTATACCTACCTACTTTTTTAATTTTTATTTCTGGCACCAATAGTGATATCCAGTATATAACTACCAGTTTATTCTGAATTTAAACACAGTTATAATATACATACAACATATATCTATCTACTATTCCAAAAATATGTCGATGTCTATCTTCCTATTCTCACCCACAGAAACAAAAAACTACATCACAAAATCTTTGAAAAGTGCACGATTTTGTTCGCCTTTACCAACAGAAACAGATACCTACCTATTTGTTATTTTTCTCTTTTTCAAACTGTCGACGTTATTCTCAGCTCACTCACCATCGTGTGTGAGTGAAGGCATTTTTTTTATTTTCATAACCCAAACCCACCCCTATTATGTGTAACATAAAACACAATTCTTCAACTGCAAATACAGACAGTTAACAGCCACCATGGTGATAACATGCGCGCGATAACAGTTCTTCCATATGAAATCGAAGTCAGAAATGTTAATCTAACAGAAATTCTAAAGTGAAAAATTCATACTCATTGACATAACAGCGCGCAAATTAAAAATTTGCGTCTATGAATTAAACTCTTCTGGTTAAGTGTTTTTTATGTTTTAGTTTGGCATTGGCTTCTGTCGATGAGTGAAATATGAAATTGTAGCACGTCTTATTGTGTGTTGAGACAAAGGATTGAAATATGGAAATAATGAATGATGATGATGCGATGATTTACATATGATTATGATGATGTTTGTCATTAATGAGGGAATCTTGTTTATTCAATTTCTCTTTTTCTCTATTTTTTTTGTTGTTGCAGGCATTATTTTCATTTAGAAAAAAGGATTTTTTTGACTTATCTAATTTCATTATTTGTGTGCCAGTGTTCTTATTGTGGTCAAACTTAAAACTCAAAACAAAAGAAAGGAAAAAGAATCTATTTATATTGAGAGTATATATGAGGTGATGAGAACCAAAAATTATATAAAAAGTTTCGTAAAAAGTTGAATCGGTGAGAAGAAAAAGGAAAACATTCCACAAATCATTGTTCGTGGCAAATCGAAAAAACTGTTTATTGCCAAAACTAAAACTTACTTTCGAAAACTTACTAAGGAACAAATGTAAAACTAGCATTCAGACGTAACTTGCCAAAAACTTGGGTGTAAAATTTTTGAAGGTAAGCCCAGAATTTACTGATAAAGGGGGTGGAATGTTTTCCTTTTTCCACTCAATTGGTAAAAAATTTAGACAAACGATTTTAAATTATTTTTTGTATTTAAACAATACAAAAAATAGATACAAAACACTAGAATATATTATAATTGCTATTCAGTAAAAATAAAAAAAATAACCAATTAACAACAACACTTTATTTACTATCGTTAATCATTGTAATTGTGATAAAAAGAACTTTAAAAACCCCCTTCATCACTGTTTGCGATATTCGACGTTTTCCAATTTTTCAGAGATCCCGTGTAAAAGAACTTAGAAAAGCATTGTTTTTCTAGATATTGAATACATTTAAACAATAATAATCGTCAAAATTTGAATATTTAAAAAGAAAATTTCAAACTTTGAGTGGAAAAAGGAAAATATTAATGGAATGTTTTCCTTTTTCCACTCAAAAAAATTTTGTTTGCTCATTTAAAGGCATAGGTTTTATTGGAATGATTTCCTTTTTAGGCTCATTAGGTGCGCTATGCAAATATCTACATTTCTGTATTTTTAGTTAAATTTCGCAATTTTGTGGAATGTTTTCCTTTTTCTTCTCACCGATTCAGTTATTTAAAAATTAAATCTGGCTGTGACGAGTTTTTCTGGAAGGGATATGGCGAGTTTTGGTTCTCATCGCCTCATATCTGCTAGGCGCAGAGCCAGAGTCCAGTAGTAATTAGTTTTTATAAAGTCTAGCGTGTTTACATTTTTGCTAAAGGCTGAATATAATTCTGAAGTATAAAATCTTTTTGTATATTTTAATGAACATTAAAGTGGTTCTTACATAGTTCGAACAAATTCAGTTTTTATTATATATTTACAAAAGTGTCGTGTCCATCTACAACCTAGGTACCAACATAGTTAAGAGAGTAGGTAGGGACAAAAAAGTGTTAAATAAAAAAAAGCATTGCAAAAGGCTACCCCTTGGGTAAAATGAGGATATGATTTCTTCCACCATTGACCGCAATTGATGGGCGGTAATGATGAAGTATGCGCAGGGCGCTAATTTCACTCGGGCCGGCCCTGCATGCAAGACCGGTTACAAACTGTCTGATAATCTGACATGTGAACAAGTCTGTGAAGATGAATGTGCAAATGGTTATTGCGATACGCCTGGAGAATGTGCATACAATGAAGGTTTCTTTATGTCTGAAATGAATAAATGTGAACCAATGTGCGAGTATTGCGAAAGCGGCTTTTGTGTAGCTCCTGATGTGTGTGATTGCAATCCCGGTTACCACAAGTCTAAAATGAATGTGCGTGTAGCAAACTGTGATGGAGAATGTGAAAATGGAGTTTGCGATGCATCTGGAGAGTGTTTGTGCAATCCAGATTACTCGATGTTTCAGAATAAATGTGAGCTTAATTCAAAAGATTTGTGGCATTTCCCAAAAGAACAGCGCTGATAGTTCAGTGCGAACGTGCACTAAACGAAAATTCAAAGCGAACAATCCATAAAGTTCAGCTACTAGCCACAAGCCACAAAAAAAAAGAATAAAAAAAGGGAGGGGATTCATACAAGACCACGATCACCTCACCATGCGGTACACCATTTTCTTTCTTTTCAATACAGCCGTCGTATCGCCTAGTCGAGTCTTGCAGAACCCCCACAAAAAAAAAGTAAGTTTCTTTTTTGTTTTAATTGCGCATAGTGCGTAATATTATATTGTTAGGACAATAATTATCATTCATTATTGTCTTATAAGAATAGTATAATGTTACTGATTTATATAAAAAAAAATATATTATTTTAGCAAAGCTAATTCGTCGTGCATACTTAAATAGGCAAACTAACATCCCGAAAAGAATAAAAAAAAAAAAAAAAACGAATGATTCTTTCATTTGCCTGTATGCTATCTATTCCCATTATCGAATTGAATCTAAGGCCGTGTGCCAATTGCGTTAAAATTCTGGTTAAATTTGATCCCAGTTAAATGTTATCCCTTTTTATACGGGTGAGTAAAATTTAAGGGTTTTGCTGTGTCAATTGGATTAAATGGGATTTTTTTTTAAACATTCACTTCCCATTAGTTTTGTTGTTGCATTTTTTTCAGTAATGTTAGTTCGCAAACAATTCAGTTTGCAAAATGAATGAATCTTCTGAAAAAGTATTTTCAATAAATTTTATTGATTCTTTTACATTATCAAGGATTTATCTCAAGTTATTCAAACTTCTTCTTGAGTGCATACTTAAATTTATTATAAGGTCTTTGTCTATATTTCTTAATCCTTTCATTTAATTTTAGTTTTTTTTCCATTTTTCATCTTTCCCGATAGGATTCATGACTTCATGATAGCAAAATAAAATATTTACATATCTACATTCATCTCCCTCACTTCTTCATGAGCATACCTCGCGTTCGGCAGGCTAAACGATAGGCTATCCATAATCCAAAAAGTTTTCAGATACCTTGAGTTGTTTTAGCATCAGCTGTTTTTTTACAAGGGTTTACAACAACACAAATAAGTCCGGATCGCTTAAGATACGCAGCCGAACGTGCCCATAGACATGTCAAAAATTAACCACCGACTAAAATTTTAACCAGCTCCTGAGCAGGTTAAATTTTGAAGTCTATATTCACATCAGTAATGTCAAAATTTAGCCATGGGACCAAATTTAACCAGGATTTTAACGCAATTGGCACACGGCCTAAAAGTAAAAAAAAGCGGGCGCCAAAAGGGTAAATCAAATAAGAACTAAAAAGAAAGGAGTAAAACAAAAATGAAATCATATCTAAAATAACTCAGAATAAAATGCACGACTGCGACGTGCGACCGTACTTGCTCTTATGTTCAAGACACTGTGAGTTTAAGAAAATTGTACATACAAACATGGAAATTATGAGAGAAAAATGTAGAGAAGCATGAAATACGACACTTAAATTAGCTTAAACAACTCTTTTGACAGTTTGAGGTGAAAAAAAATTATGCCATCTTAATTCATGATGGAATATGATTGTATGGGAAAAAAAAATTTTAAATCGTTGGAGCGGTTTTTTTTTTAATTAATTTTTTATATATAAAATTCTTAAAACATTTTTAACAACAAATTTTAATATGCAGATTTAAACTATATATTTATGTGTATATAAAAACAAAATTTGAAAAAAAATTGTCAACCCGTTTTTGAAATATCGAATTTTCAAAAAAAAAAATTTGAAACTTTTTAAAAATCCAAAAACTTTTTTTTTGAAAATTTTGATATGCAATATTATTTGATCTTATCTGAAATTTGTATATAAAAAAATTCATTTAAATCCGTTAAGCTGATAACGAGAAAACTCAAAATAAAAAAATACGTTCTATGACAGGTACTACTAATAGTTGCTATGTGTAAAATTTTATAATTTTTGATGGTAGATCGTACTAATTTTAGTATATATGAAAAAAGTTTAATCAAGTTTAATCGTAGGAGTCGTTTTCGAGCAAAAAAATATTTTCCTTTGCGGTTTTTTCACTTTTGTATGGAAGGTACCGTTATTTTTTCATAAATGTAAAATTTTTTCTAAAAATATTTTAGAAAGTACTAAACAAGTCTTAAATATCGAGTTTCAAAAAAATCTATAATGCCGTTTTCGAAATATTTGATTTTCCAAAAAAATTTTTGAAATATTTTTTAAAAATCCAAAAAATATTTTTTAAAAAATTTTGGTACACAAAACTATTAACATTTTTTGGAAGCTTCTGTATAAAAAAAATAATTGAAATCGGTCATACCATTTTGAAGAAAATCAAAAATTTAAAAAATGGTTCCTTGGGAGGTACCATTAATAACCATTTTTGAAAAATGGTTCTCCACCAAAAGAAAGCCTTTACTAAAATAAATTTATTGAATTTTTTTTAAGAAAAGTTGTCGAGCCGTTTTTGAGAAAAATACGATTATGTAAATTTGCCAAAAAAAAATGTATGGCAGGTACCGTTATTTTTGGTTCTAAAAAAAAATGAAAAAAACGTGTCGGCAGAATCACCAAAAACCACTAAGTACTAAGTTTGAAGAAAATCGATCGAGCCGTTTAGGCTGTAGATGAACAGACAGACAGACAGAATTTTGCCACCCACTTTTTTGGTGTTCTCTATCATCGTAATATCATGTTTGATTGTTATCTCAAATTTTTTTTTTTGCACGAATCCAAAACTTGCCTTATAGTACCTATAATCGCAAGTAAAAAAGGCGAAAAACTGAAATAAGACGATAAATAAAATACATAGTGAAAAAGAAACATACAAAAAAAAGTGAATAGTATAGATATAGATAGAAGATCGGAGATAAGAAAAATAAAGAAGTAGATATAAGTTAGATAAGTGAAAACCGACATATGAAATAAAAGGATAGGAGTAGGGATTTAAAATTAAGCTTTAAATTACAAATACATAATCAGTTAATGTTAAGAAAAGTGCTCGTGTTAATAAGAATAAGAAAGATACGAATGTATGTTAACGTAACAAATCAAGTGTAAGAAAAAATAAAAAAAAGAAACAATTTATAAAGATAAATAGTATATGCGTAAGTTATTTTCAAAGAATACAAAGTAAAAGAGAGGTGTCAGTGTAAAATACTAAACAAAGAAAAAAGATAACATAAAATTAATTATAAGGAATATGTATGATTGTAGTGTATATAAGAATATGAATTAAAAGAGAAAAAGAACTAATAAGTAATAACTAAAAGAAAATCAAAAGAAAATCCGAGAAAATACATAAAGAATAATAAGTGAAAGAAAGAAGTAAAAAAGTAGCCATACAAAAAAAATAAAAATATATCTAATTATAAATCGAACGAATTAAATGTAAGAATATATATGCAAAAGAGGATTGTTCCATCACAGCGTGAAATTTGTGCACAAACTTCGCAGCTATAGCTTCAAAAATAAAAAGCCGGACAAACGTGAGTACATAAATATTTAATTATATTATATTTTTTTATGGCTAACAGTATATGTATTAACTAAGATAACTTTTACCAAATATAAGCTAAAATGTAAAGGAAAATTACTCGTTGTCAGATATTTGATACTACAGTACATACCGATTAATTAGATTAAAAAAATATATATATATATAAAATAAAACTACTTGTGTTTTTTTAAGAAATTTCTTTATTTTCCTCTATGAGGAAGCTTTCGACGATGTGCAATGGTCAGCTTGCAAGAACAGACTTAAGCTTATCGTTTACTGTATCAAATATTTGTTATCTCCAACGGTCCAATGATAACATGAAAACTTGCTCTCAGCGGATGAACAGTTTTAGATCTTCTCTGTTGCTGGGTTGGAAGTTGAATAGGGGACAACTGGGTAGAGTGGGAATTAGGGTGACCAGTCTTCATTTAGAACTGATTTAGGCCCATCCAAATATAAGAACTCAAAAAAACCCATTAACGACCACCTTAATGTACATAAATGGAAAAAAATTTTAAGAAAAAAATTAAGAACTAAACCTTGTCCATGCAATTTTATAGAGATGGGGTCAGAAAAGTCGCAAAATTTATGAGAAAGGGTTAACAGAGCTAGTTTTTTAAAAAGTCGTCTCATGGTCGCATGAGGCAATAAAAGGGGTCAAAATGCGACTAAAGTCGCACAACGGCAACCGTGCTGTGTAGGACGAAATGGTTTCAGTTAATCATCGTAAAGATTGAACAACATCATTGGAGGTTCGGTTGCCTTCAAAATAAGATCACTTAACTTCTTTACACGCCTGGAAAGGCAACTGTAGTTCGGAACATTTGATTTCAATGTTGGGGAGATCCAACAAATGAACTTCCAATGGATCCTACATTCCCTTCCTAGTAGTCCCTTTTCCACTTGGCCAGCTACCCCAAACGTTTCTGTCTAGCCCACACCTATGTGTGAATGATCTTCAAGAAAAGCTGACCAGTCCGCGGATTGAAAATGAAAATCGCTCTATTGATTGGCTTTGTTGTCAAATGGCCCTGAAATGTCTTATGAATTGTAACTCAATACCCATTTGTGTCGCCGACAAACCAAATGATTTGAGATAACAATTCTCCGTAATTCTGTGACGAGAGATAATGTTCTGTAGGCTCGGAACTGTACAATGGCAATGCCTTCCTTTCCTGATGCGCTCCTTCAACCCAAACAATGCTGGATTTGCCTTCATTATTGCCTGTTGGATGAGCGTCTTACATCCAGGGAACCAGTTTCCTTAGGCTGAATGCAAATTATACGCCAAATAAATCGTTGGCAATCAGGACACCAGTAGACGAAGGCTAATTAGACATGTTATTTATTTTTATAACATATTATTTATTTTTTTAGACGCACTAAAGAAAAATATCACCGAGTTTGGAAAAAAAAAATCGAACTGTCAAAACAAAACAAACTCACCGCGTTAAATTGTTGTTGAAATTCACATCTATTCATCGACACGAAGTGAAATTACAAAAACAATAATGTAAGCAAATGGGTTTTGGAGGGTGAAACGTACAAAGGTTTCCCATCTTTATTTGTGTATCTATGGTTCGTGTTTTATTTAGGTATGTATGATTGTAGATTGTAGGTAGGTACAGGTAGGTAAGTATATTATGTTGTCATTTAGTTATGCATGTACCTATATTTTTTGTATGTTTTTTTTACTTTCGTGTTCTGTTCCTGCTCGGCGAGCGATCGAAATATTTTATTGACCAAACCACCAAACTGGTTGCCTTTGGTGTTGGTGGGTTGACCGATATTCGCTTGGTTCTTTTCTTGATGTAGGTTAGTTGGTCATCGTGGGGTGGGTGTTTTCGTACGATTGAAAAACGACGTGTTTAGTATTTAGTTAATGTTCGTGCTTCTTAGATGATCCGTGTACCTATGAGGAAACGTTACCAATATACCATCTCTAGTACAGAGAAATTACGATTAGAAATGAAGATGAAAATTCTCCAGATAGATGTAATACCTACAACCATAGTTGAACAGCCAAGCTCCCCAAGATCATCTAGAAGTGCTCAAGCAATATTGTCTAATGGTGATATTGTGTTTTCTGTGGAAGCAGTACGACCTTTACCGAAAGCTCTCCCAAGGAAACCTATGTATATTTCATTGAAATGTTACAAAACTTTGGCCGAACCTTGCATTTTGGTTAGGACAAGGTTTTTTTTTTTGTTATGAAGAGGGGTCAGTGTGAGTAAAAAACCCGATTTTCGCAGTTGAAAGTCCCCCATTTGGCCACCATCTTGAAAAAGTTGTAGGAAAAGGGTTTCCACGATATCTAGAAACCCGCTAGGTTTAAAAAACTAGTTTTTCAAATGTTTATGTTGATATACTTTTTGCCGTAAATTGAAAACAAAGAATTTATAGTTAAACGAGAGTTTTTCAGAAAATTATAATAAAACAGTTACTACTTTTTTGTATTAACTTTATTGAGCCTCAACGAGTAAAACGATTTTCTTCAAATTTGAAATACTTATGAACATTACATTTGAAAAAATGTATTTTAAATTTAAAGAAAATCAGTTTATCTGTTCAGGCTGTAGCTCAATGTAAAGTGGATGAAAATACGCAAATTTTAAAATGTGTCCACCAAATACTACAGATATGAACTGTAGAGATTTTGATTTTCAACAAAAAAAGTATTTCTTTTTTTGTAAAACTAACAGTTTTCAAGATATCGTGGAAGCCCGTTTCCACATCATTTTTTTTCAAAATGGCGGCCAAATGAAGGCTTTCAATCCCGAAGATCGGGTTTTATACTCACCACTGGGCCCCCCCACATATCAAAAGACAAAAATTCGCCCTACCGTAAATGCAAGGTCAATGTAACTTTCAATTTGACTACTAAAGGAGGTCGGAAAACAATAAAATCTACGATCTACACCGACACCCCGAAGAAAAACTAAATACAAAAAGAGCATGGAGCTAAGTTCAAGCATGACAAAGAATTAAATATGGAATAGGTATAATCACCCCGATTACAGAATCCGACGAATGAGCTGCGGAGGGAATCAGACTCAATTTTGACATTTTTACTATGAGCCAAATGTCAAAATTGAGTCAGAATCCCTTCGCAGCTCATTCGTCGGATTCTGTTATCGGGGTGAATATAAGATTTTGTATTATTTCCATGTGTTTCAATTGACCCCAATCACTGTCTTAACCGCCCCTGGTATGGGGACGATTGAAACAAACTGTATTTTTTCTTTTGAGTTGATAAACCACTTGAACTAACACATAGGGTACTCAAAAATCATTTCCCATCCGCTCCGCAGATGGAATCACGATATTTCATTTGAGATAACTCCATCATGGCTAATCCTATAAACGGCAATGCTATGTACGCTATAAGAAAAATTGTTTCAACCGTACCCAGTCTCCCCTATTGTTGGATTTCGATATGTTCAGTACGTTGCATAGGCAGGTGGCAGTTGTCATTGTTGAGCAGTGGGGTGGGTAAAAAAAAAAGAATTTTTGTCATGTCTCTATATGTTCGCAACGGCTCATACGATCTGCATGAAATTGAAGTGTGGCTCAGATACGCTGAAAAATACCTTATATTCATAGATTGTTGATACGTAGAATATTACGTGGTGGAACTACTGCACGAGTTTTTAATTGGTATAAATGAAAATCTTTTTACCCTCGTGCAAATCTAATTTTTATTAGTAAACGTTTTCGAGAATATTTATTCTCATCTTCAGAATAATAGCAAAACTAAAAATTATTCTTTTTTCGAATTCTATTTGAAATTCTTGCAATTGCTGAATACAAAACGTTGACGGGTACCAGCCCAAATCACCTTGATAGGCGTCTTCTTCGATCTAAAATGGAAACAAAATTTGAATAGTTTTCTTAAAGCACCGAAATTCATTCGGTTGGCATGTTTTCTGAATTCATTCAATGCATAACGCTCTTTCATCTTAAGCGTGGTACACATTATCAAACCTGAGTGTCACGTGTGTTGGATATCAAACCTGCGTGAAAAGTTACGCGTACACACTTATCAGTTATTTTGGGCATCAGGCAAAGAAATTCCACTATTCTCAGAAAATTGTTTCTTTTTATTTTGAGGCTATTTCCGCCACGAATCGTGTTGATTCCTTTTTTACATGACACACACGAGCATTTTCTTATTTTGTTTGCACTTTTTCCACTGATTCGCTATAAAAATTCTTGTTTAGTTGCGTGAATGACGGCTCATGAATGAAATTGTGTACACATCATCGAGCAACCACCCAACAAACCGAGGGTTGTCACGCAGTATCAAAAAATTTTGTTAGCAGGCAGTTCTGAGCGTCAAACCATCATTCAGCGTGTACACATTGTCAGTTCGGTTTGATATCCAACATGGCTGACACTCAGGTTTGATCATGTGTACCACGCTTTACGCACACGCTTACCTCCACTTTTTCTTTTTACTTACTTTAATCGGTTTGGGTGGTTCCTGTAGTCTCTTTATCTTCCTTTAATCGAAGCCCGATTTCTCAATGGAACGATTCATGACAATCACCGACTTGAGCCCCAAGAGTCACATATGATACACACATTAATGTACATATATCATAATATGTACGAGCACAATTTCAAGGTCAAGTTAATGTATTAACTAAATGTTGTCTTAAATGTAAATAGTAATACATATGTGCGAAGCTATCTCTTTTCCACTCTAATCTTTTATATTAACTTATATGTAAATTTATATAACCTTGAAAAGACATGTACCGTTAATTATCATTGTACTCAACTTATGTAAGGCTTTCTAAGAAAGAGTCAGTCGACCTGAGCGAATCGGTCCTAATTAAAACTTAAATTTAATTCGTAAATAATAAAGATATTTTGAAAAAAGAAAAATTTATCTTTTCTTTCTTTTAAAAAACGGCCATTCCAAAAATTTCGAAACCAAGCAACTCAATTTCAAATTAAGGAAAAAAATATATTTAAATATGCCAATATTTAGAGTATATATTAGAGTTGACGAAAAAATTGTAAATATAAAATTTTATTTGTTGTTGTAAAATAGGCAAGTGATCAAAAAAGCTCATACTTTATCATCAGTATCTGCGCATTTTTTGGAATTTTTGCCGCTCTCCGTTCTCTATAAATTGTGACGCAAATGGCGATGTGCAGTTAGGTTTTTATAAGTGTTTTCAATATATGTACTTCTTAAATTCAGAACTATTTTCTTGATAGGAGTGCTGTAAAAATAGTAATACGCCTCGAAATGACATGTCTTCTCCGTTACCGAAAAATGACAAAAGTTGGTATAAAAGGTGAACTATATTAGTGTTTGTAAAATTACTCCGCATACAAAGCAAGTCTTGAAAAAGGCTTATGGTGGATTTTTTTTATAGATTTTTAAATCATGTCTTACTGTCTAAGACAGGGTAACGGAGAAGACAAAATTGCAGTTTCTCATCCAAATTTCAACGACTCAGGCATTTTTTTTTTTTAAGTCTGAATTTTTTTGATCCCCATGCTTAAAATGGATCAAGGTTACTAAAAAAAGATATATGTTAAATTTCATTGAAATCGGTTGACGTTTACACGTGAAAGCGAGCACTTGAAGTTTTTCATATAAAATACATGGGGTTTTCACAGTCTTTTACTCAAAGTGTCCATAAAAGTGTAATCGTTGATTTTAAAACTTTAAACTTGGCACATATACTAAATACCATAAGGAGTATACAAATATATTTTTTTTTTTATTTTTGTAAATAACAGTAACTCCCTTTAAAATAGCAACAAATGCACAAAAACAACGATTTTTAATTAATTTTTTTGATGGGGTTAATATTATAAAGGGTGATTTTTTAAGAGGTTTAGAACTTAAAAAAAAAAAAAACACAAAAAATTCGAAAAAATGAATGAAATATTTATTTGAATCGATAGTTTGAACCTTGCAATTTAATGTTTAAAGATAATTTCATGCAAATGTTGACCGCGGCTGCGTCTCAGGTAGCCCATCCGCTGAGTCCAATTTTGGCATACTCTTTCACACATATCGTCCGGTATCTCACGAATGAATGCATGGATGTTGGCTTCCAGTGCGTCAATCGAAGCGGGCTTGTCCCTATAGACATTAGCCTTGACATAACCCCACAAAAAATAATCTAATGGTGTCAAATCGCACGATCTAGGCGGCCAATTGACCGGCCCGAAACGTGAAATTAACTGTTCACCAAACTCGCCTCGCAATTGCGCCATTGTTTCGCGTGCTGTGTGGCATGTGGCACCGTCTTGTTGAAACCACATATCATGCAAGTCAAGAACTTCCATTTCGGGCAAAAAAAAGTTTGTTATCATCGCTCGGTAGCGTTCACCATTGACAGTAACGCTGCGATTCGCATCATCTTTGAAGAAATATGGCCCAATAATGCCGCCGGCCCATAAACCGCACCAAACAGTGGCTTTTTCGGGATGCATTGGTAGCTGTTGCAATGCTTCTGGCTGATCTTCACTCCAAATGCGGCAATTATGCTTATTTACGTACCCATTCAACCAAAAATGAGCCGACCATAAAATGGAAGCAGCGCGCGATGAACATTTCGAACCGAGCATGAATTTTGATAGTAAAATTCAATAATTTGCAAGCGTTGTTCATTTGTAAGACGATCCATGGTTAAATTGCAAACCAAACTGAAGCTGTTTGACAGTGACACAAGGTACTAAACACACGTCAGCTGTCAAAACCAGTGTTGCCAAAACCAAACCAGCTAAAAAATCACCCGTTACAAAACTATTGAAAATATTTTTTTTTATACTCCGTACGGTAGTTAATTTATGTGCCAAGTTTAAAGATTTTCCATCAACTTTTACAATTTTACTGATGCTTTGAGTAAAAACTGTGAAAACCCCATGTATTATAAATGAAAAATTTCAAGTGCTCGCTAGCACGTGTTAACGTTAACCGATTTCAATGAAATTTTATACATATTTTTTCAATTGCCTGAATATCTTTTATCATTGATGAGAATAATTTAAAAATACGAATTACAATATAATTGAACAAAAAAGAAATCTTTAATCGTACGTGTCTTCTCCGTTACCATAAGCTGTCTTCTCCGTTACCATCCTTCATATTTTTTTCTGATAGTAAAATGAAACTTGGTATTAAACTAAGGATGGTTTTTGATAAATATTGATTTCATGAAAGTGTAAAAAAAAAATCAACTTCATATCTTAATGGACGGCGCAGAATCTTAAACTTCAAGGCAATGGTCGGAAATCTCTTAATCGTACGTGTCTTCTCCGTTACCATCTATTTTTTTGTATAAACTTACTAAATTTCATAATTTTTTGGTGAAACTTATGTGTCGTGTACTTTGTGATGAATTCATAAAAACCACTGAGTTTCATAAAGAAATATTAATTTCTTAACAAGAAAAACCTTACTACAAGCGTCCGATTGTATTCTCCGTTACTTTGGAATGGCCGAAAAACAGAATTTACTTCCGTTTGTCGTGAGTGTTCATCTTATTACCCACGGGGGATGCCCAAATGGTCTTTGTGTAGCCCCTGAACAGTGTTTGTGCAAAAACGGTTACAAAATGTCTGATAATCTGACATGTGAGGCAGTCTGTGAAGACGGATGTGAAAATGGTTATTGCGATGTGCCTGGAGAATGTTTGTGCAATGTAGGTTTCACTTTGTCCAAAATGAATAAATATGAACCAGTGTTTGGCTGGATAGAATTTTCTTAAATATTTACCTAACTTTATTAAATAAAGTTTTAATAAAGAAAATGAAACACAAAACTTTTTAATTTTGGGAAAACCCACTTTTGTTTTGCTTGGCGATGGAATCATAACTTACAATCGTGTGATTGATACTCGTACAAGGTGGTTGCGGGGGCCCAGCGAAGGGGGCGGGTAACAGCTATGCTCTATCCAACAAAAACTGTCAGTAAAGGGAAGATAGGACGTTTGCCTCTCAGTCTGGTTGCATTGGCTTGCATACATCTGTCTCAAGTTAAAGCTCTCACAGGGCTTCCGTACTTTGAATTATAAATTGCCACAAATCGAAGAACAATGTGCATATGGTTACCATTGATACCATTTCAAACATTTAAAAAAAAAGATCCATTTATCTTTTTTTACCACAGCACACCTTTTTAAATGAATTTGATCACGTAACGCTTTGTGAATGTTTCAAAACTTTGCGCAAATAACTTTTTTCTTCTTAAAGACTAAAATCGTACAAATTTTAAGTGCATTTTATAGCTTTATTCAAATATACAAACAAATAATAAGGGGACAATCAAAACGACAACACTTTTGGCTCTCACCTTTATAAATATTGTTCTCAAAAGCTTCGAAACTGAAAGTTCTTTCATAAAAACCACTGAAAAAGCTCTTTCGTACTGTTGCAACATGGCAAAGGCAACTCTGTTGGAATTTGAATTTTTTGTTTTATTTCACACAGCGAAGGTAGAAGCGAAAGCGAGTATACGATCAGAACAGAATGCTTTTGGCATTGAAAGACGACGGACGACGGTCATGTTGGAGCGTACGAAATGTTTCAAGGAGTTGCAACAACAATTCCTGTATGTTTATCAGTGGTTTAGTATCTTTTTCAGTGGCAGGTTTGTTATTTGAGTGTTGTGATGGTATACACTGGCACCACTGTTTTGAAAAAAGCTCGCCCATAAGCCCTGTACTGACAATTTTTGCTGGATAGACTATAGTTCTATATAAATAGAATTTTAGACTTTGGAATAACTTAAGTCGATACAAAGAGGTGGTGCTACACATCATTTGCAAGTATGCTCCTGGACTCGCACGCTTTTTTTACAGTAGGCAAAGGGAGGATATATGTAGTACTTCGTGGCATAATGGTTTGGTTAATGCATTGGACTGTCATGCCGAAGGTGTGGGTTCGATTCCCAGCCATGCCACCCAAAAAGAAAAACAGAAATGTTTTATCCGAGGTATAACCTCTTTCGAGGAACTGACATATCCTCCAAGAGTATCTATACTTATCATGAATAAGTGCTTCTCATCCAGCCGTTCGGAATTTGCAAGAAACTGTACGTAGGTCTTCTCCATTCTTGCCAACAACACGCACACAGGAAGTTGTAAGTCACTAGGCCCTGGTTCTCCACGAGCTGTTGCACCACCCAATTTATTTTGTTTCAATATACTGTATGCTCTTCTGTTTATTTCTCTTTATTAACTTATTAAATTATTTGTACGAATCGAAGAGGTCACGAGTTAATTCCTATATTTATTAATATTTATATTAAAGTTTAATTTGATCTATGTTTATAAACTAGTTTATAGTAAATATAATCTGTCTTAAACATTCTCCGTCCCGGTGAACGATGATCGTAGCATAATTGCCTAATAGGCCCTTCTTTACTGGAGCCGCCCCTGGTGAAAACTTTAATTTTGACTGTTGCACTTCCAAAAGGTTATTGCCTATGCTTTCTTTGGTACATACTTGCATGCATGCAAAGAGAAAAAAAAAACTTTGATAGCAGAATAGAATAAAAAAAAATAAACTCGAGGCTAAAGCTAAAATAACAGTTATGCTGTTCAATTGCATTCAATGCTACGTTCCTTTTTCATAGGTTGCACTAAAAGAGCTTTCGGAACTGTTAGGGACAGTATTGTTTACAATTGGTTTGTGTTGTTATTGTTGTTGTTTTTAATGAGTGTAAAGTGTTCTTCGAGGTCATTGAAGAAGATCATGCCAAAGTAATTAGGAAATTCATTAATGTCGGTTGCACGCAGTTTTGTGATTTTCTTTTAAAGTTTTTTTTTTTATTTTTCGTTTCGCGTCCGGTCGTAAAGTGTATGTAATTAAGTTATAGTTGATAGTGCGGGTAAATAATTATTTATATTATTAATAATTCTTTAATCGAATTCAAAGAATGCGATTATTAGTGTATAACTCTAAAATAAATGTGCGTGTGCCTAGAACAAATGTTTTTTTTTAGTGTTTAAATATTGAATTGGCCATTGATGTCTTAGAATTATTGGTACCTTGTGCGTTTACCAATCAATAATTATTAGCTGTGTTTTTTGCATGTCCAAATAAAATTATGTAAAAAAAACGACAACAAAGCAAAACAATTTACATGTTAAATACAACAATAACTATGTCCATATAGAGTTAGCTAAGTCCAGATAATTAACTGGAGTTAACTTTTGTCCCGATAAAAACGGCCAGACTACCATTGTCGTTGTGTTATCGATAATTTGTATAATTCAAAGTTAAAAGTTCAAGTGAGCTCAACTCCATGATTGCGTTTCGCCCAGGTACGATAGTTGGGCTCATCAGTTAGATGACTATCGTACCCTTCTAAGACGCAATTTTGTATCGATGTTTACCGACTAATATAAAAATCACAGCATTAAGATACTATGAATTTTATTATTCTAAGGGAATTTGGTTAAATTCAGACACTTAGAATTTCAAATGCCCGCGCTCAGGCTTTTTATAATAATTGAATATGAAGAAAATTTGAAAAGAAATTCTTCTGTTTAAGTGGAGTGACCGAATATATAATTCAAAGTTAAAAGTTCAAGTGAGCTCAACTCCATGATTGCGTTTGAATTATATATTCGGTCACTCCACTTAAACAGAAGAATTTCTTTTCAAATTTTCTTCATATTCAATTATTATAAAAAGCCTGCCCTCCAAAAGTACTTGAGAGTGCTAGGACGCCATATGGCCCTAGGCTCAATGATAGGAAAATCCCTATGCACACCTCCGCGTGGTGGAGGGTGGGTAACGCTAACGTGCAGGGGGACCGAATGGATGCCGGGATAAGCAGACAACCCAGCTTTGCTGGTCAGGGCACAAACTTGTCCTTGGGATGGTTAAAAGCCCCCTTAAGACGGATGAACTGCAGGTGGCGGTCAACGGCATGATAGTCTGGTGGCGGAGGAGCGTTTTTTTTTGTTAAAAGGCCAACGGCAGCAGCAGGTAGCGTCTGTTACCAATATTGGGCGGCTACAAAAGGCGTCTGTTTTCCCATAGTGGGCGGCCTCGAGCAGTTATGTGTTTGACCATACAAAAGGTGGGTGTGCCTGTCAAATTTGAGCTTATGTATGTTATTAATCGTATCTCGGAAAACACCATGTAGGAAGGATATATGCTATTACATGAAATATGACAACAATTGGAAATGAGTCCCCAAGAGGTAACCATTTTATGGAGAATCCTTCTGCAGCTTCGGCTGCTGTAAACCGCACATCGGATTTGGGGGTGCGGCATCTTTCGTGTACCAGCGTCAATCAAGACGCCATAACAATAAATGAATCGTTAACAAATAGAAGAAGTCTTTTAAGAAGAGCAAATGATACTTTTGGCTACCGCATACGTACGAAAATCGGAGCATGGAACGTTCGATCCTTGTACGGCGAAGGTAGATACGAGCAGGTTGAGCGTGAAATGCTTCACCTTAAGATCAGTATCCTGGGCATCAGTGAAACTAGGTGGAGAGGAAGAGCCGAATACAGAGCTGACTCTGGGCAAACGAGAATGCTGTATTCCGGGGAGGATGAAAGAGAGGGTGGCCAAAGGCTGCATGGTGTCGGAATTATGTTGAACGAAGAAGCAAGGCGTAGTCTTATATCCTGGGCGCCCATTTCTGCAAGAATTTGAGCCCCCTACAGTACTGGAAATTCAATCTTCGATAAATCTTCTCAAAAACAACAAAGCAGCTGGACTTGATGGTATACCAGCCGAGTTCCTGAAAGCTGACCCTGTCAGAACGGCTAGTATTCTACACCCGTTGATACAAGCTGTGTGGGAAAATGAAATCTATCCCAGCGACTGGAAGGATGGTGTAATTGTTAAGTTGCCAAAGAAAGGTGATCTTAAGAATTGCAACAATTGGCGAGGTATTACAGTTTTGTCCGTTTTTCCAAAATTAATGGCAACCATCATTCTGGAGCGGATAAAGGTTAGAATCGAGTCTACACTCAAGAGGCATCAAGCTGGTTTCCGCAGTGGGCGGTCTTGTGTCGACCATATCAACACTCTGCGTATCGTTCTTGAGCAGTCTGCGGAGTTTCAATCACCGCTTTACCTCATGTTTGTGGATTTTGAGAAGGCCTTTGACCGAGTCAACCGTGAATGTATATGGAGATCACTTCTTGGTAGAGAAATTCCCCCAAAAATTGTTGCCATTATAAGAGAGTCCTATAACAACGCAAGATGCTTTGTTTTACACAATGGGCAGCTATCCGACTCTTTCGAAGTGCGGCAGGGTGTGAGACAGGGAGATGTTCTATCGCCAATTCTCTTTCTACTGGCGATTGACGATGTCTTGACGGCCAGCGTTGGAACACCAGAGAGGCAGGGCATTCAATGGAGACCGTTTGAAAGGCTTAGCCACTTAGACTATGCCGATGATATATGTCTCTTGGCAAATAACATCAGCGGGCTGAACGGGATGTGTCAAGCTCTGAAGGTTAAAGGAGAGGCGAGTGGTCTGAAAATAAATAGCAAAAAGACAAAAATAATGCTCACAGGCCGCTCCACACATCAGCGTATTTTAATACAGGAGACGCCAGTTGAAGAGGTTGAACAATTTAACTACCTTGGAAGTATTGTTTCAGCAAATGGTGGTACTGATCTGGACCCATGTTCTGTAACTATCGCAGCGATAACAATAGTCGAGAAACGTTGCAAATTGAAACAAAAGTCAATTTATCGCCTCATCAGGTTTCTGAAACTTTTTCAGTCGTTAATTTTATCGATCGGAACAACCGGGATAAAAATACTGGAAAAATGCGATAAAATCGGTTTCTGTATCTTTTAAAGTCGATAAGTTTTTCATTCTAAACGTCAAAACTTATCGCTGACCAATAAGCTGACGAGAAAAAGAAATCAAAACATAAAATAAAATACAATAAAATTAAAAGGATTTAAAATAAAAATGGATCCAACCAAAAAGGTAAATAAATAAATTTAGAAAAAGAGTGGCTTTATGGTAACATTTTTTTCAGATGTACATATGTTTGCTGTGGAAATATACACGCGTGGAAAAGGGTGAAAGCTACCTCATCTATGACATCGAGAAACTCCGATGGAAGTGAGTTTGATTTTTTTGATAAAATTCTGAGCTTTATTTAATTTCTTTTTCTTCAAGATAAGTTGGACTGATTGCATTTGCTAAGATCGTTGCTCTGCAAAATTCATGGTTGTTTCGTGGTTGGTGCGAAAGCGTACACAATTATTTGGACAAGTTAAAGCCTCATAATACTAACGAATTGTTTTTAGGGTCGATTATCCGATTATAAGTTTGGACAAACCACAACGTGAGTACCTGTGGGAAGTGTTATGAACTGATTGTACCCGTCGAGTGGCTATACACCAGCGTCTCAACAACGACAACGACAACGACATACACAGCATCTATCGCAGAGAAGGACCTTCCAGAGGAAGCTATATGTACATCAGTCTTGTAGGTATTTCATGTTTATCACGGGTATATGTGTGCATTTGTGCCAAATGCCCAGCTTTCGACCTTTGTTTGCCATGTTCTACTTTGATATCTGTCTGGCATTGTCGAAGAGATATCAAACTTCGTGCCTTCACAAATCCCAAACATTCTGTATCAGAAAATGAAGATCAATTGACAAGAAAGCGGCAAAACGCAACAAGCAATCAATTTGTATTGTACACATTTACTTTATTTAGCCAAATAAAAAAACAAATATTGGGCTTTTCAATGTACATACATATCTTTAATTTTTAATTTTAGGTAAAAACCAATAAAATATCTCAGCCAAAATTCTTGTTTGTTTTTGTTGGAGTATCGTATAGTCCATTGAATCGGATGTTGGAAACGGGGTAGTCTTGTCGTGGTAATAATTACTGGGAGTATACATCACAAATAGGTAGATCACATAGAAACCCTGAAAGAGTGCGTTCTTCCATTATATCCCAAATTGCAATAGGAACAGATTCACCTACCTTATGAAACAAGCACTGCACTCAACAATGTGCGTTGATGCTTAGACAACCTTTGTCAAACAGAATTTTCTTGAATTTCCGTTAGGAACGCTTGAACGCTTGTCCAGCTTGGCCGGATTTGGGTTTGAAGTGTTTTGCCCGAGTGCTCTTGAGAAGTTTCTTTTCCTCGGGTGGATTGGCGTTTATATTACCATTGTTGTTCAGTTCAGCTTTAAATTGGTTAGAATTACAGTCATAAAAATCTTGACATAAATGGAAACATATTAAATGCATTTTGCTTGAG
The DNA here is from genome assembly GCA_963921185.1 of Dasysyrphus tricinctus. Lineage (NCBI taxonomy): Eukaryota > Metazoa > Arthropoda > Insecta > Diptera > Syrphidae > Dasysyrphus > Dasysyrphus tricinctus. Next base: position 88,508,507 of record OY992531.1, read on the forward strand.
TTTTGGGAGGCATGCTTCTGTTGATATGTTGTAACTTTCAAAGAAAAGTTCAAGCTAGATTTTTTAAAACTTAAGTGTATTTGAGACTTTTGCGACCATTTGTATGGACATGACCCGAACTCTAACTGGTGATGCTGGGCAACATATTTATTCGCGTTCATTTTTTATAAATTAATAATTAAAAACGTTGTTGGTTCGCTTCACTTTTGTATATTACACTAGATTCAAGAAAAAATTAAGTCACGATTAAAAAAGAGAATTTTTAATTGTTTTTGTTTTGAAATGGCAATATGACAGTTCGACTTATCGCCTTCCAGTGGAAATTCCAGCCGGAATCGTTCGGGAACTAAACTTATCGCGTTCAGTTACAGAAACCCGATTCTTTCCAGAGGCGATAACTGAGGAATGAGTTGTTTCATTTAATAACGATTCGAAAAGTTATCGCCTGAGATACAGAACATGGGTCCTGGACGTTCAAAGTAGAATAAATAAAGCTCGCGCAGCCTTCGGTTCTCTCTCCCAAATTTGGAAATCATGTCAAATCTCCTTGCGCACAAAGTTGAGATTCTTCGAATCCAATGTCAAATCCGTGCTGTTATATGCTTGCGAAACCTGGAAAGTCACGACTACCATCTCAAAGAAATTGCAGGCTTTTGTGAACCGTTGTCTACGCCATATTCTAAAAATTCGCTGGCCACAAATTATATCAAACGAGGAATTGTGGCGCAGGACAAGCCAGGAGCGGCTGGACGTTGACATAAGAAAGCGTAAATGGCAATGGATTGGTCACACACTGAGGAAACCAAACGATGAAATTGCAAAGCAGTCATTTGAATGGAATCCTCAGGGTGCACGGCGGGTTGGAAGACCAAGAACAACATGGAAATCAACAGTTCTAGCAGAAGCAGACTCCCAGAGAAAGACGTGGCCACAGTTAAAATATCTATCTGCAGACCGAGAAGGATGGAAACGATTTGTTGGCGCCCTATGCCCCAACCGGGGTTACAGGACTTGATGATGATGATGATCAATATTGAAGCGGTTTTTTTTTTTTAATATTGGCTTCATGATCTCAGCAAAAATGTCTGCTTATCAAAAAATCAACTGATAAAAGAAAACTTCAAATGCTCATTTATATTAAAGCTATTTTTTGACAACTTATCCCTAGTTTTTGAGACTGTGTGATGATGATCGCTGCATTAGGTTGCAGCACATCTATAGAACGAATCATTATTTCAGCACTTCGCGAATAGAACTAAAAGATGGCCTTCATCATCATCAGTAGCCAATCAGACGCTTTGTAGTCTTTATTTTCTTGGATTCCAAAAGGCACGATTGAATTTATAAGACACAGATAGTATTTTGGTTACATTAACAGAAAAACCCAAAGAGCCCAACTTATTCAACTTTTTCAAATAGTTTGCTTTTATTTTTTTTTTAATGCAATTTTTTTCAAATCAGATACATGTCTTATAATGTTGTTAAAAAATGTCAGCTCACCCTAAACTACCTTGAGCTCACCCATACGTTTGATCCTGGCTACGGCCGTGGTCTCATTTCTTGAGGCTAAATAATCGTACGTTTGAAAATCGCAAGTGCGTGTATAATTTTTTCTAGTTGCGACTACGATTTTTTAGTCGCGCTATTTTAAATCGCAAGTGTGAGCACAAGCATCTAAGTCCATTTGTTTCATTTTAACTTTCGACAATCGCATCGCCAGAAAAATGGAACAAATTTTCGACTTTTAATTGTCGCGATTTCTAGGTCGCATGTGCGTTCATTCTTATTCAAATTCATGTGTTCTATTTCTGGCGAATAAACAGTCGCGCGATTGAAATCGCAAGTGCGGTCCTAGCCTAACGGCCACTCGAAGAAAAATGGCCCAATTATGCCTCTGGAACAAAATCCGCACCAAACAGTGACTCGTTTTGGGTGTATCGGCTTTTCAATGGCGTGCGGGTTTTCTGTGCCCCAAATGCGACAATTTTGCTTGTTTACATACCCACCAAGATCAAAATGAGCTTCATCTGAAAAGATGTTTTCTTGGCAAAATCGGCATCTTCTCTAAGTCGATCGCAGGCCCACTTAGCGAAGCAGCCATTTGAATGAAATTATTTTCCATTATTAACCGGAAGGATTGTACCTTCAAATAAAAAAAGAAATTTGAGAAAATATTCAGTAGTTTTTTTTTTTATAGCGTTTTCAAAAAAAAAGTTATTTGGCGGACCCTTTATATTGTTTGTATTATGTACTATAATTTATTTTTATTTGAATTTCAATTAATTTGAATCTCTTTTTCTTGTCTTTTGTATGTGTGCGTGTGCTTGAGTGTTTATTTTCTATCAGTTTCGCTTTAAATTTCAAGTTAATTTGCCGGTAAATTGTGTGTGTGTGTATGAATGAGTTTTTGTTGATTTTGGGAAATACCTAATTTGTAGGAATGGCTGCCGTGTTCAGTCAAAATTATTTTAATAGGTATAAGAGTTTGTCATTTTAATGCATAGGTATGTATTGTAAATAATTAATTTTATAATTTAATTTATGTGTTGTGTGGATATTTAATATGTACATATTTTAAGATGTTTGTTTTTTTGTTTATCTTTTTTAATGTTTCATTTTATGAAATAAAATTTTATAAATTATTTATTGAAGTTTTATTCATTTTAAGTAGGTAAATCTTGTTTTGCGTTTCTTCGATTCCAGGTGTTGAAAACTGGACTGTATTTTTTTTTCTAAAAAGTGTGCTGTGTTGTGTTCTTTTGTTCTGTAGGGTGCATCTTTTTATTTTTAAATAGAATTTTGTTTTATTATTTATTTTTTTTTTTTATTTGCTTGCGGGGTTTTTCCATTTCTAGGAGAATTTTTATTATTTTTTTTTATATACCTATATTTATGCAGGATTTATTAATTTTTATGAATTTATTTAATCTGGAGTGTGAGAGATTTTCTATGTACGGGTTGTTTAAAGAGTTTCACGGAATTTTGAAAAAGGATGATTGGGTTCCATAGTGTACCATTTCCGAAACTTGAAATCTCTCGATGCCAGCAGCTTGTGTGTTTCATGGAATTTCATTCGAGCTTCATCGATGAAATTTTCTCGACTGACTGCAAAAGATCGTTTTGAATATATTCCAAATCCATCTTCAAAGAACCGAAGGGCCAAGTACGGCCACTATCCGTGCAAAAAGGGACCGTCTTTTGTTTGGAATTTTGTATGGGTTGATTCGTGTTCTCGTGCATAATGGTATTTTCCATGCTGGATCGGAGTTCAGGATAAAATTCTTTAAAAGGAAGTCTATCTGCATATTGATGTTTTGGTTTTTCATTGGTGACATCTGACGATTGTGTCACGAATGTAGTCCTCTCAGTCTCCCGTTTCTTTTGGATTTGGGTGTCAAAATTAATATGTTGAAAGAAGCTTCGGATGGTTTTTGGAATTGCCTCGGGTATCCTTCAATTGGAGCAACTTCATGTTCACTGCGGTTTATCTGTGGTAAAATTATTTCGGTATACACATCTGAACCAACTGTAAGTCGGTTAGGTGTTCCCAAGTGTTAGGTACCATTTTTTGGGACGGAAGAAGGCCAGTCAGTGACTTAAGGATAATCACCTTCGTTGCGCATCCAAACGTTTAAATGTTTGGAACTAAACATTATATCAAAGTAGTTTTAACTGGTGCCGTTGCAGACCTTACCTAACCCTGATACCTTAACATGTGTACGGTGTCTTGTTAGATTTGAAAGCATTGCTGCTGATTCAAAGATAAAAGAAGAATCTGAGCCTTGGTCAATCAGTGCAAATAGATCCGAAAAGCTTCCATCACCAGCTTTTACTCTAGCAATCGCAGTGGCTAATAGAATTTGTTTACCATGAAGATGTTTGTTGTTTGCATAAAAGTTGTGTCGAGTGCTGCAACTTTGAGTGTTATCATCTATCGGTTGAAAGACAGGAGCGTTTGGGTTAGTTACTACCTGTTGGTTCTGAGGATGAGCAACCTGATTTTGAAATTGTGTTGTAGGAGTATTTGTGTAAGTGCCCTTTCACACGAGGAAATTGAGTTGCCAGCAACTTTAAGTTCCTCTGTGAGAAAGGCGGGAGGAAAGAGGGGCGAACAGAATCTCCCCGGTCGAGGATTTAAGGAGATTTTTTGACATTTCCTTTCACATCTAGGTTTAGGTGTGTTCAACCAATATACTTTCAAAGGAAATTTCTAAAATCGCCTGGAGATTTGTTTCCTCGTATGAAAGGTACAAGAGATTTTTAAGGAGATTAAAAGAAAACGTCAAAAAAATCTCCAGCAATTTGTTTCTTCATGTGAAAATGGGACTAAGGAATCGAATTCCGTGTGTGTAAATTATTGTGCAAAAGTGAGTGGTGTTTTTGATTTCAAAAGTAATAGCTCCGGTTACTTAGGCAATTTCGAGTTGTGTGGCGGTAAGCAAGACATGCATCTCAAGTTAAACTGTCTTTTTTACATCCATCAACTCACTTCGATAATCTAGATACGTATCTCGAATTTGATCGAAGACAGCTACCAAATCTTCCTTTTTTAGGGTCTCTTCAAACTTCCCTTCACTGACAATTTCCTCGTGGTACCTTTTAGCATTGGCCAAATTAGCTTCTAAAAGCTCTAGACGAGTTTTCAAATAATTGACAGTACGACGAACTTGACCTGTCTTTTTAAAATTTGAAAAATCGCGCTCTTTTTGCGCTAAAACTTCCTTTTGAAGCTCCCCGAACGACATGCTGAATTTTTGTTTATCAAATGTAATAAAAAAAAGCCTAAAAAAATACTTTAAAAATAAAGACTAATGCTGCATTTCCATCTAACGTTAATCAATAAGATTTACCTCAAATCTTCTTTAAATCTCGAAGAATTACCATACCATTTAAATCTTGAAGATTTGAAATTAATCTTGTTAAATCTTCCTAAGACAAATACTTTTACAAATCGAACTAACCTATTCCTGTATGGCACTGAAGGATTCATTTATGGCTGAATTCAGTTCTTCACAGAAGAAACATTCGTTCTCACTTCCTCTTTATGAGAAAAAATGAAATACCATTTGCATTTTAAAAGGGGCTGTCAAAGTAAATCTTTTTTAAATCTTTTTGTGCGGTGGAAACACCAAATAGATTTATTTAATGTGAGCTGAGATAATCCTTTGGTAGAAACATAGCATTACGTGGTGTGCCTTGAGGAGACTTATGATGGGTGTGTTGTGGTGGGTTGCGCGTGGCGGTAATCCCGATGACATTTAGGTAACAGCCATTTTCTTTTTTGTTTCGGAGGCAAATACACTCCAATTCAACAGAATGAGCACATGGATTTTCATAGTTGGTTTGTCAATTTTTTTTTCAAACATTGTGCATTGTCCGAGAATAAATATAAACAATAAAAACTATTTCAAAAAAAATTGTTTCACTTCCATCCATTAAATTTTATTACCAGTTTCAATATTTGAGCTTATTCAGTTGATACAAAAAGACTGCATTTTCCCTTATGGAAAGACTTTGAAGAGAGCCGGAGGAAAAATAGCAGTGATTTTTGAATTAATTTTTCTGTTTTTTTTCTAACATCATAAACAAACAATAAGGATAATCAAATGATTCATTAAAGCACAATGTTAAGAACAAAACCTTTGAAAATTTGTGTACTTATTCATTTGAAGCGGAGTGTAAATGTTTGGATTTTGTTTTGTTGGTAATAGCGTCTGTCAAACGTGCCGAATTATTAGCTGTCACTTTGCCTTTGACAATTTGGTAGAGATCTCTATTGTTCAGAGTTTTTTTTATTTTAAATCAAATGATTTTACTTTGATTTTGAAATTTAATTAATGTTTAAAATTAATCAAACAGTCAATATATGTGTAATGTCAAAAAGAAAAAAATTCACACACACACTTTCTCTTTTATTCTTTTTTTTTTAATAATTTATTTTAAGGCTCGAAGGACCAAAGTTTTGTGTTGGGCTGGATTCAAATATTTTCTTTTTAAAATAAAACTCGATTTTTTTGTTTCGTTATAAATAATTTCTTTAATTCCTTGTGTCGTATTAAATGGTGTCGTGTTGAAAATTCTTATAGAGAGTGACCTTTTCTTAATTGAAGGTTAAAAGATAAGTTTATATTGTTTAAAATTGAATTGACATTACGTGTCATATTGAGCAAATTGCATCGCTCTTTTTCATGGTCAATTAACAATGGTATATTAATATTTACATATATTAATGTTTAATTTGATCTATGCATGTTTTTTATAGTAAATATAATCACAACAAAAACATAAATGTTAAAAAAGGAGCCAAGTTCTTATGTGTACAAGAAACCTGTGCGTAAAAAGTCTGCCAAAAAAAGTAATGAGATCTAAAATATATGCCAAGTTTTTACTTCATGAAGTTTAATATCAAATATCTTAAGTAGAGTAATATCAAAACAATTCCAAATCATGACAGAAATTTGGTAATTAATGATTACTGATTAAAATTTGGTGGGTTCACTGGTCAAGTTTTCATACATTTAAAATTTGTGATTAAGTAAGTATTTAAGAGAAAACTTGCCAAGTAAATCCACCAAATTTTAATCAGTGATTATTAATTACCAAATTTCTGTCATGATTTGGAATTGTTTTGATATTACTCTACTTAAGATATTTGATATTAAACTTCATGAAGTAAAAACTTGGCATATATTTTAGATCTCATTACTTTTTTTGGCAGACTTTTTACGCACAGGTTTCTTGTACACATAAGAACTTGGCTCCTTTTTTAACATTTATGTTTTTGTTGTGATTTCACTCCTTTTTGCAAAGATTTATTTTGCCAGGTGAAAGTCAAGCCCTACCGCTCTACAAAGTTTCATAATTCTACGACAACCAAAGCGCTCCATTCAAATAATAGCAATTCTGATAAAGTGGATGGATGGCACCCCCCCCCCCCCCCCCCTGAATGGACAATTCCAAATTTTCGATTTTTTTGTTTTTTAAGTACTTCAAGTCCTACCGACCTACCAATTTTCATCGTTCTACAACAATCGGAAGTGCTCCATATAATTTATAAGCATTTTTAGGAATGTGGGTGGATGCCACGCCCCCTGAATGCAAAATTCCAATTTTTCAATTTTTCTTTCTAAGTACTTTAAGTCCTACCGACCTACCAATTTTCATTGTTCTACAACAATCGGAAGTGCTTCATATAATTTATAAGAATTTTTGAGAATGTGGGTGGATGCCACGCCCCCTGAATTGAAACTTCCAATTTTTCGATTTTTTTTTCTTTTAAGTACTTCAAGGCCTACCGACCTACCAATTTTCATCGTTCTACAACAATCGGAAGTGCTCCATATAATTTATAAGAATTTTTAAGAATGTGGGTGGATAACACGCCCCCTGATTGCAAAATTTCAATTTTTCAATTTTTTTCTTTCTAAGTACCTTAAGTCCTACCGATCTACCAATTTTCATCGTTCTACAACAATCGGAAGTGCTCCATATAATTTATAAGAATTTTTAAGAAATGTGGGTGGATGCCACGCCCCCTGTATGGAAAATTCCAATTTTTCAATTTTTTTCTTTCTTAGTACCTCAAACCCTACCAACTTACCAATTTTCATTGTTCTACAACAATCGGAAAGGCTCCATATAATTTATAGATTATTTAAGAAAGTGGGTGGATGCCACGCCCCCTGAATAGAAAATTGCAGATTTTCGATTTTTTCCTTTGTATGTACCACAAGGCCTACCGTTGTGCGAAATTTCAAACTTCTACGATGTCGGGAAGTGCTCCATAATTTTGATGATCTGTCAGTGAGTCAGTGAGTCAGTGAGTCAGTGAGTCAGTCAGTTACGGTTTTTGCGATTTTTGAAGTCCTATATCTTGGGAACTACTAATGCTAAAGAGTTGAAATTTGGTAAGCCACCTGTGTTTGATCAGTTCAGCAAATATTCCGAATTTGAAGTTTCTGACTTTATTGGTACTGAAGTTAGAGGGGGGTTGAAAATCGCCTGAGTTTGTTCCTGTAAAAAGGGTGTAGTGCCGCGAACTTGGCTGGGCACTACCGTGCCCTTTGATCTGTCTTAAACAATCACATATAAATATTTTTACTACTACTTAAGGTATATAGGCTTTAATTCTCAGAGGGGCACTGAAGTAGTTGGAAGAAAACAAACGAATACACGGAAATCATATGATGCGGCTATAATTGAAGAGTGAGACGTTTCGTTTATTTTCGTTCTCTTTTGCTTTCGGAGATGAGGGACGATCGCGAGCGCACCTCACTGAAGTGCAACTGACATTTGGCAAAGTAGGAATACCAAAAAGAGATATGTAGATGATAAGTACAGTATGGTCGTGTATATACCCCTTTTGACAATACGTTAAGTTGATTTTCTTTGGTTTATGACATAAGCTTCAGTGTCAAAAGAACGAATCACATTTTATCGTTGTATGAACTTTGGATTCAAAGGGCTTAGGTCAAAGCTTATTTTGTGTGCAAGAAATTATAAATACCGGCGTTTTATTATCTCCGGGCCTGTGTCGAGGATATCTTTTAAGATGTATTAAAAAAACAACATAGGATACAGGTTTCTATGGAGGTTAATATGAATTACCCAGATTCAGGTTTTCACTTTGACCGGCAGATGGCTATTTATCATTGTGAATGATGTGAAAAATTAATCAGCAGACATTGTATATCCACTCTATAGTATTCTCATGAAACACGATTTTGTAGGTTGAGATTTGGTCGATTGTGATCGCCTTACCGAGATCCCTTAGCAAAAATTTGGACTACATTTGGACCCTAGATGGCCACGAGCTTTTTTTCTTCATGGGAATACTATTGAATTTATTATATAAGTTAATGACAAATAAGCAGAAAAATAATAGTTCATCCCATGTTCCCACATCATCATGCTGACAACGCGTCTACACCACAAAGCGTCCAGTTGCATCATTCGCCACATTCCATCACGTACGAGTGTTGACCTGTGGGAACGAGTAGAAACGTAAAGTGCTTATGTTTACAGTTATTGACTATTTAAGCTTTAGATTTTAAGTAAAAGTATTGTATTCGTTTCGGAGGCAGAATCGCTGCCGGTTTGAAAATTAATAAAGTAATAAATAAAAAAATAAAAAATATTCTAATGAATATTTTTTTTATAACAATATAGTTAAAATTAATTTAATTGGCGCCCAACGTGCTTTAAAAGTTCATAAACATAAGCCGTCCTCAAGTAGCACGCCGCGAATGCAACTAATAAAAGCAACCCAAAGTGTTTAAAGTTCATAAACATAAGTCGTCCTCAAGTAGCACGCCGCGAATGTAACTAATAAACGTGTTTTAAAGTTCATAAACATAAGTCGTCCTCAAGCAGCACGCCGCGGATGTAACTAATAAAAGTGTTTTATAGTTGATAAACATAAGTCGTCCTCAAGCAGCACGCCGCGAATATAAAACAACCCAAAGTGTTCTAAAACTCATAAAAGTCGTCCTTAAGCAGCACGCCACGAGTGTAATTTAGAAACAAAAATCCAACTAATTGTGACTCAAGAAAGTAAAATAAGTGCAGTGAATCACGCTTGGATCGATCGATAAAGCGAACAACGAGGGAGTGCGAAACGGGTACCGCAGTAGGAAGCGAAAAGGACATCTACCCTCTCGCCAGCGTTGGAACATGAACTCACTTACCACAATTATACTGTAAGAAAATTATTAAAGTTAAAATTAAGAAAAAGTGATAACTATTTAATTTAAATACTATTTTTATGCAAGTTATGCAACAAGTAACTATTTAAACCTAAAATAATTGCAATATTTTTTTTTCATAATAATTTTTTTTCTCTTGTTAATCTAATTTGAATTATTAGACCATATATTTTAGTTCATAAACTTAAATTAAAATATTTAAAATATAAACCTTAATATCCCATTTTAATAAATATTTTCCAAAATTCCCAAAAGTACGAAAGAAAGTAAATTTAGGAAAAGAAACATGCAGGAACCCGCAGTTTCTAACCCTCTACCAAACATCCAACTCCCAAATTTTAACCTACCCCCTCCCAACCCAAACGCAGCCACTTCAAACCAAGGTGCAGCAATGGCCACACCAGAATTAGGAGAACTTGTCACAAATATTGTTTCAAAAGTAATGGGTCCAATTGTCCAATCAATAATAAATCCACACGCGAACTTTTATAAAGGTAATGAACAAAGTATTGATGCGCAATTCTTCGGGAATCTCAGTGAGTTAGACAAAGTACCTGATGTGGTACGAACGTTAAGGGAATTCTCGGGAAATCCTGGCGAATATAGCTCATGGCGAAAAAGTGTTGAGAGGATTCTTAACATTTATAACCACCTTAAAGGCACACCAAAATACTTCGGTATTCTTAATACCATAAGGAACAAGATAGTAAGCAATGCCGATGCAGTGTTAGAATCATATAACACGCCCCTAAACTGGGAGTGCATTTCAAAATGCCTCACCACCCATTACGCCGATAAACGCGATTTAGGTACCTTAGAATACCAAATGACAACTCTTACACAGAGTAACAATAGCGTTGAACAATACTATCAAATGGTTTATCAACATTTGACATTGATCTTGAACAAGATCTCTAGTATGGACATTTCTACAGATGCCATGCATTTATTAACCGAAACCTATCGAGACAAAGCTCTTGATACGTTCATAAGAGGCCTTAGAGGTGACCTGCCTAGACTATTAGGTGTTAGAGAACCTAAAGACCTTCCCCAAGCCTTGTATCTGTGTCAGAAACTGGAGAACCAAAGCTTCAGCTCACAGCATGCTAACATCCCTACCGGTCATAATAAAAAAGCAATCCATGATTTGCCACCTCGCAAACCAGCTCTCATACTCCGCAACAACAACAATTTTTCCCAAATCTGGTACATTTTCCACAACACCCCCAGCAACGGTATCATTATCCGCAATATCACCAATACCCTCAATATCGACAGCAGTTTCAACAACGTTACCAATACCCTCAACAAAACCCTATTCAACAACAAAAACAGTACGTCCCACCACGACCAACTGCCCCAAAACCTTTTCCTACACCAGTACAAATGGATATTGACCAAAGCCTGCGGTCAAAAGGGGTCAATTATATAAATAGACCAAAACCTCATAACCCATTATTCGGTAAAAGACCGAATGAGCAAAACACTCCATCCCCATCCATGCAAGCACAACCACCTAAAATGCAAAGAAATTTCCATGTCTCAACGACACCATCCTATCCCGAATCAATTGACAATCCAAATTTAACACAAACTTATGAACAAGTTCCCACTCTCCCAAATAATATGGAACAATATGACTATCCTTACCAATCTGATATCAACGCCTACAATTCTTTAGTCAATGCTATGAACGCAGTTCATGTTGGAGACGAACCATTAGACGAATATATTGCACATCAAAACAACTACGAAGAACAATTAAATGACTATGCAGATATTCATTTTTTAGGTTGACAAGCTCGTCCTTACCATACTTCGAATGTAAGACGAGCGACGGTAAAATTTTGAAATTCCTAGTCGACACAGGCTCAAATAAGAACTATATTCAGTTAAACTTAGTTAATAATCCAATCACTAATAATCAAAATTTTTACGCAAACTCAGTTGGCGGTAAAGTTGAAATAACCCAGCATACCATGATAAATCTTTTCGGAATAAATAATATTCAAATACAATTTTTCATTCTTCCCACACTCAAATCATTCCACGGAATTCTAGGCAATGACAGTCTTAAAGATCTGTCAGCTGTCATTTTTACAAAAGAAAGTTACATGCTTATCAAAAATAAACTTAAAATTCGACTCAAACAACAGATTTCTGAGTCAATAAACTCCGTCACTATCAGAGACAGTCATTTGTCACAAAAACAAAAAAATGAACTTCAAAAAATTACTGAAGCATATTCTAATCTATTTGCTGAACCTGACGAAAAATTAACTTTCACTACAACAGTGAAAGGTAGAATTAGAACATTGAACAACGATCCAATATACACCAGATCTTATCCTTACCCTATGTCTTTAAAAGACGAAGTCGAGAAGCAAATAAACCAACTTCTCAAAGATGGTATTATTAGACCTTCACGGTCCCCGTACAACGCACCAATATGGGTTGTACCAAAAAAAATTGATGCATCCGGAGAAAAGAAATACCGCTTAGTCATTGACTACAGAAAGCTTAATACGGTCACTATCCCCGATCGTTACCCAATACCTGAAATTAATGAAGTCCTATCCCAACTCGGACAAAACAAATTTTTTTCGGTACTTGATCTTAAAAGCGGATTTCATCAAATTAAGCTTCACGAAGACGATATAGAAAAAACGGCCTTCTCGGTCAGCAATGGAAAGTACGAATTCGTTCGACTTCCATTTGGACTAAAAAATGCTCCATCAATCTTCCAGCGAGCATTAGACGATATACTACGCGAACATATCGGAAAAATATGTTTCGTCTATATAGACGACATCGTTTGTTTTAGCAAAGATGAAGAATCGCATTTTAAAAATCTATCAACGATTTTCAAGACCCTTCAAGATGCAAATCTCAAAGTGCAAAAAGACAAATGCGAATTTTTAAAAGACAATGTCGAATTTCTAGGTTTCATTATATCTTCAGACGGAATTAAAACAAATCCGAGTAAAATCGAAGCAATAGCACAGTTTCCATGCCCAAGAACTTTAAAAGACCTAAGATCCTTTTTAGGCCTATCAGGGTTTTACAGACGGTTTAAAAAGGATTATGCTAAATTAGCAAAACCCCTGACAGTCCTTCTCAGAGGGGAAGATGGACGTACGTCCAAACAATCCTCCAGCAAAAAAGTTATAAATCTCGATAACGAAGCTCTTGAAGCTTTTCAAAAACTAAAAAATTCTCTCATCTCCGAAGATGTAATTCTCAAATTTCCTGATTTCAAAAAAGAGTTCCACCTTACAACAGATGCTTCTAACTACGCGATAGGCGCAGTACTAGAACAAGATGGCAAACCCATAACCTTTATCTCAAGGACTCTCTCAAAACCAGAAGAAAACTTGGCAACTAATGAAAAAGAAATGCTGGCCATCATATGGTCACTTAATACTCTCAGAAATTACCTTTACGGATCAGCAGTTGTTAAAATCTTCACTGATCATCAACCACTGACGTATGCGCTAAGCAATAAAAATACCAACAACAAACTTAAACGGTGGAAAGCCATACTCGAAGAATATAAGTATGAATTGAAGTACAAACCTGGTAAACCAATGTTGTGGCTGATGCTTTATCAAGACCACCGAATGATAGCAATGTCAATTCTTTGACAATCACACAACATAGTGACGAAAGCTCAGGACAATATCTCATTCCATTTGCAGAAGAACCAATAAATGTTTATAAAAATCAGATTATTTTATTAGAAGGAGCTACAGCGTCATACGACTTCAAGATTATTTTCCCCACTTACCATAGACACACAATAATAGAACCAGAATTTACTAGCGAAAAAATTATCGATATTTTTAAACGATATCTGAACCCATCTGTCATCAATGGACTTCAGACAAACGAAACAATACTAGGAAAAATCCAAGAAATTTATCCCATCCATTTTAAACAGTATAGAACTAGATTTGCAAGAAAAACAGTTACAGATTTACTTGACCAGGAACAACAAGAAAATGAAATCATCAAAGAACACAATCGTGCACATAGAAATAGTAAGGAAAATAAACTTCAGATCTTGACCAAATTCTATTTCCCCCAAATGCGTAGTAAAGTCGAAAAGATAGCGAGAAACTGTACAATATGTAAAGAACATAAATATGACAGACACCCTAGTAAGCCCTTAATACAACCAACCCCTATACCAACATATCCTGGACAAATATATCATATATATCGCCAATTCCGAGGGAAAAAGCTTTCCCTCGGATTTTATTTGTTCCCAGGAGTTGAATACTCTCATCGCCAATCTCCCCCGAATACAATTTCCCCCGGAAATAACTTCGAACTAGTTTCGAAATATTTTAAGAGAATTATTTAATTTAAATTATTGAACTGTCAAAATATGTGAATAAATTAATGAAGTACAATTATGTACCTAAATTTTTGAAGCATTCAGATCTGTATTTCTGAAAATCTATACCATAGCCTTCAAATTAACCACGGGATAAGGAGATCGGAGAAACCTAAACAGAATTCGAAGAAACTTTAAGGATATAAAAAGGTATCGTTTGCATTGATTTTCAAGCTCACTCAATAGTTTTTTCATGCTTGTAGGTTTGTATGGGACTGTATTCTGAAAAAAAAAAAAAATATAACAATAGACGTTTCGTGAAGCAAATCACTGACGATTACGTTATGGATAATCGTTTCAACGATTATCATTTTTAAAATTACTGCTTTCACATATTTACTGGATATTTACATAAATGAATTCAGTGCCACCACCCAAAAAAGCATTTGGCATACCTTCTATCGTCAAACTGAATGCATGCTTGCGTTGTTTTTTTTTGAGAAGGTGGCTATCAAAAAGGTGGCTCAATCCAGCTTCAGGGAAGTCTTGGCATTAATTAATTTTTGCCCCTAATGTATCACTGAAGATATCACGGAAGATATAAAAATGTTAAAATAAACAGACAAAACTGGAATAAAAAAGCCAAAAGTAAAACTTACGTGTTATATTTTCAAAATCCTCCAGCTAAACTTAAGTGAATTTTTTCCAGGGAAAAATCACTAATTTTCCTTCGGAAAAAAAATTGGCGATACCTACTTTTTTCCTAGGAATTTTTTCCTTTTTTTCGAATATTGTTTACGATTGGAGAGTATCACACGGGGGAAAAAATCCGGGGGAAAATTTATTTGCGATAAGGCTGATTTACTTCACAAACAAAAGAATCATATTGACCGCTATAGACAAATTTTCTAAATACTCTTTGGTAAAGATCCTAAAATCAAGATCCGCCGAGGACATAAAACAACCATTAAGAGAATTAATACTCTCATTTGGCGTGCCAGACACCATAGTAGTAGATAACGAGAAATCTCTAAATTCTAACTCTGTTCTTTCAATGATAGAAAACTTTTTCAATATAAAGGTATTTAAAACACCTCCATACACGAGTACAGCAAACGGACAAATAGAACGTTTTCACTCAACACTATCTGAAGTGATACGTTGTCTCAAATCTCAAAATCCAAACTACACATTCCCAGAACTACTTGATAAAGCCATCCTCGAATACAATAACTCTATTCATTCCACTACAGGGAAAAAGCCAAAGGACATTTTCTTTGCAAGGGAACTTTCCAATAATCCCCAAGAACTTGAAAGAGAAAGAGAAAATACTTCACACAGAATTAAAGAGAAACAAGACGCAGACCTACAATATCACAATAGAAAGAAAAACCCTCCTAGAGAATTTTCCGTTGGTGAAGTAATTTACGTTAGAATAAATAAAAGATTGGGAAATAAACTATCTCCCAAGTACAAAAAAGAAACAGTAAAAGAAAATAAAAATTCAACAGTAATCACTAATTCAGGAAAAACCATCCACAAAAGTTTAATTAAAAATTAATTTCCTCTCCTTCCCTTTAGGTTGCTGGTACTCTTTTGTACCATACATGCTAATGTCCAAATATTAGATTACACCAATTCCCAACTTATTAAAATAAGGACAGGAACCGCAAAGATCCAAAATGGCAATTTTAGGATAATTCATATCATCGATATCGAAATGTACGAAGACTTCATTTCGCAACTAGAAATATTTGTGTCCACAACCGTCAAACCTCATCATCCACTATATCCTATCCTCCCCTTTGAAATAGAGAGAATTAAAAATTATCTAAAAAGATTGAAAATTAATGTTAGATCAAAAAGATCATTAGACTTTATAGGAAGCGCGTGGAAATGGATCGCTGGAAATCCAGACCACAGCGACTTCGAAATTTTAACAAATAAAATGAATTATGTACTAGTAAACAACAACAATCAAGTTGTAATAAATAGAGTAACCCTAGAAAAATTAAATGAAATAACAAACGTTACAAATAATATAATTAAAAATTTTAAAGAAAACATAGAAACCGATATTGTAATGAAAATTAAATATAAATTAGAGCTTATAAAAGAAGAAATAATAAATATAGCTTACGCCATACATTGGGCAAAAGCGAATATTGTTAATGCATATATCTTAAGTAACAATGAAATAAATATTACAGAGACAATTATGAATAACGAAAATATTCCTTACATAAACATGGACGAAGCTCTTGAATTCGCCAATGTAAAAATAGCGTCAAATAATAAAAATATTATCTATATACATATGTAGTTACTTTACCTACAAGCGAAAGTGAATCTTGTAGTGTTTTCATTCTTAAAGCTATAAAAAAAAATAATATTGTTAATAAAATTCCTTATGAAAAAATTCTACAATGTAAAGAAACAATTTTTGGAATTAATAAAGATTGTAAAAAATATAACGAATTAGAAATATGTAACAGAGATAGTATCACAGACATAAGCACTTCTAACTGCATCCCAAACCTACTCAAAAGCATGACACCAAACTGCAAAACAACTAACAACGATCATATTCCATCAATAGAGGAGATATCAACAGGTATACTTCTGCTAAATCAATTCAACGGTCCTGCAGTAATCAATAAAGAGACGATAGAACTCAACGTACAACTCATCATACGCCACGTAAACACTTCAATCTCCATAGCAGACAGGGAAATAATAAACAAAGAATCAATTCAGTACCAACCGATGCCAGCAATTCTTCAACCAACATCATTGTTAAATGGAAACGAAGAATTTCTATCACTTAAGAGGCTAAAAAACCTGTATTCCAACGGAACTTCGAAAATAGAACAACTAGAAAAAGAAAATCTCATCCACATTACAACCAGCTCAATAACGACTATTTGCCTAATATCAATAGTACTCACATTTGCCTACAAGTTATCTGGTAAATTAAGAAGCAAAATTGGAAACAAGAAAGATGAAGTCATATCAGCACCAATACCAGCTGAAAGAGCAAAACCTATAATAATTGGAATAGAAGATATTGCAAAACATTTGAGGTCGTCGAACGAGGACGTTCGAAATTAAGGGTGGAGGAGTTAATGACAAATAAGCAGAAAAATAATAGTTCATCCCATGTTCCCACATCATCATGCTGACAACGCGTCTACACCACAAAGCGTCCAGTTGCATCATTCGCCACATTCCATCACGTACGAGTGTTGACCTGTGGGAACGAGTAGAAACGTAAAGTGCTTATGTTTACAGTTATTGACTATTTAAGCTTTAGATTTTAAGTAAAAGTATTGTATTCGTTTCGGAGGCAGAATCGCTGCCGGTTTGAAAATTAATAAAGTAATAAATAAAAAAATAAAAAATATTCTAATGAATATTTTTTTTATAACAATATAGTTAAAATTAATTTAATTTATACAATGCAGCAGCGTTAGGAATAGGGAGGAAAAGACACATGGGTGGAATCGGCTAAGATGATAGTAGTTTTTATAGTTGTTTTGACGATCGCATATAGAGAGAGCAATGGTCGAAACGACAACCATTTAATTTTGCGATCACTTTGGTTTTACGCGATATGGGCCCAGGTTATACATGAAAAATAAATAAACATAAGAAAAAGCGTGCGAGTTCAGGAGCATATTCGCAAGTGATGTGTAACATCTCTTTGTATCGAGAAAAGTTATTGTTAGGGTCATATAATGTACATACTATTTTTTTGTATATAAGATAAATTTGAGTTTTTAATATTCAAATTACCTATTGATTTTATGAGCAAATGTGATCGAAAAGTAATGATTTATTCACTAAAAATCTTGTTGCGACTCTTATGATCAATTTAATCGAAAATTTTTGAATGTATTTGGAAATTATCAAATGTGAATTTTTCTGTAATTAATTAATTAATTGTGAAGTTTGTAAGCGATGTACAGAAATGTATATCAAAATGTTTATTAGAATTATATTGAATTTAGAAAAATTTACACCACTTGATGGAATGGGCGTGGTCGAAAAATATAAGCAATGGAAATATAAGTAATTTTAATTGTGAATCCAAAAAATATTAATTCATCATAATCCATTTATAATTAAAAAAAGTTATTAACGTTTTTGTGATTGCGGAACAATGGAAAAAAAGCATATTTTAAAATAATGCAATTCAAATATTTTTAAATAGCTGCTCCGGTGTTGGATATAAAATTTTGTGATTTCGTACATATAATTAGGTTAATTACTCATTAATAATATTGCATTCAAATGTTTGTCCTATCTTTAAAATTTTTACTGTTTTTTTAATTATTATGGTTGTGAAAAAGGTAAGAAAGAACATGAACTCCAATTGTTTTTACATTTTTTTTTCTAAGTTGATAAGTTTTTTTTTATAAATCTAACTGTTGTCTTAATGACAGTGTTTTAAGAACTTAATTTTGAAGATCCATGCAGTATTTCTTGAGTAATTGATTTATTAATGAAGCCATGGCCGATCAATTTCTTAATTGAAATCCATTTTACTAGTAGATACAAAATCAATTAAAAATCTAATAGCACCTCTGTTGTTAGATTGATGATAAAACATATTATAGCATAATTTTAGAAGAGGGATGAGGCAATGCGTTTTAAGTTTTTCAAAATTATAAAATTTTTTATCAACTTTTGAATTTAAAATGAAATTAATCGAACTGAGGGTGGCTTTTTTTACCCTTTTGGTATGATCATTTTTGCCCCTCCACAATTATTTTTTTGTACACAATATAGCCCGTTATGTCAGCTTTCCTTCAAGACCTTAACCTTGAAGATCCAATCAGTAGAACGGGAGCTATAATTTCTTAAGGCCATCCATAGCATATTTTAATAAAAAATTCCATGTAGATAAAGGGATCTTCTCGCTGGTGGATGGTCGTGGACAATGGTCCAAGCAGGGCCCTCATCACGTCATTCACGTTTGTGCTCTCATCGCGAACAGTTATACAGCGGAAGAATTTTATTTTATTTTAAATTAAAATCCACCCTTAGTAATAAAAAAAAGGTCAAAAAATTCAGGTACACCTGCGGGCTACCTGATTTTACTGCCCACAAGCAAAAATAAAAAAGGGATTATCCCAGCAATTAATTTGAAGATTAATGTGGATTAAGTGTGTTAACAGTGTTTTCTTAAAATAGTGTTGTGCGTGTTTAAATCCGTGTTAATAAAACAATAAAAATAAAGCAAAAGGTTAATCCAGCAATGGAACCTTTAAGTCCGGATGCGGCAATAGCTTCATTTGAAGCATTGGTTAAGCGGATCGTCAAGGACCTCGGACCTGAATATTGTGCCAGATTAGCAATGTCTTTCAATAGCATTGTCCAGCCCAATAAAGTCATTGAAGACATTAAAACGACAAAGAATAAGGATACCGAAGCGATGGAAACTGACGACGAGTCTTCAACCGCCAGCATTTTGGAGGAGTCATCCACCGAAGAGGATCTTAGTGAGATCACCAGCTCGGAAGAGGACGCCAGCGATTCTCCCTTACCTGGCCAGAAGAGACCAAGCAAAGCTTCCAAAAAGGAGAATAGAATAAAGCGCATCCAACTTGACAAGGATTCCTCAAAGAATCCGCCTAAAGCTGCAATTCTTGTCCAAACTGAAGCCGAAAAGACACTGTCACCAGCATCAACATCAGCAGCCACCAAGCCCACCCCAGCCCAGCCTCCAAAGACAACCAAGGACAATACAGTGAACCCAATCAAGGCCCCAGGACTGCCAACAGCATCAACATCAGTAGCCCCCAAACCCACCCCAGCCCAACCTTCAAAGACAGCCAAGGACAATACCATGAACCCAACGAAGGCCCCAGGAATGCCGCCAATTTTCTGCTTTTCCGGGAACATTGCTGAAATCAGCAGGTTCTGCAAAAGCTAGGACTTGAGTGTGACATTCAAAAACCGGAACACAAAGACGACCATAATTACCGCTGGAAACAGAGAAGCCTTTGACACCATCAAAAACTTTCTGAAATCCAATACAACTCCTTCACACCACGGGAGGATAGGAAGAATTTACTTCTACTAAAGGGAATCCATCACTCTTATGCTGCCATCGAAGTTGAGGATGAGCTACGGATAGAAGGACTTCCAGTCATCAAGGTATCCCATTTCAAAGCTAAGAAGGCGCAAGGGAAAAGCTACAACAACTTTGTGGTAGAGCTGTCGAAGTCATGTGACATCAACGAAGTCTACACAAAGACGTTAGTCATGAACCAGAGGGTGTACTGGGAGCGCCTAAAGTTCAACGATATCGTCCAGTGCCGAAACTGCCAGCGTTTCCGACACGTTGCCACCAACTGCGGACGCCAGTACGTGTGCGTCAAGTGCAAGGAGGACCACGAGCCTGGACAATGCCAACGGAAGGAGAACACTGGACTGGATGTATGGTGTGCCAATTGCCAAAAAGAAGGTCACCCAGCCAGCTTCAAGGGTTGTCCAACCCTCAAAGCAAGACTCACTGAAAGGAACAGGCTGTCAGCAGAAAAAAAAGCACAGCAGGAATTTGCTGCCAAATCAGCATGCTTGATAACCCGCCCTGCAGTCAGCTTTGCAGCAATGGTGAAAGGCGCTGGATCATCACAGAAATCAGCAAACTTCACGAATCAACAGCAACAACAGAAAACGACACCAGCAAAAGTGATCACATCCCGGACAGCAACACCATGGAGTAAACCAACCAAACCTTCGTCAGCCCCACCAACGAACTTAAACACCGAAGTCCAAAGGATTTTTGGATCTGACCTACTCACAGTCATGGGAAAAGCTCGGAGTGCAGTTCCACCGAACTATGCTCAGCTTAGCGAAGGCGAGAAGTCCGTGGCACTGGCCACCTTTCTGTTCCAAATATGCAATTAAAGAAGCTCCGCATCCTGACGTACAATGTCAATTCATTGTACAGCCTAGAGAAGAGGACGACATTCAACTTGTGGATGAAGAACAACAACCCGGACATTGCACTCATCAGTGAGACCAACGTCACCAGACGCAACAACATTGACATGGTCGGCTTCAAAACCTTTCGGAAGGACAAGGATGAGGGCTGAGAGGAACGGCTATCTACGTACAGAAGAAGATTTCCCCCAGCACCACCGAAACCATCATCTCAGGTCTCACAACTAGCGAAGCCACCGCAATCACCATACAACTGGGAACAGAGACTCTTACTATCATCAGCGTGTACTTCAAATGCAAATCCAGCATGAGAAACATTCACAGCGATCTTCACATTCTCAACAGCATCCTTAGACGAAGCACTTATGGGCTCATCGGTGGTGATTTCAACGCAAGGCATCACCTTTGGCTGGATACTGCTGTCACCAACGAAGGAAAGGCTATTGCTGACTGGCTGGATACCAACAGCGATCAGCACTCATTGGTTGTTATTTCACAACCCAAACCAACCTTCCCCAGAACACCATCAACATTAGATTTCTTCATCCAATTTTGTTCATATTCTTCCAGAAATCAGCAACTTCACCTGCACAATAGTACCCAGTGACTCGGACCATGAAGCTGTCCAACTAAGCATCAAGCTCCAGCAACCCATCTTCCTAGTGACAGAACCAGTAGAAAACTACATCAACTACAGGAGACTGGATGTACACAGGCTACAAAGAGACGTTGAAGACACCATAATGCTATCACCCAAAAACAGGAATCTGGACAATATCGAACCATTAACGGTCTAGAACTGGCTGTTGCAAACGCATTGGATAACCAAAAGCAGCCTAAGACGTCAAAGGACAGATATCAGCACCTTCCCCAGTATATCCAAAACCTTTATGCCCACAGGCAACGACTTAGGAAACGTCTTCAAAGGATCCACCAGCGAGAACTCAACACAGCTAACAGCAACTACCAGACAGTGTGGAGTGAACTTCAGTTTGTCAACATTATGTTCCGGAATTCCATCCAACACCACAACAACAACCAGTTCCAGAAGAGACTGCAGTCAATCAAACCTAGACCTGACGCCTTCAAGAATATCAACAGACTAATTGGCCAAAAATCACCAATGCCTGAGACGATCATCACCAACAATGGAGAAGCAACAACAATACAGGAAAAAGTTGAAGCCTTCGCCTCCCACTTTGAAGGAAGCTTCATGCCAAGTCCGTCAGATGATCCAGTCTTCCTTGGCGAAATTGAGGCATCCATCCAGCAGACAATTATGCCCACCTTGGACAGAGTAATGTTTAGCGACACCAATCCTGCAAGTGTTCCAGTCGACAGCCCAAACTTGAGCACCCCAGAGGAGATAGCTGAGATAATTCACAATTCCAAACCAAAGAAGTCAGCTGGACCGGATGGGGTATCCAGCTTTGTTCTAAAAAGGCTTCCACACATGGTGATGGTGTTGTTAGCCATCATATTCAACAACTGCATCAACAACAGTTACTTTCCCCAGAAGTGGAAAACTGCAAAAATCGTGGCTATTCCCAAGAAAGGTGAAAGGAATATGATCACCAACTACAGGCCGATATCCCTCCTCAGCAATCTAAGTAAGCTCCTGGAAGAGCTAATACTCAGGAAGCTGAAGAAGTTCTGCAGTGAAAACAACATAATCCCAGACATGCAGTTCGGTTTCCGGGAAAAACATTCCACCCTGCATCCACTCCTGAAGTTTCATCACGACATCACCACAGCCTTAAACAGCAATCAAGTTACTGTCGGATGCTTCCTGGATGTCGAGAAAGCATTCGACAGTGTATGGATTGAAGCCCTTATCCATAAACTCCACATACTAGGCTTTCCCTTAGCGCTAATCAAAATTATATTTTCTTATCTTTCTTCCAGGAACTTTTTCGTGCAACTGGAAACCTGCAAATCGACAGTGAAGAGCATCAGGCCTGGAGTTGCCCAAGGGTCGAAACTTGGACCACTTCTTTATAACATCATGACCTCTGACCAACCAATTTCAAGTGAATGCGAGAACCGTCTCTTTGCTGATGACTCACTTACATATTGCTCATCAAACTCTCCATTGATAGCTGTCAGAGAAGTCGAGGCATATATCCGCAAACTCTTCCAATTTTACACCACATGGGGTATCCGGATCAACTCATCCAAATCGGAGCTTGTCTGCTTCAGAAAACCGGGGGGCAGACGTGTTCGCTCAGCTGGCTGGAAGCTGTAGAAACATCACCCTAGCACTCCCAGACGGAACTAGATTAGCAGCCAAACGTAGCGCCAAATACCTAGGCATCAACTTCAACGAGCTGCTGAGATTCAACCCACTTTCACGGACTGTCCTCAAAAAAGCCAATTTTGCTTTCCACCGCCTCTACCCGCTGATGAAGAAGAAAACTGGGCTAAGCCAACAGACAAAAGTTTTAATCTATAAGCAACTCCTGAGACCAGTCATCAGTTATAGCTTCCCAGTTTGGTTCACCATTTCCAAAACGGCTATGAAGGAACTACAAATATTCGAGAGAAAAATCCTGAGGATCTGCACTGGGCTGTACTTCGATCGTCAACGGCGTAAGCATTTCAAGAACGAGCAACTCTACAATGAGGCTAAGGTAGTCCCCCTGGACAAGTATTTATTACTATCTGCCGACAAGCTGGTTAGAAACATCGCCAATCACCCTAATCAACTGATGAGAAGGATGACAAACCAACAACGACATCCAGCACCAAGGTACATAAGCGCTATGGAAATCCTGGATATAGCTCCAACAACCAACGATGAAGCAGTACCCTTCTACTCTGACCCAGGGTCGGCACATTATCGTGGCTAAACACCAACTCTACCCACACCCTAAATAAATATACCGCCACTGGACAACCGGGATTGAACAACCCGAGGACGACAAAGCCAAACCGACTTTATGTTAAGTTTTTACATATATTATAAATCTAATTTGTATTTTCTATTGAATCAATGTATAGCGTTAGGCCCCTTATGTGCCAACAAAATATTATTATTTGTCAATGTATCTTATAGTTATAAATTATCTTTTAAGCCAATTGTAAATAGAAATGTTCAATAAAACAAAAATTGAATTGAATTGAATTGGCCCTCATCACTTAGGGGTGGCGATATCGTTTGCGATATCGACATCGATAGTAATACTTCACGTTAACATAAAAAACCTCTATCGTCCAAACGATATCGAATTGACGAATTGGTTTTTACTTCACGTAAGCAATAAATCTGTCATTTACTATCGTTTCGTCGATAGCCACTGCAGGATACCCATTTAGCTATCGTTTTTCTTGTGTTTGGTTGGTTTTTAGCGTCCACAAAAATAAAAACTGAACCAAAATGTTTCGCCGTAATATTTTAATGGTACAGAACGCTAACGAAATTGAAAAACATCGCTTAATAAGAAGAAGAAGGGAACTCAGAGATGCCTCGGTCCCCTATAGTCCAGTAACTATATACATTAGACCTTGCGTCAGGTCCGGTAGTTCTGATTTTTTGCTGAGTTGTTTATGATGTTGGCCTAGTATTAAATTTGATTTTTCGACCTCGAGCGCCGAACGCAACATTGGTAAAAATCCAAAAAACCGTGAATTTTTCGCGGTTTTTTCACTTATTGGCTATTTTAACCATTACGCCTTAACTTCCAAATAAAACATTGCTATACGATTTCAACCTTACTAAATTTGCTTCAATTTGAGTCCAAAGCCGGTTCTGTAGACATAACGGTTTCCAAGGGACGGCATTTCAAAATATAGCAATACAAAATTTAAAACAACAAGTAGTATATAAAACAGTATAATAACAAAAACATGGTCTTTGACATATGCTGCATCAAAGCAATAGAGCGTGTAGATTGGGCCAAACGAAGAAAACAATAGTACCGGATGGGGGGTATATATCCCCCCGTTTAGGCGGGAGGGGCAATTTTAAGAAAAGTTGACTTCAAATAGAAAAATAACCATACAAATACAATGGTAATATCTGGACGAAATTCCATTCCTCATCTCAAAGCCAGAAATCCATTCTTTAATTTTATTTTTAAATAAAGTTTTTTTAGCTGATAGTTTTTGAAAAATTTACTCTCAAACTCAAAATTTTGAGAAAAAGATGATTTTTTTTTTGTTAATCTATTTTTTTAAATTTATTTTATTGTATTAAGTACTATTTTTGATTTTGATTTTCAATGCCCTTATTAATTCTTAGTTAAAAACTGAAAACCAAATGCTAAAATGACTTCTAGTTTTTGAGAAAACTGAAATTAACATGATCAACTTCACTGTTCTCAGTCTAGTATCCTTTTTCTTCGGGGTGGGAGGGTTCTGCCTCAGGTGCGGTAGTTCTGATTTTTAGATGAGTTGTTAATGATGTTGGCCTTAGCAATAATCCAAGTTTTCGACCTCGAGCGCCGAACACAACTTTGTGAAATACGCAAAAAACCGAGAAATTTTCACGGTTTTTTCAGTTATTGGCTATTTTAACCTTTAAGGCCTGGTTTTCGATTATAACTTCGCTCTACCATTTCAAAATAATTAAATGGGCTTCAATTTGAGCTAAAAATCAATTCAAATTGTGAATTTTTTCATCAACTTTTGAATTTAGAATGCTGCAAATCGAATTGAAGGGGGCTTATTCACCCCTTGTGTGAAATCGTTTGCCTCTTTTCAAGGATTTTTGTATACTGTGTAGCGTGTCATGTTGGCTTTATTTTAAGATCTTAATCATGAACATCGGATGAGTAGAAACGGAGCTATGATTTTTTAAAGTCAACCATATAAAACTCCAACTAAAACAGTACTCAGTTCAGTACCCACCAGTGAGTTATCTGAAGCGAATGTTTTAGTTCGAGTTTTATATGGTTGACTTTAAAAAATCATAACTCCGTTTCTACTCATCCGATGTTCATGATTAAGATCTTAAAATAAAGCCAACATGACACGCTACACAGTGTAAAAAAATTATTGAAAAGGGGCAAACGATTTCACACAAGGGGTGAATAAGCCCCCTTCAATTCGATTTGCAGCATTCTAAATTCGAAAGTTGATGAAAAAATTCACAATTTGAATTGATTTTTAGCTCAAATTGAAGCCCATTTAATTATTCTTAAATGGTATAGCAAGGTTATAATCGAAAACCAGGCCTTAAAGGTTAAAATAGCCAATAACTGAAAAAGCCGCGAAAATTTCTTGGTTTTTTGCGTATTTCACAAAGTTGCGTTCCGCGCTCGAGGTCGAAAACTTGGATTATTGGTAAGGCCAACATCATAAACAACTCATCTAAAAATCAGAACTATACCGCATCTGAAGCAGAGCCCTCCCACCCCGAAGAAAAAGGATACTAGACTGAAAACAGTGAAGTTGATCATGTTAATTTCAGTTTTCTCAAAAACTAGAAGTCATTTTAGCATTTGGTTTTCAGTTTTTAACTAAGAATTAATAAGGGCATTGAAAATCAAAATCAAAAATAGTACTTAATACCATAAAATAAATTAAAAAAAATAGATTAACAAACAAAAATCATCTTTTTCTCAAAATTTTGAGTTTGAGAGTAAATTTTTCAAAAACTATCAGCTAAAAAAACTTTATTTAAAAATAAAATTAAAGAATGGATTTCTGGCTTTGAGATGAGGAATGGAATTTCGTCCAGATATTACCATTGTAATTGTATGGTTATTTTTCTAATTGAAGTCAACTTTTCTTAAAATTGCCCCTCCCGCCTAAACGGGGGGATATATACCCCCCATCCGGTACTATTGTTTTCTTCTTTTGGCCCAATCTACACGCTCTATTGCTTTGATGCAGCATATGTCAAAGACCATGTTTTTGTTATTATACTGTTTTATATACTACTTGTTGTTTTAAATTTTTTATTGCTATATTTTGAAATGCCGTCCCTTGGAAACCGTTATGTCTACAGAACCGGCTTTGGACTCAAATTGAAGCAAATTTAGTAAGGTTGAAATCGTAGAGCAATGTTTTATTCGGAAGTTAATGCGTAATGGTTAAAATAGCCCATAAGTGAAAAAACCGCGAAAAACTCGCGGTTTTTTGGATTTTTACCAATGTTGCGTTCGGCGCTCGAGGTCGAAAAATCAGATTTAATACTAGGCCAACATCAAAAACAACTCAGCAAAAAATCAGAACTACCGGACCTGACGCAAGGTCTCAGTACTATGAAACTACAAGGTTACTGGACTACTATCCCTTCCAGCAAAGATGTAAGTATTGTTAAGAGATTTTAATATATTACAGCTTTATTCAACGTTTTCGTCTTTCGAAGGAAACTTTTTTAGTCCAGTCATTTAAGCATTTTGCTTCGGAAAAAATGGCGGAAAGCTGAATTTTGGTATATAGTCTCCCCATGGCATTCTTAAAAAACTGTAAAAAGTCCCCATCGATATGAGTGCCGCTAACAATTTTACGGGGGGTCGAAGGTCCCCCAAACGGTTTTTAAGCAATATCTCCCGAATGGTAATTCTTACAGAAAAAATGTGAAAGAATGTGTGTTATAGCTTAGAAAATTTCCGACAAAAAATGTTAAATACCTTTTTTTCGTTAGAGTAACCGTTTTCGAGATAGTTCAATCGGTAGAGTTACAGATTTTATGTTTCTGTTCAGAATGTACTCTTTTACGCCACCTTTGAGGTAGAGTGCCAGGTGAGTTTTTCTTGCGTGGTATCCCCTTGGAAAACTAGAAAACAGTTCCAAAAAATATACACAGGGATTTATTTAAAGTTTTTGGGAAAGTTCCCCATCGATTCGGGCTCCACCACATTAATCATAAGGGGTCGAAGGTCACGAAACATGATATTTTATTTATACAGGGTGATTCGTATAAAGTGTGACAAAAAGTTAGAGCGCGTAGGGTGGGTTGATAAGGAAAAAATCGTACAGGAGGGGGAGGTTCTATTCACCCCCGTTTAGCCAGGAGGGGCAATTTTCTAAGAAATTGACTTAAAACAGAAAAAAAAATATTAAAAAATAACGGTCATACTTACAATGCCATGCTATACTTTTTTGTAGAGCCAAAAATCTCTTCTTTTATTTTTATTTTAAATAAAAATGTTTTAGTCAGCAATTATTTTTCAAACTCTAAATTTTGAAATAAGAATAAAAAAAAGAAAATATTAAAGTATTTTTTTCGAAAATTTATGTAAGTACGTACTCTTTTCGCTTTTAAAATTCAATGGTTTTCTGTTTTTGAATAGATATAAATAAAAACATTGAATTTTGAAAACAAAAATATCACTTAGTTATGAAAAAGCAAGTTTGAAATTTTCTTTGATATTTTTCTCTTTAAAATTTTGATTTTGAAAATTAATTTTTCAAAAATTGTTCACTCAAACAATTTTATTTAAAATAAAAATAAAAGAAGAGATTTTTGGCTTTACAAAAAAGTATAGCATGGTATTGTAGGTGTTACCGTTATTCTTTAATAATTTTTTTTCTGTTTTAAGTCAATTTCTTAGAAAATTGCCCCTCCTGGCTAAACGGGGGTGTAAGGAACCCCCCTCCTGTACGATTTTTTTCTTTATCAACCTACCCTACACCCTCTAGCCTTATGTCACATTTTATACGAATCAACCTGTATAAACGAAATACCATGTTTCGTGACCCTGTATGATTAATGTGCTGGAGCCCGAATCGATGGGGAACTTTCCCAAAAACATTATATAAATCCCTGTGTATAATTTTTTGAGCTGTTTTCTAGTTTTCCAAGGGGATACAACGCAAAAAAAACTCACCTGGCACTCTACCTCAAAGGTGGTGTAAAAGAGTACATTTTATACAAAAACATAAAATCTGTAACTCTACCGATTGAACTATCTCGAAAACGGTTACTCTTACGAAAAAAAGGTACTTAACATTTTTTGTCGGAATTTTTTTAAGCTACAACCTTGTCTTTGAAATTTTTTCTGTAAGAGTTACCATTCGGGAGATATTCCTTAAAAAACGTTTGGGGGGGCTTTGACCCCCTGTAAAATTGTTAGCGGCGCTCATATCGATGGGGACTTTTTACAGTTTCCTTAGAATACCATGAGGAGACTATATACCAAAATTCAGCTTTCCGCCATTTTTTCCGTAATTTGGATGATTTTAAGGCTTATATGACTGGACTATTTTAGTACTTTTGGAAACCATTAATTTATCAGGTGGCTGTCGATCCACCTACATCCCCCGATATTGAGACTTGCTGCTACACTAGAGATCCTAGGAGGAGGTGGATACCAGTGGCTGTCGGGGAACGATTTTGGGGTCACTGTTGCTCAAAGCACACTCTCGACAGTCCTCAACGTGACCACAAGGAAGCTGGAAGAAAGAATATGTCCATCATGGATTAAATGGGGACTCGATAACCAAAATCAAAGAGCTGAGATAAAACAATGGTTTCATAGCAAATATGCTATACCGGAGGTGAGTCCAAGATACACACTCTTCTTATAAATTCATAAAATACAATTTATATAACTACATAACATTCATTTTACAGTCATGGGATGTGTAGACGGTACGCATTTGTTTTTTCAAAGGCCACGTCAAAACGAACAAATGTTCTTCAACCGTAAAGGAAGACACAGTTTAAACACTATGATTGTAAGTATAGCTGGAATAATTACTTAATTTTGAAATATAGCTATTTCATTTAAGATTTGTGACCATAAAATGAGGATAATGTCAGTCAATCCAAAATACGCTGGTTCTGCTATGACTCCTTAGTTTGGAAGCACTTCAATAAAAGGTTTTTTTTTAAACAGTTTCAACGAACAGGAACAAAACTGTTGGCTTCTAGGTAATTACTTGCCTTCCTTTCTTACCTTATAATTGATTCTTATTAGGAAATTAAATGCATACAATTCTAGGCGATAGTGGATATCCACTCGAACCATGGTTGCTCTCACAATACCAGAGTTCTACTGACCCTGCCAAGACAAATTTCAACGAAGTCCACGCCAAAGCAAGAAATGTTGTTGAAAGATGTATTGGTGTCTACAAAGGTATTTATCTTCATAGCTAGTTTTCTAGAAAATGAAACACATATTGTCGACTTTCTGTCGAAACCTCGTAGGTCCTTAAATGACATTTTAATGAATTTCAGATAAAAACAAATCACTGAATTCAAATATCAATGTCCCGAAACTCTATTATGGTTATATTTTATAACCTTTCAAATTAGTTTTTTTGTGTCTTCTAAGCAATTTTTAAAACAAACAATAACAAGTATTCTTTTTATTTATTAATAATTTTAAAAAGTGGACTTACGAGATTTTGACAGAAGGCCGACGATATGTATCTCATCCATCATATATCTATGTATATAAATTCGGATACATAATAATCCGATGGATTGTTGTGAACGCCTGTCCGATATTTCTGCTTACCGGCGAGGTCTAGGAAAATGAGAATAACAAATTAAACATAAATCCTACCACTCTGTTTCAATTATTATTATACGTAGCAATTTGGCCGGGGGTTTTGCCTTCATCTCTCTGAACTGCTGAAATATAATAAGAAGGAAAATAATCTTAAATATATATTAAAAATTTCATTTTATTGAAGGTTGTTTGTTATGAATATGAGAAAGATAGAAGAAAGAGGAAACATAAGAATACTTCGACCATGTTTGAACTTTTCAGGTCCAACCCAATGTAAGCTAGAGGTTACCTCATGTAACCGGGGGTCGAATCAATTGCTGGATCGAAGCCCACATATTAAAGATATGGATAGATTAATGACTGTGATATTTAATAGTAGGCTAATCGTTTTGATAGTCGGATAATTGTGACGTCACAAAAATTCCAAAATGGTGAATTGGATGTTACTAATGAGCATCTTTTCTTGGTTTAGCAGTGATGGAACAGGAGAAAGCAAATTCGGAGCTGTAGAACGAAAAGAAGGGGAATTACATTCACCATTACGTTCAAATTTCGGAAGAAAAAAAAAATAGATAGCGGACACAGGATCGGGTGATGCAAATAGTGTGGGAGGAGAAATAAAGAAGACAAAAGTACCGTGTTCAATTGCTCCAATGTCCAATCTCCCTCATTCGAAAGAGTGTTGTTCGAACGACTGTGGCCCAAGAGGCCGATTACTTTGTTTTAATTCCAACACCGGCAATATAAAATAAAATAAGTGAATTCTTTAAAAAAAAAAGGTGCATGGTGATTTTTGTCCTTTAATTATTGTAATGACTGCTTTCCGAGTTAGCTTAAAAGTCGGTTCATAATAATGAAAAAAGATTTTTTTTAGATGTTGTATTGCATGCACGATTGCACGTGTCGGAAAACCCAGAGTGGTTGCACAAAATAAGTCGTTAATAAAATAGAATATGGGGTGAGTTTATTTGAAATGTTATTGAACAAAATAGGGTCTAAAAGTGGTAATTTTTATGTAGGTTGTTAAACTGAAATTGTGATCATAAGGCGGTCCCAGTCGGTCAGCGGAGCACTGGGGCCGCCACGAAAATTTATTGGGAGATCAACAACGTCTGTCTACGGGAACCGAGCTGTCCACTGAATTCGATTCTGGTTGTTGAACGGTCTCACTGAAATCCCAAAACAAAAAAAGGAATGTTTTTTGATGCCTTTCTGACCCCGAAAACCGCAGTACCGGGGAAAAGTTTTTTTTTGTGTTTCTTGGAGCGTTGACGGCTGTTAAGAAAAAAAAAATCCAACCTTCATAATGGATATTCCTTTTGTGAACAAATCCAACATATGGGTGAACACGTTCGATGTTGCCGCGCAGTGAGTTCAAGGAAGCACAAGAAAATAGTACCATTTTTAGTACATAAAATATTAAGATAGTAAGTGCTTTCATTAATTTTTATCACCGTAAAATTAGATCGAAAAGTACCTACTACAGGATATATGGGTACCTAATTTTGGAAAGGACCTCCTGCATATATTTACCTGTCAGTTCTTTTTTTGGCTGTTTAACTTAAGATTTTATATTTGTTCATGGCGTTGAAGTTTTCGCAAGTTGTTTGTTTTATTTGTCTCTATCATCAGTTTTATGTAAATTCGTTAATCAATACATTTGTAAGTGATATGATAAGTTTTGTTTCCAGGGCCTCTCATTTCCTTTTGATATTATTGTTAGTTTATTGTGATCTACCTTTATAGAGCTCTATCGAGGTAAGGATTTTCATTAGTGGTTCTGTAAGTCACGGGTTACTTACCATAAAGGGTATTTTTTTTTTGTAGGATTATGATCGTCCTGTTGGGAAACGAATCCTCATCACGTTGTTTTTTTTTGTTATTTTGTCTTCAGACTGGTAAATCAAATTTCGAATAATTGTTTTTTTTTTAATTTTTTTTTTGATATAATTTTGTTTTAAAGCTACAAATATTAAATTTATTATATATTTGATGTTGTTAAATATTGCGCTTTTCGGTGAAATCGGAGTGTTTGATTTGGTTTCCATTGGAGAAATCGGACGTTTTCGATATCGAACTTTCAGGGGTGCCGATGGTGGCCGAACGCTTTTGGTGAAGACGGTATGACCGGAAGCTGGTCATCAACCTTTTTGGGGAAATCCGAGAATCGCCCATGGATTTCTTGGTCGGGTGGGTGGCTTCACTGCATCAACACCAGCAGTGCCCTCGAAGTGGTGATTGTCCGTCCGTGGTCTTTTTTGTATGTTTTTCCCTTGTGGCCTGATTTATGTTTTGTTTGCAGGTGAGGTCAAGTTTTGAGGGCAAGATCCCCCCCATTCCGGCGAGCTAATGCCGCGCACCGCAAGCAGGCCCCGTCCTCGGAACTTGACAATCTTTTCCCCATTCCAAACTCTCCCTTACCTATTTTCCTGACCTTTCCTTTTTCCTACCCTACCTACCTACCAACCTTTCCTACACCTCCTATTGCCTCGCAACAGGATGAATCTTGTTGGAAGAACGGAAAAGCCGCTATGACCCAGAGAAGATTGCTATTTTTGCAAATGTTTGTGCACGAAACGAAATTAATTTTTATTCAAATGAACAAAGTGATCACAGTGGATTAGACATGAGTACAACTTCAGCTAATTCAATACTCACTAATAGCAGAATGAAGCAACTGGCGCAAAGAAGACGGGATGACATAAAAGACTTACAGTCGTATTTATTAGATTTTCTTAGAACACGCTTGGGCAGTTGTCCAGCTAGTCAATGCCTAAATAGTTTAGGCAACTTGTTATTTATAAACGCATTCCAACAATTGCCCAAATTTCACCTCATTTATTCACTGACATGCCTGTATTTATTCATTTTTGAATGAATTAATGAATTTTAGTACACTTTGGGGCACGTTCAACTAGCTTTTCATTCATTTCAAAACTAGAAAATTAGAAAACCAGAAATATTTGCCCACCTTATTCATTAAACGTGTCTACTTTGAAATAAGAATTGGACAACCCATTTCAGTGGCTAATGCCGGATTTACACGAATGGAAAGCTGCCAGTATAATGACAAAAAGAATGAATTTGTCCATTCTTTTGTTGTTGCTTTCGTCATTATACTGACAGTTTTCCAATCGTGTAAATCCGGCCTAAGTTAGCCAATCGGTGCTAAATGTTTATAAATAACATTCGGTCTGGTCTGTCAACAACTGATCAAATTTTTGCCCTAACAAGCATCGCAAAGCGATTTATAGACAAAAAGAAGCCTTTATACACCTTTTTTGTAGACTTTAAAGCTGCTTTCGATACCATTAATAGGAGATCACTTTTATACAAGCTAGCAGTAATTGGCCTGTCGACTAAGTTTATTCGAGTGTATGAACAGCTTTTATCGGAAACTTCAGCGATGGTATGTAGTGGTAAAAACAAATCGAAATCCTTTAGATCTGAAATAGGTGTCCCACAAGGTTGTATATTGAGCCCATTGATGTTCGCTCTGTATATCAATGATATTGAGAACCACCTGCCGGGCGGTGTATCTTATGGTGATATGTCTGTGAAGCTGCTTCTCTATGCCGATGACCTAGTTATCTTTTCAGATAACCCAGTGACATTGCAGCTCCAGATAAACAAATTGGAACAATTTTGCGACACATGGGATCTTAAAATCAATATTAACAAATCTAAAATAATGATATTCAAAGCACAAAATCGATCCGAAAACGGAACTGGAAACTGGATGGTGTCAATATTGAAGTTGTCAGTGAATTTAAATATTTAGGCTTTACAATATCAAATAACTTAAGTATAAAAGCTCATATTAAAGATAAACTTTCGGTTGCAAAATCAGCTATCAACACAATATGGTCACAGTTTTTTACAAAACAGTTTGTGGACACAAAATCGAAGTTTCAGGTTTTCAACTCCACTATTAATAGCTGCTTTTGCTATGGAAGTGAAGTATATGGCTACCAATTGCTGGAAGAAATGGAATCTATCCAAAGGTACTTTTTCAAACGAATCTTTCGCCTACCGTCTAACACTCCCAACTATGCCATTTATGTTGAGTCCGGTCTACCGCAAATATGTGTAAGAAACTTGAAGGCCAATGCGGACTTCCTAGTTAAACTGATGCATAGACCTGATAGCAACCTTCATAAAAAAATCTTACTCATTTCACTTTCTTGTGGGTATTCGCCTTTCAGAAACTGGCATGCACTTGCCTTGTCACATAATGTACCAATGAATTTAAACGCTAACAGCATAGAAGATTGGAAAAATATGTTCTACGACTGCATCTCTTCGGTAGACGAGCAAATGTACAGATCAAACCTTGAAAAGGCTAAGGAGTCAGTTTCTAGGCCAACGTACGTTCATCTTAATTTAACCTTGGGTAATAGTAATTACTTTAGAGAAGACCTTTCAGCCTCAGATATGAGTTTAATTTTCAAGGCACGTACAGAAACTCTTGAGCTAAATTACAGACCGCATAGAGAAGACATTAACCCAATCTGTTCACTCTGTAATCTGAACCAAAACGAAGATGTATTCCATTTCATGGCAGTCTGCCCCATTCTGCAAGAAATACGTAGACTTCATTTTAATAAAAGTTTCTTGTCGTTCGAAGAGTGTTCCGCTGTTCTTAACGGGGAGAGTAGCTGGAAAGTGCTTGTACGCTATGTTTCACAAGCAAAAAACTATAGGAACTTATATTTGAACATGTTTTGAAACAAATACTGTATCCAATCCCAATGAATAAAATTTCGTTTTAGCCAAACTAAAAGCCCCAATATTTCATTACGAAATGATAAAACTTACTTTATTCTTCTTTTCTTTCTAGAAGATTCATTTTCCACTATTGTAGTTCTTAAACCACCATCTTTTTTGAACTTTTTATTTCCGTTTTTGCCAAACTAAAAGCCCATTGCAATAATAATATAAATTTGTTCTTATTCGCTCTTAATATTATTTTTTTTTTACTGTAATTAACAACAAGATTTTTGTTTTATCAAAATAGCTTTTTTCTTAATTAAATTAAAAATGTTAAAATATGTATGTTAAAACTTATTGATTAATTTAATTGTATTTCATATATTTTTTATAATCTTATAATTTTATAACTGTAATCTTTAGATATTCTTGATTTGTTGAATCTTTCTCAATGTTAAAATCCAGAAAAAATCCGGCAGACGGCATTCATGCCATGCTTGTAATTCTTTATTTGAATGTATTATGTAACATTTTGTATTGTTAAATAAAGATTTTATCTATCTATCTATCTAAATAACATTTTGGAGTTGGACAGGTGTCTAAAGTTAGACATTGCTTGGAATGTGTTTATAAATAGCACTGTTATTGTTTAGTTAATATTTTTATTATTATTAAAAACAAAACTAAAATAAAATATAATATCATTCATGGCATTGAACTAAAAACAAAAACAAAACAATCCATTGCACAATTCAGTACATATCTTAAAACTAAAATAAAACTTAGTTCTTGAAATTATATTGTTGCTTAAATCAGTTACTTCTTGAAGAGTGTTATTAATTTTTCAAATAAGTTTATAACTTTTTCTTGAAAATTTAATTGTTGTTGGTTTCGCTCATTTTAAACATTTATTAAGTTATCTTGGAAAAGTTTATCGTTTTGAATTTGATGTTTTAAGATTGTTGTTGGGTTTGTATTTTCATAATTTTGTTTATTTTTTACTCGTTTGTTTGTGGAAGGTCCTGTTGATGGTGTTAATGGTGTTGGTTATCTAGAGTACATGTAAGATTAGTGTACAAAATAAATTTATTGATGCAACATACCGTTTGCATGCTACAGGCATACTGTAGATAGTAGTTGGACTTTCTGCGAGTCCTCGAAGCGTTTCTTCCAAATCATCATCCAAATTATCTTTTCTTGTTTAGTGACTACAGGCTTTGGAGCACCGAAAGAATTTGAGCTGCTGCCTGTCACTGCAGCACGGAGTGAAGTCAATTGGATAATCTTTTCTTCCGTTTCAGATATCGGGACTTCTTCTGACGGACCCCCACCCGTCTTCTTCATTAACAGCAAGTTGTCGCTGCATTTTTTGTTGGCCCTATATTTCACGTCAGTCCACACTTTTAAAGTAAAATTGTAACATTATTATATACGTATCTATGTACATAGGTACTGTACTGGGGCCCTACTATGTAAATTGGTTCTACTTCGAATCCATTTGAAAGTTGTTTTTAATGCTTATAATAGGTGGTAATATGTATGAGAGTGGGATCAAATGTTAGATCCTCCGACACTTTGTCACATAATATTCAATTAGCGCAGATCTTTTTTTCGTTTCTAAGTGCTTGCTAAACAATAAGCGAGCTAAGGTTTTTTTAATTCGAACGTTATTTTAGAACTGAGTTACATAGTTGGGCCCCTGGGGATAAATGGAAATGGATAAATATTTGTGGTTTTTGGTAAAAACATGATGACTCCATTTCATTATTTGGTCCTTTACGTCCACTTTACATCGAGGTAGAAACTGAACGGGTAAACCGATTTTCTTCAAATTTGGAATATATATTACCATGTGTTTCTCAAAAACACCTCATTCCTTATAATGAGACTTACTTTTCTCCAAGCTTTTATATTCTTTGTGGGCAGTGCATCCGCGTTTAGTTTGGCAAACAAATCCACCCAAAGTTTATTTAGTTCATGCTTCCCCTGTGAACTACTTGGCACGTAACCCCTTGCAACATCTGGGTGCTCGTCCATAAACTCCAACAAAATCTGCATTTGTGAAGGTGTTGCAGACCTTAAATATTAAGTTAAGTATACAATTCTTTTAATTTATTTAGATTTTACTTAAATTTTAATATTTTATTTGTATTTTCCACAAAATACCAAACCGAAACAACCAACAGCAACAGGAACAAACACAAGACAATTTTTCGCAAAGATACTCAATAAAAAGATGAGAAACCTCGGTTGTCATTCCGGTTTACATACAAGCTGAATTGTAAAACACACACATACAGCAGTATTAATAAAAAACTGGTATCCGCTCCCTAACACACGTGTTAACTGGCACACGGATAGACAACTTGTCCGCTTGATAACTTTTCTTATTAAAAAAGATATGATATCTTTCCAGTATTTATCACTTCACCAAATTCACCACTTCATCAAATTATGGTGATTTTCTAATACATGTGTCACATGCATGCACTGCCTTACGAAGTGTATACTGGTAGTAGTAAACGGTGCTATCATACGCGTGCGTGTATGTGTTAAGAAGTTATCCGTTCATTATACGTGGAATCTGGCTAGTTAAAGCTATCCGTACGTTAACACACGTTACAGACTATTACGCATTTGTTAATAAGAATTACTAGTTAACAGATGTATAAACGTTGGCACGTTGTTATCCGCCGTTTATTAATATGGGGGATAATATTTCTATGACTTTCCCGCCTCGTCGCAACCGTTTTGTTTGTCGTTCTGTTTCGCATGGTCATTCATAGACATGAAATGTAATTTCAAATGCAAATCAAAACAAACCGGCATTGGAGGGTGAAACCATTGTATATCCAATCTATAGTAGCTGCGTTTTTTTGTATGTCCATATGGAGTTTGGTGAAAAAAACGACATCGGGACATTTCAACATTTGCCTTGGTCTGCCATTTTGTTCTGAACTATCTTACCAACAAACATTTGACATTTCTATACAAATTATCGATAACACAACGACAATGATAGTCTGGCAATACCGTTTTTATCGGGACAAAAGTTAACTCCAGATAATTATCTGGACTTAGCTAACTCTATATGGACATAGTTGTTGTTGTATTTAACATGTAAATTGTTTTGCTTTGCTGTCGTTTTTTTCACACAATTTTATTTGGACATGCAAAAAAACACAGCTAGTATTCTCATGAAACACGATTTTGTAGGTAGACATTTGGTCAATAGGTTCGCTGTGATCGCCTTACCGAGATCCCTTAACAAAAATTAGTACTACATTTGGACGCATAGATGGCCACGAGCTTTTTTTCTTCATGAGAATACTATAGAATTTATATACAATGGTGAAACCATTGAATAATTACAAATAGAAGGGGACACCGGACATTGCTCAAACGACAGTCGCACCAATCAAATCCAGTGGCCACTCATGAAGCTATAATTTCCTTTTCACACAATAACTGGTTTTCTTCTTGGCTAAGTGAGTCTCAAATAAATCCTTTTGTATTTTTCTTAGAGATATAGATACATACGAGTAGATATGTAGATACAGCGAAGAAAGGATACATATTTTTTTCTTCAATTTGTGCTTTGATTTTCTTTTGTGAATAAACGCACATGTAGGTACACATAGGTGCATTTTGAATATATTGGTGTTTGGTGTCCGTCTCACCGCCATACAGCAACAAAAAGATATAAAACGGTTTCTCTTTTATTTAATTTTAATTTTATTCCATTATCAGCAGGTGAGTTTTAATTTCTCACTCCCAGTGGTGTTAAAAATTAAACTTATTTACAGTTATTATCCTGACATCCAATTAAAATTAAAAGAGCCAAACTTTTTCCTACATAGATAATCTAATCATCCAAGCAAATTTTTGCCTACAAATAAAAGGTCTGTTTTTTTTTAATAAAACGATATTATAAAACAATCATTTAAATGAAAAAAAAAGGAAAACGTGAGTATTTCTTAAGAAAAAATCTACATATTATGCAGGCACATATAAATATCATTTAAAAGATATTAAAGATTTTTTTTTTTTTTCAAAATTTTTCATTATAAATGCAACTTAACATGTGAAATGTGAAGATAGCAATATTTGTGAGTTTGACGATTCAGATGACGAGGCATCCTTAGACAATGAAGTTGAACAAAATACACCGTCAAATATTTCAGAAATGTCTACAACATATTTTGCTGGATACATCGCAAAGTCTGTCCTCAAAAAAACCGGTTGTGAAATATGTAAATTCAACATAGTCAAAGCTCGACAATATGAAAAGACCACAAATGGAGGCTTGATAATTCCTTCAAAATCATTTGTCAAGCTCATAGATATTATTGTAAAATGTTTCAAAGAAAATTTTGATCAGCTTTGTTTCCAACAAACTGTTCTACAATCTTTTTTAAATATATGCGATGCCCAAGTTTATTACCCCTGTACATCCACTGATCATAAACAAATTTTATTAAATCATACTTTAAAGGTATTAATAAGAGCTAAAATTAAAATTATAAATGCCAGGCTAAAGTGTAAGCAAACTAGATATATTGAGACATATTTGAAGTACAGCTATTCGAATTTGTGGACCTCTTCTTTTCTGTAATATACAGGGTGTCCCGGACCTGAGTGGATTTATTTTAGGGTGTGGTTCTTGGGGTTATTCTAAAAATTGTATGGGGGGGGGGGGGGGGGGGCAAGTTGTATCTCTCCTCCCTGAGGCAGGGACTTCTAATGCAAAAAAAAAACATTCAAAATCAACGAAAACACATCTAATAATGTGAAAGATAATACTTCATTCTAGCATTTGGTTTTTATATCAAGTTGTTTAAGCAAATAGTTTTTGAGAAATTAAATTTCAAAATCAAAATTTAAAAAAAAATGTGATTTTTTGATCTTAGCTCGATATTTTTCAAAATTTTACGTACTTAAGTTTGTGTTCAATATTCAATGTCCTCATTATTTTTAGTCCATTACCGAAAACTTAATGTAATTATCTTTCTTAGTTTATGAGAAATTAAGAAAAAAAAAAAGGTATTTTTACCAAAAAAGGCCGAAAAAGGGTTAAATTATGGATAATTCATGAATGAATTCATTTTTTTGGAGTTTTTTTTGGTAAAAGTACCTTTTGTTTTTTCTTAATTTCTCAAAAACTAAGAAAGATTTTTGCATTTGGTTTTCGGTAATGGACTAAATAAATGATGAGGGCATTGAATATTGAACACAAAAAAGCACTTTATCACGTAAAATTTTGAAAAATATCGACTTAAGAAAAAAAATCACTTTTTTTTTAATTTTGACTTTGAAATTTAATTTTTCAAAACCTATTCGCTTAAACAACTTCATTTGAAATCCAAATGCAAGAATGGAGTATTATCTTAAAAAAAAAAAACTATATCACATTATTGGATGTGTTTTCGTTGACTTTTAATGTTTTTTTTGCCTGCCTCAGGGAGGGGAGATACAACTTTCCCCCCAAACATTTTTTTTCTTAGAATAACCCCAAAAACCACATCCTAAAATACTTCCACTCAGGTCCGGGACACCCTGTATATTATCTATACTAAGATTTAAATAATTTCTTGTATTTGTTGTTTGAATTAAGCTTAACAAAAAACTACCGCTCACTTTCAAAAAGTATTCTTTATTTTTTTTATTATGTGTAGACAACTTTTAAATCTATAAAATAATTTAAAAACAACTTTTTGTTTTTAATTAATTAAATAAATACAATTCTAATGTTCGGACTCAGACGTCAAACTTCAACCATTCAAACAAATTTAAGGAAAACAAAATGTTTGTTTTTAGTTTTGTATTCATGGTACTAAGTTGTGGTATAAGATGAAACACGAAGCATTTTTTTTTATTTTTGAAGGTTGTCAAAGTGAGAAAATCTCCGAACTTTTTGTTCGGAACTTAAGTTAGGTGACTTATGTATTCAGCTTTAAGTCACCTTGTTTTTGTTGTAATATTTAGTTTTACCTGAGATATGTGATCTTCAAGCTTCATTGATTAATATTTTTTTATCACCAATATCCCAACTTATAATGATCATTTTAGACTTTGTTGAGACTATTTGTTTTTGTGGCTTTTCACCGTTATTTTAGAAAAAAGTTCAAACGACTTTTTGTGATCTCTTCGTAGGTATGTATATCTTTTGCTTCCTTCCAAATATTTATTGCATGGTTAATATAAGTATGCAGATTTGAAGACTAACATATTCTTAACATTTTTGAAAATAACAAATTGTGTTTTTACTAAACATTTGTGTAATCACCGTCGAAATGAAAACAAAAATAACGAATTCTTTTCAACTATTTACAATTTTGTATTGGTCACGCACTACTTGGACAAGAAAAAAGACTTAAAGTTTTTTTTTAAATTTTTTTCAATATAAAAATGTTCAGCAATGTTAAGAATATGTTAATCTACAAATTTGCATACTAATATTTACCATGCAATTAATATTTGCAAAGAAGCAACAGATGTACCTACGAAGGGATCACAAAAAGTCGTTTTTTTTTTTTATTATTAGGTGTGATTTTGGTGATCAAAACAAAGTTTTTCGATTAAAAGTCAGATATCGCAGGCAGAACAAAATTTTACAACAACGGCAACAACAAAAAGGTTAGTAACTTATAGATGAATAAAGTCATAACCGATAGATTTGATTGACTTATAAAAGTTCCGAGAAAATTACAACCTTTAAAAATTAAAAATAGCGAAAAGTCCTGGTTGCTAGCGCTATATTTATTTAATTATTGTTAGTATAATTTATTAATATTTTCAATAAAGTTTTAATAATAATAATAATAATAAAAATTAAAAAAAAAGCTTTCTGTCTCATCTCACACATACAACAAAAACCACTGACAAAAAAATTCAAAATTTTGTTCCTAGAATTTTTCTTAACTAGTGTACATACATGCGATTTTTTAATTTAAATTAAATTATGGCCAAATTCAAATCAGAATATCTACCTCTCAAAAGTCCACTTAAAGTGTATCCTTCTATTTAAAAGAAAAACATAAGATTTTTATCGCTTAGTTACTAAAAAAAGGGAGTTACATACCTACATATCTTCAA
This sequence comes from Dasysyrphus tricinctus, assembly GCA_963921185.1. Lineage (NCBI taxonomy): Eukaryota > Metazoa > Arthropoda > Insecta > Diptera > Syrphidae > Dasysyrphus > Dasysyrphus tricinctus. Next base: position 88,550,716 of record OY992531.1, read on the forward strand.
ATGTGTTCTACACCCTGTTTCACGGTTTTAGTTTTAAATTTCAAACATTTTTCATTTGGGTACAGTAAAAAAAAAACTTTAATTTAAAAAAACTACATCTTTACTATCAATGGTTGCTTTAGTTTCTTTTTTGATTTATTAAGTACATACATAATAATACTTATAATTTTTATTTTTCTAATCTTAAAAATAACAATGTATGTATGTACCTACATTTATACCAAAATCGTTGAAAAAACAATAAGGGTATTCATACAACAGCGTAAACTCGTCGTAAACGTGGTAAAGATTTAAACTTCGTAAATCTGTCAAATTTTCCATACAAATTGTGACAGAATTACGAAGTTTTAAACTTTACATCAATTACGACGACTTTACGCTGTTGTATGAATACCCATATTAAATGAGAACAAATTATAAACCATTATTTAATTATTTTTATGTGACAGATGGCAGGTACCTATGTAATAAATAGGTACGAATTGAAAATTGAGTACCTACCTGATAATCTGTCTATAGGCGTGTTTTTTTATCATCGGGATCTGGATCTGAATCTTCTTTTAACACGTGTTACAAAAACAATTTAGAAAATTTCCCATTATTTTGTTTTTGTATTACGTGTAAAACTTAATCCAGATACAGATCCCGATGATAATAAAACACGCCTTATATTAATTGATAAGGATCCGTAAAAATCGACGAAAAATTTAAATGAAGATGGAACAGGTACCTTCCTGCATATACCTATAAAACGACCCATTCACAGCACATAAGTGTGCACACACTCCGCCACACATATACCACCGATCGACCCACCACACCAAAAATCAAAGAGTGCACACCAGGGCTGTCGAAGTACTGCAATTGAAGTATTTGTACTACTTTTTGAAACTCCGTACTGCCGTACTGCTAATACGACCAAAGTACTGCTTTTTTGAAAATTTCACACAACATTTGCAAATCATAATTCTATCCAAAAATTGTTAGTCCTTTTTATCTAATGTTGACTTTTATAAATTAAACAAATAAAATTGTATAGAATACGCTCACAATGTATTTTGTAAATGTAGATGTATTGAAAAAAATCTCGGTTTACATTTTTTTTACGACTGCATAGTAGTTTGCCGCTTATAGGTATTGCCTGTACATCGCAAGTAAAAAATTTTAATTTCTGGAATTTTCCGATTGTCTTTTCTGATCCAAAAATGAGGAAGTTTATGGACTTTTTGATGCCATTTGGAACGAACTATTCCAAACACGTCAAAATGTAGTGTTTCACCCATCTGTCAAGCAATGTTAAATTATATTAATAGATCTCTAGCCCAGGAAATTAAGACTTTTACGTTCTTTGACTGAAGAAAGAATTTTTGGAGGAGTAAAAGGGTGTAAAATTCGGTTGTTTGCTAATTTCATGAAAACTATCAACTTTTTGGAATAAAATATAAAGCAAAATTGTTGCTTTTTCAATTCTATACAAACAAAATTATGATGTTTTTTTTCATACAACCAATAGATTAAGAGTAAATCATGCAGGAACTTTATGGAGTAGGAAATTTAGTAAACAAATTTACTAAAATTGCATTAATCAATCAGCAACATTTTTTGTACTATACGCATTGGGCTACAACGTGCACAAACGTAACAAGAGCTTTTTATGTAATAAAATCTTTTCAATACCACCATTGAAGTGCGCTAGAGCTAAATAGGTGATGGGCGCGTATATGATAATTTTTAATGAACAATATTTTCATTTGAACAAAATTAAATGCATATTACTATTATGTTTGAATATATTTCTGTACCTTGGTTCTAAAAGGGCCAAAGTCCATTTCTAATAATATTCACTTAAGTTCACTTTTTGACTCAGCGGAAGATGTTCTAAGACTGTAATGTGTTCCAATTGTTTCTTAACAAGATACCGATGATGGTTATAGAAAGTATAATTTTCAAAAGTAATAAGCATTTTGAGAAATAATAAATCTTCACAAAATTCTTTCACAAAAATTATCGAATTGGACATTGGCCCTTTTAGAACCAAGGTACAGATTTTACTGTCGTACTGCTGTGCACTGCTATTTTTTTCCTCGAAGTACTGCTTTCTGAAAAAGTGAAACGACAGCCCTGGTGCACACTTGTGTTGTGTGTATGTACCACTTGAGACTAATGTTTTCAAATAAAAAAAAAAATTATTATTCCTTGCCTATGGATCTCAAGATATAAAAAACAAAACAAAACAAAGCCATCATCGTTAACATCCCAAATTGCAACAAAACACTAACAACAAATTTCATTTACTGGACAACACACACACAACCCAGAAAAGAAAATATAATTTTTATCTCTACCCCATATTTTCATTAACCTTGAGTCCTCGAATGGCATTGAAAAAAATACCTCAAAAGCAAAACTAAAACGGCTGTTCAATTCGTTGTTGTTGTTCATTTTCATGCTCTGCGAAAAAAAAAACATTTCTTCCCTTTCTTCTTCGGCAATTAAGGAAATTTCCCAAAAGGAACAAACTTTTAAGGAACAAATTTATTAAAGGGGTGTTGTATTTGATAGAGCGATTGCAGCGACAGCCTGCCAAACCAGGCCACCTAGTGGACGTTTTGCCCGGTGTCCCTTCTATTTGTAGTTATTCAATGGTGAAACCTTTGTATATAAAAACCATAGTACTATCATGGGCAATTTTTTTTAGGAGGACGCACAGCCGTCGAAGGCGCCACATTCAACCGCAAATGTGTTGTCATGTTGTTGTGTAGACATTAAAAGAAGGGAAATGTCAAGAATCGAAGACAAGTAGTAAGAGCAAGGGGATTGTATTATTTCCATTCTGGTAAGAAATAAAGGGAGTAAGTGAGATAAGGAAATCAGCTGTCAAAAAGAAGAAAAATGTGAAGAAAATGACAAAATGTTTCTCGTCTCCTCTTTGAATTCTACTATTTGGTGTTTTGTATAGGAAATATATTTTGTATGCAGCCAGAGGAAGCAAGGAAAAATAGAACAAGAGGGTAAAAGAGATACCTGTGTGAGCTGCTTGCGTCGTCGCCTCTTCGGTGTCGTAGGTCATAGCAACGAGGATAAAAACTTTTGTATACAGATTTTGTTATAGAATAGACTGGAGACGATGCGAAAAGAAGCATACATACATAATGTAGGTATGAATGTAGTTATATTTTCTCATATTATTTAGGGTGGGTTTTGTTGTTGTGATTTGAGTAGCAATTTTCGACGATAGGTAGGTATGTATCAGTGACGAAGCGTCCATATATTGAGTGGAATGAGTGCTTCCGTAAGACAGTTCAAAAAATGCTCATAGCAAAGAATTTTAATATTCGAAAATTCAAATTGTAGATACCTTCATTAAATACATTTACATCATTGACCTATTATTATAGTATGTCAACGATTTATATTTTCTTGATATCTAATATTAATAAATTATCTCTTATTAATTAATTATTTCCCAATATTAGGTATTACATATCACGGGAAAATGATTATTATTTTTTAATAAAATCACTCACAAGAACAACGCTTAAATCCGCACATCATCTAACCAAACCCACAAATTTCCATTATACGCCAAGCCAAGCCATTTGAGAATGCGTAACATCACTCCATTCTCCATTATAAAATACTATACGAGAGTTTTTGCTCTAGAATGCGCAACAGCTTGGCATTCTCTGATTTTACCTTCTTAACTCAAATTCCGTCCAAAATTCAAAGTAAAATCTGATGATTTCTTTCTGTTTGCACAACGTGTGAAGAATGAGTTGAGTGAATTCATTATGAAAATTCAATAGCAAAACTAAAGAAGTATTGAGTTGTTTCCTGCCGCACATTCCTATTGAAAAAGGGGTAGTTTAAGTTTTATACTTTGGATCTTCGGTGTTGTGATTGTGTGTGTGTGAATGCAAATCGTATATAGTGTTTCATCCATAGGAAATGCATTGATTGGTGTTTTTTTCGATCTGATTAAGTTTTTTCGGCGAATTGTTTTGTTTGTGATTGCTTTGGCGTTTTGCTTAATGCTTATGACATGAGTACCTGCAAATGCATAGCAAAGAGTGTTTCAAATTAATTATTTCGGCTAGAGGAAATACATTTTTTTTACTCTTTATAATATTATTAGGCGCAAAAAAGCGGTATGATATAAATTCTAAATTAAAGGACTTTTATTTTTTGAGTTTTAAGTTGTGTGCTTCCACTTCCGAAAAAGTCACGCCTCGTGCCTGGTATGTATATATCTTTTGGTAGGTATTTAAATTGAAATTTTCTCATATTATGATTTCGATGGTTTTGGTGGGTATTATAAATTTAAATTGTTATCTATTTTTGCGAGGGTGGTTAGGTCGTAGGTATATCTTATGGTATTATTAATAAATTTTTGTTATTAATTATTTTGAGGATAGGTAGTTTGGTAGGTTATTTAAATTAAATTTTCTTTTGCAAAATTCGGTTTTGGTGATCTTAAATCTTTTGGTAGTAGGTACCTACCTAAGGTATTTTTGAAGATTTTAATGCAAAATTCGGGGGTGGGTTTTCGTATAGGTACACAAATAGGAAGATACATATGTATGTATTTCTTTTCCTTGGTTGGTACCTAGGTAGGTACCTATTTAAATTAAAGTTTTGATTTGAAAAATTCTAAGTGCGTATTTCTTTGAGTACCCATTTGACCTATATTTTAATTTAAATAATTTATTTTAGTTAGAAAAGTAAAGAAAGAATTTAGTGAAATCTTTGTAATTTTTCAGTGTCTGTAAGTGGGAATCCCTATGCTTTTAGATGTGTATACATAAATGTATACATACCTACATAATAAACTTTTTATCTAAATAACTTTACAGATTTATTTTGAATAAGTTGGTAGGTAGGTAGCGAGAGTGACCTAGTTACTCAAAATAAATTTGTAAAAATATGTAGTAAAATGTAGCTCAATCATAAGCAGGTATGTACCTATGTAAGTGGATGCATGTAGCTACATACATACATACATAGGTAGGTAGCACAGCAATAATTTTGGAAATGATTGCTGCACTTCTTGGACAAACATTATTTTAGAGAAGGGCTCATTTCACCGTGTTTATGTGGAGGGAACATTTTGTAAAACATTGGAAAAAAATTGAAAGGTAGGTAGGTACCTATAGATAGGTACTAATAGAGGGTGATTATTTGGTATGGAAAAAATTTCTTTTTAATAAAAAAGAAATTTCTACTTACTATTGGAAGTGATTGGTGCGATTTGTCGAATCGAAAATTTTGACATATTTTTACGTTTCGAGCTCCTTCAAATCAGAATCAATAATTTTTAGAAAGATGTCTATGTTTATACATATAGGTACCTATCGATTTCGGATAGATAAGAATTTCAAAAAAATTGAACTAGTAACTTTTTTATGTATGTAAGTATCCAATTAAAAAAAAAAAACTTGTTAAATTTCATTACTCTTGAATAGGTAGGTTTATCTCGAGAACAAAAATGATGCTATCGACTTCGGGCTAATTTTATTTAACGCATATTGGCGTATTTTAGAATTTGTATAAATATAAAAACATCAACTTGCTGCTTTTTATACCTAGGTACCTATACAGGGTGTCCCGTAATGAGTGGATAATACTGTAACTGGTGATAGCAGGCCTTATGACTGCTCAGAAAAAAAAATATAAAAAAAATATTTTTCTTGTGGTCTCCATGGTATAATTTATTTTCGAAATATGTTAAAAAGTTCAGGGTCTCCTAAAATACCTAATTACAACGGCCACCCATAAAGGATTCTTATTGTTATTGTATTTTTATAATATTCTTTAATAACCGTTCTAAGTGATGGGTAGTAAATTTTAACACCAGCTGATGCATTTTTTGTGTTATAATTTTTTTAAATTATTTTTTTATTCAAAAATAATTCAATATTTTTTTCACCAAAGTTTGAAAAATAATAAAAGGAAAAAAATGTATGAGAACATAAGTGGCAAATTTGATAAAAATTGGCCTGTTTAATGTACTTTTCAAAATGGTATAACACATGTTTGTGTCTACAACCATAACCAATAAAATTGGCATTTAATCTACTAAAGTAGTTTTTTAACATTTTATCAGATGAAATTAAGTTACAAAGTTAAGTAAACACTACGACGACGAATGAATAACTAAATTGTTTTTTTAATTTTTATTGCATTTAAAAATAACCGTTCTTAAAAAAAGGCAGTAACATTTAACAATTATAGTTGCTGGATTTATTTTTATAAATTCACTAGCTTAAATAGCTAAATTCACTAGCTTAAATAATAGTATGCACTTTCAAAAAGGTTTTGACTTAGGTATGGGAAATGCGATAAATAAAAACAACAGTGTTAAAAGTTATGATTTATTTGTGTTTTTAAATAAATTTATATCAAGTATTCAAACTGTCCCCCATTCACTGTGATACAGGCTCTGCATCTTCTAATGAAGGACCTCTCAATAAAACGAGCTTACTGGCGCTCATTTATTTTCATTACAGCGTTTTGGAAAAATGTACTTTTTACTTCATTTTAATTCAACAAAGTATCTAACTAATGCAAAACTGTGAAAAAAATCCCCTGGAATTACGGTTTTCTTGTCATTTTGATGACGACTACGCATTGCTTAGGAACAACACAATTTGTTCCTTTACCTGGTTTGTAAGACTTGAAGTTTTGGTGAGGAAAAACGGTTCGATGAATCAATTTGAAATTTACAAGAATATTGATTAATTAAAAGTCTATAAATTTGCATACCAACGCAAGCCATGCAATCAATATTTGCAAAGAAAAAAAAAAGATTTACGAAAAGACCACAAAACGTCGGTTTTTAGTACTAACGGTGAACGGTAAAAAAAATAATTTCTACAAAATCTTAAAAAAATCTTGTAAAACGCTTCCTCAAATTTCCAAAACTGTCTTTGAATTTTTTATAACATCATTATTTGCTGAGATATTGGTAATCAAGGCTAAAAGTATCTTTGTTCATTCACAGTCAGATAAACCATCTCAAAAAAAATCGTACGACAACAGCAAAAAAACTGAATTGAAGCTGAATAAGCAAGGTATCTGATCATGACATTTAATTGACTAAAAAAAATTATCCATAGAAATGAGGACCTTCAAGAAAAATAAAAAAAAATGTTGTTGTTGTCTCGTCTCATTTTTTGACATTACGCAATAACGGTACTTCAAAAAATCAAATTTTACACATTATATGTGAATCTATATAATCTATCTCCGGTATGAATTTGAGATTTTTAAAAGCAACCGTTAAAAAGATAAAAAATAATAACTGTGAAAAATCGATCAACAAAAATTATATAAAATACCTATGTATATAAAATAGAAAAAAAAATACTAGGTATCAAAATTTCCTGAAACAAAAACAATTTGTTATTTATTATCTTTCTTATACTATACAATTTAGTACAGCTTTAACCCTGATGTGTAGCATTTGTGAACCATCTATTTTTGAACTTTGAACAATCATTAGGTAATATCTCACTTTGTAGATTTTTTGAAATTTCAAAATAAATGTACAAAATTGTTATATTAAACTTAACCATCGATAAACAAAAAAAAATATTACTCTGGCACATCTCATTTGTGTTTTTTTTTTTGTTCGTCCATTTCACATAAAAACCATATTTTAAATTCCTTACAGCTCGAATTTAAAAAAAAAAACCCGTCATATTGCACCTCTACATTATTTTCTTATCATAAACATTTTTCAAAAAATTTCCAACGCTTAGATTTAGTTTTAGAAGCACAATGCACTGCTGAGTGCTGACTGCACTAGCTCTTGCATTTTATAATTATAGCAATATGTATAGTTAAAACTTATATTGTTCATTTTAGAAGCACCAACCAAAAATTCAACCGTACCCTCCCTATCCGCCTGCAATCATCTTCTATACATATTTGTTCATTCCAAAATGAATGGTAACACCACCAAAAATTCGATCTTACCCCCCATATACGCCAGCGTTCATCTCAAATACACATTTGTTCACTTTATTCATTTTAGTAACACCATAATTTACTCAAAACGACCCTATAAACATTTTCAATGTTAAAAACACCTACATTTGTACAAACTAACCCACATATGTATATGAGAATATAGAACCTACCCTTCCTCTTCCACCGCAAAACCCAAAAATCCAACACACTTTCCTATGTTTACGAACCCCTTCCTCATGCAACAGAAAAAAATCCTACAAGCCAAAGAGAATATCCAAAATTGTTTTCTTTTGTGTCTCTTGGCTTTATCTTCATATTAAAAAAATGTAAACAAAACCAATAACAACCCAAAGCAAAATTGAATATTTTCTTCATTGTGTTCTTTATCAAGTCCTTCATTATATTAATATAATCATAATCTGACGTTTCTGATTCTCAGCCATTCGCTGTAGTCTCCAAAAATGCTCGCAACGAATTCGTTCTCTCCACAACGGGTTCCGCGTATTTTGCATAGATGTCGCCCCCTTCGTAGGCGACGATAATAGTACTATGGTTTTTATATACAAAGGTGAAACGCAAGAAGGTTCACAATGACAGCACTTGTATCATATTTGACAGATCAGATATGTTGTGTTCAGTGGCTCTCAAACTTAAGACAACGAGAACGATAGACGACACGAGAGCAGTAGTGAAACGTAATCAAACTATTGACGATATCGTTCACAGCCATCATGTAGACCAGCGGTTCCCAAACTTTTCAAGCTGTGGAACCCTAAACAATTCCCAAATATAATTCGGAACCCCAACTCTTGACAATAGCACAAAATGAAAAACAACACATTTCAAAATCAATTTCTTATTTAGAGTGAAGAATGAATCTGTTTCATTGTTTGATTTATAATTATTTTAAAATTAACTTCTATGTCCGAAAGTTGTATTCGCACATATCTGGGGCAGCGTCCACCCTTGATCTTTATCTATTTAGTTTTTGTGTAAGTATACGCTGAAAAGCCTAGTTCACAGCGCAGCGGTACGTTGTTACAAAAGGTAGCAAATTTAATAAAGCTTTCTTGGCAAATTCAGGGTATTCATTCTAAATAGCAATCCAAAATTCGTTTAATGATATCGAATCAAATACTAATTTTGATGAAGAGGAGCTCTGCGGATGTATCTTACTTACTTACTTATCCGGCTCCCGATCCATGAAGGGTCTCTGCCTGAGATATTGCGGTCTTCCATCGGTTGCGGTCCCTCGCACGCTCCCTCCAGTCGTCGAGACCAAGCGCTCTTGCGTCTGTGACCGCCTGGTCCCTATAGCGGAGGTTCGGTCTTCCTGGTCGTCTCGAACCTGGTGGCTGGGATTCGAAGATTTTCTTGGCTGGAGCGTTGTTGTCCATTCGCTCGATGTGGCCGAGCCAGTGTAGTCGACGTGTTTTGGCTCTTTGGACTACATCCACATCTTGGTACAGCTCGTACAGTTCACGATTGAATCTTCTCCTCCAATCGCCCTCTTCGCATATAGGACCAAATATCCGCCGAAGAATTTTTCTCTCGAAAGTGCCCAGTATCAATTCCCCTTTTTTACTTATCGTCCAGCACTCGGCGCCGTAGAGTAGAACTGGTAAAATTAGCGTTTTGTACAGCGTGCACTTTGTCTTTCGGGAAAGGAGTTTTGAACCCATTTGTTTGGCCAAACCGAAGTAGCAGCGGTTCGCTAGGGTAATTCTTCGTCGGATTTCCACTAAGGTGTCGTTCGTGGGATTGATGTTTGTTCCGAGGTAGGTGAACTCCTTGACTACCTCGAAATTACTGCTACCAACAGTGACGTTTTGTCCTAGGCGATGGACAGATGAGGCTTTGTTTGTTGATAGCATATACTTTGTTTTGTCCTCATTCACTTCAAGACCAACGCGTTTCGCCTGTTCATCAATAGCTGTGAATGCTTCAAGTACAGCTCTCTTGGAGCGGCCGATGATGTCGATGTCGTCCGCATAGCCAAGCAGTTGCGAAGACCTGTTGAAGATAGTGCCTTCCATGTTAACACCACTCTTGCGCACTATCTGCTCCAGGACTAAGTTGAAGAAATCACATGATAGCGCATCTCCTTGTCTGAACCCTGTACAAGTTTGGAATAACCCGGATGAGCTGTTACCCATTTGCACGTTGCACCGCGTATTTTGTAACGTCATGCGGCATAGCTGGATCAGTTTTTTCGGGATCCCGAGTTCCGACATCGCCAATAGAAGCTCTTGGCGACTTATGCTATCATATGCGGCTTTAAAGTCGATGAACAGGTGGTGGGTCTCGACTTGAAATTCGTTGGTCTTTTCCAGGATTTGCCTCAATGTGAAGATTTGGTCTATCGTTGATCTGCCTGGCCTGAAGCCACACTGGTACGTGCCGATCATAGTGTTGCAGAAAGGTTTTAGACGCTCACATAGTACGTTGGATAGGATCTTGTAGGCAACACTAAGCAGGGATATGCCTCTGTAGTTCTTGCAGGACATAGGATCGCCTTTTTTGTAGATTGGGCATATGGAGCTATTTGACCAGTCGTCGGGCATACTTTCCTCCTCCCAAACTTGGTTGATGAGCTGGTGCATGCACCCTACCAGGACATCTCCTCCATACTTAAAGAGTTCCGCAGGTAGGCCATCCGAGCCGGCGGATTTGTTGTTCTTAAGCTTGTGGATGGCTTTCTTAACCTCTTCAGTACTGGGCGCTGGGACTGGATCTTCATTGACTGGTCTTATGCTTCTTTGTTCCTCTATTGCCTCCTCTACATAATGCCCATTAAGCAGCTGTTGGAAATGCTGCTTAAACACGTCTACAATTCCCTGTGCTTCGGTGACTAGGTTCCCTTCGCTGTTTCGAAGAGCTTGCGTGCCAGTCCTATAACCAGATGCCAGTTGCTTGGCTGTTTTGTAGAACCGGCGGGTGTTGGTGGCTGTGCTAGACTCTTCGAGATACTTGAGCTGAGAGGCTGCGGATGCTCTTTTCTTTCTACGCAGGGTTTTTTTCTCTTTCCTTCTCTTTTCACGGTACTCCTCTCTTGCTGCTCTTGTTTTCCGTTGCAGCATTTGCATTCGTGCATTTTCCGTCTCCTGCTTCAATACCGCGCATTCATCGTCATACCACGGGTTCTTTTTTCTGGGTGGTTGATAGCCTATGGTGGTCTCGGCTGTCTCCTTAATGATGTCGCGATATTGGTTCCACTGGTTGTTGACGCTTGTGGCTGGGTTTACGGCAGAGAGTTTCCCGGTCAATTGCTCACTGTAGTCTCTGGCTTTCTCAGATGTGCTAAGGCATGCAATGTTGAATTTCTTCCTTTGGGCGGTCTTCGTTTTCTTTTCGTTGGACAGTCGGGCTCTGAACTTTGTCACAACAAGAAAGTGGTCAGAGTCCACGTTTGCACCTCGAAAAGTTCGCACGTCCAAGATGTTCGATGCATACCTTGCGCCAATTAGCACGTGGTCGATTTGGTTGGCGGTTCGACCATCTGGAGATCGCCAGGTTGCTGTGTGTATCCTTCGCCTGGGGAACCTAGTGCTACTTATCACCGTATTACGAGCTGCAGCAAAGTCGATTAGTCGGAAGCCGTTGTCTGTTGTCGTTTCGTGGAGGCTGTGCTTTCCAACTAATCCGCCAAAGATGTTTTCCTTTCCGACTTTAGCATTGAAGTCTCCGAGCACGACTTTGACATCGTACTCCGGACAGGCTCCGTAGGCTCCGTCCAGGAGGTCGTAAAACTCCTCCTTGTTAGACTCCTCAGCTTCATCGGTAGGGGCGTGTGCACATATTAGGCTGATGTTTTGGAAGGTAGCTTTGATGCGGATCACAGCCAGGCGATCGCTAATCGGCTTAAGATCGATGACTTTCGATCTGAGTCGATTTCCCACGACGAATCCGCATCCTAACATGTGCAGTCTTTGATGGCAGCTGTAATAAATGTCGCAATCTTTTCTTTTCGTTATACCTGATCCTATCCATCGTATCTCCTGGATCGCGGTAATATCTGCCTTGTACCGCGAGAGGACAGATTCAAGTTTTTGAGTAGCACCTGGTGTATAGAGTGTCCTTACATTCCAGGTGCATACTCGTAGGTCATAGTCCATTTTCGTTCCGGGTCTGGTTGCCATTTGAGGGGGGTCGTTATCCGAGGCTTCATGCGTCTCTCTCATAACAATTGGCTTTTTTACTGTGGTCGGGTCGTTAGCCCAACGCACTAACCTCCAATCTGTAGGGCCATGGGTTTAATGTTGCAATTCTTTCCTTGGTCAACATTCGCACTTACAAGTTTAGCAAGTCCTGGCATAAAGCCAAGACCAGTATCCGGCGGCTACCAACTTGGAGGTATTGTAAGCACTTGATGTGTAGGAAAAGATACAGCTCGAGGCCCCCAGTTCCTACAACATCCAACCACCTGCGGATGTATCAGGGATTCATATTCTTGTAAACTCAGTGTCATAGGCTTGATGGTTTTCATTAGAAATGGATTTTGTACCCACTCGATGTGAGTTTTTGTATCTGGAAAGAAATCTAGCATTTATCTTTGGAGACTAACCAAATGGAGAGCAATCACATTGCTTACATCTGCTCTGAGTTCTAGCATGTGTCCTTGCAAGAAATCACGCGTAAAACTGGAAAACATTGAACATTATTCTCTTGTACACATGAGAACCAGAAATTAATTTTTCTTTTCAAAGCTGCCAGTTTGTCTCTCGCAAAAAATACTGTAATAGATTTTCCCTGCAGAGTTGTAGCAGTTTCGTTGATCTTCTCAAAAATGTCTGAAAGATAAGCTAGTTTCGTAATCCATTGCTCATCGTCATCATGCAATACATCAAAGAGATTTGCAGTTGAAGACATATTTTTTTCCAGCTGGAACGCATTCAACTCATTACGAAGTTCAAATAACCTGGATAAGGCTTTCCCTCTGGAAAACCATCGGATTTCATTATGAAGAAGAAGCGATTCGTACTCACTGCCCATTATCTTTAGACACTAATGTAAGCAATCTCGATTGGAGAGGACGACTCTTTACAAAATTTACTATTTTCACAGCTTCATCGAGAACTTTTTTAAAATCAGTTGGCATTCTTCTCATAAAAAGTGCATAACGGGATAGTGTTTTTAATTTTTGATACAACCCCTTTAACCTTTCCCACCATTGCTGCGGCTCCGTCACTGCATATATCAATACATTTTCCCCATTAATGTTGTGTTTACTCATGAAAAGTTTATGACCTTGAAGACTTTTTCGCCAGTTGTATTTGTTTCCAAAGGTGTACACATGAGCAAATCTTCCTGAATATATTTATCGAAGGGATACCTCACGAATACAAGAAGTATTGAAAGGCCAGCCACATTAGTGCTTTCATCAAGTTGCATGGCAAAAATTCCCGAAAAATATGGAAGTAAACACCCATGAAGAGAAAAACATTCCCTAATTTTTTCAGATTTTTATTTTCACCTCCTATAGTCGCTGTAGGGGTAAATTAAATTTCCCCCTTTTTTTCATACTAGAAAATTCGCTTAAGATCTGCCAAAATATTCAGAGCAACTATACAAGAAAAAAACCTATAGAAGGGGGATAGTATCTTCCCCCCACTTGGACGAGAGGGGCAATTTAATAAAATATTAGCATGAATAGAAAAAAATTAATTTAAAAACAACGGCAACACTTGCAGTAATTTTTTCTAGCTTTTTAGAAAGCCAGAAGTCCATTCTTACGGTTTGTTTTTAAATTAAGTTTTTTTTATGCACAGTTTTGGCAAAAAATTGATTCAAACACAACATTTTTAAGAAAAATTATTATTATTTTTTTAATTATAGGTTTGAAAGCAGATTTTGCTGAAATTGTTTATTCAAAGAACTTTATTTAATAATCAACTATTAAAATGGACATTACTGCAAGTGCTGCCGTTGGTTTTAAATTAATTTTTTTCTATTTATGCAATTATTTTATTAAAGTGCCCCTCCCGTCCAAGCGGTGGGAGATATTACCCCTCTCCCGTAGGATTTTTTTTTTGTCTACTTTTCACCTACATGCTCTGAATTTTTCGGCAGATTTTACGTGAATTTCCAAAAAAAAGGGAACATTTAATTTACACCTACGGTGACTAAAGGAGATGAAAATAAAAATCTGAAAAATTAGGGAATTTTTTTTTCTTCATTTAGGCCCATCCAAATATTAAAACTAAAAAAAAAACATTAAAACGACCACCCTAATGTACATACATTTATTATAATCTTTGTGAGATATATGCAGAAATTGTATAACAGTTGTGCTTCAACGATACCCACACGCATGCATTTTTGAGTCAAATGTTCATTCTTTATGAGAGTGTGTAGAACCTTTTGAGTACTACGCGCAAACAATACTCACACGCATGCATACTTCATGAGAATTGTGGCTCGTAGCTTTCTTTGGAAAGTGGATGCTATTGCATAATTTTTTTAAATTATGGTGAGTTCACACTTCGATTAAAAAATGTAAACTTAAAAACAAATTTGTTTTCAAACTTTTTTTTGTGGAAATTTTATTTTTTTTTATCTTATCGTTTGTATTTTAGTCTTTTTACTTCAAGAAATTTGTGGAACTCTGAAAACTCTCCCGCGGAACCCCAGGGTTCCGCGGAACACACTTTGGGAACCGCTGATGTAGACGATAGTCGTCAGCAAAGTTACGTGATGAGGGCCCAGATAATTTCAATGCAATTGTTTTGATTTTTCGATCAATTTAAGATCAAGATTGTGTCGCTTATATACCACGTAGGATAATAAATGAGGTATCAAAATAATTATAATTCTATTTGTATGTGATATTTAAAAACAACAAGGACAACAATGCACTAAAGAGATATGAGTTCATATTTGAAAGCGCTAAAATATTGCCGTTATCTCCATCCAACGGTATTCTAGGAGAAGACTCTTTTATTTTTAATTCATATTTAAATCAATAATTTTTATCTTAAAAAGATAAAAATAAAATACTTCACAGATTCAAACTTTTCCATTCATTTTCATTATACCGCAGCTATTCGATTTTTAAACGAATAACGTGCGAACACCCGATATTTGTTTGGTAAAAACCGAATGCGATAAAAAAAAACATGCGGTGCATTAGCGTGAGAACCAGGCCTAAATGTCACAATAAACGACAGATTGACAATCAACTGTCGAACAAGAAGGTCAAGTGTATAAAGCTGCTCTGAAAAGCTTAATTTAGTCTCGTTTATAAAGCAAAATTAACTAGTGAAACCAAAAGCCACCCATAAAAAACAGTTTTTGCACCTGAAAAATAATAAAAGTCAGCCAAGCCAAGTGAGTTGAATTTTGTTTTATTGATTCTAGATTGTGAATTTATTGTACAAAGGCGCTTAAAAGATAATTGTACCTATATAACACACACCATAACAAACAAACACATAACCCGGCACATCCACACGGCGAATTCGGGGTAAATAAAAAAAAAAAAGATTACGATACGTCATAAAATAGAACAAATCGAAACAAATACAAATTTTTTCAATAATAAAATGTCCGTCGGTAATTTGTCCACAACTGAGCTCATGTCTCTTATATCTAACTGCATGTCCAGCCTTTTAGATGACAAACTCAAAGATATTGTTACTAAAACGGACTTAGAATCGATTAATACGCAAATCTCGGCACTTAAGAAACACAATCAGCTTCTAGAAGAAAAAAATCAAGCTCTAGAAAAACAAATCGAGCAGCTGTCGAAGGTTCTGCATGAAAAAAATGTAATAATACATATTCCGGCTGAGCCAGGCGTGAGCCCCTTGCAAAGGGCAAAAGAGCTGTGCTTAGATCTGCTTGAGACTAGTAATCCAGCACTTATTTCTACCGCGCGTTTGCTTCCATCAAATAACGAAAATATCGCGAATATTGTGGTTGAGATGGAGCGAAAGGAATCAACTATAAAAATTCTGCAATCGGCCGGTAAACTACGCGGTTCGGGTATATCGATGCACCGTGATTATCCGGCAGCGGCAAGGGAAAGGCGACGAAATATTATCAAAATCCGAACGCAAATCTATAAAAAAAACCCTACAATCAAATCTAAAATCCTGGGAGAAAAATTAATGATCGAAAACTACACTTTTTATTACGAAAACAAATTGCTAAAATGCACGTCGCAAGATGGAATGACATTTCTCTCCCAGCTGCTCGATGACAGCGACAGCCCAACGTCAACCAATAATGGCAGCATCCAGCACGCATCTACTGCGGGTACTTCGAAATCTAGTACAATTGCCACAATACCTAGAGATGAACATTCTATATCGATAACTCCCCAAAATTGTTTTTAATAATAATGCCGTCAGCCAATTAACTAATTTAAGCCAAGTTTATAATTTAAATATTGTAGCGTACAATATATCAGGTTTAAAAAATAAGCTACTATTTAATGATTTTTTTGAATTTTTGTTAAACCAAGATATTTTTTTCCTTTTTGAAACATTTGTAGAAGATATAAATTTACATTTTTTCCTTAACAAATTTCCCAATTTCAATCTACATTGGATTCCTGCAATTCGATTACATACAAGAGGAAGAGCTAGTGGTGGCTCTTTATATGGTATAAATAAGAAAATTGTTAACTCTAATTTTTGCAAATTCGCGGAATATAATGGAAGAACCATAGTCGAATGCTGCATCAACAATGAAAAACTATCTATCATCCCCATCTACATAAACTGCAACCATTGGACAGAAGATTTCGAAGATTTATATAACTTTCTCTTGAATTACAACCGCAACAATCTAATGCTCATGGGAGATTGTAACACAAGGTTAGGCGAGGCTCAAGTCCTAAACGATGAACAAGAACTCCTTAATACGAATTTCACTGCGGAAAGAAAAACTCAAGATTTAGTAACGGATGGAAAGAGCAAGAAATTTCTCGATATGTGCGTAGAATTTGGTTTAATTCTTTTGAACGGTCGGAGCAAGAGTGATATGGAAGGAAATTACACGTTTTTAAGAGGCAACAGCTGTTCGGCTATCGATTTCTGCCTAATTAAAGGAGCGTGGTTAAAATATTCAACGGACTTAAAAGTTCAATTACTACAATATTTAGACCACATGCCACTCGTTACCTTTATAAATTCTGTCAACAATCCGCGATCTGTGAATACCTTATCTTTGCCCGCCAAATTAAAATGGAAAGACACGAAAAGCACTGTATTCAAACAAAACCTCAGCGACGAAACAACTCGGTTGTCGGAACGAGACCAGGTCCCTGAATATTTTTCTAATGCATGTGTTTCGGCGATCAAAAATGCAGCCCAATCTTTCCAAGGACCTTCAACAAGCCATAATAAAGAAGCTTGGTTTGACCAAGATTGTGCAATTGCGAGGAAAAAGTCATTTAAATATCTGAAGCTGACGAGAAGAATGAACACGAATTTATCCAAATTAATGTACCAAGAAAGTAATAGGGCGTATAAGGAACTCTGCAAACAGAAACGAAGGCAGGCGCGGATACAGGGGGGGGGGGGCAATGGGTGCAATTGCCCCCCCCTGGGCAAGAACGAGCGAAGCATAAAATATGAATCTAATAAAATGTAATAAAATAAGGTTATTTCGTTATACCTTTATAAAAATTTTCTTGGCAGCACAGCGTTGCAGCAATGAGTGGTTAAGAAAAGTTCCGCTATGCACAAATAGCTTTCAAATCGACTTAGTGGAAGGCTCATAACTTCGGTTTTAGATGTCCTATCTTTAAAGTTAAGGTCTTTAATTAAAAGATCAATGTCAGGCTACATTAGGTACTTTATAACATTTTATGAGAAAAGTCAATTTATTTCATACTAGGGAGCAGGTTGAATCCCAAATGGATTTCATTTTCACTTTTCACAATGGTTTGAATGAAAAATTTCAGTTTGAAAAATAACGTTTTAAAAAGTTATTGCGCTCCACCTCCAACCCTACTCTACAAATTTGTTAGGGTTTTCTTATAGTTAAATGTAACAGGAGAGGTGGCAGGGGCACTTATCTAAATTTTCAACCCTAAATTTGATTTTAATTTAAAAAAAATTTAAATCTTTAAAATGCATACGTTGCGTCAATTCAAAAATGTCTGAATTTGCTTCAAATGCTCGGATCTACTGGATTAAAATATCTAATTAAAGTTAAACTAATACACTTCATTTGTGTATAAAAGTTATTGAGAAATATAAAAAAAATAACGCTAAAAGGGTGATAGAGTTTTTTTATAGTAAATATTTAAATGTGCGTTTCCATTGAGTGAGTACTTTCACTAGAAAACTCTCAAGAGCGACTCTCGGATATCTACCTTCCCCTCTGATGAGCTTATTTCAAGACTGTGTCTGTGTCCACTTTCGTGTTTTACTAAGATACGTTTTTGATATAAATGTTAGTACTCCTGAGAATTTATTCGATCTCGTGGATGCGTTTTAAGTACTTCCGTGTTCCATATCATTAAACTGCCGAAGAGTACGAATCTAACGAAGAAGATTGGAGAGAAAGCAGGAAACGACTACAGCAGTCACTGCCGAAGAGAAGTTGGATGGAACTTTTACACCTAAGAAAAGTAAAGTTGTTTCGTCAATTCGATTGCCAAATGATCGCCATTTTTCGACGCACATATTGCTTTGTATCGAACTGCATGAGTCTGGCAACTCTGCAGTCTATGTTTTAAGCTTATGTGAAACATTTATATTAACTAAATTTTACGAAGGATAAATATATTGTAAATTAAATGAAAATAGTGTTTTTTCTTTGTATTTTCCACTATAATCATAGTGTTTTATTTAAATGTCAGAAAGTTTCATCTCGGCTTTGATCTATAATTCTAGTTTTGCTAAAATACAGCTACATATTTTCAAATTAATGCAATGGTTTTGTTTGAAAAACTTAATCTTTTTTATCAACGTCCTTCAATTTTCTTGCAAACGCATTTGACGTTTATGAACACGTTCTCCGTCCTCTCAATATTTTTGTTGCCAACTCGATCTTTTTACTACAGAATTGCACCGCAGATGATGTTTTCGAAGAAAAGACTTTTGCAAACTGCATTTTCGAACACAATGCTTATGCAGTTAAACTTGTATTTGCCTTTTTGAACAGAAGACTCTTGCAGTTTGCATTTGAGAACATTCTGCAAAACACATTTTTGACGCTGACGTTCTCGAAAAAGGCATTTTACCGACAAGACTAGGTTAGGTTGTCCAAGCTAAAGAAGAGGCTGGAAATTTCACTTGAACTCTAACGTCACGTGTCTGAATAGGAGCGTATCACTGTGCCATTATGTTTTCCGAGCATAATATTGTCGAATTACGCAGATCCAGAGGAAACTCAAAAACGCTGTAGAGATACCATGCTATAGCTACAAACTGCAAAACTTCATTTAAAGTTTTCAAAGTACCCGATGTTCGAGACACTGTGGTAGTTATGAAAGAGTTAATTGCTTTCATCAAATTTCAAACCCACATTGCTTTGTGTGACCAGGCATGTAGAGCGGTATGAAGTGTACTCAAATTTTTGGAGACCTCATCAAGATTTTGGAAACCTACGAAAATTGCCCCCCCCTGAACGAAATCCTGGATCCGCGCCTGAACGAAGGTGTTTCATCCAAGCAGCTATAAACGAACTTTCGCAGGCTAAGGACTCCAAAACTTTCTGGAAGATGCTGAGGACGATCAACGGATCGAAAAACGTAATTGGTTGTAATGTCGATACAAGCACCCTTGCAATACATTTTCAATCCTTATTGAATGCCGACTCCTGTATTACCTCTCACTATTTTGCTCTCCCATCCGTACAAGTGGAATATTTGGATAGAGATATCTTAAGAGATGAAGTTGAACAAGCTATAATCAAGAGCAAATTTAACAAAGCACCCGGAGAAGACAGGATAACATTTGAATTTTATAAGAACGCAACACCAGGTTTCATCCAGTTCCTGACGGATGGTTTCAATAATATTTTCAGGAAAGGAGATGTACCGGAAAGTTTCCAAAAGAATATTATATTTCCAATTTACAAAAAAGGAGATCCAAATGATCCGGGAAACTATAGAGGGATTTCATTCTTCAATACGCTCTTAAAACTCCTAACAAGTATACTTCTGGACCGACTCACGATCTGGGTTGAAACAAACGGATTGCTAAACGAATTTCAGGCGGGTTTCAGGACAGGCTATTCAACGGTAGACAACATCTTTGTACTTACAAATATTGGGAGAACTTATCTTAGCAGTGGCCGCAAACTGTATGCCTTTTTCATCGATTTCCGGGCTGCCTTTGACTCGGTGGACAGAAGAGCACTTTTCCTGAAACTTAGCAACATTGGTTTGTCCTCAAAAATGCTTCGCTTACTTCAGAGTATGTATACAAATGACCAAACGGCGGTATGGGACAGATTTCTGATGTCTGAGTGGTTCAGCACTTCTTCGGGAGTCAAACAAGGTTGCCAGCCTAGTCCGCTTTTCTTCAGCTTGTTTTTGGACGATCTTTTACATTCTTTACCTGGAGGAATAGTTTTTAATGAAGTCCAGATAAAAGGTTTGATGTTTGCAGACGATATTGTTCTGCTAGCGGAAACTCCAAACATGCTTCAGCTCATGATTAACCAGCTCGGTGAGTACTGCAACCAATGGAATCTCCATATTAATCCAACAAAGTCGAAGGTAATGGTGTTCCGTAACAACACAGGTCGATACACAAGGGAAGAGAGATGGTTCCTTAGCTCTGATGCCCTAGATGTTGTCAAACAATATCGATATCTTGGAATTATGCTACATTTCCACCTAGCGCTAATCTGAGATTTAATGAGATTAACCTTAAATCTCCTTTAAATCTCGTAGATTTACCATACAAATTTATTTCGTAAATCTTGAAGATTAGAAATTAATCTTGTTAAATCTTCCTAGGACAAATAGTTTTACAAATCGAACTAACCTATTTTTACATGGTGCTGAACGATTCATTCGAGACTCACATTCAGTTCTTCATTGTTTCACACGAATCAAACATTCCGTCTCATTCGCACTTCATAAGAAAAATTGGAACGCCATTTGCATTTTTGAAGGTGCTGTCAAATTTAATCTTTTTTAAATCTTTTTGTGCGGTGGAAACACCAAAAATATTTATTTAATCTAATCTGAGATAAACCTTTGGTGGAAACATAGCATTACGCTCACACAAAAATTAACTAACACTCTACACCTGCAAGATAAGCTGAAGGAATCAAAAAAAGCTCTGAGTTGCGCTTGGAATAAGGTGGTAAGTCAGAAAGATGTTACGAGCAAATCCAAATTCAAACTCTTCGAGGCAACGGCAAGAGCCATAATGTGCTACGGTAGCCAAGTTTGGGGACATGAAGATCACGATGAAGTTGAAAAGCTGCAAAGATACTTTATAAAACACCTCTTCAGGCTCCCAACTAATACCCCCACCTACATGCTGTATGCTGGAACGGGTCTACCATTGCTGCGTCTTTTCACGTTCAAAATGCACTTCAAGTATGTAATGAAAATTGTGCAACTACCAGATCACCGCCTACCAAAGGTAGTGCTTTTGCATCTTCTGAGAAGGAAACCGGTTTTTTTGTGAAATGGCAACAATTAAGTGAGGAGTTAGAAGTGGAGTTGTCTCTTAGCTGGGTGAATAGATCGACATGGAGAGTATCATTGGAAAATATTCTTCAGAAGCTGGATGAGAAAATCCACGCTGGATTTTTGGAACAAGCTGCCAGTTCATCTAGTCGTTTAGTGTACAAAGAACTCAACCACAGTCTGTTGGAACGGAACTATTTTCACGACGACTACAGCCAGCAAGAAATCAGCATCATATTCAAAACAAGAGGTGAACTGTTGCCTCTGAACTTCAGACCACATAGAGAAGATTTACCTACACTTTGCACCCTCTGCAACTTACGAGAAAAGGAAGATGTCGTTCATCTATTAGGGAAATGCCCAATACTGCAGGAGACTAGAAGGTATCATTTTAACCAATCCTTTCTGACGAGGGAAGAAGTCGTGGAGATATTGAACGGATAAAACTGGAAAATTCTCAGTAAATATGTCACTGATGCGCTTGCTTATAAAAACCAATTTATGGAAGATTAAATCTTATGCCACTAAATCGATAATAGAAAACCACCGGCATAATGTCAAAAATCCAAAAATCCATCTTGGAAACCACACGAAATTCGCGGAAAAAATGATCCAATTTCAAATTTGTTTTATGTTGCAAATCATTAAAATTGCCCACCAACCACAAATGTATAAGTATATTGTAATTGCTTGCTACAAATCAATAGAACAACAAATATGTACTTGTCAGGGCTGTCAGAAATCATGATTTATCATTATTTTCATGTTTTTTGGACCCAAATAATGTTTTAATGATTTCGAGTCCAAAATCATGATTTTCTAATTTCAAAAATCAATTCACTTCTACAATGACGGATCGAGGACCAAAGATGGGGTTGGTGGGGGCGTGTACTTTGAAAGACTAAATTTAAGTCTCTCATTCCGTCTTCCTAATCACTGTAGCGTATTCCAGGCGGAACTTCTAGCGATAAAAGAAGTACTGTCTTGGCTCAAAGAAAACGTGATATCATGCTCGGATATCCGCATCTTCTCTGATAGTCAAGCCGCCATTAAATCCCTGGACTCTGTCCGTTCAAACTCTAGAACAGCCCTCAACTGTCGATCATCTCTGTTGGAGATGGCGCAACAGTTTAATATTCACCTTTGTTGGGTGCCGGGTCATAGTAGTGACATTCCAGGTAATTGTAAAGCTGATGAACTCGCTAGAAGTGGAGCATTACTACCCATTTTACCTGAAAAGGTAAACATTGGTATAACCATTGCTACGTGTAAACTTTTACTGAAGCAAGATGTGTTGAAGAGAACAAACACAAGGTGGGAAAACATCACTACTTGTTTGGCGACAAAACAAGTATGGCCAAACCTTGACCTGAAACGCTCCAAGTGTTTAATATCTCTAAGTAGAATGCACATTAGCTTTATCGTAGGTGTCATAACCGGACACTGTTTAATAGGCAGGCACGCAGCGCGGCTTGGCGTACCTTTAAACGATTTCTGCAGAAGCTGCATGGACGAGGAGGAAGAGGAAACGATTCCTCACCTTCTCTGCACATGCCCTGCTCTTTCTCACAGACGTAGGCTCCATTTAGGAGTTTACTTCTTTAACGATCCTAATCCTAGTGATCTGGCAAACACAGACATTTATAGTCTCGCACGCTTCGTCAGGAGCTCAAAGTGGTTTTAGCGAGTAAGGAAGGAGTTTTTAAGATTCACGTGGTATCACAACGGACCAATTTTGGTCTAAGTGTGTCAGTACTTAGTATTGACAGCCACTTCTACCTAACCTAACCTAATTTAAAAAAAAAAAAATATTTTTTTTATAATCGTTTTGAAAAAAACATGTCTAAGCTACACTACAACCTGAAACGACGAACAAATAACAAACACAAACATAGTTAAAATGACACTTTGACTCAAATGCATAACTACATTTTTGTTTCTGTGATTTAATTTCTTGTCTGTGGATATATGTGAATTCTACATACAAAAAATCACGAAGTTAGAAATACATACTGTTATACAACTCATCATTTTAGCTACTCACCACACACACACTTTCTCAACAAAAATAACCCAGAGATTATGCTTCTTTTCATTTCTCTATACTCCAGATTCAAGTTTCTAACTTACTCTTTGGCACTATTTTGAATATGTTGAACGATCCAAGGCATTATATGTATTTGAGCTTTCTAAGTTTCGTGTTACCTTTTTCACAAGACTCAATAAATGTATACAAGCTGAAAAGCCAAAAATACATCAAGTTCGTTCAGAAGTTTCTTCAGCAATAAAATCAATTTTAAGTTGTTATTTAAAAAAAGAATATTTAGACAAGACTGGAATTATAAATAAGGACTATATTAACCCTCGCAATCAACTTTCATATAACGAAATGTATTATGGTATTAAAGTGGGTTTCTTTTGGAAAATGTGGCAATAGAAAAAAGCGTTTTACATAGCTTTCAATGTGATTGCTTGAAAATTTAATTGAAGCTAATAAGCAAATTTTTCTCAGATTTAATTTTAAAGAAAATATTCTTAAGGACGTGGAGATTCTGGCTCCACAGAATATTTTGGAGAGTAGCTCGATTATTTCACTTGTTAAACATTTTCCAAATTTAGTGAAAGAAGATCAACTTCAGGAAATTGACAATGAGTGGAGAGCACTGAAAAACATAGATTTTAGTCTGGATGCTGAAGAATTTTGGAAAAGCGTAAGCAAGTTAATGCAAACAGATAACACTCCAGCTTTTCCACAATTTTCGCAGTTCGTTTATGATATATTTTCACTGCCACGGCCAATACGGAGCGCGTTTTTTCTGAAGGTAATATGGTAAAAACAAAATTAAGAAACAGCCTTGAAATTGATTCACTAAATGGGTTGTTGCATGCTGAACATTTTGTTAAAAACCAGACATGCTATGAATTTAAGGTTCATACAGAACTTCTCAACAGATATTACACGAATATTATACTCCAAGGAATTCACATACAAAAATAAGTTTTTGTTAACATAAAATTTAAAAAATATTTTATACTATCTACATTTTTTGATTTTCATTGTGCTATATAATACATTTGTATGTACCTACCTGAAACTGTGAAAAAATAATATAGCACTCATAAATATGTATAAGTTATAATAATTTATTTTAATGTTATATACTCGTATTCCTTACATTTTTGTATTTTTTTATAATGCTCTCAATAAATATTTGAAAATTTTGTTTTACATGTTACGATGTAGTTTAAAATTTTTAATATCTCTTTTACCGTTTTCCAACTCAGACCTGTAAATCATGATTTTTTAACTAAAATCATAATTTTAAACTATGTTCTTTTAAATTTCTGAGTGGCAGCACTGGTACTTGTAAATAAGTTAAAATAAGTATTCATAAACTATGTATTTACCATACACCCACAAATCATCCAAATTGTCAATCTGGCTGACGGCTTTTGCCAATGCTCTAATGAATTGTAAACAAAATTAAACTGTAAATATTTTATGAAGATGAATACAAAATTCACTACTAGTACTACTAAACGACAAATGGTTTGTTAACAAAAGTAATACAGATTTTCCTCTTGAAATTAAGTGGCTCCTCTCCCTTGGCAAAAAATTCTCGTTGCCTTTTGACAAGAATACAGCATTTCCTCTTTTTCAATTAATTGCGGATGGAGAAGAAGTGATAAGAAATGTGAAAGATGAGATGGAGCAAGAGTTCACAAGAGCGAAATACAGCAACATGCTTCACTCTTTTCAACGTCATCAGATCAACGATAGTTTTGCCAAATACATTCTCAAAGTTCACAAAGACACTAATGATTTACTTAGAAAACAAACAAATATTATTATTGTGTCGGCGGATAAAGGTCACACAACAGTAGCAATGAATAGCGACGATTACGATACAAAAATGAAAGAACTACTGTCTGATCGCTCTGTTTATCGCCTTACACGGGGAAGCCCCCTTTCTTTGCTACAAAGCAAAAATAAATGAACTTGTGAAATGGCTAAACACGAGCAAGTTTTTTGACCATAGACAAAAGACAGTGATGATGACAAATACCTTCGATATGTGGAAAAGTTCAAAAATCTGGTTCTTGAGCCAAATGACGTTTTAGTTTCATACGATGTTGTATTGTTGCTTAGTAACACCGAGGCCACACGGGCAAGTACTGGCAAGCAAGTTGCAATACCTACACAGTTGTTCACTAACACATACGAACCCAAGCAACCTGCTCATCAACTGGCATGGAATTTTTGAAGCCAGTAGTGAAACAAGTTGAGAAGCAAGTTGGGAGACAAGCAGTGTTGACATTAAATTTTTTTCAGAAATCTGCAATTATGACGAAAAAAATGTGCAATGCAGATTTCTAAAGAAAAATATGTCTTCATAAATAAAGTTTTTTAAAATAACATAAATTAGTTCAATTAATAAAAATAACAATGCTTTTTTATTTCATGTACTCGTGCACACCCAACTAACAAACTCTCCAGAGCTTAGGTCTTATTTTTTCAAAAAAGCTCCCATAACTCTCTTTCAGATCTTATTGCTATGCTAAAGACATGATCTCTCATTATGAAACAAAAATTAGTCTTTTAGCGTTTTTATTACACGAGCTTAGCATTTTTCAAACATCGAATCGCTTTAATTTTATACCTAGAACAATTATTCCTCGTGTATGTAAATTTAATGTCTTGTAATAATCTTGTTATCAAATTTAAGCTCTAAACGTCATTTTTTAATCTTTAAAATCTCTTATCAAGAGGTAATAAAGTAACAAAAACAAAACACTAACTATAGGATTCATATGAGATGAAATGTTGCATCCACAGCTGCTTATATTTGATTCATAGTGCCCTTTCACACGAGGAAACTGAGTTGCCAGCAACTTTTAGTTCCTGGGTGAGAAGGGCAGGAGGAAAGAGGGGCGAACAGAATCTCCCCGGTCGAGGATTTGAGGAGATTTTTTGACATTTCCTTTCACATCTAGGTTTAGGTGTGTTCAACCAATAGACTTTCAAAGGAAATTTCAAAAATTGCCTGGAGATTTGTTTCCTTGTGTGAAAGGTACAAGAGATTTTTAAGGAGATTAAAAGAAAACGTCAAAAAAATCTCCAGCAACTTGTTTCTTCGTGTGAAAGGGGACATACACAAGTCGTTCTTTTTCTTAAAGTTTTGTGTGTACATTGTTTTCTGACGTTCAGTTTTCTATTGGACTTGCTACCTGAATGGAAACATTGGATGTTGTATATTATCTACAATTAAAAATTTATTTTATTTTTGACGAATGTAAACTTTCGGTGATTTATTTTCTTTTGTTTCGGTGTAATATAAGGTTTTTTGACATTATTACACTTGTAAATTTGACAAAATAAATATAATTTGTTTGCCTAGTGGAATGCTAATTTTTGATATTCTTTGTTCAGTTATTCCAACATTTCCAACGCCATAATGTAAATTTATCATTCTGAAACGGTTATGCACAAAACTAAACATATTTCTTACTTTGACATTTCAACTTTTATTGAAACATAAACAAAAGTAAACATTCGTTAGAAAAAGGAACGCATCACCGATATTTGTTTGTTTTTTCTTGGTTTGCTTGATAGCTGTCAAAAAAAGCCACATAAAAGCATCTCACTTCTCATAACAAGTGTTTGTTTTCATACCACCATAAATGCTACAACACTCTCATAAAAATGTTTATTCAAGAGTTAAAAGTATCGAGTGGACAGCAGCCATATTTCAATTTGAAAGAAGTGTTGTTTGTTTAGTTTGAGGGTTACCGTGATTTGAAAATAAATCTTAAAATAATTTATTTGGGTTTTCATTATGATGAATCTATTTAAGATATATTTACCAGTATTAGTGTATTTATATAAGCCCTGTTTTTTAGTGCATTTTTATCTTCGCTTAAAAAAGTAGCATGTTTAAAACAACAACAATACGGAGTTATACCAAATTGTTGTTATATTTTTCATACTACTTTTTTTTAAGCAAAGATAAAAATGCACTAAAGAACAGGGCTATTGATGTTTATTTTGTCAACTTCTTTTTTTTCATTAGAACGTCTCTTAACCTCTTGTAAATTATTTGATTATAAATAACAGGTATACAAGAATAAGACCAACAAATCGAAAAATTTTCTGCTATTATACCTTTTTCGTCATATAACATGAATAAAAACCATAAATAATATCAGAATAAAAAGTATTATTCTGATTCAAAACAAACATCAAGGTAGCCCTTTTTCTATTTCAAAATAAAAATAAAATAATTTAAATATCAATAATTTTGAAAGCGCTTTGTTATTTTTCGAAGTAAAATGTTTAAGTTAGTAGAAAAAGTTTCATTCGCACTAAGATTTAGCTTCACATAATGTGACAAACTATAAATATATTAACGTCACCATGATATCAAAATATAAATGCTCTCACTAAAATACACATTAGTTTTTCGCCATGAGACAATGACGATGACACATACAGATAAAAGTAATATCTTCGTACCTACTTCAAAAAAAAGTATAGACAAGGTGAAAGATAATTATGTATGTGTATATGTTTTTTTTAATTTCGCACATACTCGTTCTCTTTTCATCAACTCCCACAAGAAGAGACGCATTTTCCTAGCAAGATTAATAGGGCGTTTGTCATCCCATAGGAACAATTAAAATGTTTCTATAAGAGGAAAATTAACTCCTGTAAGTGGGCCATTTAACGCTTGTAACACTTTCATAAGAATGTTGGAGTAGTCTCCTAGAGTAACACTAGCTCCCGAAATATAGTCTCATAAGCCGCTTGGAAATTCTAATGAGAGGAAAATTGTTACTTGGGACAGCAGAGTTTCCTAAATACTTAAAGCATTTCATATTTTACTTTAAAGTCAGTGCAGTTGCAGTGATTTAAATCACAACAAAAACATAAATGTTAAAAAAGGAGCCAAGTTCTTATGTGTACAAGAAACCTGTGCGTAAAAAGTCAGCCAAAAAAAGTAATGAGATCTAAAATATATGCCAAGTTTTAAGTTCATGAAGTTCAATATCAAATATCTTAAGTAGAGTAATATCGAAACACTTCCAAATCATGACAGAAATTTGGTAATTAATGATTACTGATTAAAATTTGGTGGGTTCACTGGTCAAGTTTTCAAACATTTTAAATTTGTGATTAAGTAAGTATTTAAGAGAAAACTTGCCAAGTAAATCCACCAAATTTTAATCAATAATCATTAATTACCAAATTTCTGTCATGATTTGGAATTGTTTCGATATTACTCTACTTAAGATATTTGATATTAAACTTCATGAACTTAAAACTTGGCATATATTTAAGATCTCATTACTTTTTTTGGCTGACTTTTTACGCACAGGTTTCTTGTACACATAAGAACTTGGCTCCTTTTTTAACATTTATGTTTTTGTTGTGATTTCACTCCTTTTTGCAAAGATTTATTTTGCCAGGTTAAAGTCAAGCCCTACCGCTCAACAAAGTTTCATAATTCTACGACAACCGAAAGTGCTCCATACAAATAATAGCAATTCTGATAAAGTGGGTGGATGGCACACCCCCACCTCCCCCCCCTGAATGGACAATTCCAAATTTTCGAATTTTTTCCTTTCTAAGTACTTCAAGTCCTACCGACCTACCAATTTTCATCGTTCTACAGCAATCAGAAATGCTCCATATAATTTATAAGAATTTTTAAGAGTGTGGGTGGATGCCACGCCCTCTTAATGCAAAATTCCAATTTTTCAAATTTTTCGTTCTAGGTCCTTTAAGTCCTACCGACCTACCAATTTTCATCGTTCTACAACAATCGGAAGTGCTTCGTATAGTTTATAAGAATTTTTAAGAATGTGGGTGGATGCCACGCCCCCTGAACTGAAACTTCGAATTTTTCGATTTTTTTCTCCTAAGTACTTCAAGGCATTTCGACCTACTAATTTTCATCGTTCTACAGCAATCGGAAGTGCTCCATATAATTTATAAGAATTTTTAAGAATGTGGGTGGATGCCACGCCCCCTGAATGCAAAATTCCAATTTTTCAATTTTTTCTTTCTAAGTACTTTAAGTCCTACCGACCTACCAATTTTCATCGTTCTACAACAATCCGAAGTGCTTCATATAGTTTATAAGAATTTTTAAAAATGTGGGTCGATGCCACGCCCCCTGAACTGAAACTTCCAATTTTTCGATTTTTTTCTTCTAAGTACTTCAAGGCATACCGACCAACCAATTTTCATCGTTCTACAACAATCGGAAGTGCTTCATATAATTTATAAGAATTTTTGAGAATGTGGGTGGACGCCACGCCCCTTGAACTGGAAACTTCCAATTTTTCGATTTTTTTTTCTTCTGAGTACTTCAAGGCCTACCGACCTACCAATTTTCGTTCTACAACAATCCGAAGTGCTCCATATAATTTATAAGAATTTTTAAGAATGTGGGTGGATACCACGCCCCCTGAATGCTAAATTTCAATTTTTCAATGTTTTTCTTTCTAAGTACATTAAGCCCTACCGACCTACCAATTTTCATGGTTCTACAACAATCGGAAGTGCTCCATATAATTTATAAGAATTTTTAAGAATGTGGGTGGATGCCACGCCCCCTGTATGGAAAATTCCAATTTTTCAATTTTTTTCTTTCTAAGTACCACTAACCCTACCAACTTACCAATTTTCATTGTTCTAAACCAGTGTTTTTCAAACTTTTTGAGTACACGACTCCTTTCTTAGTAAAAACATCTTGGCGACCCCCACATTCATAATGATACTTTGTCAGTTTTTTAAAAAGCGACATGAATTTCAAAATTTTCTTTGTCAAACAGAGCTCAGATAGTTGTCAAAAGTAAAGGTATTTTTAGATTAAGAGCCCATTTTGGGATTTTGGGTGTGATTGATAACAAAAATAGAAGTATAGGCATCAAAAGCTTCATTAAAGGCTATTCAAAAAATCGAATCTTGCAGTCTACAACCGGGGCCTTAAAGATAAAACAGTGAATTGAAAAAAAATATTAATGCAACTTCGAGGGCAATCGTGTTAGCCGAAATTGAATTTCATCCGTCCCTAGATCCTCCTCGGATCCCATATCACGGAATCTGAGATCATTTGAGTATATAGTTCACCCTGCCAGACTGTTGAGTCTAAGTGTAGAATTTTTAATTTTTTAAACGGTCTGGCACGGCGAACTAAACACTCAAATGGATTCCGTGATATTTTATCCGAGGATCTTATCAAGGGCAGAGCGAAAAGCAATTTCGGCTTACACGATTACTCTCAAAGTTGCATTCATTTTTTTTTTTCGATTCACTGTTTTATCTTTAAGACTATTAAGTGACTTTCCAGATCTCTATTCTAAAGGTGAAAATGGACAGAGATAGATACTTAATCCTTTTTTGAATATATCAGTCCATCTGGCCGATCTTCCATCGATAAAGATGACAGACAATCTTATAGATTTGGCTGCAGATGGTATGCTCTGAATTCAATGTTAAAACCATTGATAATTTCTGAATAAAGACAAGAGAAGAAGAAATTATCTAGTGCTGGAAAAAGAGGCTTTAAGATTGTAAGTGCCTTTCACCACTTCATAGCTATCAGCTATGTGAACTCACGTTCTCTTTCTTCAATAGGAAAATGCTTTTATTTATTGTTAACGCCTAAAACATTCAAACAAGTTTTGAACATTTAAACAGTTGCACCCGTCTCCCTAAAAAAATTGTGTTTTAATTTGTTTAGTACCTTGTACCTATAATGGCTTGCGACCGCGACCCCCCTAGTTATTCTTGGCGACCCCCTAGGGGGTCGCGACCCACAGTTTGAAAAACACTGTTCTAAACAATCGGAAAGGCTCCATATAATTTATAGATTATTTACGAAAGTGGGTGGATGCCACGCCCCCTGAATAGAAAATTGCAGATTTTCGATTTGTTCCTTTGTATGTACCACAAGGCCTACCGTTGTGCGAAATTTCAAGTTTCTACGATGTCGGTAAGTGCTCCATAATTTTGATGATCTGTCAGTGAGTCAGTCAGTCAGTGAGTCAGTCAGTTACGGTTTTTGCGATTTTTGAAGTCCTATATCGTGGGAACTACTAATGCTAAAGAGTTGAAATTTGGTGAGCCACCTGTGTTTGATCAGCTCAGCAAATACTGCGAATTTGAAGTTTCTGACTTTATTGGTACTGAAGTTAGAGGGGGGTTGAAAATCGCCTGAATTTGTTCCTGTAAAAAGGGTGTAGTGCCGCGAACTTGGCTGGGCACTACCGTCCCCTTTGATTTATGGAATAGAACTTTATATAAAGATGACTGCATACAGCAAAATTATTGAGGATTTTTAAAGAGAAAGAAAGAAGAACAAAATATAAAAGTAGGTACGAGTGCAGACATAATCTGCGGTGCAGATTTTTTATTTTCAAAAGTCTTTTGGCGAGATGAAAATCTGCAAAATGCAGATAAATCTGCACTAATGGCAACGTTGGAGACAAGCAAGTGGAATGCAAACTAACGGATTTGATTGACAAGCAGTGTATGTAGCCAACTTGCTTGCCAGTACTTGCCCGTGTGGCCTCCGGGTAATATCCCAGTTCAACTAGCAACAGGTATCTATAATGAAAGAATGGGATATTATGAGTGAAAATACCCAGTTGAGCCAAACCAAATTCTTGGAGTTATTGGATTTTTGTCTTACAGAAAATAACTACCTTCAATAGGACAAAAGGACAATCTATACAAACAAATTCATGAGATGTCATAATCGATCCGCAATCCGCTTTATTTGATGAACATAATAAACCGAAGCTTATTGTCAAGTATGTGGACGATTTTTTGAAGCTGTGAATAATGGGGAAGCTGACAATGTTTTAAGATGCTTTAATGCTCATCATGAAAAAATTAAGTTCACCGTTGAAAGAGAGCAAAATAGAGCGATTTCGTTTTTAGATTGCAAGATTCATCGTATTAATGACCGACTCTCATTCGACTGCTATCAAAAACACTCTGCGTCGGGTAGACTTGTCAACTTTAGATCTAACCAGGCAAAACATATTCCTATAAATACAGCCTCTAATCTAGTGAATAAAGTCTTTGCCATTGAGTGACCGGGAATTCCACTCTGCAAATGAGAAAAAAGTCTCAAAAATTCTCCTAGACAATGCGTCAGCTGGATGCTATCTTTGTATATAAACTTTATAGTAGTATCATCGACATCAATTGTTTCTACACAATCTGATGTTGAAGCCCCCGTATCTATAAACATTCTTTGACATTCGAAAGTTGAGGAAATTTTTGGTGATTTAACATTTGAATGTTGAGGAACTTTATTGACAGGGTTGAATTTCCCCGTAGAAGAGTATGAAAAGTGGTAGAAAATGAAAAAATGCTAAAATGGCGAGAATGAGAAGGGTGTATAGGTATTTATATGAAATATATGGGAGTTGGAGGAGAAGAAAAAATAGAGCACAGGAACCGAGAATACGGTAATTTCTGTGAAATTTGGCATATTGTTTTTTTGTGTGTATATGTGATTTTGTATGGAAGTTCTTCATATTGTATGACTGTATAATATTCCTAGGTAGTATTTGGTATTTGTGAGATCTTCTTAAAAAAAAACTTTCGCGGTTTTTTGAAGCTATTTCAGCTTTTTGTAACGATTTTTCTTCAGATCAACTTTTTGGTTGCAAAGACGTCGATTATTGCATTTTTTTTACAAATAAATACATTTTGTGTGGTTTTTAGTGAAAAATATAATTTTATATTATAATTTTATTATATATAAATCAAAGTATTGATTGACTCACTCACTGACTCATTCATCTTTTTTTGGAATGAACGCACAGCTTATATCTATATATAGATATATAATAAAAAATGTTTTGAGTACCTATATATATGTAGGGTTCCACTAAGAAAGGGTTTTTTTTAAATCGTATTTTTAATAGGGTAAATAAGGGTAAATGTAGGGGAAAGTCGGATTTCTATTTTCTAAATTAAAAGGTTTAAAAAAATTTTAGCTTATAAAATTTGAAAAATTTTTTATTCTAAGAATGGCAATATGGATTAAAAAATTTTCAAAACTATCGTTTTCAACTTATCATTGTTTGAAAGTGAAAAATGAGAAAATGGATGTTTCAAAAACAACTCATTATAAATCAGGGGAGTGTGGTACAGAATTGAAATTTACATTTTTAAAAATTCAATAAAAAAAAAAGTTATCAATGTTTAAGGAATTTTTAAATACCATCGTATTTTGAGTGCTAGGAGTTTTTGAAAATGAGTAATTTTTTTTCCGTTTTTTTTGACGGTTTTTAATTTTTATCTTCTTAAAAAGTGGTTCGAAAAAAATTGAAATCCTAGGATCGTATAGGGTTATTTAGTATAAATATTAGGTGTGAATTTCAAATCATTTGGACGTCATTTGAAAAAGATATTGGAATATGGGCAAAATTAAAAAAAAATTTGAACCGTGTTTTTGAGAGTTTTTTGTTAATAACTTTTTTATGGGTTGATTTAGGAGATTGGTTAATGTCTTAAATGATAGATATATTTAACATAAATGTTAATTAAAAAAAATTAAACATCTATAGGTGCAACTGAACGGAGATAACGGTAATTTAAAGGTTGCTATGAAGATATGCTTATAACTTCTCAACACATGCATGTAGAAGTTTGATTTTTCTTTAATCCAATAGTCAATTAAATTTAAATTTAAATTTAAATTTTAATTTTAAATTAAGGTCTTAAAATACTGTCATTAAGACATCCTATAGAAGCATGTAAAAAAATTACCAACTTTTACATGAGAACACTGAAAAAAATGTAAAAACAATTTGAGTTGCTGTTTTTTTGCACCTTCTCAATGGCTTTAATAATTAAAAAACCATATAAATATTGAAGATATGGAAAAACTTTTAATCAAGTATTTTTATTAAGTATATAGCCTAAATAAATGTAGGTAATAATAAAGTTGTATATCCAACACGAAAGCAGAAATTAATTAATATGTTAATTGCATAAATTTAAAACATGTTTTTTTATTTACTCTGTTCTTGAATTACTAAAACATTAATTACTTTTCTAATTTCAAACGGATTTTAATAAATCAACAATTTTTCGATTCGCAATTAAAAATACTTTTATATGTATCATACATAATTGTAGGCCATGAAAAAGGTACGAAAAAGTTGCTCAAACAAAAAATTACCAATTTTATTTTGATTTTTAAGAACGGGCACATTCCAAGATCACGAATATGCAAGTTAACACACCACTCCCGCATGACGAAAATAATATTAACACCAGATGTTTCCAACAGTCCACAAACCAAACACGCATCATTCCAAAGATAACAATAAACAAAATTCCCGCAGTCCAAAGACAATAGAAAACATAAGACGAGATCCAAACCAGATGTTTACAACGAAGTCGCATCCGGACTACAATCACGACCAGCAGCACAACATCCTTCTTATCAGCTCTATACATTGCACCTAAACATTGCTAGTCAATGAATGTACGCAACTAATGCCAGGGATAAAAAGGAACAATCAATATCATCAGCGGTCAGTCATAGCATCAGCATTCAACGAGTTACATTGTAAATTTTAATTATTGTATTTTTTGTACCGAATAGAATTGAATAAAGTTTTCTTTTATTAAGCAAAGCTAGCTTATTTTAATTTGCATTTTATAAATCGCTAGGACGCTTAGTTTAGCCGCGAATCAAGTTTAAAGATGTAAACTTTGATGCCTCTAGGACGCTTAGTTTAGCCGCAAATCGCGTTTCAAGATAAAAGTTGATTTTTCGTATAATGCTATGCATTAATTGAGTTCTCTTGAGCAAGAGAACCTTGAATGACAAATAAATAAAGTATCTGAAAAGTTGGGATTATTTAAAAAAAAGTATTGAAAATCCTAGGTATATATTAAAATCTATGAAAAAAGATAATAAAAAATCATTTTGTTTTGAAATGGTTGTTTAGAGTGATAAGTATTTAACCAGAGTTCAAAATATAAGACTTGAATGTTTAAAACTCGAGTTCTGCAAAATCAGAAATCTAATCGTAACAATCAAAAATATTAAGCTCTAAACCATTCTCTAAGTAATTTCCTTCAATACAAACAAAAATTTAAATCGTATAGGTTTTTTTTGTTTAACCTCGTTTCACCCTATTAATAGCTAGACCTAGACAAATATTTACCTCTTAAGCCATTTTTTAGCTTAAACCTAAAAACACAAAAATAATTTTTAGAATGGAACCGTTTGTTTCTTAACATTACTTACTTACTTACTTAAGGTGGCGCTACAATCCGGGGTGGACCAGGGCCTCAACCAACAAGCTTCTTCCAGCCGGCTCGGTTTCTAGCTAGCTGTCTCCAGTTTCGCACGCCAAGTTGGTTGAGGTCCTCTTCCACTTGCGTGCGCCATCTTTTACGCTGTCCACCTCTACTGCGTTGTCCCACGGGGTTGGATTCAAAGACTTTCCGGGCCGGAGCATTGGTGTCCATTCGCTCTAGGTGACCCAGCCATCTTAGTCGTTGGCTTTTCACTTTTGTGGCTAGGTCGGTGTCGCTGTACAGCCCATACAGTTCGTGGTTGTATCTTCTCCTCCATTCCCCATCTATGCAGACGGGACCAAAAATCACCCGGAGAATTTTCCTCTCAAAACAGCCTAACGCGTTCTCATCCACCGTTAGCAGTGTCCATGCCTCTGCACCATACATCAGGACCGGGATGATAAGCGTCTTATACAGGGACATTTTAGTTGCTCGAGAGAGGGCTTTGCTTCTCAATTGCCTTCTTAGCCCGAAGAAACAGCGATTGGCAAGAGTAATTCTTCGTTTGATCTCAGCACTGGTATCGTTCGCTGAGTTTATAACGGATCCTAGGTAGACAAAGTTTCTGACCACCTCAAAATTATAGCTGTCTATAGTGACGTTCTGTCCTAGACGTCGGTGTTGGGTGTCCTTTCTTGTTGACAGCATATACTTCGTTTTGCTTTCATTCACCGTTAAACCCATCTTCTTGGCTTCCTTCTCAATGCTCACAAAAGCACCACTGACATCACGCTTTGTTCGTCCCATTATGTCAATGTCATCAGCGTAAGCGAGTAATTGGACGGACTTTTGAAAGATTGTACCTCTAGTGTTGACGTGAGAGTTTTGCACTATTCTTTCAAGAACGATGTTGAAGAAGTCGCATGACAGCGCGTCGCCTTGCCTAAAACCTTTTTTGACATCAAAGGTGTCGGTGAGGTCTTTGCCGACCTTGATGGAGCAGCGTGCATTCTCCATCGTCATCCTGCACAAACGAACGAGTTTGGCAGGGATGCCAAAACTAGACATTGCTCTATATAGCCCGTCTCTATAGATGCTGTCATACGCGGCCTTGAAATCGATAAAAAGGTGGTGGGTATCGATTTGAAACTCCTGGGTTTTCTCCAAGATCTGCCGTAGTGCGAATATTTGGTCGATGGTGGACTTCCCTGGCCTAAGGCCACACTGATATGGACCTATCAGGTTGTTGACGAATGGCTTCAGGCGTTCACAAAGTACGGCAGAGAAGATCTTGTAGGCGATATTAAGAAGGCTGATGCCTCTGTAGTTGGTGCAGTCCAGATGATCGCCTTTCTTGAGGATCGGGCAAACAATGCTGAGGTTCCATTCATCGGGCATGCTTTCCTCCGACCATATTTTACAGATGAGCTGGTGCATACTCCTAACCAATTCATCGCCAGCCGCTTTGAATAGTTCAGCCGCAAGGCCATCAGCTCCAGCAGCTTTATTGGACTTAAGTTTAGATATGGCTATCCTCACTTCGTCAAGATCGGGTGGACGGAATTGTTGGCCTACGTCGTCCAAGTTGAATGGTGCAATTTGCATGTATGCGGAATTCGGTTCGTCATCGCCGTTATACAATTTGCAGAAATGATTTTTCCATATCCTCAGCACCGACTGCGATTCCACCACGATGTTCCCCTGATCGTCTTTGCAGGCTTCGGTTCGGGCCTTGTAACCTTGGGAGGTTCTTTTTACTTTTTGGTAAAACTTCCGAACTTCATTCCTGCAGTGGCATCTCTCTAACTCCTCGATCGCGCGCTTCTCATGCTCTTTCTTCTTCCTTCTAAGAAGCTTGTGTTCCTCTCTCCTCTTCTGCTCGTAGAGCTCGCGAGCAGCTCTGGTCCTTCTATGCAGCGCCGCTTTGTATGCCTGTTGTTTGGCTGCATGTACTTGCCGGCATTCTTCGTCGAACCAGGAGTTTCGCTGTGGTGGTCGTGCAAAGCCCAGCACGTCAGAGGCGGCATCTCTGATGGCTTCCTGGCAGTTTTTCCACTAGTTCTCGATGTTTGCAGTTGGCGGCAAAGGACTAGTTAAGAGGGCGCCAGAGACTCGATCGGAAAAGGACCTGGCGATTTCCTGCGACTGTAGCCGTCCGACGTCGAACTTCCTCACAGTATTTCCCTGTTTTGGCTTTGGTCTGGATATCCGTAGCATTACCTTTGCTACAACGAGGTAGTGGTCCGAGTCAACGTTAGCTCCTCGGAACGTTCGGACATCCTTGATACTGGAGGAGTGCCTTGCGTCGATCGCAATGTGGTCAATTTGGTTGGCGGTTGATTGACCGGGAATTCGCCATGTCCCCTTATGTGTATCGAGATGCGGGAACTGCGTACTAGCTACCACAACGTTTCGCCCCGCAGCAAAGTCGATTAGCCTGAGTCCGTTATCGGAGGTGGTGTCGTGCAGGCTGTATCTTCCGATTGTGCCACCAAAGACGTCTTCTCTTCCCAGTTTGGCATTAAAATCACCCAAGACAATTTTAATGTCATAGCTAGGGCATTGCTCATATGTCTTGTCCAGGAGCTCGTAGAACTCGTCCTTGGTGTCGTCATCTTTCTCCTCTGTGGGGGCATGCGCGCATATCAGGCTGATGTTGGCGAATTTAGCCTTGATGCGAATTGTCGTGAGGCACTCGTCCACATAGTTGAAACTCAAGACTTCTTGCCTAAGTCTGCCTCTAACGACGAATCCACATCCAAAGAGACGCTGCCCTTGTGGTCGGTAACAGTCACCGTAGTAGATATCGCAGTCTTTCAGTTTTCTCTTGCCCGGCCCATCCCATCGCACTTCTTGGATGGCGGTGATGTCTGCTTTGTAGCAGTCTAGGGCCTCCGCTAAATGTTCGGCTGCACGTGGTCTATAGAGAGACAGAACATTCCACGTGCAGTTCCGAAGTTCGTTGTCCTTATTTCGTTTGCTTGGTTCGTCAACAGTAAATCCGTCCGTATCCGAGGCTTGTTGGTGCTTCGCAACTAAGATAGCTTTACGTGGCCGGGAAGTCACCCCGACGGCACGACCCCCAACCTGGAGGACCAGACCCTTACAATATAACTCCAAGGGCGGGGAGCCGGATTAACCGCTCCGAATATGTCGTAGTAGCCCGTATAAGGTGTTCACTAAGTAGTTCAGCCTAACTGGAACTGTAGACGCCACCGTTGATTCCATCTTGAGAATTCTTCCGCTGCCGCCTGGATGAAGGAGAAGTGCCTTAGTGGGAATACTCCTCCCCCCTATCTCGTTTGCTGCCCCCTAAAACCGTCCACAGGGATTGGAACCCCATCTTCAGTTAAAGGTACTAGGCACCCGATGTTCACCACTTCATATTTTATTCATATTTCAAAATTAAGTCCTCAATTAATCGAATTCCGGTTAGTGGAGAATCGACTGTATAAGCCTGGTTTAATTTAATTTTGATTTATTTTATTTATTAGAATTTTGACTTTTGTTCAGTCTATATTTATTGTTATGTTTACGTTTTTTTTCTCCCGTTCATTTCCATTTTTTTATTTCGGACACTTTCAATTTTTACAACCTCCGGAGTATATAGCCTTCTATCTATTTTTCCATCAAAATGTATTTGTCTTTTCATAAAAATCAGTGTCCGTTTACCAGCTCAATATTGTTCATAATTACGAACGATAATTTTTTTAGCTTTAAAAAGAACAAACAACAGTGTACATAATTCAACTATCCACAAAAGAACAATATAAGGCGTTTTCCTTTGGAGGTGGCGAAGTACTTGCAAGAACTTTGCTAATTTTTTCAATGGAACACATCAAACTGCTTTGCCATGTAAATATCTACTCGCACATGAGAACGTGTGCAGTTGGTAGTACTAGATTAGGGTTTTCATCTACTCATAAGTACTTTGCCACCTCCAAAGGAAAACGGCTATAATTGTCTGCAATCAACATGACCACCATGAAAATTATCAACAACAATCAACACTTATCATCGGTGATTTTAAAGCAACCCCAAGTCCAAAGCTTAAGAGGATACCTATTTTATCGTTTAAAGAAGTTCATCAATCGTAGCAGAAGTAGAACCAAATCACTGCCTGCGTATGTGAAAAGAAGATATCCCACCATCAATGATTCCACCACCAACAACATTTCCTTTGATGAAGCCACCGATCCCATCGTAGTTCCTTTCATGCCAAGACACTTGCACCCACCACCATATTATACGCCAAATATTTCTTTTCAAATTTTCTTCATATTCTATTAAGAAATATATGTAATTTGAAAAAAATCAGAAAGTTTTTGTCATATTTATTTATAGGGAAAGATTTACATAAACCAAATTGATGAAGGAAAGTGCATTACAAAAACCAGCGAAGTTTTTTAGTGCATTTTTATGTTCGCTTGGAAAAAAGTAGCTAAAAATACAACATCAATACGGAGTTAGGTATATCAAACTCAGAAAATTTTGGTATATGAAACTCATTTTTGGTAGTTTCAATGGCATACCTACAACATTTGTTTCGCCAGTGGTTT
Organism: Dasysyrphus tricinctus; assembly: GCA_963921185.1. NCBI lineage: Eukaryota > Metazoa > Arthropoda > Insecta > Diptera > Syrphidae > Dasysyrphus > Dasysyrphus tricinctus. Next base: position 88,591,136 of record OY992531.1, read on the forward strand.
GTCAAGTTTTCCAAAATCGTTATAAATCGATTTTTCTATGCAAAATACAATTTTGCAATTTTATCAAGGTGTTCACTTGCACACACAATAGGAAGATTAAAATTTTCTCTGAAGTTGAAAGTATTTTGCCCCGGGTTTATTAAAAAGATTTGTTCATTTAAATGGATTAAAAGCAAATATATATTCAAAATATTATTCACGTAGAAGTGCACAATAATCAATTTAAGAAATCCAAATACCTACCAAAGAACTTGGATTTCAATTGTCCACAATCAATTATTGCTATGAAGCGCGCGCTAGCCGATGTGTTTATCGATTAATGAGTAACTTGTTGGATATAAAATTGATTTTTTGTATCTACACAACACAAAACAATTTTTGATTTTTTCTTGAACCATTCTGAAAAATATATTTGCTCTTAATCGTTTTGAACAACCGAAAAACCTATTCACTTTTGACACACAATATAAAAACCAAACAACGATGCAAGAGCGACAACCAATCGATTTTTCGTTCAACTGGACAACTGTAAATCAAACATAAAGACCATCAGAGCCGGAGTAGCTCAAGGATCGAAACTTGGCCCCTTTCTTTACAACTTGATGACATCTGACCAACCTGTCGCAACTGGATGTGAGAACCTCCTGTATGCTGATGACTCGCTCACCTACGCCAATTCAACGTCACCGCTACTCGCCGTGCGGAAAGTAGAGGCTCACATCAATAGACTCTTTGATTTCTACAGGAAATGGGGCATCCGGATCAACACTTCTAAATCGGAACTTGTCTGCTTCAGGAGACCCTCAACAGGCAGAGGCAGTTGCACTGCAGCGAAGTGCAGAAACATCGTTCTGAGACTCCCAGATGGATCCACCATAACTGCCAAACGGAACGTCAAGTATTTGGGAATCCACTTCAATGAGTTGCTTAGGTTCAACCCGCACTCAAGAAGTGTGCTCAAAAGAGCCAGCTGGGTCTTCCACCGTTTACACCCCCTGATGAGAAAAAGAACCGGATTAAGTCAACAGACGAAAATATTGATGTACAAGCAACTCCTGCGGCCAGTCATAGCCTATTGCTTCCCAGTCTGGTTCTCAATTTCCAAGACAGCCATGAAGGAACTTCAAGTGTTCGAAAGAAAAATACTTAGAATTTGCACCGGACTACACTTCGACCGCCAGCGACGGAAACACTACAGGAATGAACACCTCTACACAGAAGCGAACATAATCCCTCTGGACAGGTACCTAGTTCTCTGTACAAAAAAGCTAATAGAAAACATCCACAGTCATCCAAATCAGCTGATAAGTACCTCAGTGTGATGGAAACCCTGGACGACAACATTATCCCCATAGACAACGAGGAAACAGTTTCCTTCTACGCTGACACAGGGTCAGCCTACTACCGCGGCTAAATGCCAAACCTCCTAACAATCCACACCAAAATCACCACTAGACAACCGGGATGGAACACCCCGAGAATAAAAAGTCAACCGACGCTTAAATTAATTTTGACATGTATTTTATATAATTATAAAATTTTAAACCTAAGACATAGTATAAAGTTAGGCCCCCTATGTTCCAACAAATGTAAATTTTTCAATGTATCTTATTAGTTGTAAGCCAAATTGTATATATTATGTTCAATAAAACAAATTGAATTGACCAATCGATCCCATTGCAATGAGATGATGGTTAAAATAGGATCGGGTAAGAAAAAAATTACAATACCATCGTTATGGAAAAGAAACGTAAAAGAAATTGCGTCAGAGTGGACAGGAATATCATAATGCAAAAGGTCACAAGTGTAGAAAACGTAAAATTCAAGTTTCCGCAGTTGCAACATTGCTTTCAGTCATGATTGTTAGGTATACAAAATTTGTGTATGAAGATGCGAACGAAAATTTAGCTTTTTGGCCACTGAATGACACCGAAAAAAGGCAGTTTCATTCTAAATTTGGAAAAAGGCTGCTACCAAAACGAAAAAGAACATACAAAACTGGATCGAGAAGGAACTTTACGTTAAAGTATTTCTTCTAAAAAGAAAACTATTAATTTGATGTATGTATGTAAAAAATTCTTTTTGTCGACTCTTGACATTTCTCAGCAACACTGACAAAATATAATGAAACAGGTACTCATTCCACTCCTCAACATGGATAAGTTATTTAAAGAGTTACACCAAAAGAAGATTTAAAAATAGTAAAAGAACATACACCCCTGTTCTGATTTCCGTTCGGATTCAAATCCGTATACGAAATTGATTTCCGTACGGAAACGGATTCAAAAACCATGTTCTCAATTAAGTTTCCGCAATAGTCGATATTCAATCCTGTTTTTCTTTGGAAATCCATAAAAATAATAATTCAAAACGTCAAACAATTAAAAAATATCTGGTATAATTCAATTAAATTTAAACACAACAGCAAACACATAAGTGGTGTCGTGGTCCGTGGCTTTTAAGTGAAAATCTTGTGGCGTATCTGCTCAAAAATATAAGCTTATACATGTTTAAAATTATTTTAAAATTCAAGAAAAGGTTAAACTTTAAATGAATTTCAAGTGTCAAGCTGATTTTTAATTCACGCGAAAATCAAAACACAATCATATCAAAAAAAAAGAGAGTTTGAAAACGAAAGGATTTTTCAATTGATCGAAATTCAGAACAGGGGAGGGGTGATAAAAAGTTTCCCCGTGATGGATTCCCACTTCTGCCAAACAAACACAAAAATCAATATCTAAAAAAAGCTGGCGTTTCAATGACAAAAATGCACAAAGTGTACAATAGTCGGAAAAAGTATTTTGAAAAAAAAAAAATCGCATTTTTCTTTATATCTATCTTTCTTTTTATTAACAGAAAAAATCTGAAAAAATATATTATAATGGTATCAAGATAAGCTTCCAAGAAACATACAAGAGTTAGATTCATAATTATAGCTTTGAAAATAAAAATTTTATTTCAAAAACGTATCGGGGAAAAATATTTTGACAAAATTAAAAAGGCCCGCAGTCGCCGGTTATCTTTTTAGTACAGGTAGTGAGAATTGTTTTTTTTAGTGGGATTTGGGATGTAGAATTCAAATCCGTGATCCGCTGTGGCTTTCAGTTTGTGTTTTCAAGAAATTGCCATTAAAACATCTAGAAATAATTGTTTTTCAAAACAAATTTCGAAAGTATCTGAAATCACCGATCTTCGCCTTCAAATATTTTGTTTGTTTTAATTTCTCTTTTTTCAAGCCTAAAAAAAGGCATTTGCGATAATTGTTCTAAGTTTAAAGCTACGAAAAATCCGAATGCAACTGAAACACGATATTACAACGCACATCATAGCTATCATAATTTAACGAAGGTTGAGTATGATATTGATCGAAAGAATAATTGTGAAGATACGGAAGTTACTGTTTATGACCTTCAAAACGTTTTTTCTCTTTAAGGCAAACGTATGAAGCTATCTTCTAATATACGCGTAAGTATTCAAGTCAAAAAATAATCCCCAATATCATAAGATCATTAGGTCCATTGACATTATGACCAGATCCAAGTGCAGGTAGACCTTATGACCGCTTGAAAAAGAAATACCGTCCATTTTGACAATATTTCCATTCAAAAAAGACATAACGTTCATTTGGACATATTTTCTATGCGGTGGCGCGGTGTGGCGTTGGTTGGTGGTGTAGCGCGGTGCGGTGCGGCATCGATATTCGGTCGAATCGAATCCGTACGGATTGAAAACGGAAAACAAAAATATACCCCAATTGAAAACGTCGAAAAACGGCGCATTGTGCATTCGTTTGTTTTGCCTTACAGCTAAGAATCATAGATGTTCAAAAAAAAAAGCGAATGGATCCACCAACCTGCCATTTTTTGACGTTTTCAATTCCGGTATCTTTTTGTTAAATGTTTTCAATCCGTACGGATTCAATTCGACCGAATATCAGAACAACCACCATTATGTGTTTCCTTAAAAATTCTTTATTAAATCAGCTCGAATCAATAAAACTATTTTTTGTTCAATATAACATAATCAGCTTTATGTTTCCGCTCTTTTTGTTTTTTTCTATGTTGTTCAATATTGACTGTTTTTGTTCAATATCCAAACATTTTACCAACTTTTTGTCACTCCACATAACATTGTTCAATATCCAAAATGACTTCCTTGTTGATTTTAATTTATAACTAATTCAAAATAAAAGAAAACCAATTTCTGTGACTTGTTTTATAAACAAAATTGTCAAGGCTTTCAGAAGAAAAAACAATATTAATCAAAAATTTTTGATATAAACACAAATTTTCAATTTGAACTTTAAAAATCGATTTCCCAACATTTTGAAAAATGGACATTGAACAAGATAGCATCCAGCCGACGAATGGTTATCCAATCGGCATCATACGGAGCTTAATAGAAGGCCAAAACTACAAAGCTCATGTTGATAAACCACTTCAAGAAGAGAGAGGTATTTATAAGAGTATAGTTTATGTACCCAAACTATCGGAAAATTTCAAGGAGACGATAAAAAACAAAAACACAGATGTCAATCTAGCGTTCAAGTCAAGCAAAACGCTAGCACCTTTCTTCACCAACATGAAAACCAAAATGGGGAAAGATAAGAGCACTGACGACGTCGCGTCGCCTATAAAATAAACTGTCTTGGAAACACAGAAGAAGAGTGCAACCTTTAAAATTTAACAAACATTATTTTTGTAAATTTTAAAGTAATTTTAATTGTTTTTAGAAAAAACTCGTTCAGAATTTTCATTTAAAAATATTATTAGTTACAGTGGAACAACAATTACATTCTCATATTTTTATTTTCACCTCAATTTATATTAAAAAAAAAGTCCCACTGATTGTGAGTTTGTTATCATCATGTTCAGCCTCAAATGTTCTATCTTGTTAAAATGTTCAATTTATTTTTTGTAAATAAAATATCCCCTGAAGAAGATGGTTCAAGATGTATGGGAGAGGCGGTCTTAAATCTATAAAATCTGAAGCAGCAAACCGAATAAGATGAACTTTTCAGTAATGATAAAGAATATCATAAGACATCGGAGAACATTTCCACCCACTGACACGCCCACTTTTTACAAAAGATCATCTAACCGTCAAAAGTTGATGTAAATGAGGGGTATGTGTTCTTAAGGAAAGTTGTAGATAATGTAATTTATAAAAGCCTTTTTCCACGCCCACTTTTGGGGGTGTTTTTTGAAAAAAAAAAAATATTTTTTGACATTTTGTATGATCCATTAAAAATTTTCATAAGAAGGTGGATTAAAAATTCTTTTTAGATTTAGATTTAGCTCCACAAATAACATACATATAGGTTTTTCCATAATTTAGGACACGGATTTGAAACCTCATAAAAAAAAGTGGAATACAGTGTTTTATTGCGGGTTACAATTTTACGGTTTGCGCAAGTTTGAAAAGACCAAAAATGGTTAAACTGCAATGTCGCATTTTCTGATTAAATTTTTTTGTAAAACTGCTAAAAACACTCAACTTCGTGACACGACATACTGCCAACAACGAGTTTCTTGCATACAAGAAAATTAGTTTGAAATTTTGACTTTTCGCCTATGGGAGAAACGTCGGGAAATAAAATGGAATTTTTGTTTAATTAATTAATTATTACGACCAAACAGCCGAAGGAGAAAATAAAAATTTCTCACATACCTACAACATATTATTATCAAATTGGTCATATGTATAATTTTTCAATCAACATTATACAGTTTATATTAATTATTGCTAAACCTATAAACTGATCCAAAATTCTAAGAACTATTGTTTTACTTATAACCATTAGAAATAACCACAACAATATATTCAGGTACACAATAAATTTTGTTTTCGTTAATTTTAAAAAGAAATAAATTCACTCATAAATGTAGGTATGTATGTGTGAGCTGAAGAGATACCAGATCTGAGACAAAGAAACTTAAAGTGGTTCACTTTTTCCCAATACATTATTGATGCAGTTGCAGATGTTGAATAGACTTTAAACGTGATGGTTCGTAGCATTTATTTCCAAATTATTGGTTTACTGTTCCTCGGAATTGTAGAAGGACAAACACCAGCCAGTTGCAAAATTGGACAAACCGAGAAAGGATGTAGCTGCCCAGCCGGTGAGATGATGGCAACTCTTCCCCACAAGGGGTTGAATGAGTTTTAGTAAGCAAGCGCAGACGTTTTATTTAATAAATTTTTGATTAATAAATTTTTGTAATTTTAAGTTGCTTTGAACAGGATGACAGATGCCCAAATGGATTTTTTGATAATTCAATGCAGAAATGTTATTGTTTACGAGAGGATGACAAAGACAAAAGTGGTAGATGTACAAAGCTGTGCGATGGCTGCGATAACGGTTGGTGCGCATCACGGCACAAATGTGTTTGTAACTCGGGATTTGAAATGTCACAACAAAATAAATGTGAACCAATCTGTGAAGGAGGATGTGAAAATGGAATTTGCAAAGCACCTGCAAAATGTTCATGCCTTCAAGGTTACTTTATGTCTGAAGAAAATAAATGTGAGCCAGTCTGCATGGAAGGCTGCCCAAATGGCTTTTGTAAGGCCCCTGCACTCTGTTCATGTAATGAAGGTTATTCCATGTCTAAAGAAAATAAATGTGAACCGATTTGTGAAGGGGGATGTCAAAACGGAACTTGTAAGAGACCTGGGAAATGCTCATGCAATCGAGGTTACTATTTTTCCACATCAAAAAAATGTGAGCCCGTCTGCAAAAAGGGTTGTCCGAATGGCACTTGTATAGGCCCTGACCAGTGTAGCATGAATATGTCCACTCTTCGTCAAATTAAACACACCTGTGAAGGGGGATGTGAAAATGGAATCTGCAAAGCACCTGGGAAATGTTCATGCCTTCGAGGTTACTATATGTCCGAAGAGAATAAATGTGAGCCAGTGTGCAAGGACAGATGCCCAAATGGCTTTTGTAAAGCCCCTGAACTCTGTTCATGTAATGAAGGTTATTCCATGTCTAAAGAAAATAAATGTGAACCGATTTGTGAAGGGGGATGTCAAAACGGAACTTGTAAGAGATCTGGGAAATGCTCATGCAATCGAGGTTACTATCGGTCCAGAAAAAAAAAATGTGAGCCCGTCTGCAGAAAGGGTTGTCCAAATGGCATCTGTATAGGTCCTGACAAGTGTAGTGTGAGCCCGAGTATTTCCACGTTTCGGTATCATCCAAATGAACAAATCTGTGAAGGGGGATGTGAAAATGGAAAATGCACAGCAACTGGGAAATGTTTATGCCTTCGAGGTTACTTTATGACTCAAGAAAATAAATGTGAAGCATTCTGCAAGAAGGGTTGCCCGAATGGCTTTTGTAAGGCCCCGGAACTTTGTTCCTGCAATGAAGGTTATTCCATGTCTAAAAAAAAAAAATGTGAACCGATTTGTGAAGGGGAATGTCAAAACGGAACTTGTAAAAGACCTGGGAAATGCTCATGCAATCGAGGTTACTATTTATCCACAGCAAAAAAATGTGAGCCCCTCTGCAGAAAGGGTTGTCAAAATGGTATTTGTATAGGCCCTGACCAGTGTAGCATGAATATGTCCACTCTTCGTCAAATTAAACACACCTGTGAAGGGGGATGTGAAAATGGAATCTGCAAAGCACCTGGGAAATGTTCATGCCTTCGAGGTCACTATATGTCCGAAGAGAATAAATGTGAGCCAGTGTGCAAGGATGGATGCCAAAATGGCGTTTGTGAAGCCCCTGAACTCTGTTCCTGCAATGAAGGTTATTCCTTGTCTCCAGAAAATAAATGTGAACCAATCTGCGGAGATGGATGTCAAAACGGATATTGCAAAAAGCCTGGGATGTGTTCATGCAATCGGGGATACTATTTATCTAAAAAACACAAATGTGAGCCAGTCTGTAAGAACGGATGCCCAGATGGTCATTGCGTAGCTCCCGAGCAGTGTTCCTCGAATAACTTCAGGTCTATATCAAAATTGTGCTTAGGGGGATGTATAAATGGAATTTGCACTTCCAATGGAGAATGTTCATGCAATCCGGGTTACTTTGGAGTGCATGAAGCAAATAAATGTGAGCCAATGTGCAGCAAGAAGGGATGCCAAAATGGCTTTTGTGTAGCCCCTGAAGAGTGTTCATGCAACATCGGTTATAAACTGTCTGATAATCTGACATGTGAACCAATCTGTGAAAATGGATGTGCAAATGGTTATTGCGATATGCCTGGAGAATGTGCATGCAATGAAGGATTCTTTTTATCTGAAATGAATATATGTGAACCAATGTGCGAGAATTGCGAAAATGGCTTTTGTGTAGCTCCTGATGAGTGTGATTGCCATCCCGGTTACCACAAGTCTAAAATGAATGTGTGTGAAGCAAACTGTGATGGAGAATGTGAAAATGGAGTCTGCGATGCATCTGGAGAGTGTTTGTGCAATCCAGGTTACTCGATGTTTCAGAATAAATGTGAGCTTAATTCAAAAGATTCCTGTCCAGCTAATGCCGAAAGATCTAAAACAAATTTCAAAACTTGCAGGTGTCTCGAGGGTTACCAGTTAGAACAGAATCAATGCAACCCAATCTGTGAAGGCGGATGTGAAAATGGATTTTGCGAAGCACCTGATAAATGCTCCTGCGATTATGGTTACAACATGACGGCAGCAAACAAATGTGAACCAACTTGCGAGGGGGGTTGCCCAAATGGCTATTGCTCTTATCATAATGTTTGTTCTTGCAATGAGGGATACTACATCATGTCTGAAGATACATTTGAATGTGTACCATTCTGTAAAGGTGGATGTGCAAATGGACGCTGTGCAGAGCCTGGGAAATGTTCATGCAATAAAGATTACAAGTTATCTGCAGCGAATACATGTGGACCGATCTGCAAGGATGGATGTCCAAATGGCTCTTGCGAAGCCCCTGAAAAGTGTTCCTGCAATGATGGTTTCTACATGTTAAAAACGAATCAATGTGAACCAATTTGTGTTGACGAATGTACAAATGGAGTCTGCGAAGCGAATGGAAAATGTTCCTGTGACTCTGGTTACAAGTTATCCAGAGAAAATAAATGTGAACCAGTTTGCAAGGATGGGTGTCCAAATGGCTATTGTTCAGCCCCTGAAAAGTGTTCCTGTGATTACGGTTACTCCATGTCTAGTAGAAATAAATGTGAATCGTCTACTAGTCTTTGTTGGTTGAATTTGTGTTTTGGTTTATCTGTGGCCACAAGCAATAACCGCTTAAGTCTAAAAACTATTTTTTTGGAAGAAAGCACTTTTAACTTTCAATTTGAGATTTGAAAAAATTGTTACAAATTGATGCATATTTTTAAAATATAGTTTTAATATTAGTAAATAAACATTTTTTTGTTTATAAATAAACTTATTTGCAATAGTTATTGCCAAAAACGTGTTTTAAGCTGTTATTGCTTTTATAAGTAAATTTCATCTCATTCACTTACATCACTTAAGCGGTTATATCAAATCAAAATTTTAGTTCACTGGCATCTTATAACGATGTAAGCTGTTTTTACAAATTTAGTTTCTTATGTTTTTCATATATAAGCTATTTTTGTAGAGAGAATATTGAAATATTTTTGTAGTAATGACATTGTATATAGAATCTATAGTACTATCATGGGTGACGAACGACGGGCACGAACCAAGTGACGGCTTATGAAATTACTGGTGCTGAGCCTAACTAAGTGTGTACAGCTGAATTATAAACTTAAGAATATGGCAAATGAAGAATAAAGTGTAACAATAAAATAATGAGAGAGCTGTATACTTTTTTTATAAGAGTTGGAGGGAGGCAAGAAATCAAGCAATTTTGTTTTTTGAAGTAAAACTTCTTTTGCGGCATGGGGGTAAAAAATTTTTATATGGAGTTGTCAGTGACATGTCAAACCGACACCAAAAAATTGTATGGAGATTTGCAATACCGACAAATCAACGAAAAAAACCTATTTCTGAACAAAAAAAGATAATTCTTTTAATGCAGAACTAATATTGAATATGGGGGAACACTTTTAGAAACAACTCTTCATGAAAAAGTTTCTAATTTATTTATTTTTTCAGACATTCAAAATGATGTCAATGATCGGAAACCAAAAAAATTCTAATCAATGAAAACACACAAACACATATATTTTTTTCAACATTTTATTGATTATAATACAAATACACTTTATTCTTAAAACATTTATTTACATTTTTTCTTAAAATTACACTTATTATAACTCAAATTTACTAAATTATTTTGCACAAACTGAAAAAATTAAAAGTAAACAAACCATTTTCTCGATAAATGTCAGATTCAGTATTGCCATATACGAAAAATCCTAATTTCCTTGTCAAGTTTGAAAGGGCATTGCCATATATTAGTAAGAAGAATCTCAAAGGTTCGAACATAATGGATGTGATAGAGGAAAAGACGTGAGTGTGACGTCATCTCGCTGTTTTTGTTAAATTAGTTTCAAATAATGACGAGAATACTCATAATAAGGCATTTTACGTTGTTACGTTACGTTTGATTTATGGAATAAGTACTTGGAAATTAGTTTTTTTAGTATTATTTTGTTAAATCTCGTCGTGGGATATCTCGTCGCTTTGCGAATTCGGGAACGAATATACATATTATTAGAAAAAGCTATCTGTGAGTTATGTCACACCCTCGTCTCGTTTTTTCACGCACAGTGAATCATTCTTTTAAATATCTGCTAAATCTTTTCATGAAAATATCGTAGCATTTATTAAAAGCAGTGAATTTTAATAGCACAAAGAGCATTTCTTCCTCACTGCAATTTTTCTACACACATATTACAACTGCAATTGCCTGGCAATCAAAAAAATATTTTCTGGTGCAAATTAAATCAGCTTGATAGAAATATTGTTAGTGGAGGCACACTGTAAATCTTGTTTTGATTTCGGAGATTTAACTGAATTAAATCGGTGATATCAAATCGAAGAGTTAAATTCGGTGAGTTGAAATTTTTAACAATGGATTAAGATTTGAATCAACGTTGAATGTCCGTTCACTCCCCGAAATCAGTGAATTTATATTTCTGAAGTACACATCAAAATTTTAACGACGTTGTAAATATCTAAAGTCCGTGGTTCAGCAATTTTAACTCATCTGCTATTTTATGAATTCATGGAAGATCAATGCTGGTTCAATTTAATTTGCTACTATAACATATACACTTCACCTTTGAACCTCCGTTCAACCTCAGTGAGTCCAGCCAAATCAGTGAGTTCAATCTATTAAATCATTGATTAAAATTTAAACCACATTTGTGAAACTGATCTTTTGTGTCGGTTTCTAACTAGAAAAATTGCATCGCATTTCACACATTAGATGTTATTTGTTACTATAGCGATCCTGTTACCTTTCCGACAGCAAGTAAATACATTATTCTAGCATTACTGATTTATACACACACACTGTAAATCTCGTTTCGATTTCGGTGAGATCTAAACGAAAACATACATTCGGTGAGCTGAAATTTCTTAACCATGGATTAAGATTTGAACCAACGTTGAACGTCCGTTCACTCTCCGAAATCAGTGAATTTATATTTCTGAAGTTCACATCAAAATTTTAACGACGTTGTAAATATCTATAGTACGTGGTTCAGCAGTTTTAACTCATCTGCTATTTTATGAATTGATGGAAGTTTAATGATGGTTCAATTTAATCTGCTATCCTGTTTTTGATAATATAGAATTTTTATTTACTATATTTTTTCATGTGCGTTCTCATATTCTACCCTTTAATTGAAAAATTACAGGCAACCTCATTTGCTTTCTTTCTTTTAATTTATTGCCTCGACGATGGAAATCAATAGTTCCATCTTCTAGGAAATATTGGCATTGCCATTGACAAAGCATCTCCATTTGCATTATATAAGGCTATAGCAATGAGTGAAGGCTTACGCTGTGGCTCCATTGGCAATTTTTGAGGCAATTGCAATTGGAATAGGAATGGCAATTTATTGCTTTGGTGGGCATTTTCATTGCCAGGCAATTTCAATTTTAAAATGTGTATAGAAATATTTGACAGCAAATGCAGTCAAATGCTGTTCAAATTCCCTGTCTTAAATAAAATTTATTTTTAATTCACTATATTTTGTCATGTGCGTTCTCATATTCTACGATTTAATTGAAAAATCAATAAAGAAGTCATTCACAATTACGGGGAATCCCATTTTTCCTCAATTTATTGCCTTGACGATGGAAATCAATAATTGCCTTTCATCTTCCAGGCAATATTGCCATTGCCATTGACAAAGCGTCTCCATTTGCATTATTACGCTGTGGCTCCATTGGCAATTTTTGAGGCAATTGCAATTGGAATAGGAATGGCAATTTATTGCTTGGGTGGGCACTTTCATTGCCAGGCAATTTCAATTATAAAATGTGTGTATAGAAATATTTGACTGCAAATGCTGTTCAAATCCCCTGTTTTTAATAAAATTTAATTTTAATTCACTATATTTTGTTATGTGCGTTCTCATATTCTACGATTTAATTGAAAAAATCAATAAAGAAACCATTCACAATTACGGGGAATCCCATCATTTTTCCTCAATTTATTGCCTTGAAGATGGAAATCAATAATTGCCTCTCATCTTCTAGGCAATATTGCCATTGCCATTGACAAAGCGTCTCCATTTGCATTATTAAAGGCAATAGCAATGAGTGAGGCAATTTATTGCCTCAAATATTTCTAATGGAGCCGCTGGGTTAAAGGCAATAGCAATGAGTGAGGCAATTTACTGTCAATAAAATATATTGCCAATGGAGCCGCTGGGTTAACTGCATTCGATTACTCTTTGAAAAAGTGCTAAGTGAAAAATTACAAATTAGCTAGCTAGCGACACCTTTCTGCGAAAAATGGTATGAAATTGAGTTGAATGCTTTCAAACAAGAAAAAGGCTAGTTCAGCAACAATTATCGATGCCAGCGACATCTATAGGTGTGTTTTTTTTTGCAAGCCCAGGGGAATCGGAGAAAAAAAATTACATCGGGGCTAAGCGACGCCATTACAGAAAAAAAAATGGAGAGACCATACAAACTATCGATAACATGTATGAAATTCATGCCGGTAACACAGTTTTTATCTGGGCTTAAGTTAAGCCCCGAAAATTCTCTGGGCTTAGCTAAGCCCGAAGGGGCTTAGTTGTTGTTGCTTTTAAAATGTAAATTGCTTAGCCCCGACGTCGTTTTTTTCGTCCAAGCCCATTCGGAAAGGGAAAAAAACACAGCTTATGGTTCAGCTTTTTATCTGTTTATTAAGATGTAGTAGTGTTTCACTTTTCTACAAAAGTTAAAGTAGGAACGCTCTAACTTTTACTTTTGCAAAACTTGAAATAAAAGATAGGATTGAGTAGTTTATTGAAAAAAGACAAAAATCGATTCGGATTGAATCCGATTATTTGATCCGCTCATGTAAACGTGGTATTAGATGGTTAAGTGGCGTTTTTAAAAAACTTGAATTAACATTGTTTCTTTGAATTTATAATCATTTATGATTATAAATATATGTGAACAGGTAGACAATAATGTAACAATGAAAAATAAAATAGTCATAAAAGGGAACAAAAAACATAAATAACATGAAACTAAACTCTCGAAAGTTCTCTATGTAGTGTAGCGGCAACATGCAAAAGCCATAAGTTAATTTAATCACAACAAAAACATAAATGTTAAAAAAGGAGCCAAGTTCTTATGTGTACAAGAAACCTGTGTTGTTAAAAAGTCAGCCAAAAAAAGTAATGAGATCTAAAATATATGCCAAGTCTTAAGTTCATGAGGTTTAATATCAAATATATTAAGTAGAGTAATATCGAAACAATTCCAAATCATGACAGAAATTTGCTAATTAATGATTACTGATTTAAATAAAGTTTTCATACATTTTAAATTTGTGATTAAGTAAGTATTTAAGAAAAAACTTGCCAAGTAAATCCACCAAATTTGACTTAGTAATCATTAATTACCAAATTTCTGTCATGATTTGGAATTGTTTTGATATTACTCTACTTAAGATATTTGATATTAAACCTCATGAACTTAAGACTTGGCATATATTTTAGATCTCATTACTTTTTTTGGCTGACTTTTTAACAACACAGGTTTCTTGTACACATAAGAACTTGGCTCCTTTTTTAACATTTATGTTTTTGTTGTGATTTCACTCCTTTTTGCAAAGATTTATTTTGCCAGGTGAAAGTCAAGCCCTACCGCTCTACAAAGTTTCATAATTCTACGACAACCGAAAGTGCTCCAAACAAATAATAGCAATTCTGATAAAGTGGGTGGATGGCACCCCCCCTGAATGGACAGTTGCAAATTTTCGATTTTTTTCCTTTCATCGTTCTACAACAATGGGAAGTGCTTCATATAGTTTATAAGAATTTTTAAGAATGTGGGTCGATGCCACGCCCCCTGAACTGAAACTTCCAATTTTTCGATTTTTTTCTTCTAAGTACTTCAAGACATACCTACCTACCAATTTTCATCGTTCTACAACAATCGGAAGTGCTTCATATAATTTATAAGAATTTTTGAGAATGTGGGTGGATGCCACGCCCCCTGAACTGAAACTTCCAATTTTTCGATTTTTTTTCTTCTAAGTGCCTTAAGCCCTACCGACCTACCAATTTTCATAGTTCTACAACAATCGGAAGTGCTCCATATAATTTATAAGAATTTTTAAGAATGTGGGTGGATGCCACGCCCCCTGTATGTAAAATTCCAATTTTTCAATTTTTTTCTTTCTAAGTACATCATACCCTACCGACTTACCAATTTTCATTGTTCTAAAACAATCGGAAAGGCTCCATATAATTTATAGAATATTTAAGAAAGTGGGTGGATGCCACGCCCCCTGAATAGAAAATTGCAGATTTTCGATTTTTTCCTTTGTATGTACCACAAGGCCTACCGTTGTGCGAAATTTCAAGTTTCTACGATGTCGGGAAGTGCTCCATAATTTTGATGATCTGTCAGTGAGTCAGTCAGTCAGTGAGTCAGTCAGTTACGGTTTTTGCGATTTTTGAAGTCCTATATCTTGGGAACCACTAATGCTAAAAAGTTGAAATTTGGTGAGCCATCTGTGTTTGATCAGCTCAGCAAATACTCCGAATTTGAAGTTTCTGACTTTATTGGTACTGAAGTTAGAGGGGGGTTGAAAATCGCCTGAGTTTGTTCCTGTAAAAAGGGTGTAGTGCCGCGAACTTGGCTGGGCATTACCGTGCCCTTTGATTTGGTGGTTAATAATACTCTTAATAGTGAGTACGCTAATTTTCACGAAACTCTTATTTTCTACACGTCAATTGATATTGTGTATCATGCTTAACAATTCTTCCTGTCGACAAGAGTGCCATCTGGAGCTGTTCGCCATCCATTTTGGTATCACAGTACACATAAGGTCTGTTCCTTTACTTTGAATTTCTGTGATTTTCTGTGCATTTCTGCGCATTTTAGTCCAAACTTGTGTCAAAGTTCATATAAAAAAAATTTTTTGACACAAGTTTGGACTAAAAATCACAGAAACCCAAAGTAAAGGATCAGACCTATATATGTACTGTGTTTTGGTATACCTTGGTCACAAAAAACAACAACAAGATGGAGAAAAAAACAAAACACAACAAGATTTGACATTTCTCTGGAGTTGAAAGTTTTGTTCTGCGGTGCTATACAAATACTCAAAAGTGTTTCTCGTTCGTTTAAATAAATTAAAAACAAATGTATCTCTTAAAAGTTTTTAATTAATCAAATGACAGTGCATAATTAATATGAAGTGATAAAAATATCAATGAACTTCGATTTCAAGTGTCCAAAGTCGATTAATGATATGAAGCGCGCGCTCGCCGACGAGCGACGTCTTCCTCATTTGATGTGTTTTTGATGGATTTTGGATTGTTTTTTTTTTTTAAGTTTAATGGACGCATAACAATTTTTGTCTATTTCTGCTACTATTCCCGGAAATATATTTGTTTTTAATCGTATTAAATGACCCGTAAATCTGAATGCACTTTTGAGTATTTGTATGCCCATTAATTTGTTTACTTTTTGCCTCAAATGTATGTCAATGGCCAACGCACACAATCACATACAAAATCGATTTTTTTTATAAATTCTTTTCAACCCAAAAAAGAAATCCATCTCCAATGTTTGAAAGGAATTCGGGTGTTTTGCATATCGTCCCCTGATTGCAAGAACTAGGTAACTCAATTTTATATTTTAATAATATATCGGAAAAAAACGGTATTATTTTGAACACTTTTAAAGGCTTTTTGTCTAATCTTTTTCTATCACAGAAAAATATAGGATATTTGTGAGGTTTCAGAAAAATAAAAATTAAACTTTCCATCGTTCTCCAGAAGATATGTTTCTATAAAGGCTGCTATCTTCAAAATTTATGAAATTGAGTTACCTAGTTCTTGCAATCAGGTGACGATATGATGTCGTCTCCCGTCTCCACTGTGCATGAACTATGGTTGGATTTTCAACATGTCGAGAAAAAATAAACTAATACGGCTACAGAAATACATGTTCAAAAAATAGTGAAATATGAAATATCTATATATTTTATTTTAGTTTCCAAGTTTAAAATTTTGTTCATGTCCAGTGGAGGCGGAATAGGTACATATGAAAAAAAGCTAGAGGGAGAGTGTTCAGAAAAGAAAACCACGCATTGGTAGCTGCCAAGATCCGAATATTTTTTTGATATTCGTGTATTTTTTAGATTTTATTAATTTTGAAGATTTATACACGGGGTGTTTTGCATATGATTTCATCGGTCGGATTTTGAGAAAAAAAAAATAGTACGACCACAGGAATTCATGTTCAGATAGTGACCTAAGCATATATTTTAGTTTCCAAGTTTGATATTTTGTTCATGTCCAGTGGAGGCAGAATATAGATAAGGAAAAAAAGCTACAGGGAGAAGGTTCAGAAAAAAAAACTATCGGATTGGAAGCTGCCAAAATCCGAAAATTTTTGGCATACATATTTTTTATGTTATTTCTTTTTTTTGTAGATCTAATTAATTTAGGAGATTCTTGTACGGGGTGTTTTGCATATTTTTTCGTCTTCACTGTGCAGTTACTACTCTCGGATTTTGAGTATTCTAAGGAATTAAAATTAATGCGGCCATAAAAATCCATGTTCAAATAGTGACATATATATATATTTTATTTTGCGAGTTTAATATTTAGTTCATGCTCAGTGGAGGTGGAATATAGGTTGTTAAAAAAGCTACAGGGCGAAGGTTCAGAAAAGAAAAAAATTATCGCATTGGCAACTGCCAAAATCCGAGCATTGGCATACAGAAGTAATAATGAAACTTATTATACACAAAACTATCAGAAATTTGAATCCATGTCTCGTTGCAGGATTATTGCAAGTTCTATGTACAAAGCGCTGTCATTTCAAATAACGAACTTCATAAGGATTATTAAAACGGTTCTGAGTTTCCAAATAAGTCCTGGAAGTGCTTCTGAAAAAATGTTCAATTCCTTTAAAACTAATTTTGTAATTTTTCAAGAAACTAATGAATTTTGTAATATTAAATTTATAGAAAATTTTGTTACATTAGAAATGGTTTTTAAAAGTTTATTATTGACGAATGATTCAATCAATAAAATTAAGTAAAATGTTTTGAACATAAAAGTTACAAAAATTTCCAAAAAATCTTACGATTTCTTGTAGTGTTATAAGCAAAATGCTGTCATTTGAAAACAACTTGAGTGATTTGGGTTATTAAAACGGTTCTGTTTTTCAAGTTAAGTGCTCTAAGTGGTAGGAATTGTAAAATACTTGTCCTGCTGTCGTGAAAGAAGTTTTACTTCTAGCGCGTGTACATAAGTACGCACACTGTTTTTTTCAAAGGTATTGGTTTTGTCAATGAATAATAGGTTGAGAGTTGGGTGCGTATGCGTATTTGGTTCTGATGTGAGCTGAAATGAAAGCATGATAGTTTTTCTTTCTATTGTTGGGAAAGAAATAATATGTATTTGGAAACAAACAACAAAATATATGCTTGCAAGTTATATTGTAAGATTTGTAATCATGGTTACTTTAAATCTTTTTATTTGTTTATTTTACTTTTGTGTTTTCTTTCGTGTTTTGTTTTTATCAGATTTCAGTCGTAAAAATGCTTTGGTGGAGGAAGGTTGCTGCTGTTAGGTATAATTTTTTATATTTTTATATTGTAAGATTTGTAATCATGGTTACTTTAAATCTTTTTATTTGTTTATTTTACTTTTGTGTTTTCTTTCGTGTTTTGTTTTTATCAGATTTCAGTCGTAAAAATGCTTTGGTGGAGGAAGGTTGCTGCTGTTAGGTATAATTTTCGTTGTCATTTAGTGTGTATACACTCCTCGTCAACTGAATACGCACAAACATTTTTTAATATACTTTATCCATTTTTTCCAAACAGTGATGGTTATTATGCCATCTGTTGATGCTAACTATTCCCTTAAGATGTTAAGCAGATAATTCCGAAAGAATTATCCAAAAACAACCGTGAGTTTTTCCTTCAACCACTTCCAAAGTGTAACTTATGCAAAGTAGAAGTTTTTTTTTGAGTCAACTGAATAGGTACAAAAATTAAAATTGGTATTGGAATGGAATGAAACAAGTTTTTGTTTAAGTTTAGTAGTGGGTACTTCCACCTTTATTTTTAATTACTTCGTAAATTCGATCCGGCATGGAATCGTATAGCTTTTTAACGTAATTTAACGAAATTTCGCTCCACGCTAATTTGATTGCAGAAATTAAGGTTTCTTTGTCTTCGAACTGACGACCACCCTCATAAACTTTGCGTACTAACCATCCCCAGACATTTTCTATGATGTTTAGATCAGGTGAGTACGGCGGCCATTGAAGCAACTGCACTTGTTGCTCCTCTATCCATGTTTTTATTATGCGCGCTGAGTGAATAGGCGC
The DNA here is from genome assembly GCA_963921185.1 of Dasysyrphus tricinctus. Lineage (NCBI taxonomy): Eukaryota > Metazoa > Arthropoda > Insecta > Diptera > Syrphidae > Dasysyrphus > Dasysyrphus tricinctus. The sequence continues at coordinate 88,610,093 of OY992531.1, forward strand.
ATTATCATGTTGGTAGGTCCAGTTTATGGGTCCAAAGATGTTAGAAAATTTAGGAAAATTTCTTTCCAAAATTACTTTATACCCAGCTGCTGTCATTCTTGATGTTACAACCTCGAGCTCAACTGTTCCATAATAACTGACTGCTCCCCATATCATGACACCTCCTTCACGACTATGATGGCGCTTTAAAAATCTTTTTTCTTTTCTTAAGTCGTGAAAATAGAAGTTGAACCCATCAGGGCCATCGAAATTAAACTTTTTTTCATCTGAAAAAACCACGTGATACCATTCTTTTTTCCAACTCATGTGAAGTCTTGAAAAATCTAATCGCAACATTTTCCGTCTCTCGTCAAGTGGTGGTTTTTTCTTAAGTTTCATTCGTTTAAGATGGCTTGAGTTGTTGATTACTCTTAATACTGTTGAGCAACTTGCGTTTACGCCGACTTTTTGTTTTATTTTTGCCACAGAATCAGAAGAATTTGATGCATATCTTAAAATTCTTCGTCTCTCAGCTGCTGTTGTTGCTGTTTTCTTACCTCCCTTCATGTTTTTGCCGTATGCATCTTTATTTTTCAAGTAAGAATAAACTACATTAAAACTTCGGCCAACTTTATCAGCTATTGCACGTCCAGTTAGGCCTTGGTCTCTAAGTAAATCAATTTTAGCTTTTTCAACACTGTTAAGACACGTAGATCTACCCATTTTTCTTAAAATTTGAAATCAAGAATTAAATTTTACTGAAAACACTAAAATAGTTAATATAAACTGTCAAGCACTCCAAAAAACTTATAAACAACGAAGAAAATGGCGTTGTACCTATTCAGTTGACTAAAAAAAAAACTCCTACTTTGCATATAAAACACTTTGCAAGTGGTTGAAGAAAAACTCACGGTTGTTTTGGATAATTCTTTCGGAATTATCTGCTTAACATCTTAAGGGAATAGTTAGCATCAACAGATGGCATAATAACCATCACTGTTTGGAAAAAATGGATAAAGTATATTAATAAATGTTTGTGCGTATTCAGTTGACGAGGAGTGTATTTTTGGGTTGTTTTGTTTACTTTCGTTTTTTGTTATTTTTGTTGGTTGTTGTTGGAATATGGTAAGCACGTAGGTGGTTGTCATCAGATTTCAGTCGTAAAAATGCTTTGGTGGAGGAAGGTTGCTGCTGTTAGGTATAATTTTTTATATTTTTATATTGTAAGATTTGTAATCATGGTTACTTTAAATCTTTTTATTTGTTTATTTTACTTTTGTGTTTTCTTTCGTGTTTTGTTTTTATCAGATTTCAGTCGTAAAAATGCTTTGGTGGAGGAAGGTTGCTGCTGTTAGGTATAATTTTCGTTGTCATTTAGTGTGTATACACTCCTCGTCAACTGAATACGCACAAACATTTTTTAATATACTTTATCCATTTTTTCCAAACAGTGATGGTTATTATGCCATCTGTTGATGCTAACTATTCCCTTAAGATGTTAAGCAGATAATTCCGAAAGAATTATCCAAAAACAACCGTGAGTTTTTCCTTCAACCACTTCCAAAGTGTAACTTATGCAAAGTAGAAGTTTTTTTTTGAGTCAACTGAATAGGTACAAAAATTAAAATTGGTATTGGAATGGAATGAAACAAGTTTTTGTTTAAGTTTAGTAGTGGGTACTTCCACCTTTATTTTTAATTACTTCGTAAATTCGATCCGGCATGGAATCGTATAGCTTTTTAACGTAATTTAACGAAATTTCGCTCCACGCTAATTTGATTGCAGAAATTAAGGTTTCTTTGTCTTCGAACTGACGACCACCCTCATAAACTTTGCGTACTAACCATCCCCAGACATTTTCTATGATGTTTAGATCAGGTGAGTACGGCGGCCATTGAAGCAACTGCACTTGTTGCTCCTCTATCCATGTTTTTATTATGCGCGCTGAGTGAATAGGCGCATTATCATGTTGGTAGGTCCAGTTTATGGGTCCAAAGATGTTAGAAAATTTAGGAAAATTTCTTTCCAAAATTACTTTATACCCAGCTGCTGTCATTCTTGATGTTACAACCTCGAGCTCAACTGTTCCATAATAACTGACTGCTCCCCATATCATGACACCTCCTTCACGACTATGATGGCGCTTTAAAAATCTTTTTTCTTTTCTTAAGTCGTGAAAATAGAAGTTGAACCCATCAGGGCCATCGAAATTAAACTTTTTTTCATCTGAAAAAACCACGTGATACCATTCTTTTTTCCAACTCATGTGAAGTCTTGAAAAATCTAATCGCAACATTTTCCGTCTCTCGTCAAGTGGTGGTTTTTTCTTAAGTTTCATTCGTTTAAGATGGCTTGAGTTGTTGATTACTCTTAATACTGTTGAGCAACTTGCGTTTACGCCGACTTTTTGTTTTATTTTTGCCACAGAATCAGAAGAATTTGATGCATATCTTAAAATTCTTCGTCTCTCAGCTGCTGTTGTTGCTGTTTTCTTACCTCCCTTCATGTTTTTGCCGTATGCATCTTTATTTTTCAAGTAAGAATAAACTACATTAAAACTTCGGCCAACTTTATCAGCTATTGCACGTCCAGTTAGGCCTTGGTCTCTAAGTAAATCAATTTTAGCTTTTTCAACACTGTTAAGACACGTAGATCTACCCATTTTTCTTAAAATTTGAAATCAAGAATTAAATTTTACTGAAAACACTAAAATAGTTAATATAAACTGTCAAGCACTCCAAAAAACTTATAAACAACGAAGAAAATGGCGTTGTACCTATTCAGTTGACTAAAAAAAAAACTCCTACTTTGCATATAAAACACTTTGCAAGTGGTTGAAGAAAAACTCACGGTTGTTTTGGATAATTCTTTCGGAATTATCTGCTTAACATCTTAAGGGAATAGTTAGCATCAACAGATGGCATAATAACCATCACTGTTTGGAAAAAATGGATAAAGTATATTAATAAATGTTTGTGCGTATTCAGTTGACGAGGAGTGTATTTTTGGGTTGTTTTGTTTACTTTCGTTTTTTGTTATTTTTGTTGGTTGTTGTTGGAATATGGTAAGCACGTAGGTGGTTGTCATTGACGGCTGCTGTTGCTCATGCTCGGCTGCTGCTGCTGCCGTTCAGCATATGATCCGAATATTTTTGTGCTGGGGTGGGTATAAAAACGAATTTTTGTTTGGGGTGGTTGGTTGCTTTAGGTCTGTTTTCGTTTGGATGTTCTTAGCATTGCTTTTGCAGCACTTTTCCAGTTTGACACAGTTGGAATGAAAAAGGAGTGCAAAATAAGGGGTTGGGGTCGAAATCCCGCGGATCAAATTCCCGTATATCGAAATCACGCGTGTCAAAATCCCGTTTTTCAAAATTCAGGAAATCAAAATCCCGAAAATCAAAATCCCGCCAATCAAAATCCTGCCGTTTCTACTACTATGCGACAGCTCTTAAATATTTTTCTTATAAGTCGCTAGGACGTTAAGCTTAGCCGCAAATCAAGTTTAAAGGTGTCAACTTTGATGCCTCTAGGACGCTTAGTTTAGCCCCAAATTGCATTTAAAGATAAAAGTTGATTTTTCGTATAATGCTATGCATTAATTGAGTTCTCTTGAGCAAGAGTACCTTGAATGAGAAATAAACGCGAATGAACAGCGATGTGTGTATTGGGGGGGCATGCTGCCCCCTGCTTGGGCTCATTATAGGATTTGGGGTGGGTGCGAGGTTGGATGTGTGCAAAGTTTCTTTTGCATTTAAAGAATCTGGATTTTTAAGTCCCTAGGATGCTTAGTTTATCCGCAAATCAAGTTTAAAGGTGTCAACTTTGATGCCTCTAGGACGCTTAGTTTAGTCGCAAATCGCGTTTAAAGATAAAAGTTTATTTTTTTGTTTTTTGAAAATTCAATATTTCAAAAATGGGTTGATGAATTTCTTGTCATTTTGATAACGACTACGCATTGTTTAGGAACAACACAATTTGTTCCTTTAACTGGTTTGTAAGACTTTGAAAATTTGGTGTGGAAAAACGGTTCCATGAATCTATTTGAATATTTACAGGAATATTGATGATTAAAAAGTCTAAAATTATGCATACCAACGCAAGCCATGCAATCAATATTTGCAAGGAAACAAAAGATTTACGAAAAGACCATAAAAAGTCGTTGTTTAGTACTTTTTTTAAACTAACGGTGAAGGATCAAAAAAAAATAATAAAATGGTAACAGTACCTATATCTTTCTAGAATATTTGTCTCACAAAAGTGTTGAATTTCAAAACCAGAAAGCCAAATTTTTATTTAAATTTTTCTAATAAATAACTCCAATTATTTCAAATTTTTTGTTGGTATAAAATTAATATTTTCGTATTTATGTACATGTACATGGATGACATTCGTTTTTCTTAAATCAATTTCATGCTTTCGAACATTGTTCTTTTATGTATTTCATCTAGTTTTTATGCACACAATTTCAAAAATTCTAAGCCTCTTGAAATGTTGATAGCTAGGAAGATATGTAGGTAGGTGCATTAGGGTGGTCGTAAGAAAAAGATCAGGTTGTGTGGGCATAAGCCGATTCTAAATGAAAAAAAAAAAATATTCCCTAATTTTTTCAGATTTTTATTTTCATCCCTTTAGTCACTGTAGGGGTTAATTTAATGGCATATTTTTTGTGCATACAGCATACTAGGTGATTCGCGTAAAATCTGCCAAGGGCATGTAATGTACTTAGGTTAAAAATAAACAAGAAACAAAAATATATTTCCCCCGCTTGGACAGGCGGCAATTTTATAAAAAATACTTAAAATGGAAAAACATACATAATGTATATTAAAAAACAACTTTTGTCACAATTTTAAGTTTGAAAACAATTTTTGTCCAAGCTGTTTACGAAAAGAACTTTATTTGAAAATAAACCATGAGAATGGACTTATGGTTTTCCAAAAAGCTACAAAACAATACTTTAAGTGGTTGTTTATACTTTTTCCATTCTAAGTACCAAGGTACCTAACTATTTTTTTTTTATAAAACTGCCCCTTCTGTCCAAACGGGGGGAAATAAAACCCCCTCCCATAGGATTTTTTCTTGTCTACTTTTAACCAATAGTGTGTGTCATAAGTGATTAAACACAAATTATTTCTGGAGTTACATGAAATTTAAACAAACAAATACATAAATAAAAATTGCATCCCAATAGTTAAAATAAAAGTTTTTTTCAATAGCAATAGATCAAAACAAAACTATTCAAAATAAAACTACCTAATGCATTTTTTCCTAACAAAAACTTAATATACCTACTCTTTATTTTACGCGATGATGGTTTAAATTCCATGAATGGTTATCGTAGGACTGTTATCATAATGTTATAATAAAATTTGGAAAAAACTGATAAAAAACCTACTACCTACCTAAGGTAAATACAAAAAAATAAAATATCCTAACATGTCCTTAAATAATTCCTTCATAGATGTGGTGAAAAGTTGCAACATTGCTACAAAGATTAAAAATTTCAAGTGAAATACCCAAGATTTGAAAAACAAAATTAAAATAATAAACGAAAATATAATCTACATGCCTACCTACATTATGTATGTACGTATAAATCTATAAACAAACATATAACTTATACCTCAAGCTCACATATAAACACAACCGAGTCATATAAAGCAATTTGTTTTATTTTTATTTCCTTTCATTTATTCTTGTCGTTAGTATGGCACCAGCAACTGATTCATTTGTCTCCCTTGCTCCCCTTATTGTTGCGAGAACCAATGTAATATAACCCTCTCTTACGACTTTTTCATTTTGCTTTTACATTTTTCTTCTATTTCAACTCTCAAATATCAAATACATTTCCATATTAGCGCCGCCTGGTGAAGGCTTATGAAAATAAAAAAAATTGGCTGATGATAGTACTATAGATTTTATATACAAAGGTAATGATACAAAATAAGTTTTTTTTTTTTTGTTAGAAACAGAAACAAAAAATATGTTACGTATTGCTAAAAAGAGTTTTATCATCGATTTTCATAGGAAGATTTTCATACATTTCATCAAATTTGTTTTCTGTTGAATCTTAAAGCTAGATTTCTTTGCTAATACTAATTTTTGAATGAGTTTCACTCCCCTCCCTGACCGACATCATGCACTCTCCCTTGATTAAAAGCTCAGGTTATTTTATGTACATCTAGATTCATTTGATAGTGTATTCTTCCAGTTTGTATCTTGCCAATTTAGTTTTGCAACACAATTTTTTTTGAATCTGCATTTCCACGATGGTTTTGATTTCTGAAATGTTCAGAAGTCGAAAAAGTCTTGAGGAAATATTTCTCTTTGCTTAGTTAAGGTTTTAACTGTAACAACCCGACAAAATAGAACCAGTTGATGACAATATATCTATTCCATTATTTGTCTCCTTCTACGACTGCATGATGTTGATGCTTAGAACTTATTTTCTATTATTTGAATGGAATAGGTAGCGTTCGGTAAGACAGAAAGCAGCTCACAATTGAGCTTGTCTTCCAATTTTAAAGAAAAACAAAAAGATATAATTTCCATAGATGTACCAACCATTATACAAGTAGCTATCCCTCAATGACAGATATTGTGTTGAAGTATTTGCAAGTAGGTACCTAGTACCAATAGCAAAAAATCGCTTTCGTAGACTGGACAGTTATTTGTAAGGGCTTTCACACTATCCGAATCACTCCCAGATATTTTTCCAGCAGAAATACTCAGGTACCTACTACCGATCAGTTTGTGTGAATTTCTTATATGAAACTATAATGTAACTTCTTTTTCATAAGTGATCTTAGAAAACAAAGAAAAAGAGTGGATCTGACGAACAAAATGGTCTCACGAATTCTTTGAAATTATTCGTCAGAAGCGGATGTATGAATTGGAATTCCAATAAACTTTTAAATAAAATCCATTGATCTATTGTGACAATTCCATTCACCTTCTGACGAACCAAACGCATACACTGTAAATGCTTTTATAGTTACTAGCAGCAGAATTGTCCATGAGATACGCATCCACTGTAGCCATAGCCAGAGGCACTTTTGGTTGTATATTCAGGTTTCTGTCCCATTCCCATCTACAATCTGCACTAGGTAGTCATCAGGATAATCTAAGTTGAAATTAATTTCTGAAGCCTTGATGTTATTAGAATCCATCAGATGGCCTGAAATTTGGACAAAATCATCTAAATTGAAGTTGAACAAGTGTGGTTCTGGACTAACATTGCCACCAAACATTTGAAAAGAATATTTAGATTTGTTGTATATTGTTGTTTTGAATATCTATTCATATGAGATATGCCGATACAAATTTTCTTTAATTATTTTCTTTTGTTTAAAAATAAGTGATTGTCCCCTTTTTCTTACTTATTTACTTATCAGGCTCCCGATCCATGAAGGGTCTCTGCCTGAGATATTGCGGTCTTCCATCGGCTGCGGTCCCTCGCACGCTCCCTCCAGTCGTCGAGACCAAGCGCTCTTGCGTCTGTGACCGCCTGGTCCCTATAGCGGAGGTTCGGTCTTCCTGGTCGTCTCGAACCTGGGGGCTGGGATTCGAAGATTTTCTTGGCTGGAGCGTTGTTGTCCATTCGCTCGATGTGGCCGAGCCAATGTAGTCGACGTGTTTTGGCTCTTTGGACTACATCCACATCTTGGTACAGCTCGTACAGTTCACGATTGAATCTTCTCCTCCAATCGCCCTCTTCGCATATAAGACCAAATATCCGTCGTAGAATTTTTCTCTCGAAAGTGCCCAGGATCAATTCCCCTTTTTTACTTATCGTCCAGCACTCGGCGCCGTAGAGTAGAACTGGTAAAATTAGAGTTTTGTATAGCGTGCACTTTGTCTTTCGAGAAAGGAGTTTTGAACCCATTTTTTGTTTGGCCAAACCGAAGTAGCAGCGGTTCGCTAGGGTAATTCTTCGTCGGATTTCCACTAAGGTGTCGTTCGTGGGATTGATGTTTGTTCCGAGGTAGGTGAACTCCTTGACTACCTCGAAATTACTGCTACCAACAGTGACGTTTTGTCCTAGGCGATGGACAGATGAGGCTTTGTTTGTTGATAGCATATACTTTGTTTTGTCCTCATTCACTTCAAGACCAACGCGTTTCGCCTGTTCATCAATAGCTGTGAATGCTTCAAGTACAGCTATGTTGGAACGGCCGATGATGTCGATGTCGTCCGCATAACCAAGCAGTTGAGAAGACCTGTTAAAGATAGTGCCGTCCATGTTAACACCACTCTTGCGCACTATCTGCTCCAGGACTAGGTTGAAAAAATCACATGATAGCATCTCCTTGTCTGAACCCTGTACACGTCTGGAATAACTCGGATGAGCTGTTACCCATTTGCACGTTGCACCGCGTATTTTGTAACGTCATGCGGCATAGCTGGATCAGTTTTTTCGGGATCCCGAGTTCCGACATCGCCAATAGAAGCTCTTGGCGACTTATGCTATCATATGCGGCTTTGAAGTCGATGAATAGGTGGTGGGTCTCGACTTGAAATTCGTTGGTCTTTTCCAGGACTTGCCTCAGTGTGAAGATTTGGTCTATCGTTGATCTGCCTGGCCTGAAGCCACACTGGTACGTGCCGATCATAGTGTTGCAGAAAGGTTTTAGACGCTCACATAGTACGTTGGATAGGATCTTGTAGGCAACATTAAGCAGGGATATGCCCCTGTAGTTCTTGCAGGACATAGGATCGCCTTTTTTGTAGATTGGGCATATGGAGCTATTTGACCAGTCGTCGGGCATACTTTCCTCCTCCCAAACTTGGTTGATGAGCCTGGTGCATGCACCCTACCAGAACATCTCCTCCATACTTGAAGAGTTCCGCTGGTAGGCCATCCGAGCCGGCGGATTTGTTGTTCTTAAGCTTGTGGATGGCTTTCTTAACCTCTTCAGTACTGGGTGCTGGGACTGGATCTTCATTGACTGGTCTAATGCTTCTTTGTTCCCCTGTCGCCTCCTCTACATAATGCCCATTAAGCAGCTGCTGGAAATGCTGCTTAAACACGTCTACAATTCCCTGTGCTTCGGTGACTAGGTTCCCTTCGCTGCTTCGAAGAGCTTGCGTGCCAGTCCTATAACCAGATGCCAGTTGCTTGGCTGTTTTGTAGAACCGGCGGGTGTTGGTGGCGGTGCTGGACTCTTCGAGATACTTGAGCTGAGAGGCTGCGGATGCTCTTTTCTTTCTACGCAGGGTTTTTTTCTCTTTCCTTCTCTTTTCACGGTACTCCTCTCTTGCTGCTCTTGTTTTCCGTTGCAGCATTTGCATTCGTGCATTTTCCGTCTCCTGCTTCAATACCGCGCATTCATCATCATACCACGGGTTCTCTTTTCTGGGTGGTTGATAGCCTATGGTGGTCTCGGCTGTCTCTTTAATAATGTCGCGATACTGGTTCCACTGGTTGTTGACGCTTGTGGCTGGGTGTACGGCAGAGAGTTTCCCGGTCAATTGCTCACTGTAGTCTCTGGCTTTCTCAGATGTGCTAAGGCATGCGATGTTGAACTTCTTTCTTTGGGCGGTCTTCGTTTTCTTTTCATTGGACAGTCGGGCTCTGAACTTTGTCACAACAAGAAAGTGGTCAGAGTCCACGTTTGCACCTCGGAAAGTTCGCACGTCCAAGATGTTCGATGCATACCTTGCGCCAATTAGCACGTGGTCGATTTGGTTGGCCGTTCGACCGTCTGGAGATCGCCAGGTTGCTGTGTGTATCCTTCGCCTGGGGAACCTAGTGCTACTTATCACCACAAATAATTATATACAGATGTCTCACGCTCATAGAAAAATCTGGGATATGAAACTGAAAATCTACAATTCAATTAGCTTTTAAGAAAGCTCTTTTCATGAAATTATTTTAAGATCTGGTCAAAGTGCTTTTTCTCTTTCAAGTTTGTACTTTCTAAAGTCACAACAAAAATACACTAGTCAACAATATTAAAGGAACACATTTTTTTTACAATTTTTGTTAGCGTTTTTTGAAGAGCTGTATCTTTGTGACGAGTGGTCGTATTGAGTTGAAATAAAAAGCATTTTACAGCTTTATGTTTTTTGTTTTGAGATTTGTTTGCAAACAAATTTTTTTGAAGTACCGTTATTGCGTTATTGCAAAAAATGAGACGAGACAACTAAATTATTTTTTTTTTATTTTTTTTGAAGGTCTTCATTTCTATGGATAATTTTTTTGAGTCAATTAAATGTCATGATCAGATACCTTGTTTATTCAGCTTCAATTCAGTTTTTTTGTTGTTGTCGTACAATTTTTTTTGACATGGTTTATCTGACTTTGAATGAAAAAAGATACTTTTAGCCTTGATTACCAATATCTCAGCAAATAATGACGTTATAAAAATTTCAAAGACAGTTTTGGAAATTTGAAAAAGCGTTTTACAAGATTTTTTTATGATTTTGTAGAAATGATTTTTTTTTACCGTTCACCGTTAGTTTTAAAAAAGTACTAAAAACCGACGTTTTGTGGTGTTTTCGTAAATATTTTTTTTTCGTTGCAAATATTGATTGCATGGCTTGCGTTGGTATGCAAATTTATAGACTTTTAAATCATCAATATTCTTGTAAATTTTCAAATTGATTCATCGAACCGTTTTTTTCACCAAAACTTCAAAGTCTTACAAACCAGGTAAAGGAACAAATTGTGGTGTTCCTAAACAATGCGAAGTTGTCATCAAAATGACAAGAAAACCGCAATTCCAGTGGATTTTTTTCACAGTTTTGCATTAGTTAGATACTTTTTTGAATTGAAATGAAATAAAAAGTACATTAAACAAAAAAATTTATTTAAAAAAAATTTCAAATAAAAAAACTTGATTTTTAAAATTTTTTTTTTTTTTTGAAAAATGTAATTTTTTTTTCATTTCCATTCAAAAAAGTATCTAACTAATGCAAAATTGTGAAAAAAATCCACTGGAATTGCGGTTTTCTGGGCTTAGGTTGGGATATAACCACCAGAGAATGATCATCACTGTTGGCTTCCATCCAGTCCACAATTGCCTTGCCTTCGTTGTTGATTATTGTATCCAGCCACAGTTGATGTCTCGCGTTGAAATCACCACCGATGAGTCCGAAGGTGCTTTGCTTCAGAATGCCGTTAAGGACATGCAGGTCACTTTGGATGTTCCTTGCACTGGATTTGCATTTAAAGTAGATGCTGATGACCGTTAGCGTTTCACCTCTACCTAACGTTATCGTGATGGCGGTGGCTTCACTGGTCCGAAGTCCTAGGATGATGACTTCGCTGGTGGTCAAAAGGGTCAAATAATACAGGTATACCTGCGGGCTACCTGATTATATTGCCCACCAGCAAAAATAAAAAGGGATTATCCCAGTTAAAGATTATTGTGGATTAAGGGTGTCAACATAAGTTTTTCTTAAAATAGTGTTGTGCGCGTTTAATCCGAACTAATAAAAGTGCAGTGAATTATAGTGAAGTGATAATCCATTCACCAGTAATCCACTATTATGGAGAAATTAACACCGGAAACGGCCTGGGCTGCACTTAGAGTTCTCCTTCTACGGATGATTAAGGACCTGGGTCCAGGATACTGGAACCAGATCAACAACCTCGTTATGGAGATCCACACCAAGCATGTAACCAATGCGAAAGCAAAGCCAATGGACGAACAACAGCCAATGGAGGAACACCAACCAATGGAAGAGTCTGTAACATTAGTGGAACACCCAGAAGCTCCCCAAGATGAAGAAAACCTGATTTGTCTAACAGGAGACGAGCAAGGACAATCCGACACCGACAGCAACCAGTCGAGCTTTGAAGAAGTCACTGGAAAAAAACGCTCAAAGAAAGCCGCCAAGAAAAAGGACATGAAGAAGAAGAAGGAAGACATCCCAAATGTGACCACTGACATCACCGTTGAGCCATCCACCAAAAAAGTCATAAACACCGAATCGGTCCCAGCCATCCCTCCACCGATTTCGAAGCCATCTTCCGTAAAACAGACAGCAACGCCTCATGTGACAGAGACAACGAAGAAGAGTGGGATGCCACCTATTATTGTATTCTCAGGAAACATAGCTGAAATACGCAGGTTTGCAAAAGGAAAGCAGCTGGAATTTACCCTGAAGAATCTCAACACCACAAAGACTATAATAAATACGACATCGAGGAAGGACTACGACGAAATAAGATCCTATTTGAAGACAATGAAGATTCAAAATCTTTCATTTACCCCCAAGGAAGACAGGAAAACTCTTCTGATGCTCAAAGGAGTACACTATTCTTACACCGCCATCGAAGTGGAAGAAGAACTTAGACTTGAAGGACTGCCAATAATAAAAGTTTCTCTTTTCAGATCAAGGAAGACAGCAATCAAGTCATTCAACAGCTTTGTGGTGGAACTAAGCAAGACCTGTGACATCGCAGAAGTATACACCAAGACACTGATCATGAATCAAAAGGTACACTGGGAGCGACTCAAGGCTAATGATGTCATCCAATGTAGGAACTGTCAACGCTTTGGGCACGTCGCTACAAACTGCGGGATGAACTACGTGTGCGTGAAATGCAAGGACAACCATCTTCCAGGAGAGTGCAAGCGCAAGGATAACTCCAACTCAGATGTCTGGTGCGCCAACTGCAAGACCGAAGGACATCCAGCAAGCTTCAGAGGATGTCCAGTACTGAAGGTGAAGCAAGCAGAGAAGAAGCAGGCCCTTGTCAACAAAAAAGTGCAACAAGAATTTGTGGCAAAATCTGCATGCACATTTACGAAACCAGCCATCAGTTTTGCAGCCATGGCCAGAAAGAACATCACACCAACACAGAAAATCCAGTCAGTGGCGAAGACCCCAGCTAAGAAGACACCTGCACCATCCACATCAGCACTACCAACAACGAAGACCTCCCCCAAGCCAAACCTAGCCAATGAAGTAAAACGCCTGTTTGGATCCGACCTCCCAGCAGTCATGGAGAAAGCCCGAAGTTCCGTACCATCCAACTATACACAGCTAAGTGAAGAGCATAAGTCCGTGGCCCTTGCCACCTTTATATTCCAACTATGCAGCGCGTAATGCGCATCAAAAAATTGCGTATAGTGGCTTATAACGTTAACTCGTTATATAGCCTGGAAAAGAGGACAGCCTTCAACCTGTTCCTGAAGAAAAACACCCCGGATATAGCCCTTATAAGCGAAACAAACGTCACCAAGAGGAACAACATTGATTTCACCAACTACAAAACCTTCAGAAATGACAAGAAGCAGGGAACAAGAGGAACTGCTCTCTACCTACACAAGAAGATCTCCGGCAGTGCGACTGAAGTGGTTATTTCTGGGCTGAAATGCTTTGAAGCTACCTCCGTCAGCATACAGCTGGGAACAAACGAAACCCTGACGATCATCAGTATCTACAACAAGTGCTCCGCAAGGCCAGCTGACATGAAGGACGATCTACATTCCATGAACAGGATCATAAACAGCAGCACATACGGATTGATCGGAGGGGATTTCAACGCAAGACATCGCCGATGGATGGACACACAAGACAACAACGACGGGAATACTATTGTGAACTGGCTGGATGACAACAGTGATCAACATTCTCTAATAATCGTCTCTCAACCAAGGCCTACGTTTCCAAGAACCCCATCAACTTTGGACTTCTTCCTCGCTACTTCTAACCTGGTGTGCATCCTACCTGAGTTACGGAACTACGTCTGCACGACACTCACCAGTGACTCTGATCATGAAGCCGTCCTGCTCTCAGTAAATTTCCAGCAACAGCTCATTTCCATCAATCAACCAGAAGTAGGATTCATCAACTATTTGAGACTAGATGCAACCAGGCTCCAAAGTGACATTGACGAGTCAGTCATCCTTCCTCCAGAAAATAGAAATCTCCAAGATTCGGAAATTGATGCAGCAATAGATGCCCTGGAAGACGTAGTCAGCAGCTCACTTGAGAATCAGAAACAACCAATGACCTCTCGGGACAGGTATCATAATTTGCCACTTTATATTCAAAACCTTTATCTCCACAGACAGCGGCTTAGAAAGCGGCTTCAGAGAATTCACCAGAGAGAACTAAATACCAACAACACCAACTACCAGGCCGTTTCAAGTGAGCTACAGTGTGTGAACATCATGTTTAGGAAATCAGTGAAGCACCACAACGACAACCTACTCCGGAAGAGACTCCAAACAATCAAACCGGGACCCGACACATTTAAGAAAATCAATACTATCATTGGTAAGAAGCCGCCAATGCCAGATGTCATCACAACTACTCTTGGTGATGTTACTACCAACGAAGACAAGGCCAAGGCTTTTGCTGACTACTTCGAAGAACACTTCAAACCAAATCCACCATCAGACCCTGAGTTCCTGGACGAAGTCAACACATCAGTCCAAAACGCTCAAGCATTTCAGGAAATTGTACACCTCAGCAATACCAACCCCGCCAGCGACCCCACGGATCACCACGAGTTCTCTTCTCCAGAAGAAATAGAGGAAATCATTCACAGAAGTCATCCAAAAAAATCAACAGGCCCGGACAATATCTCCAACTTCGTCCTGAAGAGACTGCCGCATTCGGTGATGATCTTCTTAGCAATTATCCTCAACAATTGTGTCAACAACTGCTACTTTCCCACCAAATGGAAAACAGCAAAAATTGTGGCTATACCAAAAAAGAACAACAACAAAGACGTCTCTGGATACAGGCCTATATCACTTCTGTGCAACATGAGCAAGATACTCGAGGAGCTGAATACTCAGACGACTTAAATCATTCTGCAGTGACAATCGCATAATCCCGGATATGCAGTTTGGATTCTGGGAACATCACTCAACACTTCATCCACTTCTAAAGCTCCAGCACGATATCGCCCTCTCCCTAAATAGTCATCAAGTCACTGTCGGATGCTTTCTCGATATCGAAAAAGCATTTGACAGCGTATGGATACAGGGACTTGTTCACAAACTTTTCCAACTCAGATTTCCACATTCACTAATTAAAATTATTTACAATTTTCTTCATTCCAGGTCGTTCTTCGTCCAAATTGGAAGATGTCAGTCAACTACGAGGACAGAGCCGGAGTCGCTCAAGGATCTAAATTAGGACCATTCCTTTTCAACATCTATACTTCAGACCAGCCACAGCCAGAATACGCCCAAACTCTCCTGTTTGCCAACGACTCCCTCACATACGCCAAGTCCATGTCACCGATATTTGCAGCTAGAAGAGTTGAAGCCCACATCAGACTACTATACGAGTACTACCATCGCTGGGGCTTCAAAATCAATTCGGCCAAGTCCGAACTGATCTGTTTCAGACGACCAAGTAGCTCAGGAAGTAGAAGAGGACGCTCAGCCACCAACTGCAGGAACACCAAGATCACCCTTCCCGATGGAACTCAACTGTCAGCAAGAAATAACGTGAAATACCTGGGCATACAATTCAATGAGTTATGCCGTTTCAATCCCCACACAGCAGCTGTGTTAAGAAAAGCCAACTTCGCCTTCCATCGCATCCATCCGCTAATGCGAAAACAGAACGGACTAAGCCAAAAGACGAAGCTTCTTCTTTACAAGCAGCTCATCAGACCAGTAATAACATACTGCTTTCCCATCTGGTACACCACGACAAAATCACACATGAAGAAGCTGGCAATATTCGAGCGGAAGATTCTGCGGATCTGCACAGGACTACACTTCGACAGGATACGAAGAAAACACGTCAGCAACAAGAGACTCTATGAAGAGGCCAACATTGTACAACTAGACAGATACCTCATCCAATCCAGCAGAAGATGTCTACAAAATATTATGAACCACCCGAACCCTCTCATAGTGGGAATTGTAAACCAGCCAAGACATCCCAACCAGCGGTACCTCGAAGCGATGGAGCTGCTAGATGAGGATATTATCTCAACCACCGACGAAGAGAACATTCCCTTCTACGCTGACCCAAGGTCAGCTCACTACCGTGGCTGAAAGCCTCAACCAAGATGTTAAGCAGATAATTCCGAAAGAATTATCCAAAAACAACCGTGAGTTTTTCTTCAACCACTTGCAGAGTGTTTTATATGCAAAGTAGGAGTTTTTTTTTTAGTCAACTGAATAGGTACAACGCCATTTTCTTCGTTGTTTATAAGTTTTTTGGAGTGCTTGACAGTTTAAATTAACGATTTTAGTGTTTTCAGTAAAATTTAATTCTTGATTTCAAATTTTAAGAAAAATGGGTAGATCTACGTGTCTTAACAGTGTTGAAAAAGCTAAAATCGATTTACTTAGAGACCAAGGCCTAACTGGACGTGCAATAGCTGATAAAGTTGGCCGAAGTTTTAATGTAGTTTATTCTTACTTGAAAAATAAAGATGCATACGGCAAAAACATGAAGGGAGGTAAGAAAACAGCAACAACAGCAGCTGAGAGACGAAGAATTTTAAGATATGCATCAAATTCTTCTGATTCTGTGGCAAAAATAAAACAAAAAGTCGGCGTAAACGCAAGTTGCTCAACAGTATTAAGAGTAATCAACAACTCAAGCCATCTTAAACGAATGAAACTTAAGAAAAAACCACCACTTGACGAGAGACGGAAAATGTTGCGATTAGATTTTTCAAGACTTCACATGAGTTGGAAAAAAGAATGGTATCACGTGGTTTTTTCAGATGAAAAAAAGTTTAATTTCGATGGCCCTGATGGGTTCAACTTCTATTTTCACGACTTAAGAAAAGAAAAAAGATTTTTAAAGCGCCATCATAGTCGTGAAGGAGGTGTCATGATATGGGGAGCAGTCAGTTATTATGGAACAGTTGAGCTCGAGGTTGTAACATCAAGAATAACAGCAGCTGGGTATAAAGTAATTTTGGAAAGAAATTTTCCTAAATTTTCTAACATCTTTGGACCCATAAACTGTACCTACCAACATGATAATGCGCCTATTTACTCAGCGCGCATAATAAAAACATGGATAGAGGAGCAACAAGTGCAGTTGCTTCAATGGCCGCCGTACTCACCTGATCTAAACATCATAGAAAATGTCTGGGGATGGTTAGTACGCAAAGTTTATGAGGGTGGTCGTCAGTTCGAAGACAAAGAAACCTTAATTTCTGCAATCAAATTAGCGTGGAGCGAAATTTCGTTAAATTACATTAAAAAGCTATACGATTCCATGCCGGATCGAATTTACGAAGTAATTAAAAATAAAGGTGGAAGTACCCACTACTAAACTTAAACAAAAACTTGTTTCATTCCATTCCAATACCAATTTTAATTTTTGTACCTATTTAGTTGACTTAAAAAAAAACTTCTACTTTGCATAAGTTACACTTTGGAAGTGGTTGAAGGAAAAACTCACGGTTGTTTTTGGATAAAACTTTGAAATTCTGTTATTTATATGTTACGAAAATTTTTACCATCAACAGATGGCATAATAACCATCACTGTTTGGAAAAAATGGATAAAATATATTCAAAAATGTTTGTGCGTATTCAGTTGACGAGGAGTGTATTTTATGTAATAATCAATGTATACTTTAAGATAACTAACATTAGGCAAATTGTAAATATTTATCGTTCAATAAAAAATCTTGTAAATCTTGTAATCTTGTATACCTATGGTTATGTACCTAAATTTCTCATAGCGGGATCTTAACGAGAAAAAAAGTGAGACGAGAAAAAAATGTAAGTGCAGGTGCGTTGTGTATTCCGATTGTAGGTATGTAAGTATAACTTCTTGTGTATTCATTAAAGGAAACCAAAACAGAATTTTTCGTATTAGACACATAGATGTAGATGCATATGTTTGTATGTAGGTATTTGAATTTATTTGCCTTTTAAAAGATTTTCTTGATATAAGTTAGGAAAAATAATACCTATGAGTGATTCAGATTATGATGAATTTTTGTGTGATTTGAATTGATAAGATTTGTGTATCTGCTAAAAAATAAAAGAAAGCCAATGTACCTACCTGTCTAGGTATGGGAATTTTTTTGATGGGCATAGAACATATATTTTTCAATGGGCATATAGGCAGGTATAAATAAACTTTATCAACTCGTCAACGGTGACGTCAATTTGACTTACAACTTCGGTGACGCCGGTCTCACAGACCGGGGCTTTCAACTGAAGATTTTTTTCAAATCGTGTTATCAATATTTAATTTTTTAATATGACATTTGACAATAAAACAAAGATATTTTATCAACCAAGGCCCGTTCATTTCAATTCTAATACCTAGTTCATAAATTATTTTGCCTAGAGCATTAAAAATAACGATGTTTTTAAACAAAACTTTTTGAAAATTAAGAAAAAAATAAACAATCATATATTTTTGTAATTAAATTACTTCAGGGAGTCTTTCGATATTATAAACTTTTAAAAAATAAATAAAAACTGGTATCCTTCCATATAAAAATAACAAAAAAATCGATTTCAAGAATGACTATAATTCATACAAAAATGGTTGTTTTTTAAAATATTGATACAATCTTGTAATCAGCTCACTGATCCTAGAGGAAATACAATACATCGGTAAAAGTAATAGCAAACTAGGTAAAAAACGTAAATATCCCTGAAGAATTAAAAAAAATAAATTATTTAATTATGACTATTTCACTTACATAAACGGTGACGCACGGTCTCATGCAACGGGCTAGTACCAAAAATACGAAACTTCTGCTCACTTTGCCATTTTACTGTGAACTGTCGATAAAGGATGTCAAATGCGGCAGCTAAACGAAATCACGACTAAAATCAGTGACGGATGTCAAATTTATTCGAATTTTTAACAACACCCGGTCTCACAGACAAAAAGGTCACCGTTGGCGGGTTAAATTCCAAAGATGGGCTTACAGAAGGATTTGTATATACCTAATTATTTGTTGTACTTATAGATTATACATATGTACATAGGTACCTACTGATGATGATTCACAAATTCAGTGTTTGCTTACAAAATATCAAAAATCCAATGTTTTTAATTTTGTTTGATGCAAAAATGGTATCAAATATCTAGGTAGGTAGGTATATCTACCATAGAAAAATAATGCTATAATAACACTGTGCAGCAAAATTTGAATTTGAAACCAATAATATACCTAAATCCGTAGTTTGGGAGAAATATTATAATTGCTTTTCGTCCTTACGTCCACTTTACATCGAGCTAGAGCTTAAACGGATGAACCGATTTCCTTCAAATTTGAAATATAATTTGTCAAAGATTTTTCTCATAAATATTCCAAAATTGAAGAAAATCGGTAAACTCGTTTGGGCTCCAGCATCTAGCTTAATGTTAAGTGGACTTAAAGACGCAAATTTTAAAATGGAGTTACTTAGGTATCATGGTTTTACAAAACACTACAGATATATCTATACTTTTCTGGTGGGTTTTGATAAGCTTAATCCGAATCTGGTTTCAGAACTGCTCTAGTATGTTACGTTTTCGAGGTAGGTATTCCAGTATAAAACTTGAAAAATAGCTCGATTTTTAGGTAAATTTCTGGTTTTATTAGATATTTCTTAAGTTTTTTTTTTGATAATTTTGTTCAGTTTGGTTTGTTTTAGTTTCCAAATACTAACAAACTCTTTGAGATATATGTTTTTTTATGTATGTTTTTCTCAAATGGGAATGCGGGTCCGATTAAATCCAGAAAAATAATTATTTTTTAAAATGTTTACTACCTTACAAATAAATATTTAAAAAGGGTTTAAATTTTTTTTTATAAAAAAAAAATGATTGAACTAACCTCACCTTAGGGTAAGGTGAGCAAGGAAAATCATCGATTATATTCTTGAAGCTCTTATCGGGGAAAGATGCTGAAAATTTTAGGATGAAATCAAATAATTTAAAACAAAATAAATAATTTTTTTAAGAAAATATCAGTTATCGAAGCTCCAATATGAACACAGCATATAAGCTTTGATTCGATCTTCGAGTTCATCGTTGCTCACATAGCTGCTCGGATTGTTTATCTCAGCTTTGGCATAAACGCACCCTAACTCACTGAGGTGTATAAGTATACATATATTCAATAGCTAAGCCATTTTTTTTTTAGTTTTTTAAATAGCGCTTCTAATGAGCTTAAGTAAATATTTTTTTTCACGTCGTTTTTTCCATTTTCTTTTTCAAAAACAGTTTGACCAATTTTATTTAAATTTTGCTAGTACATTACTACATACATATCAAAAAAGTTATTCCCTTTTCCGTGAACTTTTTCAATTTTAATCGCCCCCTTAGATCAGTTTTTGTTAATATTTGTAATAATTCTGAATTTGAATACATATTCGAATTGATTAAATATTTTTTGAATTGTCTTTTCAAATATTTTCAAAAAAAATATAAAATAGAAAAAAAAGCAAAAATATACCAGTGATTTATGATTAAACTGAATTAAAATTGTCTGATGAAGTAACCAATCTTTTAATGTCACAGTTTTATTTAAAAAAAAACAAAGAAAAACTTACGTATCGCCGATAGCGAAAGGTTTTTAAAGAACTAATATTGCATACCAATATTTTCTGATAGAATTGAAATAAAAAGTGTTTAAAATGTTCTACCTACTATCAATGTATTTTTTTTTTATTTTTCTATCAATTAAAAAACTGTTTCCATATTACTTGAACAACTAAGAAGTAGGTACCCATTTACAAAAATGAAAAAAGAAACAGTAAGAAAATATATTCATCCATACATAAAAATGACAATAACTTCTTTCAAGGAGGCTGACTTGGTTTTGGTGTCATTTGATGCAGCATTCAAAACTACCTTAAAAACATGTGTCATATGCTAGGGTCGCACCAAAGCTAATTTTTCTGTTTGATACACCACCACCTCCCCCTCTACCCCTCAAAATAAACACTATTTCATGTGAAATATTTGTATAGACTCTTTTGATTTTCCATTCTCATGGTACATGAAAGGTTTTCACCAAAATTCATGATGGTAGGAACTATTTTTTTTTATTCGAAAAACTTTTTGTGCTATTTTTCTGTACTATATGTATATAAATAATTTATTTGTAAACATTTTAAATCTATGCTAAACTGCCCAAAATCGTCATACCCCCATTACCGGAGCTACTATACTGTTCTATGGATAATTAATAAAAAATAACTAAATTTATCGTATAGTAAAACACATAAATGTGCAAATCCGTTAATATTATATTGGCTCCAGCTCGATTTACACCTGGACACAGTCGAACGTGCATATAAAACACATAGACATCGACGGTCGACATGCATCCCGAAAACCACAACCACTTGTTTGGACTTCTCCATAATCGTAAATTTAAGAAACTAAACTTTTACACTTGCCCTAAAGATCAAGTAAAAATAAAGGGCTCGAAAGTATTTCTTAGGTGTTTGGTAGAAACATGATAATATCACCCCTGTTCTGAGTTCCGATTACCTATTTAAAAAATCCTTTCGTTTTTAAACTCTCTGTGTTTTGAAATTCTTTTCGTTTTCAATACTTGCGGATTGAGTGTGTTTTGATTTTCGGGTGGATTGAAAACTAGCTTGACATTTTGAATTAATTTAAAGTTTAATCTTTTCTTGAATTTAAATAATTTAAAAAAACTTATTTTTTGTTGTAAATACGGGCAGACACACCACTAGATTTTCACTAAAAAGCCACGGACCACGATTCCACTTACATTTTTGATGTCGTTTATAAAATTAATTTATTTTTACAGATTTTTTTAATATATTTGGCGTTTCGAATTTTCTTTTTAAGGATTTCGAAACAAAAATATGGTTTGAATATCGACTATTGCGGAAGTGAATTCGTACTAAATTCAGAACATGATTTTTGAATCCTTTCGGAAATCAATTTCGTAAACGGATTTGATTCCGAGTGGAAATCAGAACAGGGGTGTATAACTCTATTTTAGAATTTCATTCATTCGTCCATTTTCTCAATAAAATATCCCTTTATTTGATTTTTGTGTTTTTTTTTTTCAAGGAAGACAAGGAGCAGAATAATTTTAACCATTTCAAACGATTCTTTATTCATCAAGACATAAATCTTCATTAAATAAATTAAGATAAAATGAAAATAAACCAACTTTTTTACTTTTTGCCTGCGTTCCTCTAATTTTGTCCAGCAGTATATTATCAGTCATATTTATTAGATTTGCTTAGAACACGCTTGGGCAGTTGTCCAGCTAGTCAATGCCTAAATAGTTTAGTCAACTTGTTATTTATAAACGCATTCCAACAATTGCCCAAATGTGGCCTCATTTATTCACTGACATGCCTGTATTTATTCATTTTTGAATGAATTAATGAATTTTAGTACGCTTTGGGGCACGTTCAACTAGCTTTTCATTCATTTCAAAACTAGAAAATTAGAAAACCAGAAATATTTGCCCACCTTATTCATTAAACGTGTCTACTTTGAAATAAGATTTGGACAACCAATTTCAGTGGATAAGTTAGTCAATCGGTGCTAAGTATTTATAAATAACATTTTGAAGTTGGACAGGTGTCTAAAGTTAGACATCGCTTGGAATGGGTTTATAAATAGCACTGTATATGTATATATTTTGCTTATTGTATACAATTTCTGCTTATTATCTATAAAACTCAACTCTTTCGTTTTTTTTTAATTTTATAGAGGACTTGATACAATTTGAATAAATCAAAAGCCGATTGCATTTATTTTGAAAATTGTTTGAGTCCATTTACAACTGTAAAAAAATGGTTTTTGTTCAACAGTATTTTTGTTTCTTATTGGGTAAGTAAATTAAATATATTTAGATGAAAAAAATACTTTACTTTTATTTTAGCTCTTTCCCATATTTTTCAATCAAGTCAAACGCAAACCTTTAAATATCTCGAGTTAGAAATAAGTGGACTTAGACCACTTTCAAAATAGACGACTCATTTTTATTTAATTATCTTTTAGAATAACTTAGGTAAACAATGTGAAGTAAAAATGGCTTTAACTATCTTCGAAAAGTAAACAAAAATCCAAGAAAAAACACTGTTGCACAAACTCCCAAGTGCCCACCATCAGTGTGGGTGGTATGACACAAAGCAACTATTATAAATAAAAGATTGTAAAAAACATAATGATATTGATTAATTTAAAGAATTTGTTTAATAAAAAAAAGATACACGAATTAAAATTAAATGAAATGATTAAATACCACCTTCACTGTTTATCTTTTCAAAATCACAATGCCAGTGTCCACGATCTGCATCTGAATAGTGAAGTAATTAAAACCAACTCCGCAGAAGAAAAAACATCTGAAAATCTACATAACTACCCACAAAGCTAAATTTCTCCTGTATCTATAATTTTTTTTTTGTGTGAGAGAAATTCTTCTGTCATTTGTTTTTGTGTTAATGAGAAAAGTATTCAAAGAGTTTTGCATGTTGATCTCTTTTCTTATAAGAAAAAGCTTTTTCTTCGTGGATATTTGGCGGCTGAAAATTCTCTTCTTCTCATGAAATCCACTTAAAAAGCATTTTGTCGGCTGATGATTTGTCGGCTAATAAAATTTTTGAAGACAGAATTTTCTATGGAGGTGAGACATCTGTATATAATTATTTGTGTTATCACCGTATTACGAGCTGCAGCAAAGTCGATTTGTCGGAAGCCGTTGTCTGTTGTCGTTTCGTGGAGGCTGTGCTTTCCAACTAATTCGCCAAAGATGTTTTCCTTTCCGACGTAGGCTCCGTCCAGGAGGTCGTAAAACTCCTCCTTGTTAGACTCCTCAGCTTCATCGGTAGGGGCGTGTGCACATATTAGGCTGATGTTTTGGAAGGTAGCTTTGATGCGGATCACAGCCAGGCGATCGCTTATCGACTTAAAATCGATGACTTTCGATCTGAGTTGATTTCCCACGACGAATCCGCACCCTAGCATGTGCAGTCTTTGGTGACAGCTGTAATAAATGTCGCAATCTTTTCTTTTCGTTATACCTGATCCTATCCATCATATCTCCTGGATCGCGGTAATGTCTGCCTTGTACCGCGAGAGGACAGATTCAAGTTTTTGAGTAGCACCTGGTGTGTAGAGTGTCCTTACATTCCAGGTGCATACTCGTAGATCATAGTCCATTTTCGTTCCGGGTCTGGTTGCCATTTGAGGGGGGTCGTTATCCGAGGCTTCCCGCGTCTCTCTCATAACAATTGTTTTTTTTACTGTGGTCGGGTCGTTAGCCCAACGCACTAACCTCCAATCTGTAGGGCCATGGGTTTAATGTTGCAATTCTTTCCTTGATCAACATTCGCACTTACAAGTTTAGCAAGTTCTGGCATAAAGCCATGACCAGTATCCGGCGGCTACCAACTTGGAGCTATTGTAAGCACTTGATGTGTAGGAAAAGATACAGCTCGAGGCCCCCAGTTCCTACAACATCCAACCACCTGTCCCCTTTTTCTAGATATCTTAAACATCAGTACCTCTTGGCATAATGGTTAGTGCGTAGGACTGTCATGTCGAAGGTGTGGGTTCGATTCCCACCCGTGCAACCTAAAAACACAGATATCTGTTATCCGCGGTACTGCCTCTTGCGAGGAACTGACAAATCCTTCAAGAGTTTACTGGTCATTAATAAGTGCTTCTCATCTAGCCGTACGGACTCGGCAAAAAAACTGTAGGTCACCTCTATTGAGGTACCTACAGAGTTGTAAGTCACTAGACCCTGGTTCTCTACGAGCTGTCGCGCCACCCAATTTAATTTACTTTAATACAAATATTAACCTGTTTTAAAATTTAAAAAAAAAATTAATTTATGATTCACCATTTTGAGAACATGTAACTTATACTAATTTATAAATTTTTGTTTGAGTTAGTCAAAATTTGTTTGAAATTCTTTAATATTATAATCGACCACTTTACTATTTCCCTTCAAAAAAACACTTAAGTTCATTGAAAACTCCTTATTGCATTCGAGATAACAGCTTAAGTCCATTTAATTCTCTGTATGAGAGAATTTTCAATTTGCAATAGTAGCTTAAGTAACATAAGATTTCTCAAAATACAAACAAAAATTTGCAAAAATGACTTAATTAATTTTAGTATCGATGAAAATATCTTTTTCGTTTTGCAATAAGCGCTTAAATCGAAATAAGTTGTTTTTGACTCTTATATAAATTTCTGTGTTTGGAGGGGTTTTCAATTTAGAAAAGCAGCTTATGTCAATATAAGCCGTTATTTTAAACTGCATTATATTTTGTGTGAATTCTTATTTGAGTTAAGCGTTTATTGCATATGTTGCTTAGAGTGAAAATGACTTAAGCGATTTTTTCATATTGGTTTTATTTTATGAAAAAAGTGGTTAAATTACAGGAGATTTTTTGCAAAAGTGCAATGAAGCATGGAGAACATGATGAAACAAAAAACTGACTTTTGTCTTAAATCGACTTAAGCGGTTATTGCTTGTGGCCACAGAATATTTTGGTCGTAAATCTAACTATAGGTGTGTTTTTTTCCTTGCCCCAATGGACTTGGACGAAAAAAACGACGTCGGAGCTAAGCAATTAACATGTTAAAAGCAACAACAACTAAGCCCCTTCGGGCTTAGCTAAGTCCAGAGAATTTTCGGGGCTTAACTTAAGCCCAGATAAAAACTGTGTTACCGGCATGAATTTCATACATGTTATCGATAGTTTGTATGGAAACTCCATTTTTTCTGTAATGGCGTCGCTAAGCCCCAATGTTGTCTTTTTCGTCCGATTCCCCCGGGCTTGCAAAAAAAACACACCTTATGTATCCACTATTATCTTTAAACTTTTTGTTCGAATTTTCACTTCAATTAACGCCGATTTTAAATATAGGCTTATTTTTTTATAATATCTTATTATTTGTATGTGTAAAGAGGGCAGTTAAGCTTTAATCGTAATGTAATAAATAAAAATAATAAATACAATAAATAATAAATACAAGAAAGTCTGATTTTGATTTAATGCAAGCTGCCTATCTATATATCCAGAAAGCTGTCTCCAATTTCAGCCGAAATTAGCCAAGTTGGTTGTTTCTCTCCTCCACTTGTCTGCTGTATCTAAGTCGTGGCCTTATACTCTGCAACGCTACACAATGGGCAAAAATAGTCGATTTAGTGGCCAAAAGTCAAATGTTGCATGTCTTCAAAATGCTCAAGTTTCATTATAAGTCATTAGAAAAATATTCATACGTGCAATATGTAAAATTTTTTTACATTGAAGTGTACCTTATTGTTTTTATTAAGTCTAGTTATCAACTTACTAGTGAGCTTGTACTAGTTTTCTCTGACCCTACCAAAACTGTGTTCCTGCTCTCTTTAGCTCGTTTTTTTGTTCCGTTACTCTCTTGCTTAGTATTAGATTGTTGCAAGACTGATTTGAAGTTATTTGCAACTAAACTTTTGATAAGAAAAGTGGTGGCTTAAAAGCATTGTTATTATAATGTGGACCTACAAACTTCTTTGATTGTTTTTGTGAAGACCCGAAGACGAATGCCAAAGACTTAAAAAAAAGTAACCAAAAAGTTGATTTTAAAGTAAGTAAGTGCTTTAAATATAAGCTTAGATGGAATATTAAACCAAATAGAGAAAAAATTCCAACTGTGCTCATCTTAAAAAAAAAATTGAGTTACTATTCAAATTCAAAGTGGCTTTAGAAGTCTTTTGGAATAAAGAGCGAATTGGAGTCAGAAGAACAAAAATTTTAACAAGAGGCAGACCAAAAATACAATACTGACAGATCAAAAAGACGAAAAAGAAATGAATTTTAAGCTAATGGTCCAGGATCAGATGTTGAGAAAAATACACATAGTTAAAAATAAATCACCAACTTAAAAAGGCAGAAATTTTATATGCTGTAGAAAGAACAATTAAAGAAAAAAAGCATAGAATGCGTAGCGATATATTTTCACTAGAAGCTGAAACCACAAGGCTTTTTTGGACTTAGGACTTCAATTTCAAAAGATACAAAATTATTATTAAAGCGACACCTGAGCAAAACAAAAATTAATGTTCCTCGATAAGTCAGGCAAAAAAAAAACGCGTTCCATCAAACGGAAATGTTTCAGAAACTTCGGGCGAATCAAGTCTCCAAGAATGTATTCTTTCTTTTTTTTAAATGTTGAGTTTGAAAATACCCTTTTTTCAATTTTTCAAAAGCTGTTAGTTGAAGGGCTTTCCAAAAAGGACAGGTCGAAGTAAAAATGAAATAATAGTCCAGTCATATTGTATTTTTACCATGCAAATTGTGGAGAAGTTTTGATTTATTCGCTCCTTTATGTTTTCGGGGCGGCTGAATCCGAATCTGAGGTTTGCCAACAAAATTTCGTGACGCAACATGGAAAAAAAATGCAAAAATTAATTTTTTGGGAGTTTTTCACTAATGGCTCGAAAACTTCCAATTATTCGAAAATTACATGAAAGTACCATTTAAAAGAATACACAATTTCCAATGAATCTCTATTTAAGGGTTTTTTCTGCGACAACCCATTTGGACTCAAGAGCTAGTCGAAAATTGACGTATTTTTAGTGTTTTCGAAAATGCACTCGAAAGCACTAAGAAATTATTTTGTGTGACAAAATTCTAATTTTTGTCTGTAACATGAACCAAGATATACTTTTCTGATGGTCTTTGATGCGCTGAATTCAAATCTGACCTTGAAATTGCCAGGAATAATTTTTTTTCGAAAAAATGTTTATGGTCATTCTGAAGCATGAACATTTTACTTCAAAATTCTTTTTGAATCTTTGAAATACCTTCATTCGTCCTCAAGAAATCCTTAGTTTTCGTCTTAAACTACCTAATTGGAAAAACCTCACAATTTGCTCGCTAAGTGCCCTTTTGAGCACAAATTGACTGGCGAAATGAAAATTTCTATACAGAAATTGACACAATGAAATCTTAAACGAAAAATTTCGTAGTGATTTTTGTTATGTAGTACGCAGCTTGACAGTTAAATGTCAATAAAACAGAAAATTGTAGTCGATACAAGAACCAAGTTTCCACTTATTTTTCACACACAATTAATTGACCGTAACATTATTTGAGACGAAAATTTGACAGTTTTTTTTTTATTTTGCTGTTGAATTCTATTTGAAAATGAAAATCGAAGAAAATGCAGTCGAAACAAACTGAAGAACACAATTATTTGGAACCTTTAGCGCTACAACAGACGACACGAAAACAAAAAAAAAAGAATTCACATCAGAGATCAGACGAGAAAAACAAATTGACTTAAGATTTTCAATTTTTTCTTATTTTTTTTATTTGTTCAGTTTATATTTCATGAGCGCTCACTGAGCTGACGGAGCAAATATTTTTTTTACTTAGTTTTTGACAGCATAACTGGGGAAATTCTCTGAGCCCTCAGAAATATAAACTGGACAATTTATTTTGACATCTTTCAGATAAAACTCTACATATTTTTTCGCAATCACTTCGTTTCTGATTTCGTTCTCGAGTTTGAGACCCCAGAAAATTTTCGTTTCACTTCCGCAGCGTACTAGGCTTTAGGTAGTAAGACCCTTGTATATAAAAACCATAGCGGATAGCACTATCATGGGTAATTTTTTTTAGGAGGACGCACAGCCGTCGAAGGCGCCACATTCAACCGCAAATATTGTTGTCATTTTGTTTTGTAGTGTAGACATGAAATGAAGGAAAATGTCAAGAATCGAAGACAAGTAGTAAGAGCAAGAGGAATGTATTATTTCCATTCTGGTAAGGAATAACACCCCGACTCCACAGGAGATAATTTCTCTCCAACTAAATATCAGATATTTATAGATCCGTTCGCGTACTCCCAAAAACTACGAATTTCTACTAATTTTTACGAATTTAAGTCAAATCATGTTCGCGTACTCAAAAAATGTGTAGTTTTTCACAGAAGAGAGAGCTCACGAGAGCGTAAACTATTTCCCCTTTCTGTGAATTTTAGCCCAATGAAATTCTTTGGGCAAAAATATCAGTTCTGTCAAACGTAACTTTTGACATATGCTGGAACATACCTCTGTTCGTTTACTTCGCAAAGCTACACATTTTAGTACAAAGTCCTGCCAAAGATCAAAACAGCTACGGTAGACATTTTGTTTTTTTCTTGAATTTTCAATCGGGCAAGAAGTCGCCAATTTAAAGTCTCGTAAATTTTCGTCTTCATTTATATAAATTTTAAAGAAACAAAAAAAAAAGAATTCATAAATTAAAAAATGTAAAAAAAAAATCAAAATGTTTTTAATTACTGTTTTTTTTTCAAATTTGTTGACGTTAAAAAACCA
The DNA here is from genome assembly GCA_963921185.1 of Dasysyrphus tricinctus. Lineage (NCBI taxonomy): Eukaryota > Metazoa > Arthropoda > Insecta > Diptera > Syrphidae > Dasysyrphus > Dasysyrphus tricinctus. The sequence continues at coordinate 88,639,291 of OY992531.1, forward strand.
GTAGAATTGTTTGTTCAAAACGTTCGTGTACTTTTGCACAGTTTTACTTTCTCTGAGAGAATTTCATCCCCACTCCTCAACATTTGATAGGCTGCGAATTTTAGTCCAGAAAGTACACGAACAGACCTTATATCTTGCATTGTCTTCTATCTTTGCTGGGCAAATCATGTTATGATATTTCATTCCATATCACGACAGCACGAGAGTTTTATGGCTGGTTTTTTGCGCACAAATAAAAAGAAACAAGCTATTTGACTGTGTTCGTTTTGGTTGCAAAGCGAATACCCATATTTTTCTTTTAGTAAAAAGTAGAATATTGAAAATATAAATCGTTTTTGTTATTATTACTTTAAATGAGGTAATAATTATAATATAATATAATATAATAATTATGTATATAATTATATATCTCGCGAGCCCCATGGTTTAGAGCTTAACGGTCATATAATGAAATTATGTACTCAAAATAACCTTTTCATCGATATATGACACATTGGTATTGGGAAATGGACCATTTCCCATAAATTTTTACCCATTCTCCTTAAAATTGTATTTATGTCATAAATGGAAGGCCTACAATTAACTGAAGATTTCTCCGAGAAGAAAAGAGGTATCAGAAAGATTTAAACTGATTTTAAAAGAAGAAAATTAGTTCTTTCAGAAACCATTAAAAATTTCGTTGAAACAATTTACTCCACGTTACAATACAACTTTGAAAACAGCAAAAAAACGGTTTTTTCGATTTTGTAACGGGAATATCTCAAAAACGTGGCCCGATAGAATTTTTCTGACTTCAGATTCAAGTTCAGCACACCAAAAACCTACGGAAAAGTATACTTTTGTTTCTGTAACAAAAAAATAATTAAATTTTGTTGACCAGTGTAATTAGAGCATTTATTAATAAGACGATTAAAACATAAGACAGAGTTTTATCTCTTGCAAAAAGTTGTTTTTGTTAGCACTGTAATTAGGTACCTACTAAATATAGATTTATTTGACTGCTTCAGGAGGACAGGAGATTGTTAATTTATAAGAACACGTAATTTTCCGAAATTTGTCCAACAAATCACGAAAGCGAAACCGAATGAATATTAGTTTCCAAAAATATAAAAAAATAAATTTCTATTTGTCGAAGAAAAAACTGTAAATGGATATGGACAGATATTCAGAATAATGAGAGCAAATGAGACAACAAGCAAAAAAATCTTCATCTGTCAAAATTCATGTCAGCGATCTCTGTCAAGATATAATCGGAGATAGATATCTCTGACATCCCAACAAGAGATGAAACGGAATGACTCCATTGGATATCTACTGTCAAGATGGGCATCCTGATAGAAATTATCTCCTGTGGAGTCGGGGTGTAAAGGGAGTAAGTGAGATTAGGAAATCAGCTGTCAAAAACAAGAAAAATGTGAAGAAAGTGAAAAAATGTTTCTCGTCTCCTCTTTGAATTCAACTATTTGGTGTTTTTGTTAAGGAAATATATTTTGTATGCAGCCAGAGGAAGCAAGGAAAAATAGAACAAGAGGGTAAAAGAGATACCTGAGTGAGCTGCTTGCGTCATCGTGCGTCGCCTCTTCGGTGTCGTAGGTCATAGCAACGAGGATAAAAACTTTTTTTTACACTTCAGAATTCTGTGTTGTAGTAAGCTTAAAGCAAGCTGCGTTCTACAATCAGAGGCTCATCATGAGTGCATGTGTTAGTGGTTAGTAGATTAAGTAAAGCTAACACAAGCACATAAATAAATAAAAATTAACAAAATTAAACAATAAACAAATTTAGACACAATATATTTAGTATAAAACAATTAAATAAGGTATTAAATAACCCATACATAGACATTTATGAGAGTGGAACACTGGCTCGCAACAATGTTTTTAATCCTACTTTATTTATGTTAAAATCAACAGAGGCAGCGTTTAAATTAAAAAGTTTGCACATACGATTTAGAGGTTCGTGATTTCCATAATTGGTTCTATGAAAAGGAACATGAAAAAGTTCAAATCTTCGTAGGTGGTGGGATCCCCTGCGGCAGTTAATACCTATACAGGCTAATAAGTCAGGAGCGTCAATTTCGCCATTGATTAGTTGATGAAAAAATATTAAATCATTATTAACGCGCCTTTGATATAAAGTTTGAAGTTGCAGAAGCATGATTCTGTGTTCATAAGGTGGCAGGTTATACGGATCAGCCCAAGGAAGACCTTTGAAAGCAAAACGAATGAAGTTATGTTGTATTGATTCAATACGGCTCTTGTGAATTTCGTAAAATGGAGTCCATACTTGTAGCCCGGGAGCTCGCGACAGATTTTTGTCAATCATTTCGCCAAAGCTAATTTTTTGTAAATTGGTTAATTTGACATTGCAATGAAGAATGGTGGTAATCAGCTGCGGCGCGAGCGGTACCTTGGGCTACAGCAGCCTTTCAAAGATGTAAAAAAAAATGAAAAATTTAATCAAACCGCCAAAGCTTAAACTTTGCATACTGTTAGTCAATATTATAAGGAGTCGAAAAAAACAAATCAGCTGGCTGAAGCGCGGTACTACATACGTCAGCTGCTTACGTCAACATGTAAAAAAACGTGTGAAATTCAATGATTCCGCCAAAGCTGAAATTTGGTTATATGATAGCTTATACATTAATTTACGCAAAAAGACTAATCAGCTGGCTGTATTGCGGTACTAAGACCGTCAGCTGACGTGGTGAAAAGTACAAGTACAAAAATACGGTTTCACATCCCACGCACAAAAAACGATGTCAAACGAGGTTTTCCATCCAATTTTACAATCAGATGATGATTGTCATTCTATCATAAAACGATTCATTAACTTTTTGTACACCTAACCAAATTTTAGATTTAACAGAACATATATTGCCTATTTGCAGATATTCATCCAAACACTTAAATTATTCGTACATTTAAATCGCAATCGTTTTTGCTGTTATTACTTCGTTACTGTTACTTCGAGTGCCCTATATTTTATCCTGTCTTCTATTGTTGAATGTATTAAATAAAATGAAAACGTAAGCTTCTGATTTCACACTACAAAAATAATTTAATTCAAAATTATAAATTTTAGCAAAATCGAATTTATTTAATTTTGTTCCGTCTTAGTACAGGTAAAATAGGATAAATAAAACAAAAAAATTAGTACAATCATAAAACTTGGTAAAAACGTTTCATGTATTATGGGAATGAAAAATCAAAAGAGTCTATAAGAATATTTCACATGGAAGGGTGTTTCTTTTTGAGGGGGAGAGGGGAGGAAATGGTGGTGTATCAAACAGGTTTCGATGAATTATCAAAGATTTTCACCAATTTTCATCAACGCACAGTGGTTGGAAATCAACATTTAGCGCGAACTAAATGAAAAACTGAAGATGCAAATCACCAGGACAAATGTTATCTCTCGTACGTAGAATACATCCATGCACCCACTGATGATCTTGGTTTTTATTTAAGGTCGAAGATGATACTAAAAGACCCGTTAGTTGAACGATTCAACCAATATTCGCAGCATGGTATGCTAAAAATGTCGAAAATTGTGGCCTTTTGTGATGATTCTAAAATGAATTGTAAAAGATGAATTAGCACGTAAATGCACTTTGTTTTTGTACTATCTTGAAAAGAATCGATTCCTTAACAATATTAGAGTAGCCTAAGCACTTGCAAACACTTGCGATTTTTCTATGCTCAACTTAAAAAAATAATCACCAAAAAATCATTTTTAACTAGGTCCTCATTTAACAGCTACTTAAATTTATTAAAAAAACATTTACCGTTATATACCTTATCCATGGTCATAAATTATAAAAATAATTTTAGCTTAAATTTTCACACTCAATGCAAATGATAAACAATTCAAAATTGACATACCATGCTGCGAATATTGGTTGAATCGTTCAACTAACGGCTCTTTTTGTAACATCTTCGACCTTTAATAAAAAACCAAGGTCATCAGTGGGTACGCGAATGTATTCTACACACGATAGATAACATTTGTAATGGTGATTTGCATCTTCAGTTTTTTATTTAGTTCGCGCTAAATGTTGATTTCCGACCACTGTGCAACGTTCCAGTTTCGAGAGGGGACTCATGGTAGTATTTCAAAATGTCTCCCTTTCACTGAAAAAAAAAACACCCTTTAACTATAAATATTTTTGTAGACTTCTCCTTTGATTCTTTGTGCTTATGACAAATGAAATATGTGGACCAAGTTTCATGTCAATGCTGTTGGAACTTGGTAATATTTTACTTGTTTCACTAAAGTTCATCATTTATGAAAAAGGCTCTAACTTTTTTGAAGGTGTTTGAATTGAGTTAATTTTGTTTAGTAAGATTGGGCATTAAAAAATAACTTTAAAACATGTGTCATGTGCTTATATTATACCAAATTACCAAGATATATATTTAAGTTTATTAATCTTTCATATTCCCCCTACCCTACTTTGAAAGTGGCTTTAAAAAAAAAATAGGTTTTCAATCAACTTTGGATGAAATATAGTAGATTATGAAATTCTGCGTCGACACGATCTTTAAATTTTATTAATAAAAATATTTTTCTAACTTTTCTTGGCTTTTCAAATTTTTTTCCCAAAACAACTTTTTTCCACCTCTTCGCGCAAGGGGAGGGGTGGGAGAAAATCAATAATGTAGTCCTATGGTTTCAAGGGTACTGAAGCCAACGGGAGTTCTCGATTCATCGTCCGGCCCTTGGTTTTCGATTTATAAACAACATTTCGGGATTTAAACTGGTAAGTGGCAGCCCTTCTCTTTTCCTTCTGACAGTATTGCCACCTTGGCAACACTTCTTAAAAGTAAAGTTAGGACATGAACTATTAATGTACTAAAGCTCAACCAGTCAGGTTGAAATGAAAGGCCCACATATCGTGCACTTACGCCCCTACTATTATAATAATTGGTCAATAAGTAATTAAGCAGTCGGATTTAATCATTGAACAAGTCTAGGGCGTTACTATATAAAAGCCACCGAAAATGCACCTGATGCACCATTCTAATCGAAACAAAAGATTTTGAACTGAATTTAATTTGGAATCCAATGTAATAATTATTAATCCATTTCGAGAACAATGTATCCAGCAGATAGTAAAGGTAAAATAGTAGGTACGAAAAGTCTTTCGAATAAAAAAAAAATTAGTACCATCATGACATCTGGTGAAAACGTTTCATTTATAATGAAAAATCAAAAGAGTCTTTACAAATATTTCATATGGATTAGGGAGGTTTTGAGGGGGAGAGGTGGAGGGGGGGGAAATTGAGGTGTATCAAACAGACAAATTAGTTTTGTTGCAACCTAAGCATATGACATACATATGTTTTTAAGGTAGTTTTGAATGCTGAATCAAATGACTTTTGTCATTTTTATGATACGATGACTATATTTTCAGTATAAAAGTTAAAAATTACCGAAAACCAGTTGAAAATAATGGTCCGTTGATGAAACTTGCCATCAATGGTTCATTTGTCATGAAAATCTATAACAAGAAGAGTCTAAATGTCTGCTGTTAAAGGAAAATCGACTGGTTTAAGTGTCATTTGATTCAGCATTTAAAACTACCTTAAAAACATGTGTCATATGCTTAGGTTGCACCAAAGTTAATTTATCTGTTTGAAACACCACAAGTCCCCCCCGCACCCTCTCTCCCCCTCAAAAAAGACACCCTTCCACGTGAAATATTCTTATAGAATCTTTTGATTTTTCATTCTCATTATACACGAAACGTTTTAGCCAAGTTTCATGATTGTACTAATTTTTTTGTTTTATTTATCCTATTTTACCTGTACTAAGACGGAACAAAATTAAATAAATTCGATTTTGCTAAAATTTATAATTTTGAATTAAATTATTTTTGTAGTGTGAAATCAGAAGCTTACGTTTTCATTTTATTTAATACATTCAACAATAGAAGACAGGATAAAATATAGGGCACTCGAAGTAACAGTAACGAAGTAATAACAGCAAAAATGATTGCGATTTAAATGTACGAATAATTTAAGTGTTTGGATGAATATCTGCAAATAGGCAATATATGTTCTGTTAAATCTAAAATTTGGTTAGGTATACAAAAAGTTAATGAATCGTTTTATGATAGAATGACAATCATCATCTGATTGTAAAATTGGATGGAAAACCTCGTTTGACATCGTTTTTTGTGCGTGGGATGTGAAACCGTATTTTTGTACTTGTACTTTTCACCACGTCAGCTGACGGTCTTAGTACCGCAATACAGCCAGCTGATTAGTCTTTTTGCGTAAATTAATGTATAAGCTATCATATAACCAAATTTCAGCTTTGGCGGAATCATTGAATTTCACACGATTTTTTACATGTTGACGTAAGCAGCTGACGTATGTAGTACCGCGCTTCAGCCAGCTGATTTGTTTTTTTCGACTCCTTATAATATTGGCTAACAGTATGCAAAGTTTCAGCTTTGGCGGTTTGATTAAATTTTTCATTTTTTTTTACATCTTTGAAAGGCTGTTGTAGCCCAAGGTACCGCTCGCGCCGCAGCTGATTACCACCATTCTTCATTGCAAAGCCAAATTAACCAATATACAAAAATCTAGCTTTGGCGCTATTGGTCACCAAAATCTGTCGCGAGCTCCCGGGCTATTGGGAGGCGTACTCAAGATGGGGTCTTACGTAACAATTGTATAAGGAAAGAGTAACATACGGATCGTTAAATTCTTTTGCCCAGCGTTTTATAAATCCAAGCATGGAACTTGCCTTATTTACAATATAATTTATATGAATTTTGAAATCTAGATCAGAACTAAAGTGAACACCCAGGTCTTTGAAATTAAAAACACGACAGAGTGTGTGCTGTGAAATGGAATAGTCAAAAGCACTTACTACTCGTTTTTTAGAGAAAGTTATAGTTTGGCATTTAAGAGGGTTACATCGGATACATGAAGTAACATCATTTATAGCGAGAATGAACAAAAACGGGCCCAGATGACTTCCTTGAGGTACACCCGAGTGAGCACTAAATGGGCTTGAAAGACAATTTCTGAATTTAACCTGGTAAGATCTTTTTTCAAGGTATGACCTAATCCATGATGTAACAAAAGGTGGAAAACCAGAGGCTTTAAGTTTGAATACAATAATTTCATGACTTAGTTGATCGAATGCTTTTGAAAAGTCAGTGTATATGCAATCAACTTCATCCCCGTTTTCTAATGCATTAGAACATCTATGCAAAAAGGTAAGGAGATTTGTTACTTATTAGTTATTTTATTTGATCATTAATTAAAAGTATGTATGTAGTTTATTTGGGCTATACTGATCAGTTAAATGGATGCAATTAATTAAAAAACTAATTCATCTTTTGGTTTACCCTACGTTTCGCTGGCTTTTTTCCGGCTTCCTCAGGGGTTTTCTTTATTATCTAAACCAATACAATGATATATATGTTCAAGATATTATTATAAATTAAATTATTTAGATTGGATCAAAGTTTTTAAAAAATACAAATTTTCACTTACATTATTTTTAAATTAATTAATTATTTATCCGTTACATTTTATTTTTTATTTAGACTTAACATGAACGAACAGTTAAATAAATAAAATAAATTAACAAATAAATAAATAAATAAATTAACATTTAACACCATTAGAACAACACAAATTAAAAGCTAGTATCACACTTGGTATCACAGATCAATTAATGGCAACACTGTATATACAGCTGATGTTGTCAATGTCTTCTTGATGGTTCATCGTTAAGTTCATTCTTTGTTGAATGCGAAGACTTTCCAGAGTGTAGCGGGTGGAAGGGCGGCTCTCTTTATCTAGTATTTTGACGTCTTCAAAATTAGCCATATGATTGTGATCCATCATGTGCTGTGAGAGTGCTGTAGCTGTTCTTCTTTTTCTTATGTCAGCTTCATGCTCTGACACTCTCACAGCCAGTTTACGTTTAGTTGTACCTATGTAGATCATTTGACAATTTTGATTGTCTTTCCCTTTGCATGGTATTTCGTATACAACATTGTGTTGTTCTGTTTTGTCTATTTTTGGTTTTGTGTTTGTGAAAATTGTACTCAATGTTGTGTTAGCTTTGTGTGCGAAGCATGTTTTTTCTCTGTCAATTGGTATAGTATTGTTTAGTGTTAGGTTATCAGTGAGGTGTGGGACGTAGGTTAAAGAGTAATATTTAGGGTTGCCAGGCTTTACTATTTGTGATTGTGGTTTGTTATTTACGTTTTGTATTTGTTGAAGTTTGTTGTTTATGAGTTCATTAATTAATATGTTTGGGTAATTGTTCATTTGTAAGATCGTTCTTATTTTGGTTGTATTTTTGTTTCGATAGATGTCGTCACTAATATCTAATACTTTGTTGATGAGGTTTACTGCTGTATTTATTTTGTATTTCATTGGCTGCGAGGACATATAGTTGATCATTCTACCTGATGAGATCGGTTTACTATACCAGTCGAATAAAATTTTATTGTTGTTTTTAATAAGTGTAACGTCCAGAAAAGGAAGTAGGTTGTTATTTTCTATTTCTATTGTAAAGTTTAGTTTTGTATGGTATTCGTTGAGTGTGTCTAGTATTTTATCTTTATCGTTCTTATTTATTATTGCCACAATGTCATCGACATACTTTGCGATGAATTTTATTTTGGTGTTGGATTTTCGAAGCTTGTCTATTGTTTCGTCGATTAGATGATCCAATACAATATCAGCAATTGTAGGGGATAATGGATTCCCCATCGGCATACCGAATGTTTGGCTGTAGAGTTTTTTGTCGAATTTGAAATAATTGTTATCTGTCAAGCAAAACTGTAAAATTTTTAGGAACTGAGATTTCGGTATTTCTGTATGGTTTTTCAAAATTTCCCAATTTTTCATTATGATTTTAATAGCAATATATGTTGGTATATTAGTAAACAACGAGACAACATCGAATGAAACTAAGATGTCTTCATCGTTCAGAGGTATTTCTTTAATTTTTTCTTTTAGTTGGAATGAATTTCTAATGTTATAATCTTCTGATATTATGGTTTTGAGAATTTGACCAATGTATTTCGAAAGACTATAACATGGGACATTTGTGGATGCAGCTATTGGTCGTAGTGGTAAGTTAGGTTTATGGATTTTTGGAAGCCCATATAGCACCGGTGCTGATGCTGCAGAGCATGATAGTTTTTCTTTCATTCGAGAATCTATTATTTTTTGTTTGAATAAGTCATTTATTATTTCATTGTTCCTTTTTTGTAGGTTATTTGTCGGGTCAGACCTCATCGTTTTGTAAGTATTTTTGTCTTCTAGAAGTTTGTTCATTTTGTTATTGTAATCATCTCTGTACATGACAACCGTTTTATTCCCCTTGTCTGCGCTTGTGATTATGATGTCGTTTTTATGTCTATTAATAATGCTTCTTGTTTTTCTAAATGTTTTTAATATGAATTTTTCTCTTTCAGAATTTTTAATATTTCTTTTGAAATTTACAATTCTATTAGAAACTTTGGATCTGGCAATCTCTTTTTGTTTACTGTCTTCTATTGTTTGGATGTATTGTTCTATTTCAGCGATGACATGTATTGGAGAGAAATTCTCGCTAGATATTGGTAGAGCAAATTTCTTACCAAGAGAGAGAAGCCATTTACTTTCTTTTGGAAACTCAACATCGGTATTGTTTTCAAACCAACTCTCATTGTATATAAGACCTAGTTTGATGATGTGTTGTTCTTTCATTTTATTAAATTTGGAGATTTGGGTTAGTTGTGATTGTTTTATTGTATGGTTATATATTTGCGTTTGTCTTGATATGAATGTGTAATACTCTGTCTCATTAAGTGTGGTTTTCATGGCTATATTAGTATGAAAGATGTTCTTTTCAGTTGCTTTTATAGTTATAATGGTTTGCTTAATTTCCAGTTTTAAAATTTTGAATAAGTATGTGTGTTGAATTTTGTTGAGCTGTTGTTTAATTGTATCTGTGGTGAAAAGGTCTGTTATACTAGATGATGTATTTGTCAAGTGGGCTGGTATAATTTCGTAATCCTTACATGATAGCAAGAACTTGAGTCTTTCTTTGTGTTTAGCTAGTCTTTTCTTCTGTCTACAATAGTGTTTTAATGTTATGCAAGTGTTGATGTCATATTTGTATTTTATGTGTTCAAAAAATCCTTTCATTGTATTTGTTTGAATGTATTGGTTATAATATAAAATGATGTTGTTTGTATATATATTTCGGCTGGCCCTCCGATATAATCTTATTAGTTATTTTATTTGATCATTAATTAAAAGTATGTATGTAGTTTATTTGGGCTATACTGATCAGTTAAATGGATGCAATTAATTAAAAAACTAATTCATCTTTTGGTTTACCCTACGTTTCGCTGGCTTTTTTCCGGCTTCCTCAGGGGTTTTCTTTATTATCTAAACCAATACAATGATATATATGTTCAAGATATTATTATAAATTAAATTATTTAGATTGGATCAAAGTTTTTAAAAAATACAAATTTTCACTTACATTATTTTTAAATTAATTAATTATTTATCCGTTACATTTTATTTTTTATTTAGACTTAACATGAACGAACAGTTAAATAAATAAAATAAATTAACAAATAAATAAATAAATAAATTAACATTTAACACCATTAGAACAACACAAATTAACCTTCCGATGACAACACTTTTAAAATAACATACACCACAACAGGGGTGATGGAACACCCCAGCTAAAATTTAATGCAAAAACAGTATTTGTACGGATAGTAAAAACTATTTATGGAATTGTAATACTTCATTGACAAAATAAAAACAGAAAATAGGAAATACAAAAAATATTGCTGTGTAGTTAAAAGGACTAAAGGCCAGTTGATGCAAGTCTCTCTCATATTTTCAGGAAATGCAGCACAATTGCTATTCAAGCATGAAAACTTGATTTTTTTGCCTCAATATTCTGGACAAATTACATATCTTTTCTGCTTCTGTAATTAAGGAGGGGCTAAGCTCCCCTTCAAATTACTCTAGAGGGTAACTTCATTAAAATTTTCGCATACATGAATGACAACATGGGGTGATGTGTCACCCCAGTGCATACTGTATTCCACCGTATTCAAAAACCACAGGCCACTGCTTGAACTTCTTATCATCAACTGACATCTGACATATTAAACGACAAATACCTAGAACGGTAGAAAAAAAAACCAAGCAAAACCCAAATTACAACTAAAAGAAAATTGTCTGGGGTGATGGAACACCCCTGTTGTCATCCGAAGGTTAAAAGCTAGTATCACACTTGGTATCACAGATCAATTAATGGCAACACTGTATATACAGCTGATGTTGTCAATGTCTTCTTGATGGTTCATCGTTAAGTTCATTCTTTGTTGAATGCGAAGACTTTCCAGAGTGTAGCGGGTGGAAGGGCGGCTCTCTTTATCTAGTATTTTGACGTCTTCAAACTACATACATACTTTTAATTAATGATCAAATAAAATAACTAATAAGATTATATCGGAGGGCCAGCCGAAATATATATACAAACAACATCATTTTATATTATAACCAATACATTCAAACAAATACAATGAAAGGATTTTTTGAACACATAAAATACAAATATGACATCAACACTTGCATAACATTAAAACACTATTGTAGACAGAAGAAAAGACTAGCTAAACACAAAGAAAGACTCAAGTTCTTGCTATCATGTAAGGATTACGAAATTATACCAGCCCACTTGACAAATACATCATCTAGTATAACAGACCTTTTCACCACAGATACAATTAAACAACAGCTCAACAAAATTCAACACACATACTTATTCAAAATTTTAAAACTGGAAATTAAGCAAACCATTATAACTATAAAAGCAACTGAAAAGAACATCTTTCATACTAATATAGCCATGAAAACCACACTTAATGAGACAGAGTATTACACATTCATATCAAGACAAACGCAAATATATAACCATACAATAAAACAATCACAACTAACCCAAATCTCCAAATTTAATAAAATGAAAGAACAACACATCATCAAACTAGGTCTTATATACAATGAGAGTTGGTTTGAAAACAATACCGATGTTGAGTTTCCAAAAGAAAGTAAATGGCTTCTCTCTCTTGGTAAGAAATTTGCTCTACCAATATCTAGCGAGAATTTCTCTCCAATACATGTCATCGCTGAAATAGAACAATACATCCAAACAATAGAAGACAGTAAACAAAAAGAGATTGCCAGATCCAAAGTTTCTAATAGAATTGTAAATTTCAAAAGAAATATTAAAAATTCTGAAAGAGAAAAATTCATATTAAAAACATTTAGAAAAACAAGAAGCATTATTAATAGACATAAAAACGACATCATAATCACAAGCGCAGACAAGGGGAATAAAACGGTTGTCATGTACAGAGATGATTACAATAACAAAATGAACAAACTTCTAGAAGACAAAAATACTTACAAAACGATGAGGTCTGACCCGACAAATAACCTACAAAAAAGGAATAATGAAATAATAAATGACTTATTCAAACAAAAAATAATAGATTCTCGAATGAAAGAAAAACTATCATGCTCTGCAGCATCAGCACCGGTGCTATATGGGCTTCCAAAAATCCATAAACCTAACTTACCACTACGACCAATAGCTGCATCCACAAATGTCCCATGTTATAGTCTTTCGAAATACATTGGTCAAATTCTCAAAACCATAATATCAGAAGATTATAACATTAGAAACTCATTCCAACTAAAAGAAAAAATTAAAGAAATACCTCTGAACGATGAAGACATCTTAGTTTCATTCGATGTTGTCTCGTTGTTTACTAATATACCAACATATATTGCTATTAAAATCATAATGAAAAATTGGGAAATTTTGAAAAACCATACAGAAATACCGAAATCTCAGTTCCTAAAAATTTTACAGTTTTGCTTGACAGATAACAATTATTTCAAATTCGACAAAAAACTCTACAGCCAAACATTCGGTATGCCGATGGGGAATCCATTATCCCCTACAATTGCTGATATTGTATTGGATCATCTAATCGACGAAACAATAGACAAGCTTCGAAAATCCAACACCAAAATAAAATTCATCGCAAAGTATGTCGATGACATTGTGGCAATAATAAATAAGAACGATAAAGATAAAATACTAGACACACTCAACGAATACCATACAAAACTAAACTTTACAATAGAAATAGAAAATAACAACCTACTTCCTTTTCTGGACGTTACACTTATTAAAAACAACAATAAAATTTTATTCGACTGGTATAGTAAACCGATCTCATCAGGTAGAATGATCAACTATATGTCCTCGCAGCCAATGAAATACAAAATAAATACAGCAGTAAACCTCATCAACAAAGTATTAGATATTAGTGACGACATCTATCGAAACAAAAATACAACCAAAATAAGAACGATCTTACAAATGAACAATTACCCAAACATATTAATTAATGAACTCATAAACAACAAACTTCAACAAATACAAAACGTAAATAACAAACCACAATCACAAATAGTAAAGCCTGGCAACCCTAAATATTACTCTTTAACCTACGTCCCACACCTCACTGATAACCTAACACTAAACAATACTATACCAATTGACAGAGAAAAAACATGCTTCGCACACAAAGCTAACACAACATTGAGTACAATTTTCACAAACACAAAACCAAAAATAGACAAAACAGAACAACACAATGTTGTATACGAAATACCATGCAAAGGGAAAGACAATCAAAATTGTCAAATGATCTACATAGGTACAACTAAACGTAAACTGGCTGTGAGAGTGTCAGAGCATGAAGCTGACATAAGAAAAAGAAGAACAGCTACAGCACTCTCACAGCACATGATGGATCACAATCATATGGCTAATTTTGAAGACGTCAAAATACTAGATAAAGAGAGCCGCCCTTCCACCCGCTACACTCTGGAAAGTCTTCGCATTCAACAAAGAATGAACTTAACGATGAACCATCAAGAAGACATTGACAACATCAGCTGTATATACAGTGTTGCCATTAATTGATCTGTGATACCAAGTGTGATACTTAATGGTGTTAAATGTTAATTTATTTATTTATTTATTTGTTAATTTATTTTATTTATTTAACTGTTCGTTCATGTTAAGTCTAAATAAAAAATAAAATGTAACGGATAAATAATTAATTAATTTAAAAATAATGTAAGTGAAAATTTGTATTTTTTAAAAACTTTGATCCAATCTAAATAATTTAATTTATAATAATATCTTGAACATATATATCATTGTATTGGTTTAGATAATAAAGAAAACCCCTGAGGAAGCCGGAAAAAAGCCAGCGAAACGTAGGGTAAACCAAAAGATGAATTAGTTTTTTAATTAATTGCATCCATTTAACTGATCAGTATAGCCCAAATAAACTACATACATAGATTTGTTACGGTTGATTTTCTTCTCACAAATCCATGCTGTTGATCACATATAATACTCTTAGTATGAAATGCTATTCTCACATACAACTTGCTCAAAAAGCTTTGGAATACAAGAGAGCTTTGCTATGGGCCTATAGTTCATTATATCAGTTTTGTCACCTTTTTTAAAGATTGGTGTAAGAAACGATTTCTTCCACAAATTGGGAAATACTCCTGTCCTTAAAGATAACTCGAACAAAAATTGAAGGGGTTGAACTAGTAAACATTTACACTTTTTCAATAATATAGGCGGAATTCCATCTGGACCAGATGAATAATCATCATTTAATGATGAGAGGAGGTCTAAAACAGTACTCGGTGGCACTGGGATATTGTTGCAGCTTGTTTGGGCATAAGTATGTAAATTCTTAAAATAATTTTCGTCGACAATTAATAGCTTGTCAACAAAAGAATTACGAAAATTTTTCGCAAAAGCATTACAAATATCAATGGTTTCCTGCAACAAACAATTTTCATACATGAAGTTTGCTGGATCACCATCTGAGCTTTTTTTCGAATTAACAAACCTCCAAAATGCCTTTGGGTCATCTTTTAGAGAAATACCCATTTCGTTTACATGGTTAGTGTATAGATTTTTTGAAAGAGTTTTAAATCCTTCAAAAAGTCTAAGATAGAAGTTGTGGTCGACTTGTGAAAGAGTTTTTAAGTACACTTTCCATGCTCTGTTTCTTTTATTTCGTAGTGTTCTTAACTCTTTCGTATACCATGAGTGGCAAACAGGGGCGTAGCGAGGGGGGGGGGTGTGGGGGGGTGTACCACCCCCCCAGGATTTTCAAGAGTCGGCAAATTCAGGAAGCTAGATTCAATTATTCAAGCAATTAAAAAAAAATAGTAAAACCAGAAATTTTACAATGTTTTTCGGAAAAAGTAAGTTTTTATTTTCATTATAATTAGGTTTTTAAACTTTTAAATGTATTTATGCAAATCGACATTTTTGCCGATTGCAGATTTTGGAAATATGCCGAATAATTAAAGAGTCGGCAAATCAACGAAGCTTTATTTGCAAACAATTATGAATAAAACGAGCCTAAGCATTTTTGCCGACTGCAGATGTCGGAAATTTGCCGACAAATTCAAGAGTCGGCAAATCAACGAAGCTTTATTTAAAAAAAAATTAATAAAACGAGCATTTTTGCCGATTGCGAACTTCGCAAATATGCCGACTAATTCAAGAGTCGGCAAATCAACGAATCTTAATTTGAAAAAAATTTAATAAAACGAGCATTTTTGCTGATTGCGAATTTCGCAAATATGCCGACTAATTCAAGAGTCGGCAAATCAACGAAGATTAATTTGACAAAAAAAATTAATAAAACGAGCATTTTTGCCGATTGCGAATTTCCCAAATATGCCGACTAATTCAAGAGTCGGCAAATCAACGAAGCTTAATTTGACAAAAAAATTAATAAAAAGAGCATTTTTGCCGATTGCGAATTTCGCAAATATGCCGACTTATTCAAGAAAAGCCATTGTAAATGAAATCAATAAAGCTGGTATTTTTTCTGTAATGGTTGACACAACTCCAGACTGGTCACATCAAGATCGACTTGCTATTAATGTTCGATACGTAGTGAAAGCAAACGAGAGACTTATTCCGAATAATTTTGAATGAACAACAACAACGTCTTCTGAAAATGGACGTTGTCCTAACGAAAAAAAAAACGCGAGAAGAATTGGCCCAAAAAATAATAGTGACCCTTCAGTCAGTAGGAATTTCCATTAAAAACATTGCTTTTCAATCTTATGACTTCGCCAAAAACATGTCCGGAAAGTACAACGGTACGCAGCAAAAACTATCGGAAAAATGCGGTAAGATAATCCCTTACATTCCATGCCAAGCGCATCGTATCAATATATTCGTTGAAACAGCATGTAATTCGAGTGTGTTGATTAAAGAGTTTTTCAATGTTTTGGAAGCATTATATATTTTCTTCTACGGCAGCACAAAAAGTTTTCAATGTATGCGTGAGGAATTCAAAAGCATTGAAAATTCATTGCAACTGAAAAATTTGTCAAAAACTCGATGGACAGCTAGAGCTGAGACAGTAAAGGCTGTTTGGATATCTTTCGAAGGCATTGTACATGGTTTCGAAAAAATAAAAACCGATGTAAGTTCTTTTGATAATAATACTCGTGCCTCCGCTTCTGGTCTGCTGAAAAAAATCTTGGATTTTGATTTTATAAGCCCGTTATATTTTTGTAAAAACGTCATGTTTAAAGTAAAAAATTTGACAGAACATTAAGAAGCTGAAGAGTTGAATGTCATTGATGCTGTATTGTTGATTCGAAGCACATCAATATCATTTCAACAAATGAATGACGATGACGACCAAATCGATGCATTAAAAAAAAGTTCATCTTCATTCGCTGAGAAATTAAAAATAAATCCAGAGAATGATTTTCTGAAACATCATAGAACACGCCGTGTACCAAGAAGAATCGATGAAAATCCAGAAACAGCTTTCGACTTCGATTTCCAAACATTTTATCGAAAAGAATTTAGAACGGTTTTGCAAGTTTTTACGACGTGTATAAACGATAATTTAAAAGATAATTTTTCATCTTTCGAACCTTTTCAAAAGATTTTTGAAATTCCAGTCGACAGAGGCAATGGCACAATAGAATCAGTGGAATCCATAATGAAATTGGAGCCCCTATTTTTTAAAGAAGATCCAGAGTGTTTGCTTTTTGAGTTGAAAATTCTTCTTGATTCATCCACAAATTGTATAAATTTCGAAGACATTACCAAAGTTGTGTTCAAGTTGAAAATGGTAATTCCCTTAGCGCACAAACTCATTTGCTTCATTTTGACTGCTCCTGTGACATCAGCTTCTTGTGAACGATCATTTAGTAAATTAAAATTAGTCTTAAACTATTTGCGCACGACAATGGGTGATGATCGTTTGAATAATTTCATGCTGCTTTATTCTCCGAAAGATAAAGTGGACGAAATTATTCTTAATGAGGTCGTTGAAGAATGGTCCTTATTAAAACACCGCCGAATTAAAATCTAGATAGTACAATGTTAAATTTAAATATTAAATTTTCATTACAACTTATTAAGTTGCTGCAATAAAATAATGATAAATATAAATTAATAAATTTTATTATTAAAATTAATTTATTATAAATAATTAGCTATATTATATTTTTTATATAATAAACTGCTGCAATATTAATAAATAAATGTATTTAATTTTTATGAATGACTAAACTGCTGATGCTGATAGAATTATGCGTTGTTTTTGTAAAGATTGTTTAATACCTATACCTAAACAAAAAAATTGCTGCAATAATAATATAAATGTTCATGAATTTAATTCGTTGTTAAAAATTATTTCTTATTTAGATTAATCGTTGCAATAATAATATTAATTTATTTATTCCATTGTTATTAATTATTTATTATAAATAAATACATAATTCCAAAAATAATCGATATCTTATTTTTCTACCAAATAATAGTTCCCAAGATTTTAAAATTGTTTCATGGAAAATCATTGCTCCTAAGTTTTTTAAATCTCTTACATTAGCTGAAGGCGGTTTCATTGAAAAATCTCGCATTTCGAAGTCTCAAAAGTGTATGTGGCGAAGTGAAGATTTGAGCTAAAATCAATCAGCCCTATCAGGAGTTTCGCCCGAATGTCATTCCACTCGGAAAAGATCCCTTTTTTCTTTTCCCTTATTTTGAGTTTCATCCGAAAAATGCTAAATCTATACAGTCGGCAAATTTTTAAAATAAGTCGGAAAATTCCTAAAATAAGTTGGCATTTTAATGAAAGTCACCCCCCCACGGCTCGAACCCTCGCTACGCCACTGGTGGCAAAAGTTTCTATTTTTTGATAGTTTTAATGGGATAGTATTATTAATGCAGTTGTTGAGGATGGAGTAAAAACTAAAAACTGCTTCGTCAATGTCGCTAGATACTGATATATTCTCAATGCCAGGCCTAGCTATTTCATCTGAGAGTAATTGAAAGTTTTCTGAAGTCAAAACTATATGAACAATCAAAAGGGTTACTGTTTTCAGTAAGGTGATTGCTCAGGTCAAACAAAATATCCAAGGGAGGATGATAGTTATCTATGCTAGTAATTCCGGAACTAGATTCTAGAACCAGAGTACTATTAGCGTCTGAAGAAAATACTAAATCGAGAATTCGATTTTTAGAGTTTTTAATACAGCTAATTTGCTGTAAGTCAGTTGATATTATTCTATCAAGAAGCAGTAACTCATTCTGAGAAGAAGTTAAAGAGGCTTACTGATAGGATTCGTCATCAGAGGGAACCCACTCTATATGAGGTAAATTAAAATCACCAAGAAGTAATATGTTGCTGTTAGAGCAAGACAAGTCAATAACAAAATCTAAGGCTTTCGAAAGTTCCACATAAACTGCGTCCGAATTTTTCGGAGGAATATATGCATTAAATATATAAAACTGTTGGGTCTGTATAGCTAATTTTATACAGATTAATTCGATAGAGAGATTAAATGGGAAAGATAAAAGCGAAGACGTAAATTTATTTCTAACTGCAATTAGAACTCCACCTCCCACTTCTTTTGGCTTATCAACATGACGATCTTTTCTATATACTAAAAACTCTTGATTGAAAAGTTCCGTGTCCAGAAAACTTGAATTCAGCCAAGTTTCAGTCAATACAAAGATGTCATGTGAAAAAGCTTGGGAGTTCATAAAAATATCAGCAGTTTTGCTGCGAAGCCCTCTTACATTTTGGTAAGAGGGTAATCCTATTAAGTTTTTTTATTCATCTGTGGGTGAACTCCGTGTGGGTCTATTTCTCTTTACAGAAAATTCTTTAATAAGAGCTTCTGGAGGCCAATTACTCTTATTGCAAATAGAATCAAAGTAGGAAGAATGTGCTACTATTTTGAAAGAAGAAACAAAGCTATTTACTTTGCTAATTTTTGTGCACTTAATAGAATTATTTGTTGGGATACAATTGTTAGCTAATAAATGGGAAACAATATCATCTGCAACAATATCCGGTTCAAGGCGAGAAATAAAAATAGACTTAGGTTTAGAAACAGCTTAAATTGGCTTAGGATCGGTTATAGAATGGCCTAAGATGGGAATGGTAGAACAAGCCGCATCAAGGGTTGTGTCTACGACCATCACTGAACTTTGATTTATAACTTCAGCCGGAGGAGCTAATTCTAAATCAATTAGAGGACTAATAACTATATTTGTTCGTTTAGAGGGTGGATCGGAGTTTTTTACAACTACGGTATTATCACGTCCCCTTTTGTTGTTCCTTTTCGCAACTGATTCGTTATCAGTTCGTTCAGTTGAGCTGGATTGTGCAGGCAAATCATCTTTAGTGGGTGGGATCAAAAGAGGAAGAGGGTCCTGTAGTAGATCATCAGTAGATGTACTGACGTCTACCGGGTCATTTGGTAGTTTTAATGAACTAAAACCAGAGACTGCGTCTTTAAAATTAGTAAGAAGTTCTTCGAATCCCTTTGAAAGTTTCATTATGTCAGCTTTAAAATTAGACATTTTAAAAGCCAGCTGAGACAAGGAGAGCTTACGGCAATCGGTGCAATACCAATACGCAAATTTAGAATTGGTAATTTTCTCAATAAACGCATTAGTCGAACCGATGCATTTTGCGTGGTAAAGATTCCCACAAGTTCCAAAACAGGCAAACAGTGGGAAAGAATTTGAGCTCTCTGTGCAACTTTTTGCTGAGCAAGTCATTTTGAAAAATGAAAATTAAGTGTAAAAGTATATAATAAAAACTAAAAACAAAATGGGCTCTATTTTTGATTATTATTTTATTTATATAATAATAATGATAAATTATACTAGGAAAAAAAAAAAAATGTTAGCCCCGCTAGGAGTCGAACCTACGCACGCTACGAAGATCGGATCTACTCGTGTTTACCGATTGCACCACCGAAAATGAGCAATAAAGGGTAGCGAGTTGAATAATTCAACAGAAGAATTAGGATTTAGGAAAGGTTTTTTTAATTAGGAAAGAAAGGGACGACAACTATAGTTACCTGAAACTGAAAGCTTAGGCTAAACAAAACAAGGTAGGGGAAATATTATTGTAAGCATTAAGGTAGAACTAGAATAGTCGGAAGCCAACTTAAGTGGTCGTACGAAATCGATCGAAAACAAGAAATTTATATGACGTGCACATAATTGCGAAGTGGAACTTTTCGTTTAGTTTTCGTTAACTTTTGCCGTCGGACGTGAGAGCGCTCAACGACCGCTCTTTCGTAAGTGGGCGAATGCAAAATCAAAATGGTGGAAGCGAACTAACAAAAACTTGGCGCTTGGTGCATAGTTTTCAACTTTTTTTCTGTTCTATGAATGAATGAGTGAAGTCAAATCAAATTTCTTTTAATTAATTTATATGACATCGAATTTTAGTGGTTTCACAAAATAAATAATTAAAAGCATATCACTCTGTGCTGTGAAAAAGTATGAGAAAATAAACATTGAATAACTATGTATTTTTGTTTTTTTTTTCACTTCCAACCACTAAGTGCATTATGGGTCACTTGTGAAATTGACGTTTCGGATAGCTACTTTTCGATCGGTTTTGACATAAGCTTCCGACGGCTTCCGCCTATTCTAGTTCTACCTTTAGTGGGCACAAACACATAGATATACAAGGGATAGAAAAAAAAAGCTGATAAGTTCACTCAAGTAGAGGAACACAAATTATACACTACACACAAAACTTAAAAAAAAAATACTCTTACCAAGCACTAAGCAATAATCTAATTTGTAACACAACGAAGCACAAATGAAGCAAAACGTAATAAATTTATATTAAATAATTCACTTATACAGTGAATAAACTCAATTTCAATAATTAAAAATTACAAAATACTAATAAAAAACAATTAAACACACGAGCGATATGTCTACACAATCTAGCTAGAACGAACCAGTGTTGCCACTGACTTTTGTACATATACAGATTTTCTTATAGAATATACTGTAGACGATGCGAAAAGAGAAACCTACATACATATGTAGGTATGAATGTAGGTATATTTTCTCAACGTGTGTGAAGTTGGCAGTACATTGAGTGCCGAACTGCATCCCGTCAGCAGCACACGTCTTGTGAGTAATTGATATTTTGTGTAATCAATTACATTTTTGTGTAATGACTACAAAAAAAGTAATCATTACAGGTGTTTTCAATTACTTTTTCGTCTTCAATTACTTTTTCCCAATTACATGTAATTAATTGAAAATTTTCAATTACAAATTACATGTAGGTAATTGTAATTGAAAAATTCCAATTACAATTACATGTAATTGTAATTGGAAAAAGTCAATTACCGATTACATGTAATTGTAATTGACCCTGTAATCAATTACAAAATGTAATAATTACTACCCAACTCTGGTTAATTCTCTTTTTTGGGTAACTAGGGGCGGATCGATACAATTCTGTCACTAAGGCATAACACTAGTGATAGATTGTTATTGAAAAGTTCAAATTGGGACTCAAATTAGAAATTTAATTTAGATAGTTGTCTGAATTGGTTTTGATCTAATTTTGCATTTCCAAATGGCTGGTAAGTTTAGAGTCGATTTTTCCAACATTCGTGGGTTGAGAATAAAATTTCTGTGCCGTGTACGTTTATACTGTACAAAACAGGCCAGCTGTTTTGGCACTAAGTGAAACTCAAATAGGGGAAAATTCTGATTTTTCAGAATTTAATCTATATGGGTATAGCTTAGTACCATTATTCTTTTCCCATCATGGTCTCGCCGTCTACTTAAGAAATGATGTTGCGTACCAACTCCAACCACAATATGTTTTGTGCTCAAACACAAATTTCAACTTCGTATGGCTAAAATTCTCGGTGAATAAGCGCATCATTCATACCTGTTTCATTTATCGGAGCCCAAATTTGGACAAAAATTCAACCTTTAACGAATTTGATTCTCTGTCCGACTCCATACAAAGAATTGTCGCCCATTATCCTCACACTGAAATCGTCATTGTGGGCGATTTCAATGTACACAATTCTTCGTGGCTTCGCTTTTCTGGCCAGACAACACCCGAAGGAAGGTATGTTGAGGTCTTTGCAGAGTTAAACCAACTAACTCAGCTTGTTGACGAACCAACTCGTATCCCTGACGTTTCAGGTCAACACTTTAGACTTGTTTCTTACCTCTGACCCTGATAAATACACTATTAGTGTACTATCGCCTCTAGGCACATCGGACCATTGTGTCATATCTGGCAATTTCTCGTGCCAAATCAATCCAGTTAGAGAGATAACGCCTATGAGAACTGTTTGGCAATACGAGAAAGCCAATTGGGACGGTCTCAATAATTTCTTTAGGAACTTTAACTGGTCACTATGCTTCCTCGGTAGTGAAGTTGACTCCAGCGCAGATATGACTACCAATTTAATTCTTCACGGTATGAGGAATTTTATTCCGAACAGGATAAAATCCATCAAACCCAAAGAGAATTCATGGTTCGATTCGAGCTGTAAAGAGGTTATCAGGGTTAGAGAAGTAAGTTTCCGAAGATAAGTTCAAACAAGCTCGAAAGACCTGTAACGTTCATATTCGAAGAACCAAATTTTTGCATGATCAGAAATTAAGGCAAAAAATACTACAATGTCCCAAAGGTAGTAAAAATGTCTGGTCATTTGTAAAAAACGTACGTAATTCTACCTCGTCTTCGGTTCAAACGCTCGTCTTCAATGATACTCCTGCTGTCAGCTCACTAAATAAAGCCAATTTGCTTGCAGCACAGTTTGCTGTTAATTCGACGCTGCCAGAGAGTGTCATGACTCCACCTGTACTTGAGAGTGGTAATGATTTTATGGGACAAATCTTCTTTCGCACTCGTACAGTAGCAAGAGTTCTAAAAGATCTTGATGTACACAAATCCGCTGGCCCGGATAGTATCCCTCCAATTGTTCTGAAGAGGTGTTCTTCAACGCTGGCAAAGCCACTGCGTAAGCTTTTCCATCTGTCCTCTTCTACTGGTCTCTTTCCGATGGAAAACAGCATTTGTCCAGCCTGTCCCTAAAAAAGGTGAATCTTCGTCTCCCTCCAACTATCGACGAATTGCACTTACGTCCCGTCTTTCTAAGGTCATGGAAACGCTGATTAATTATCAGCTTAAGAAATATCTTGAAGAACGGAAGCTTCTTAATGACCGGCAGTACGGCTTTCGTAGCAATAGGTCCACTGGTGATCTGATGGTATATCTCACCGAGCAGTGGAACAAATCTTTACATCGTTTTGGAGAAAGTAAGATTGTTGCAATTGATATTTCAAAAGCGTTTGATAGAGTTTGGCATCAAGCTCTCTTATCGAAAATGCGTGCATTTGGTTTTGATGAATCTCTTCTTCGTTGGATTAGAAATTACCTTTCGGACCGTTCAATACAAGTTGTGCTGGATGGTTTCAAATCTGATATTCATAAAATAAATGCTTGTGTGCCCCAGGGCTCCGTTTTGTCTCCGACTCTCTTTCTCATTTTCATAAAAGATCTCTTGTCTGAAACTTCTAATCCATTAAACTGTTTTGCTGACGACAGTACCCTCAGCTTTTCATATTCGTTTCTTGATTCACATCCTTGTCCTTCGGATGTGGAACTTGAACGGCAGCGTATGATAAGCTCATTAAATTCTGATGTTATGACAGCATTGTTCAGTGGGGAATAGGAAACCGTGTAGAATTTAATGCTTTAAAAACACAATGCTGTTTGCTGTCTCTAAAGCAGAACCCACCCCCAATGCCACTATCCATGAGTGGTACTTGCATCGATGAAACTGAACAGCTTTCAGTTCTGGGAATGTGCATCTCAGATCACCTTCTGTGGAATGAACACATATTCAATGTCGCCAAAAACGCTGCGAAGTGTTTAGGTTTTCTTCGAAGATGCAAGAAATTTTTCTCCCCTTCCGATCTGGCTATAATCTATAAAGCCTTCATTCGTCCAAAGCTTGAATATAATTCTCATTTTTGGGCAGGTGCTCCAATAACTCATTTAAGCCTTTAAGAAAGAATACAAAAAAGAGCTCTTAAAATGATAGGTGACTGTAATATAACGGAAACATTCGCATCTCTTGAACACCGTCGTAATGTTTCATGTCTCTCCTTATTCTATCGCTATTTTTATAAACAGTGTTCTAGTGAAATAGCCAGTTGCATTCCTCCCCTAAAACAATTCCTCGCACTTACAGGAATGCGCATCAGTTTTCTCTTGAGCCCAATTTCGGACGTACTGTAAAGTACAGATATTCTTTTTTCAGCCGAACAACACGAATGTGGAATGCCTTACCCGGCTCTATTTTTCCCTTCCATTTTGATATTCAGAACTTCAAAACTAATGTGCATCGGTATCTCCTTTCTAATCCTTCCCTATTTTCCTAACGCTCGCACTGTGTTCAATCATTTTAAGGGTAGTCACAACCCCTTTAGTGCGCGTATATTATAAAACAAAAAATATTTTTGAGCTAGACCAATGGGACCATGGCAGGAATTTGCAGTTTTTTTTGCATTTTGTATGCATTTCTATTCCGGATTTTTCAGTTCACAAAATAGTGGGTGTAACCAACTGTACTCATGTACTGCTATTTTCACTGTATAGTTAGCAGTGCCTATCCTTTTCTCAGCAACCGGGCTAGCTAAGAATCTGAAATAAGGCTCTGAATTTACAGTTTAATTTAATCCTTACACAAAAAAAAAAATCATAATGTAGGTACTGCTAACTTCTCTGTGAAGTTAGAATAAAAGTCCTTTTCTCAGCAACTGTGATATTAAGAAATTTGCAGTTAAGCTCCAAATTTGCAGTTTAATTTGCAGTTCAAGAAAAATTAATGTCCAAATTTTTAAGTCAACATTTGAAAAAAAAATCGAATACATTCATTTTTCACTGTTAACGTCACTGTGAAATTAGCAGTACATACCCTTTTCTCAGCAACTGAGCCACCTAGAAAATTTCAGTTAGGGTCAAAACTTGCAGTTTTTCATGCATTTCACGAAAAAAATTTAAATAAATTTTTAAGTCCAAATTTGATAAGAAAAATCGAATAAATTAATTTTTCACTGTTAACGTCACTGTGAAGTTAGCAGTACATATCCTTTTCCAGGAACTGTGCTGGGTAGAAAATTGCAGTAAGAGTCCAAATTTGCAGTTTTTCATGCACTTCAAGAAAACACTAAGTTCAAATTTTTACGTCCAAATTTGACAAAAAAATCGAAAAATTTACATTGCAATGTTAACATCAGTGTGAAGTAAGCAGTACATAACCTTTTCTCAGGAACTGAGCCAGCTAGAAAATTTCAATTAGGATCCAAATTAATGTTGCCCCAAATTTAATGTTGCCCCAAATTTAATGTTGGGGTCTTTTTTCATTGGGGCCTTATTTCATAATGAAATAAGGCTCCAAAAAAATGTAATAAGGCCCCAAAAAATGAAATAGCACCACAAAAGTCGAGAATTTTCATTGTTGTTGTTTTGTATGCGTTTTGTTGGGGCTATATTTCATTTTTTGGGGCCTTATTTTATTATGAAATAAGGTCCCAATGAAACAAGACCCCAACATTAAATTTGGGGCTTAATTTCATTTTATTTTGAAAAACTATTTGGGGCCTTATTTCATTTTGCATAATTTACTTGAAATTGCGGAAACAACATTGTTTTCACAAAAAGTATTATAAAAATCCGCTAATCGAGGACCCAAAGCTAGCTAAATACCGCTAAGTGTGGTATCAGCAATCATGTTTCAATGTAAAACCGAAGTGATGTTAACGCTTGAAGAGAAAACGATCGTCACTCTGGTTAAATCAGATTAACGAAGTGTTTCAAACAACTGTTGGTTATTTAGATATTTAGAATATTTTGACGAGGTAAGACTAATCAATTTTTTTTAATGCTTACATACGAGCATCGTGTTGAAAACCATCAGCGAGTAACAGAATAGCTGACAAAAATCGCGCGATTTTTTCAACTATTCTGTTACTTACTGATGCTTTTCAATATAAGGATCGTGTTAAAAACCATCAAAGGATTTATAGTTGCATATATAACTTTTTGTAAGGATTTGCGGACAAATATTGCTCTGTTGCCTTGCAGGCATTTAAAAATTTGTGCTGAATGCAACCTCAAAATTTAAGCTCAAGCTATATAGTTGAAGGAGAGGAGAGTTTCAAGTGTCATTGATGCAAGGAAATTGTACAGGATACAATCCAACTATTTGTCTTATGGTTTGGGATATTATTTCATTTTTGAAAATAAATTTTAATATTAAACAAACAAATTGGGGTCTTATTTCATTAAAAATAAAGAAAGACAAAACAAGTTGGGGCCTTATTTCATTTATTTTTGGAGCTTTTTTTTCATTTCGATGGGGCCTTATTTCATTGGGGCATAGTTTCATTATGAAAAACTACCCCAATTTGGGGCCTTATTTCATTTTTTCTTTTGGGGCCTAATTTCCTGGGGCCTAATTTTGCGGAGCCCAGTTCCTGAGAAAAAACTTCACAGTGATGTTAACAGTGCAAAGTGAATTTTTCGATTTTTTTTGTCAAATTTGGACATACAAATTTGAACTTAGTTTTTTCTTGAAGTAAATGAAAAACTGCAAATTTGGACCCTTACTGCAGTTTTCTACCTAGCACAGTTGCTGAGAACAGGGTATGTACTGCTAACTTCACACTGATGATAACAGTGCAATGTAAATTTTTCGATTTTTTTTGTCAAAGGACCATGGGCACTTTTGTATGGACTTTGGTCCTACTTTCAACATTGCTCAACAGTAATCAAGTTTATGTCATTTGAAAGGTTATGAGGAGTACTTTATTTCATTATATAACAGCTAAGTCGAAATCGAGCGCAAAAGTGGTGTTTTGGTCTATTTTATGAAAAAGTACTTTAAAAAATAAAAAAATATATTACAAACAAATGGCAGCACTTACAAAAATGATTTTTACCTTTTTTGAAATTTAGAAGTCTGTTATATTATCGAGTTTTTAAATCAAGTATTTTCTACCAATAGTTTTCAAAAAAAATACTTTAAAACTCAAAAATAATGAAAAAATGTTAAAAAAAAAATATATTAAGTCTACTAATTGTTTCACTACTGTGGTATATAGTTCTAAGTTGGTCTATCAATACACTGCCTCTATTAATTATGTATCAGACACTGAAAACCAAACAGTTCTATCTTTTCTAGTTTTGGAGAAAATTGAAAATAACTATATAAGAATTTTTATGTTTCAATATTTACGTTTAATTTTCTTGAGGTGAAACACGGCCTAATTCTAATAAGTACATCAGTAATAAAACCTGTGAACGTTTTCCTTTTTTCATTCTATAGCAGGCTAGTTCAAACAAAACTTTGATGTTGTTTTTGTTGCTGTTATTGGTTTGATGTTTATTATAAAGTTACTTATGTAATTACAAATAAAAAACAAATTATTATATTTTTTTTTAGAAAGTGAACATAAAAGATTTTGATTTATAATTATAAAATGTAATGAACAAATAAAAATAAAATAAATATAAAATTAAATGTAAACAAAATTAATTTTCTATATAAGAAGGTTTTATAATACAAATTCTATATACTACTGAAATAAATCAGCCGAGTAGAAGACTTAGCATTCATTTTCACTATTCAAATATTTAATTCCCCATTCAATTACTGTAATGAATAGACTTTGGTTTTTTCAACTATGTAGGTAAAAGTTTTTAAATACCACGATACATAGTTTTAAAAGAAATAATTAAAGTTAAACTATACTTGATTGAATGGACTTTGTGCCTTCGCTTTATTATCTAAACACAATTAAATATTTGAATAGTGAAAATGAATTTTGTTAACATCTAGTTTTTATATTTATTTTATTTTTTCATTACATTTTATAAATCAAAATCTTTTATGTTCACTTTTCAGTCCACGTGGACTTTACGTATAAAAAAATAAATAGATTGCCCGTCTTTCTTAATACCGGTCGTGTACCATTTGCGAATGAAGCAAAATATCTGGGAATGACTCTAGACGCGAAATTAAAATGGAAGCCGCACGTAAAAAAGAAATGCGAAGAATTAAAAAGTAAATTAAGAGATATGAACTGGCTACTCGGTAAATATTCCAAGCTTAGTATTGATAATAAGTTGATTTTATACAGGCAGGTACTTAAACCTGTCTGGACTTACGGTATACAACTCTGGGGTTGTACCTGCGATACAAATTTAAATAAATTACAAACGTTTGAAAATAAATTGCTTAGGTCATTTGTAAATGCACCATGGTATATAAGAAACGAAGATCTTCACAGGGATCTCGGGATTCCTACGGTTCGAGACGAAATTAAGAGTTTCGCGCGAAAACATAGAAATCGGCTATTAGATCACGCTAATCCAACGATTATTGACATTCTTGACGAGTCGAATTTAGTACGCCGTCTGCAAAGAACAAAACCTTCCGACTTGGTGCGGTGAACACAAAACCGCTTTAAAATCGCGGAATAAGCAGAAACTTTCACCGGAAAGTTACCTGCAACACGTTACTTAACTTCGTTAAAAATAAATTGCTAGATAAGTTTCAACTTAGTTGCAATCGGGAAGTGGAGGTGGTTTTAGTGTAGTAAGAATCTCACACTTCTATGAGCACGCGTTTTCCGGTCCTCATAGAGCCTGATGCAGGTTTTGCGCCTACCCACGGTCAAAAAAAAAAAAAAAAAAAAAAAAAAACTTTCTAAAAAAAATATAAAAATTTGTTTTTTTTTTTTTTAATTACATAACGTCGGCTTAGAGTGAAAAGTGGCTAACTTCACATTTTTTTGACCATTACAGACCACTTCTTAACGGCCAATTTTCTTTAGTATTTTAGGTAGACCATAAATTCCTCTATAAGTGTTCCTTGTTACCACCTTTCCAAATATATTATGAAAATTCTTAGTAAAATAACTGAAAGATCTAAGTATAACGTTAAAAACACAACAAACTTTATTGAACGAGTTGCACCAATTATTTTAGAAGAAAATGATAAATACTTATTTCTTTTGACGTAGTTTCTTTGTTTTCAAATATTCCAATTGAATTAGCATTACAATTAATAGAAAAAAGTTGGAATATCATCAAAGAAAACACAAAAATCACCAAGAAGCAATTTTTAGAATTATTGCGTTTTTGTATAATCGATAATAATTATTTAGAGTTTAATAAAATTACTTATCAACAAAAACAAGGTGTTCCTATGGGTAGTCCTTTGTCCCCTATCATAGCAGATATAGTTATGGAATCATTACTCGATAACGTTTTAGATAAATTAACATTTAAACCAAAAATAGTTACAAAATATGTCGACGATTTATTTTTGATTATAAAATCAAACGAAGTTACCTCTACTCTAACAGCTCTTAATTCTTTCCATCCTAAAATTCAATTTACATTCGAAATTGAAAAAGAAGGGATACTTCCTTATCTTGATGTGAAAGTTATTAGAAGTTATAGACAGATAATTTTTGATTGGTATAAAAAACCAACATCCTCAGGACGTCTAATTAATTTATATTCAAAACAACCAAGACAAATTATTATTAATACAGCCACAAATTTTATAAGTAGAGTCTTAGATCATAGTGATACTATATTCCGACAAAAAAACATAGATATAATAATGAAGACATTGTTATCAAACTCTTTCCCACAAAAAATTATCAAATCATTAATTAATAACTATTTCAATTTTGTTAAAAATTCAAACGTTACTATGAATGTACCACAAATAACATATAAAAGTGCTTTATATGTTCCAAACTTTTCAAACCGTTTGCTGAACGCACCAATAAGAAATAAAGATACAACTCGAATAGCTTTTAAACCAACTAAAACCCTTCATAATTCAGTGTTTTCAAATCTTAAAGACAAAATATTTAAAGAAGACAGATCAGATATTGTGTACAAGATTAAATGTTTCGACATCTTGTTCATCAGTTTATGTAGGAACATCCAAACAAAAACTTCGTAATCGAATAACTGGTCATAGATCAGATATAAATAGCGGTAGCTCACAAAAGACTGCATTAGCTTTACATTGTATCGAAGAAGGACATAGACCAGATTTTCAAAATGTTCAAATTTTACAAACCGAGAAAAGTTATAACAAGAGAATGCTTCTTGAAATGTTACATATTAAAAATACAGCAAATAGTGTAAATAGACGTTCTGATTGTGATAGACTTAGTGACATTTATGGTCAATTCATAAATAGGCATTAGTAGATACATATCTGTTATATAGATTATACTGAAGTTTTTAAACTCCAATACATAAGTATGTATGTAGATATTTTGATAAAGCTTTCAAACAAATACATTTGAATTTAAATATTCGAATTGATTGATCGTTTTTTGAATTGTCTTTTTAAAGATTTTCAAAAAACTATAAAAAAGCAAAACAAAACAAATATAACAGGTATTTGTGGATATTACTCTTTTAAAATTGTGAGTATCTTCAATTTTATGTTTAGATATCCAATAGGCTAGATTTTTAATAAAATTTTTTGAATATATAGGTCTGAAGAAGGGTGTAACCACGCCCGAAACGTCACAATTTTATAAAAATAAAAACAAAAACTGACCTCTAGCTCACATAGGAATTCATTATATTACTAAAAAGGTCACGAATAAGGATATAGTTTTTTTAATTATTAAGGTTGTAAAAAAGGTAAGAAAGAACATGAACTCCAATTGTTTTTACATTTTTTTTCTAAGTTGATAAGTTTTTTTTTATAAATCTAACTGTTGTCTTAATGACAGTTTTTTAAGAACTTAATTTTGAAGATCCGTGCAGTATTTCTTGAGTAATTTATTTATTAGTGAAGCCATGGCCGATCAATTTCTTAATTGAAATCAAAGGGCACGGTAGTGCCCAGCCAAGTTCGCGACACTACACCCTTTTTACAGGAACAAACTCAGGCGAATTTCAACCCCCCTATAACTTCAGTACCAATAAAGTCACAAACTTCAAATTCGCAGTATTAGCTGAGCTGATCAAACACAGGTGGCTCACCAAATTTCAACTTTTTAGCATAAGTGATTCCGGAGATATAGGACTTCGAAAATCGCAAAAACCGTAACTGACTGACTGATTCACTGACTCACTGACAGATCATCAAAATTATGGAGCACTTCCCGACATCTTAGAAACTTGAAATTTCGCACAACGGTAGGCCTTGTAGTGCATACAAAGGAAAAAATCGAAAATCTGCAATTTTCTATTCAGGGGGCGTGGCATCCACCCACTTTCTTAAAAATTCTTATTAATTATACGGAGCACTTCCGTATGTTGTAGAACGATGAAAATTGGTAGGTCGGTAGGGCTTAAAGTACTAAGAAAGACAAAAATTGAAAAATTGGAATTTTACACTCAGGGGGCGTGGCATCCACCCACATTCTTAAAAATCCTTATAAATTATATGGAGCACTTCCGATTGCTGTAGAACGATGGAAATTAATAGGTCGGTGAGCTTGCAGTACTTAAAAAGAAAAAAATTGAAAAATTGGAATTTTCAATTCAGGGGCGTGGCATCCACCTAATTCTTTAAAAATTCTAATAAATTATATGGAGCACTTCCGTATGTTATAGAACGATGAGAATTGGTAGGTCGGTAGGGCTTGAAATACTTTGAAAGAAAAAAATTGAAAAATTGGAAGTTTCAGTTCAGGGGGTGTGGCATCCACCCACTTTCTCAAAAATTCTTATAAACTATATGAAGCACTTCTAATTGGTGTAGAATGATGAAAATTGGTGGAGCGGTAGGGTTTGACGTGCATACAAAGATAAAAGTAAGAAATGCATGATTTTCAGCTCAAAGGGCGTGGCATCTACCCACTTTTTAAAAATTGTTATCAATTATATAATGTACTTCCGATTGTTGTAGAACGATGAAAATTGGTATGTCGGTAGGGCTTGAAGTACTGTTTGAAAGAAAAAAAATCGAAAAATTGGAATTTTCCATTCAGGGGGCGTGTCATCCACCCTCTTTATCAGAATTGCTATTATTTATATGGAGCACTTTCGGGTGTCGTAGAATTATGAAACTTTGTAGAGGGGAAGGGATTGATTTTTACCTGGCAAAATAAATCTTTGCAAAAAGGAGTGAAATCACAACAAAAACATAAATGTTAAAAAAGAGCCAAGTTCTAGTATGTACAAGAAACCCGTGCGTAAAAAGTTGGCCAAAAAAAGTAATGAGATCTAAAATATATGCCAAGTTTTAAGTTCATGAAGTTTAATATCAAATATCTTAAGTAGAGTAATATCGAAACAATTCCAAATCATGACAGAAATTTGGTATTTAATGATTACTGATTAAAATTTGGTGGATTTACTTGGCAAGTTTTCTCTTAATTACTTACTTATTTAAAATGTATGAAAACTTGACCAGTGAATCCACCAAATTGTAATCAGTAATCACTAAATACCAAATTTTTGTCATGATTTGGAATTGTTTCGATATTACTCTACTTAAGATATTTGATATTAAACTTCATGAACTTAAAACTTGGCATATATTTTAGATCTCATTACTTTTTTTGGCCGACTTTTTACGCACGGGTTTCTTGTACATACTAGAACTTGGCTCTTTTTTTAACATTTATGTTTTTGTTGTGATCCATTTTACTAGAACAAAATCAATTAAAAAACTAATAGCACCTCTGTTGTTAGATTGATGATAAAACATATTATAGCATAATTTTAGAAGAGGGATGAGGCAATGC
The DNA here is from genome assembly GCA_963921185.1 of Dasysyrphus tricinctus. Classification (NCBI taxonomy): domain Eukaryota; kingdom Metazoa; phylum Arthropoda; class Insecta; order Diptera; family Syrphidae; genus Dasysyrphus; species Dasysyrphus tricinctus. The sequence continues at coordinate 88,672,546 of OY992531.1, forward strand.
GTTTTAAGTTTTTCAAAATTATAAAATTTTTTATCAACTTTTGAATTTAAAATGAAATGAATCGAACTGAGGGGGGCTTTTTTGACCCTTTTGGTATGATCATTTTTGCCCCTCCACAATTATTTTTTTTTTTACACAATATAGCCCGTTATGTCAGCTTTCCTTCAAGACCTTAACCTTGAAGATCCAATCAGTAGAACGGGAGCTATAATTTCTTAAGGCCATCCATATCATATTTTAATAAAACATTCCATGTATATAACGGGATCTTCTCGCTTGTGGATGGTCGTGGACAATGGTCATATCATTAACATAAATAACCTCTATCGTCCAAACGATATCGAATTGACGAATTGGTTTTTACTTCACGTAAGCAATAAATCTGTCATTTACTATCGTTTCGTCGATAGCCACTGCAGGATACCCATTTAGCTATCGTCTTTCTTGTGTTTGGTTGGTTTTTAGCGTCCACAAAAATAAAAACTAAACCAAAATGTTTCGCCGTAATATTTTAATGGTACAGAACGCTAACGAAATTGAAAAACATCGCTTAATAAGAAGAAGAAGGGAACACAGAGATGCCTCGGATCCCCTATCCCTTCCAGCAAAGATGTAAGCATCTACGAGTTAATATTTTTTTATTGTTAAGAGATTTTAATATATTACAGCTTTATTCAACGTTTTCGTCTTTCGAAGGAAACTTTTTTAGTACTTTTGGAAACCATTAATTTATCAGATGGCTGTCGATCCACCTACATCCCCCGATATTGAGAGTTGCTGCTACACTAGAGATCCTAGGAGGAGTTGGAACGATTTTGGGGTCACTGTTGCTCAAAGCACACTCTCGACCATCCTCAACGTGACCACAAGGAAGCTGGAAGAAAGAATATGTCCATCATGGATTAAATGGGGACTCGATAACCAAAATCAAAGAGCTGAGATAAAACAATGGTTTCATAGCAAATATGCTATACCGGAGGTGAGTCCAAGATACACACTCTTCTTATAAATTCATAAAATACAATTTATATAACTACATAACATTCATTTTACAGTCATGGGATGTGTAGACGGTACGCATTTGTTTTTTCAAAGGCCACGTCAAAACGAACAAATGTTCTTCAACCGTAAAGGAAGACACAGTTTAAACACTATGATTGTAAGTATAGCTGGAATAATTACTTAATTTTGAAATATAGCTATTTCATTTAAGATTTGTGACCATAAAATGAGGATAATGTCAGTCAATCCAAAATACGCTGGTTCTGCTCATGACTCCTTAGTTTGGAAGCACTTCAATAAAAGGTTTTTTTTTAAACAGTTTCAACGAACAGGAACAAAACTGTTGGCTTCTAGGTAATTACTTGCCTTCCTTTCTTACCTTATAATTGATTCTTATTAGGAAATTAAATGCATACAATTCTAGGCAATAGTGGATATCCACTCGAACCATGGTTGCTCTCACCATACCAGAGTTCTACTGACCCTGCCAAGACAAATTTCAACGAAGTCCACGCCAAAGCAAGAAATGTTGTTGAAAGATGTATTGGTGTCTAAAAAGGTATTTATCTTCATAGCTAGTTTTCTAGAAAATGAAACACATATTGTCGACTTTCTGTCAAAACCTCGTAGGTCCTTAAATGACATTTTAATGAATTTCAGATAAAAACAAATCACTGAATTCAAATATCAATGTCCCGAAACTCTATTATGGTTCCTTTTAGATCTACGAACCAGTTCTAAAATCATTTTATAACCTTTTAAATTAGTTTTTTGTGTCTTCTAAGCAATTTTTAAAACAAACAATAACAACTATTCTTTTTATTTATTAATAATTTTAAAAAGTGGACTTACGAGATTTTGACAGAAGGCCGACGATATGTATCTCATCCATCATATATCTATGTATATAAATTCGGATACATAATAATCCGATGGATGAATCTTGTTGGAAGAACGGAAAAGCCGCTATGACCCAGGGAAGATTGCTATTTTTGCAAATGTTTGTGCACGAAACGAAATTAATTTTTATTCAAATGAACAAAGTGATCACAGTGAATTAGACATGAGTACAACTTCAGCTAATTCAATACTCACTAATAGCAGAATGAAGCAACTGGCGCAAAGAAAACGGGATGACATAAAAGACTTATTGTTTAATTAATATTTTTATTAGTATTAAAAACAAAACTAAAATAAAATATAATATCATTCATTGCATTGAACTAAAAACAAAAACAAAACAAACACAATTCAGTACATAACTTAAAACTAAAATAAAACTTAATTCTTGAAATTACATATATTGTTGCTTAAATCAGTTACTTCTTGAAGAGTGTTATTAATTTTTCAAATAAGTTTATAACTTTTTCTTGAAATTTTAATTGTTGTTGGTTTCGCCCATTTAAAACATTAAGGGTATTCATGCAACGTCGTAAGTTTACAAATTGTGTAAAATGATAAGTTTACGAAAAAGTTTGCATGAACGACCTTTTTATTAATTTGGTTAAATGCTGTGTAATTGAATCAGCTGTTCGTTAAACGTCAAATATTTGGGCGCGTTCGGCTTGGGTCGAGGAGTTGGTTTTACAGATAATGCATTATGGTCTGTTTATTTGCATGTGTGTCTACCTGTAAAAATATATATTTGTTTTAATAGATACGTGTAGTAAGTAGTCCTGTTAATTCAATTATATTTGTTTTGCATTGGAATAAATACATCAATGCCATTCTTTTTGCTGGAATCTCAATACCATTTCAACTCAACTCAAGTGACAAAAAACCTGGATTAAAACCCACGAAAAGTTGCTTTCCAAACAGTCAAAAGAAGAAGTGAAAAATATTCCACTTAAGTAAAATGAATCATCCCTCTCTTTTTCTCGTTCCAACTTCAACAAATGCCAGTTTTATTCCCGTGAGATGAATGAGTATGGTTTTCATATATTCGCTCATTTTCAACCGACCACTTCAGTAAACTATCAACAATTTTTATAGTTCTACCTTAATATTCATGACAATAGTCGCGTTGTAAGTTAGAAATATATTAGTCGCAAGCTCACGGCAGTGGTCAGACGAAAATCAGCGAATACAAACAAATCATATGTCACGTCCATAATGTACTTTTCTTCATTTTCGTTAACTTTTGCTTTCGGAAGTGAATAGAGCGCCCCCGAGTACACTTCACGAAAGTGAAACAGAAATTTGTTGAGGTAGGAACGAAAAAAAGAGAAAAAGTGAATTATGGCTTAGTTCTGATTTTGAGAGTTTAGAAAGATACTTTGCATTGTCTAATGACATCTGTTTCTAACAGCTTCCGACTATTCAGAATCTTCCAAACCAGTGCGAATCATTCGTTGACCACAACAAAAACATTAATGACAACACGTTGTTGTAAATGAAAATAACACATTCGTCGTCGTCAACGAAAGATTCGCATTGGTTTGGTGGGTGGGAATTTATAGTTCTACCTTAATAATTTACGAAAAGTAGCTTTCCTAAAGGCTATCCCAAACCAACACGAAATTAATGTGAATGATCTCAATACTAAAAAACAACAAAAAACTGTCTTTGTGAATGCTTCGCTATAATTTCGCGTTGGTTGGGCAGAGCCTTTAATCGTTGAGTAAATGTGGACCTTCTAATTATTTTTTTTTGTGTAAACTACGTTTTAATTCACAACTTTTATCACCAACTAATTGCAATGCAATAATAACAGAACACATTCAGAACTTTTTTAGTTCTCCGAGATATTATCATTTATATCATGTTTCTAAACATGCCTGATTCTTAAAGTCACAAACACGCCTAATTCAATCTCTAAAAGTCACAATGACGTTTGGATAAGTTTAACCAAATATTTGGTTAATTTTCCGCAGCTAAATCCTTGGATAAAATTAACCAAATTGTGTAAACCATTTCCCATACAAAATTTGACAGTTCATTAACCAAAAGATAAAATTAACCAAATCGTAAACTTATCTAGTGTTTTACGCAGTTGTATGAATACCCCTATTTATTAAGTTATCTTGGAAAAGTTTATCGTTTTGAATTTGATGTTTTAAGATTGTTGTTGGGTTTGTATTTTCATAATTTTGTTTAATTTTTACTCGTTTGTTTGTGGAAGGTCCTGTTGATGGTGTTAATGGTGTTGGTGATCTAGAGTACATGTAAGATTAGTGTACAAACAAAATAAATTTATCTATGCAACATACCGTTTGCATGCTACAGGCATACTGTAGATAGTAGTTGGACTTTCTGCGAGTCCTCGAAGCGTTTCTTCCAAATCATCATCCAAGTTATCTTCTTGTTTAGTGACTACGGGCTTTGGAGCACCGAAAGAATTTGAGCTGCTGCCAGTCACTGCAGCACGGAGTGAAGTCAATTGGATACACAGTACACATATCTAAGGTATTATCTTGCGCATGTGGTCCGAAATGAGAACTGTCAAAGAAATTCAAGATGGCAGCCTTACGTGACCTCTTCCACTGTATTACAACAACAACGAAGAAAACAAACACAAAAGGATAATTTAAATAACACTAAAAAAATGTTAATAAACACTAAAAAGCTTGAAACAATTGTGTTTGTGAATAAATAATTAACAAATGAACACATAACACACAACAAATTTGGATGTTCAACTAGTCGGGGTCACGTAGAGTCGCCATTTTTCACTGATTTTGATGGATGCGCAGAGCTGAACAATAATGAAAACGCTAATGATATTACCTTCAATATGTGTACTGTGAATTGGATAATCTTTTCTTCCGTTTCAGATATCGGGACTTCTTCTGACGGACCCCCACCCGTCTTCTTCATTAACAGCAAGTTGTTGCTGTATTTTTTGTTGGCCCTATATTTCACGTCAGTCCACACTTTTAAAGTAAAATTGTAACATTATTATATACGTATCTATGTACATAGGTACTGTACTGGGGCCCTACTATGTAAATTGGTTCTACTTCGAATCCATTTGAAAGTTGTTTTTAATGCTTATTATAGGTGGTAATATGTATGAAAGTGGGATCAAATGTTAGATCCTCCGACACTTTGTCACATAATCTTCAATTAGCGCAGATCTTTTTTTCGTTTCTTAGTGCTTGCTAAACAATAAGCGAGCTAAGGTTTTTTGAATTCGAACGTTATTTTAGAACTGAGTTACATAGTTGGGCCCCTGGGGATAAATGGAAATGGATAAATATTTGGGGTGTTTGGTAGAAACATGATGACTCCAGTTCATTATTTGGTTCTTTACGCCCACTTTACATCGAGGTAGAAACTGAACGGGTAAACCGATTTTCTTCAAATTTGGAATATTTATGACCATGTGTTTCTCAAAAACACCACATTCCTTATAATGCGACTTACTTTTCTCCAAACTTTTATAATCTTTGTGGGCAGTCCATCCGCGTTTAGTTTGGCAGACAAATCCGCCCAAAGTTTATTTAGTTCATGCTTCCCCTGTGAACTACTTGGCACGTAACCCCTTGCAACATCTGGGTGCTCGTCCATAAACTCCAACTAAATCTGCATTTGTGAAGGTGTTGCAGACCTTAAATATTAAGTTAAGAATACAATTCTTTTAATTTATTTAGATTTTACTTAAATTTTAATATTTTATTTGTATTTTCCACAAAATACCAAACCGAAACAACCAACAGCAACAGGAACAATCACAATACAATTTTTCGCAAAGATACTCAATAAAAAGATGAGAAACCTCGGTTGTCATTCCGGCTTACATACAAGCTGAATTGTAAAACACACACATAATATTTCTATGATTTTCCCGCCTCGTCGCACTCGTTTTGTTTGTCGTTCTGTTTCGCATGGTCATTCATAGACATGAAATGTAATTACAAATGCAAATCAAAACAAACGGGCATTGGAGGATGAAACGCAAGAAGGTTCACAATGACAGCACTTGTGTCATATTTGACAGATCAGATATGTTGTGTTCAGTGGCTCTCAAACTTAAGACAACGAGAACGATAGACGACACGAGAGCAGTAGTGAAACGTAATCAAAATATTGACGATATCGTTCACAGCCATCGTGTAGACGATAGTCGTCAGCAAAGTTACGTGATGAGGGCCCAGGTAATTTCAATGCAATTGTTTTGATTTTTCGATCAATTTAAGATCAAGATTGTGTCGCTTATATACCACGTAAGATAATGAATGAGGTAGCAAAATAATCATAATTCTATTTGTATGTGATATTTAAAAACAACAAGGAAATTAATCAATGCACTAAACAGATATGAGTTCATATGTGAAAGCGCTCAAATATTGCCGTTATCTCCGTCCAACGGTATTCTAGGACCATCATATTTTTAATTCATATTTAAATCAATAATTTCTATCATCTGTCCAAATTTCAGCTTTCTAGCCCTTACCCTTAAGAAGATAAAAATAAAATACTTCACAAATTCAAACGTTTCCATTCATTTTCATTACACCGCAGCTATTCGATTTTTAAACGAATAACGTGTGAACACCCGTTATTTGTATGGTAAAAACCGAATGCGATAAAAAAAACATGGGGTGCATTAGCGTGTGACCAGGCCTAAATATCACAATGGTTTGTTAACAAAAGTAATACAGATTTTCCTCTTGAAATTAAGTGGCTCCTCTCCCTTGGCAAAAAATTCTCGTTGCCTTTTGACAAGAATACAACATTTCCTCTTTTTCAATTAATTGCGGATGGAGAAGAAGTGATAAGAAATGGGAAAGATGAGATGGAGCAAGAGTTCACAAGAGCGAAATACAGCAACATGCTTCACTCTTTTCAACGTCATCAAATCAACGATAGATTTGCCAAATACATTCTCAAAGTTCACAAAGACACTAATGATTTACTTAGAAAACAAACAAATATTATTATTGTGTCGGCGGATAAAGGTCACACAACAGTAGCAATGAATAGCGACGATTACTATACAAAAATGAAAGAACTACTGTCTGATCGCTGTGTTTATCGCCTTACACGGGGAAGCCCCATTTCTTCGCTACAAAGCAAAAATAAATGAACTTCTGAAATGGCTAAACACAAGCAAGTATTTGACGATAGACAAAAGACAGTGATGATGACAAATACCTTCGATATGTGGAAAAGTCCAAAAATCTGGTTCTTGAGCCAAATGACGTTTTACTTTCATACGATGTTGTATTGTTGCTTACTAACACCGAGGCCACACGGGCAAGTACTGGCAAGCAAGTTGCAATACCTACACATTTGTTCACTAACACATACAAACCCAAGCAACTTGCTCATCAACTGGCATGGAATTTTTGAAGCCAGTAGTGAAACAAGTTGAGAAGCAATTTGGGAGACAAGCAGTGTTGACATTAAATTTTTTTCAGAAATCTGCAATTATGACGAAAAAAATGTGCAATGCAGATTTCTAAAGAAAATTATGTCTTCATAAATAAAGTTTTTTATAAAAATGTTAAAATAAAATAACATAAATTAGTTCAATTAATAAAAATAACAATTCTTTTTTATTTCATGTACCTACTCGTGCACAGTAGAGTTTCCTAAATAATTAAAGCATTTCATATTTTACTTTAAAGTCAGTGCAGTTGTAGTGATTTAAATTTATGGAATAGAACTTTATATAAAGATGACTGCATACAGCAAAGTTATTTAGGATTTTTAAAGAGAAAAAAAGAAGAACAAAATATTAAAGTAGGTACGAGGGCAGACATACTCTGCGGTGCAGATTTTTGATTTTCAAAAGTCTTTTGGCGAGATGAAAATCTGCAAAATGCAGATAAATCTGCACTAATGGCAACGCTGGAGACAAGCAAGTGGAATGCAAATTAATGGATTTTATTGACAAGCAGTGTATGTAGCCAACTTGCTTGCCAGTACTTGCCCGTGTGGCCTCCGGGTAATACCCCAGTTTAACTAGCAACAGGTATCTATAATGAAAGAATGGGATATTATAAGTGAAAATACCCAGTTGAGCCAAACCAAATTCTTGGAGTTATTGGATTTTTGTCTTAAAGAAAATAACTACCTTCAATACAAAGACAATCTATACAAACAAGTTCATGGGATACCAATCAATCCGCAATCCGCTTTCTCCAACCATTGCCGCCTTGGTGTTGGAAACCTCTTTGAAGAAAAATTTGATGAGCATAATAAACCGAAGCTTATTGTCAAGTATGTGGACGATTTCTTGAAGCTGTGAGTAATGGGGAAGTTGACAATGTTTTAAGATGCTTTAATGCTCATCATGAAAAAATTAAGTTCACCGTTGAAAGAGAGCAAAATAGAGCGATTTCGTTTTTAGATTGCAAGATGGGAAAAGGTCAAAATCCCGCCGATCAAAATCCCGCAAGTCGAAATCCCACCAAATAAAATTACTAATTATGTACACGAATCCCGCCAGTCAAAATCCCACCGATCGAACTCCCGCCGCAAGAATCCCGCCAGTAGCCTGCTACTATTTTGTGGGATTTTCAATACTTTTATAAAATAATCCCAACTTTTTAGATACTTTTTCATACTTTTGAAACAATATTTTATTTTAATTAGTGAATTTATTTTTATTGAAAAAAAAAGTATATAAGCAGTTGTGCATTTATGTATCTTCAGTTCTTCTTAGAACTCCGTAGAGGTAAGACCTCGAGGTAATTAGAGAGATAGAAATTGGATTTTATTTTGGTTTTGTGGGGACGGGTGACAACGACAACGGGATCTGGGCATATGTGGATCTGGACGGAGGTGGGTCTGGATCTGGACATAGGTGGGTCTGGATTCTGGACAGAGGTGGGAATTTTTTTTTTCGGTTTGGGTGATGGGGAACAGAAGAAGAAGACAGAGGTGGGTTTGATTCTGGACAGAGTGTGGACCTGGACTCTGGAAGCAGGTGGGATTTTTTTTTTTTATTATATAGAAATATAAACTTTTTGGAATTTTTTTTTTTGAAAAATATAAAAAAACAAGATTTTTTGAAGAAAATTTCAATGAAAAATTAAACTTTTCTCAATTTTTTTTTCGGTTTTTAATTTTTCTTCGAAATATGAATGATAGGTACAGTTGCTCAAGAAAACTTGACATTGGCGCTCAATTAATGCATCGAATCATACGAAAAATCAACTTTTATCTTTAAACGCGATTTGCGGCTAAACTAAGCGTCCTAGAGGCATCAAAGTTTACATCTTAAAACTTGATTTGCGGCAAAACTATCCGTCCAAGCTACTTTAAATGCAAAAGAAACTTTACATACACCCAACCTCGCACCCACCCAAAATCCTATAATGAGCCCAAGCAGGGGGGTTGCAGGGGGGTAGCATGCCCCCCATACATACCTCACTGTTTATTCGCGTTTATTTTCCACCCAAGGTAGTGTTTCTCAAGAAAACTTGACACGGGCGCTGAATTGATGCATCGAATTATACGAAAAATCAACTTTTATCCTTAAACTTGATTTGCGGCTAAACTAAGCGTCCTAGCGACTTATAAAATGCATATTCGTGATCTTGGAATGTGCCCGTTCGCAAAACTCAAAATAAAATTGGTAAAAAAGTTTTTCTAAAACTTTCAAAAAAAATATTTTCAGTTTTTCGGCTAAACTTTAGCGATTTTTGTTGTCTTTTTTTTTTTTTTTTTTTCGAATTATGTGTGAATGATATTTTTTTCTTTAAATGCAAAAGGAACTTTGCATACACCCAACCTCGCTCCCACCCCAAATCCTTTAATGGCATGCCCCCCCATACACACCTCGGCGTTTATTCGTGTGTATTTGCCATCCTCTACTAATGCATCGCATTATACGAAAAAATCGACTTCAATCTTTAAACGCAATTTGCAAATTGCATAAGAAACAAAAATATTAATGAGCTGTCGCATAGTAGTAGAAACGGCGGGATTTTGATCGGCGGGATTTTGATTTTCGGGATTTTGATTTCCGGGATTTTGAAAAACGGGATTTTGATACGCGGGATTTCGACATACGGGATTTTGATTCGCGGGATTTCGACCCCAACCCTTGCAAGATTCATCGTATTAATGACCGACTCTCATTCGACTGCTATCAAAAACACACTTCGTCGGGTAGACTTGTCAACTTTAGATCTGACCAGGCAAAACATATTCTTATAAATACAGCCTCTAATCTAGTGAATAAAGTCTTTGCGTTGAGTGACCGGGAATTCCACTCCGCAAATAAAAAAAAAGGTCTCAAAAATTCTCCTAGACAATGGTTATCCAATCGGCATCATACGGAGCTTAATAGAAGGCCAAAACTACAAAGCTCCTGTTGATAAACCACTTCAAGAAGAGAGAGGTATTTATAGAAGAGTATAGTTTATGTACCCAAACCATTGGACAATTTCAAGGAGACGATAAAAAACAAAAACACAGATGTCAATCTAGCGTTCAAGTCAAGCAAGGCGCAAGCACATTTCTTCACCAACATGAAAACTAAAATGGGGAAAGATAAGCGCACTGACGTCGTCTATAAAATAAACTGTCTGGGAAACATAGAAGAAGAGTGCAACCTTTAAAATTAAACAAACATTCTCTTTGTAAATTTTGAAGTAATTTTAATTGTTTTTTTAAAAAACTTGTTCAGAATTTTAATTCAAAAATAAAGGGTGATTTTTAGCTGGTTTGGTTTTGGCAACACTGGTTTTGAAAGCTGACGTGTGTTTAGTACCTTGTGTCACTGTCAAACAGCTTCAGTTTGGTTTGCAATTTAACGTTAAGATACAGCTGGTGCAAGAACTAAAGCCAGCCGACCTACCACAACGCCGAATTTTTGGTGAATGGGCTCTTGGAAAGCTGGCCGAGGATCCGCTTTTTTATCGAAAAACTGTGTTCAGCGATGAGGCTCATTTTTGGTTGAATGGGTACGTAAATAAGCATAATTGCCGCATTTGGAGTGAAGATCAGCCAGAAGCATTGCAACAGCTACCAATGCATCCCGAAAAAGCCACTGTTTGGTGCGGTTTATGGGCCGGCGGCATTATTGGGCCATATTTCTTCAAAGATGATGCGAATCGCAGCGTTACTGTCAATGGTGAACGCTACCGAGCGATGATAACAAACTTTTTTTTGCCCGAAATGGAAGTTCTTGACTTGCATGATATGTGGTTTCAACAAGACGGTGCCACATGCCACACAGCACGCGAAACAATGGCGCAATTGCGAGGCGAGTTTGGTGAACAGTTAATTTCACGTTTCGGGCCGGTCAATTGGCCGCCTAGATCGTGCGATTTGACACCATTAGATTATTTTTTGTGGGGGTATGTCAAGGCTAATGTCTATAGGGACAAGCCCGCTTCGATTGACGCACTGGAAGCCAACATCCATGCATTCATTCGTGAGATACCGGCCGATATGTGTGAAAGAGTATGCCAAAATTGGACTCAGCGGATGGGCTACCTGAGACGCTGCCGCGGTCAACATTTGCATGAAATTATCTTTAAACATTAAATTGCAAGGTTCAAACTATCGATTCAAATAAATATTTCATTCATTCTTTCGAATTTTTTATGTTTTTTTTTTTCAAAGTTCTAAACCTCTTAAAAAATCACCCGTTATTATAAGTTACAGTGGAACAACAAGATCAGGGCGAGCTTAAGGTGGACACCTGCCAACTAAGGCCTAATTCCACCCCGGGCTACCCCGGAACGAGTTAAGTTCAGTGTCAACCAGCACCGCCAACTAGAATCTCTCCCTTTTGAAAATTGTTTTTATTTGTTATAGGGTTCCTCAATACCTGACTAGTTTGTGAACCCTTATAACACCGTGCAGGTGCACCATCAATTTGAAGAGACTGTTGTCTGCTTCCAATTGGCTTTAATCTGCAGTGTAAAATCACTTTGGTAAAGTTTTTTTTTATCTAATGACAGCAAAGTCTTTTAACCTTGACTGATCGCGAATTTGATCATAATCATCAGCCACTGCGACACACCCCGAAGGTGCCATCCCATACCACAAGTATGGCCTGGAATTAGCGAGGACATCTTGTGGTCCCGCAGTAATTTTAAATATATAAACTTTGTAAAGGTAGACGTTATTACTTAGAATTATGAATATAAAATATATCCAATAACTCAACATGCGCAATCATTACAAGTAACGAATGCAGTTTAGTAATTTTTTCTTTGCTTTTGTACCTTAGTACCTGCAAAAAAAGCAGGGACGATAACCCTTGGCTCGTGTGTATAAAGAAAAACCAAGGGATGGGGGCTTAACTAGATATTCAGAGCCTACTGTCCTACTGTGATTTGCCGCACCTTTTCGTAAGGAGAGGTCGTAAGTTAGTTGTCCCGGTTAAATAGTCGATTTCACTCATTCGAAAGTTCGAAATGTTCTGGGTATTACTTCACTGACAAACCAACAAACATCCCTTCCAAACTACGTAGGTACGTTGCCCTGGTGCCACCGTGAGGAGGTTCACAGTTCGGAAAATGAGACACCTATGATGAATCGACTAAATCGTACTTTCCGAAGAAAGAACAACCAGTACCTAACATCAATCTAGTGTCTATATTGGGCACCTACAGTGGAACAACAGTTACATTCGCATGTATTTATTTTCACCGCAATTTATATTTAAAAAAAAACACCCACTGACTGTGAGTTTGTTATCATCATGTTCCGCCTCAAATGTTCTATCATGTTAAAATATTCAATTTATTTTTTAAAATAAAATATCCCCTGAAGAAGATGGCAACCACCGCACAGTGGTTCAAGATGTATGGGAGAGGCGGTCTTAAATCTATAAAATCTGAAGCAGCAAATCGAATAACTGGCTGAACAGAATGCAAAACGGAGCTGGAATAGATGTCAAAAATGCTGCAGCCGGAGCTGCAAGAGTTGAACAATTTTTAACTTTTACTGCAGCATTTTTGACATCTACTGCAGCTTTTTTGACATGTATTCCAGTTGCGTCTTGCATTCTGTTCAGCCAGTAAGATGAACTTTTCAGTCGTGATAAAGAATATCATAAGACATCATCAGAGAAAATTTCCACCCACTGACACGCCCACTTTTTAAAAAAGGTCATCTAACCGTCAAAAGTTGATGTAAATGAGGGGTATGTGTTCTTAAGGAAAGTTGTAGATAATGTAATTTATAAAAGCCTTTTTCCACGCCCACTTTTGGGGGTGTTTTTTGAAAAAAAAAAATATTTTTTGACAAATCTCATTTTGTATGACCCATTAAAAATGTTCATAAGAAGGTGGATTATAAATAATTTTTAGATTTAGGGCCAGTTGTACAAATATTTAACTCGTGGTTCAGCAATTTTAACTCACTGACTTTGGGGAATTAACTGATCGCCATCGATGGACCAGGCATTAAATTGGCTGCTATAACATACTTGAACCTTGAACCATCGTTGAACTTCAGTAATTCCGCCGAAATCAGCCAGTAAAAATATTTGAACCACGGATCAAAATTTGAACCACGTTTGTACAACGGGTCCTTAGATTTAGCTCCACAAATAACATACATATAGGTTTTTCCATAATTTAGGGCACGGATTTTAAACCTCATAAGAATAAGAGGAATACAGTGTTTTATTTCGGGTTACAATTTTACGGTTTGCGCAAGTTTGCGCAAAAAAAATCATTTATATTCTAATAGAGGAAAGATAATTCTAAATTATTCTATATAAATTATCGTGGGATTTTATGGGAACTTGATGTTTCGGCTCTACAGACAAACATGAAATATGAGAAAACACAAATTATGCACCATTTTCAATAGAGGTCAAAATAAAAAATATATATTTTTTTCTTTAAGAAAATTATTTTAAATCTATCGTTATACATAAATTTATTAATCACATCACTTTTTTCCAAAATTTACTATAAACAAAAGACCAAAAAATGCTAAACTGCAATCTCGTATTTTCATATTAACTTTTTTTTATAAAACTTCGAAAAACACTCAAGTTCGTGACAGGACATACTGCCAACAACTAGTTTCTTGCATACAAGGAAATTAGTTTGTTTAACTTTGAAATTTTGACTTTTCGCCTATGGGAGAAACGTCGGGAAATAAAATGGAATTTTTGTTTAATTAATTAATTATAATGACCAAACAGCCGAAGGAGAAAATAAAAATTTCTCACATACCTACAACATATTATTATGAAATTGGTCATATGTATGTATAATTTTTCAATCAACATTATACAGTTTATATTAATTATTGCTAAACCTATAAACTGATCCAAAATTCTAAGAACTAGTGTTTTACTTATAACCATTAGCAATAACCACAACAATATATTCAGGTACACAATAAATTTTGTTTTCGTTAATTTTAAAAAGAAATAAATTCACTCATAAATGTATATGTATGTGTGAGCTGAAGAGATACCAGATCTGAGCCAAAGAAACTTAAAGTTGTTCACTTTTTCCCAATACATTATTGATGCAGTTGCAGATGTTGAATAGACTTTAAACGTGATGGTTCATAGCATTTATTTCCAAATCAGTGGTTTACTGTTCCTCGGAATTGTAGAAGGACAAACACCAGCCAGTTGCAAAATTGGACAAACCGAGGAAGGATGTAGCTGCCCAGCCGGAGAGATGATGGCAACTCTTCCCCACAAGGGGTTGAATGAGTTTTAGTAAGCAAGCGCAGACGTTCTAACCTTATGTTTTGTTTAATAAATTTTTGCAATTTTTAGTTGCTTTGAACAGGATGACAGATGCCCAAATGGATTTTTTGATAATTCCATGCAGAAATGTTATTGTTTGCGGGAGGAAGACAAAGACAAAAGTGGTAGATGTCCAAAGTTGTGTGATGGCTGCGATAACGGTTGGTGCGCTTCACGACACAAATGTGTTTGTAACTCGGGATTTGAAATGTCACAACAAAATAAATGTGAACCAATCTGTGAAGGAGGATGTGAAAACGGAATTTGCAAAGCACCTGGAAAATGTTCATGCCTTCAAGGTTACTTTATGTCTGTAGAAAATAAATGTGAGCCAGTCTGCATGGAAGGCTGCCCAAATGGCTTTTGTAAGGCCCCTGCGCTCTGTTCATGTAATGAAGGTTATTCCATGTCTAAAGAAAATAAATGTGAACCGATTTGTGAAGGGGGATGTCAAAACGGAACTTGTAAGAGACCTGGGAAATGCTCATGCAATCGAGGTTACTATTTGTCCAGAGGAAAAGAATGTGAGCCTGTCTGCAGGAAGGGTTGTCCGAATGGCATTTGTATAGGCCCTGACCAGTGTAGTGTGAACACGAGTATTTCCACGCTTCGGTATCATCCAAATGAACAAATCTGTGAAGAGGGATGTGAAAATGGAAAATGCACAGCAACTGGGAAATGTATATGCCTTCGAGGTTACTTTATGTCTCAAGAAAATAAATGTGAACCAGTCTGCAGGAAAGGATGCCCGAATGGCTCTTGTAAAGCCCCTGAACTCTGTTCCTGTAATGAAGGTTATTCCATGTCTAAAAAAAATAAATGTGAACCAATCTGTGAAGGGGGATGTCAAAACGGAACTTGCAAAAGGCCTGGGAAATGTTCATGCAATCGTGGCTACTATTTGTCTAATGGAAAAAAATGTGAGCCAGTGTGCAAGAATGGATGTCCAAATGGCATTTGTATAGGCCCTGACCAGTGTAGCTTGAATATGTCCACTCTTCGTCAAAATGATCAAACCTGTGCAGGGGGATGCGAAAATGGAATCTGCAAGGCACCTGGGAAATGTTCATGCCTTCGAGGTTACTATATGTCCGAAGAGAATAAATGTGAGCCAGTGTGCAAGGACGGATGCCAAAATGGCGTTTGTGAAGCCCCTGAACTCTGTTCCTGCAATGAAGGTTATTCCTTGTCTCCAGAAAATAAATGTGAACCAATTTGCGAAGATGGATGTCAAAACGGAACTTGCAAAAAGCCTGGGATGTGTTCATGCAATCAGGGATATTATTTATCTAAAAAACACAAATGTGAGCCAGTCTGTAAGAACGGATGCCCAGATGGTCATTGCGTAGCTCCCGAGCAGTGTTCCTCGAATAACTTCAGGTCTATATTAAATTTATGCTTAGGGGGATGTATAAATGGAACTTGCACTTCCAATGGAGAATGTTCATGCAATCCGGGTTACTTTGGAGTGCATGAAGCAAATAAATGTGAGCCAATGTGCAGCAAGAAGGGATGCCAAAATGGCATTTGTGTAGCCCCTGAAGAGTGTTCATGCAAAAACGGTTACAAACTGTCTGATAATTTGACGTGTGAACCAGTCTGTGAAGATGGATGTGCAAATGGTTATTGCGATACGCCTGGAGAATGTGCATGCAATGAAGGATTCTTTTTATCTGATATGAATAAATGTGAACCAATGTGCGAGAATTGTGAAAATGGCTTTTGTGTAGCTCCTTATGAGTGTGATTGCAATCCCGGTTACCACAAGTCTAAAATGAATGTGTGTGTAGCAAACTGTGATGGAGAATGTGAAAATGGAGTTTGCGGTGCATCTGGAGAGTGTTTGTGCAATCCAGGTTACTCGATGTTTCAGAATAAATGTGAGCTTAATTCAAAAGATTCCTGTCCAGCTAATGCCGAAAGATCTGAAACAAATTTCAAATCTTGCAGGTGTCTCGAGGGTTACCAGTTAGAACAGAATCAATGCAACCCAATCTGTGAAGGCGGATGTGAAAATGGATATTGCGAAGCACCTGATAAATGCTCCTGCGATTATGGTTACAACATGACGGCAGCAAACAAATGTGAACCAATTTGCGAGGGGGGTTGCCCAAATGGCTATTGCTCTTATCATAATGTTTGCTCTTGCAATGAGGGATACTACATCATGTCTGAAGATACATTTGAATGTATACCATTCTGTAAAGGTGGATGTGCAAATGGACGCTGTGCAGAGCCTGGGAAATGTTCATGCAATAAAGATTACAAGTTATCCGAAGCGAATACATGTGAACCGATCTGCAAGGATGGATGTCCAAATGGCTCTTGCGAAGCCCCTGAAAAGTGTTCCTGCAATGATGGTTTCTACATGTTAAAAACGAATGAATGTGAACCCATTTGTGTTGGGGGATGTACAAATGGAGTCTGCGAAGCGTATGGAAAATGTTCCTGTGACTCTGGTTACAAGTTATCCAGAGAAAATAAATGTGAACCAGTTTGCAAGGATAGTTGTTCAAATGGCTATTGTTCAGCCCCTGAAAAGTGTTCCTGCAATGATGGTTTCTACATGTCTGAAGGGGGAAGTACAAATGGAATCTGCGAAGCGTATGGAAAATGGTCCTGTGACTATGGTTACAAGTTATCCAGAGAAGATAAATGTGAACCTGTTTACAAGGATGGGTGTCCAAATGGCTCTTGCGAAGCCCCTGAACAGTGTTCCTGCAATGACGTGCTAAAATGGATTAATTTTTTCCTCGGGCTAAAATGTAATAAATGTGAAGCAATTTGTGTTGGGGGATGTACAAATGGAATCTGCGACGCGTATGGAAAATGTTCCTGTGACTCTGGTTACAAGTTATCCAGAGAAAATAAATGTGAACCAGTTTGCAAGGATAGTTGTTCAAATGGCTATTGTTCAGCCCCTGAAAAGTGTTCCTGCAATGATGGTTTCTACATGTCTGAACGGGGAAGTACAAATGGAATCTGCGAAGCGTATGGAAAATGGTCCTGTGACTATGGTTACAAGTTATCCAGAGAAGATAATTGTGAACCAGTTTGCAAGGATGGGTGTCCAAATGGCTATTGTTCAGCCCCTGAAAAGTGTTCCTGTGATTCTGGTTACTCCATGTCTAGTAGAAATAAATGTGAACCAATCTGTGAATCGGGTGCTAGGATTTTATTCTGGACTATTTGTTATCGTTCTACAACACATTATGGTCGTTAATCTAACTATAGGTGTGTTTTTATCCTTGCCCCAATGGGCTTGGACGAAAAAAACGACGTCGGGGCTAAGCAATTAACATGTTAAAAGCAACAACAACTAATCCCAGAGAATTTTCGGGGCTTAACTTAAGCCCAGATAAAAACTGTGTTACCGGCATAAATTTCATACATGTTATCAATAGTTTTTATGGAAACTCCATTTTTTTTTGTAATGGCGTCACTAAGCCCCGATGTCGTTTTTTTCGTTCGATTCCCCCGGGCTTGCAAAAAAAAACACACCTTATGTATCTACTATTATCTTTAAACTTTTTGTTCGAATTTTCACTAAAATTAACGCCGATTTTAAATATAGGTTTATTTTTTTTATAATATCTTATTATTTGTATATGTAAGGAGGGCAGTTCAGCTTTAATCGTAATGTAATAAATAAAAATAATAAATACAATGAATAATAAATACAAGAAAGTCTGAGTTTGATTTAATGCAAGCTGCCTATCTATATATCCAGAAAGCTGTCTCCAATTTCAGCCGAAATTAGCCAAGTTGGTTGTTTCTCTCCTCCACTTGTCTGCTGTATCTAAGTCGTGGCCTTATACTCTGCAATGCCACACAATGGGCAAAAATAGTCGATTTAGTGGTCAAAAGTCAAATGTTGCATGTCTTCAAAATGCTCAAGTTTCAATATAAGTCATTAGAAAAATACTCATACGTGCAATATGTAAAATTTTTGTACATTGAAGTGTACCTTATTGTTTTTATTAAGTCTAGTTATCAACAAACAAGTGAGCTTGTACTAGTTTTCTCTGACCCTACCAAAACTGTGTTCCTGTTCTCTTTAACTCGTTTTTTTGTTCCGTTACTCTCTTGCCTAGTAATAGATTGTTGCAAGACTTATTTGAAGTTATTTGCAACTAAACTTTTGATAAGAAAAGTGGTGGCTTAAAAGCATTGTTATTATAATGTGGACCTACAAACTTCTTTGATTGTTTTTGTGAAGACCCGAAGACGAATGCCAAGGACTTAAAAAAAGTAACCAGTAAGTTGATTTTAAAGTAAGTAAGTGCTTTAAATATAAGCTTAGATGGAATATTAAACCAAATAGAGAAAAAATTCCAACTGTGCTCATCTTAAAAAAAATTGAGTTACTATTCAAATTCAAAGTGGCTTTAAAAGTCTTTTGGAATAAAGAGCGAATTGGAGTCAGAAGAACAAAAATTTTAACAAGAGGCAGACCAAAAATACAATACTGACAGATCAAAAAGACGAAAAAGAAATGAATTTTAAGCTAATGGTCCAGGATCAGATGTTAAGAAAAATACACGCATAAATAAAAAAAAGAGTGTGCGTACTTATGTACACGCGCTAGAAGTAAAACTTCTTTCACGACAGCAGGGCAAGTATTTTACAGTTCCTACCACTTAGAGCACTTAATTTGAAAAAACAGAACCGTTTTAATAATCCAAATCACTCAAGTTGTTTTCAAATGACAGCGTTTTGTATATAGCACTACAAGAAATCGTAAGATTTTTTGGAAATTTTTGTAACTTTTATGTACAAAACATTTTACTTAATTTTATTGATTGAAGCATTCGTCAATAATAAACTTTTAAAAACCATTTCTAGTTGTAACAAAATTTTCTATAAATTTAATATTACAAAATTCATTAGTTTCTTGAAAAATTACAAAATTAGTTTTAAAGGAATTGAAAATTTTTTCAGAAGCACTTAGAGAACTTATTTGGAAACTCAGAACCGTTTTAATAATCCTTATGAAGTATGTTATTTAAAATGACAGCGCTTTGTACATAGAACTTGCAATAATCCTGCAACGAGACATGGATTCAAATTTCTGATAGTTTTGTGTATAATAAGTTTTATCATTACTTCTGTATGCCAAAAATGCTCGGATTTTGGCAGTTTCCAATGCGATAGGTAATTTTTTTCTTTTCTGAACCTTCGCCCTGTAGCTTTTTTAACAACCTACAGTTTTGGACAGAGAATTAGCACACATTAGAAAAATCTATATTTTTGCTATGTTCTTGGAACATAATTTATTGAAAACTCTTTAATTCAACGTTAAAAAACTTAAATATACACACAAAAAGAATTCAGCAAAATAACAACAACAAAAAATCATTAAATAAAATTTGTTGGTGTAATATGGGGTGGTCACAGAATTAGCACAAGTACGAAATAAAATAATCTATCACTAAAACAAGTAGTTTTTTTCTAATATTTTGTTGGGTTCTCTTTCTGCTTTAACACAGCCTTAAATCGCCGAGGAATACTCGCCTCTAGGTGCTTGCATTATTGAATAGGAAAGCTGTTCCAGCCATCCTTAATTGCCTCCCAAAGCTCTGCTAGATTCCTTGGCTTTCCTTAGTCCAACCTGATATTAACATCGTTCCATAGATTTTCTATGGGTTTCAGGTCAGGACTCTGCGCAGGCCAAGGCAAAAAATTGATTTGCTGATCACTAATGCACTGCTTCACCAAACGGGAAGTGTATAAAGGATCATTATCATGCATAAATGTCCATGATAATGGTAAATTATCGTCTGCAAAGTGCTCCATATGGTTTTCCAAAATGCTCTTGTAGTGATGTTGGTCCATTTGCTGCTCTATTTTTACAATAGCCCCTACACCGTACCATGAAAACGCACTACAAAACACTGCTGTCAAAAAAAAAAATATTACAGCCAGGCTTAAGTTCATCGGAGTACGGATCCAAATCCTTATCATTTTGGAAAAATGTTTTTTGGAGTGATGACTCTCAATTAAATTGATTTGGGTCTGATGGAAAGCGTTATGTTTGGCGTCCACCAAAGCAAGATATTAATCCACGTTAGTTAAAACTATGAAACACGGTGGTGTGTGTATTATTGTGTGGGCTGCGTTTTCATGGTGCTGTGTAGGGCCTATTTCGAAAATAGAGCAGCAAATAGACCAGCATCAGTACAAGAGCATTTTTGAAAATCATATGGAGCCCTTTGCAGACGATAATTTACCATTATCATGGACATTCATGAATGATAATGATCCTTTATACACTTCCCGGTTGGTGAAGCAGTGCATTAGTGATCAGCAAATCAATTTTTTGCCTTGGCCTGTGCAGAGTCCTGACCTGAATCCCATAGAAAATGTATGGAACGATGTTAAATATCAGGTTGGACTAAGGAAGCCAAGGAATCAAGCAGAACTTTTGGAGGCAATTAGGGATAGCTGGAACAGCATTCCTGTTCATCAATGCCATCAACTAGAGGCGAGTATTCCTCGGCGGTTTAAGGCTGTGTTAAAGCAGAACCCAACAAAATATTAGAAAAAAACTACTTGTTTAAGTGATAGATTATTTTATTTCGTACTTGTGCTAATTTTGTGACCACCTCATATCACACCAACAAATTTTATTTAATGATTTTTTGTTGTTTTTATTTTGCTGAAATCTTTTTTTGTATATATTTAAGTTTTTTAATATTGTATTAAAGAGTTTTCAATAAATTATGTTCCAAGAACATAACAAAAATAAAGATCTTCCTTATTTAAATCCGATCCACTATTGTGTGCTGATTCTATGTCCAACACTGTATATTCCACCTCCATTGAGCATGAACTAAATATTAAACTAGCAAAATAAAATATATAGATATGTATGTCACTATTTGAACATGGATTTCTATGGCCGCATTAATTTTCATTCCTGAGAATACTCAAAATCCGAGAGTAGTAACTGCACAGTGAAGACGAAATCATATGCAAAACACCCCATACAAGAATCTTCTAAATTAATTAAATCTATTAAAAAAAGGAATAACATAAAAAATATGTATGCCAAAAATTTTCGGATTTTGGCAGCTTCCAATGCGATAATTTTTTCTGAACCTTCTCCCTGTAGCTTTTTTTCCTTATCTATATTCTGCCTCCACTGGACATGAACAAAATATCAAATTTGGAAACTAAAATATATGCTTGATTGCTTGGGTCACTATTTGAACATGAATTTCTTTGGTCGTACTATTTTTTTTTCTCAAAATCCGACCGATGAAATCATATGCAAAACACCCCGTATATAAATCTTCAAAATTAATAAAATCTAAAAAATACACGAATATCAAAAAAATATTCGGATCTTGGCAGCTAACAATGCGTGGTTTTCTTTTCTAAACACTCTCCCTCTTGCTTTTTTTCATATGTATTCCGCCTCCACTGGACATCAACAGAATTTTAAACTTGGAAACTAAAATAAAATATATAGATATTTCATATTTCACTATTTTTTGGACATGTATTTCTGTAGCCGTATTAGTTTTTTTTTCTCGACATGCTAAAAATCCGACCATAGTTCATGCACAGTGGAGACGGAAGACGACATCATATGCAAAACACCCGAAATCTTTCAAACATTGGATATCGTATCGATTTCTTTTTTGGGTTGAAAAGAATTTATAAAAAAAATCTATTTAATATGAGATTGTGTGCGTTGGCCATTGACATAAATTACGAGGCAAAAAGTAAACAAATTAATGGGCATACAAATACTCAAAAGTGCATTCAGATTTACGGGTCATTTAATACGATTAAAAACAAATATATTTCCGGGAATAGTAGCAGAAATAGACAAAAATTGTTGTGCGTCCATTAAAGTAAAAAAAAAAAACAATCCAAAATCCATCAAAAACACATCAAATGAGGAACACGTCGGCGAGCGCGCGCTTCATATCATTAATCGACTTTGGACACTTAAAATCGAAGTTCATTGATATTTTTATCACTTCATATTAATTATGCACTGTCTTTGATTAATTAAAAACTTTTAAGAGATACATTTGTTATTAATTTATTTAAACGAACGAGAAACACTTTTGAGTATTTGTATAGCACCGCAGAACAAAACTTTCAACTCCAGAGAAATGTCAAATCTTGTTGTGTTTTGTTTTTTTCTCCATCTTGTTGTTGTTTTTTGTGACCAAGGTATACCAAAATGGATGGCGAACAGCTCCAGATGGCACTATTGTTGACAGGAAGAATTGTTAAGCATGATACACAATATCAATTGACGTGTAGATAATAAGAGTTTCGTGAAAATTAGCTTACTCACTATTAAGAGTATTATTAACCACCAAATTAAATTAACTTATGGCTTTTGCATGCTGCCGCTACACTACACAGATAACTTTCGAGAATTTAGTTTTATGTTGTTTATGTTTTTTGTTCCCTTTTATGACTATTTTATTTTTCATTGTTACATTATTGTCTACCTGTTCACATATAAGGCGTTTTCCTTTGGAGGTGTCGAAGTACTTGCAAGTACTTTGCCAGTTTTTTTCAATGGAACACATCAAACTGCTTCCCCATGTAAAATGTATCTACTTGCACATGAGAGCATGTGCAGTTGGTAGTACTAGATTATGGTTATCATCTACTCACAAGTACTTTGCCACCTCCAAAGGTGGCATAAATGATGATAAATTCAAAGATACAATGTTTAGAGAACTTATTTTCCGGCAAATTTAAGTTTTTAAAAAACGCCACTTAACCATCTAATACCACGTTTACATGAGCGGATCAAATAATCGGATTCAATCCGAATCGATTTTTGTCTTTTTTCAATAAACTAATAAATCCTATCTTTTATTTCAAGTTTTGCAAAAGTAAAAGTTAGAGCGTTCCTACTTTTACTTTTGTAGAAAAGTGAAACACTCCTACATCTAAATAAACAGATAAAAAGCTGAATCATAAGCTGTGTTTTTTCCCTTTCCGAATGGGCTTGGACGAAAAAAACGACGTCGGGGCTAAGCAATTTACATTTTAAAAGCAACAACAACTAAGCCCCTTCGGGCTTAGCTAAGCCCAGAGAATTTTCGGGGCTTAACTTAAGCCCAGATAAAAACTGTGTTACCGGCATGAATTTCATACATGTTATCGATAGTTTGTATGGAAACTCCATTTTTTTTCTGTAATGGCGTCGCTTAGCCCCGATGACATTTTTTTCATCCGATTCCCCCGGGCTTGCAAAAAAAAACACATCTATAGATGTCGCTGGCATCGATAATTGTTGCTGAACTAGCCTTTTTCTTGTTTGAAAGCATTCAACTCAACACGAATTTCATACCATTTTTCGCAGAAAGGTGTCGCTAGCTAGCTAATTTGTAATTTTTCACTTAGCACTTTTTCAAAGAGTAATTGAATGCAGTTAACCCAGCAGCTCCATTGGCATTATATGAGGCAATAAATTGCCTCACTTTGCTATTGCCTTTAATAATGCAAATGGAGACGCTTTGTCAATGGCAATATTGCCTAGAAGATGAAAGGCAATTATTGATTTCCATCGTCAAGGCAATAAATTGAGGAAAAATGGGATTCCCCGTAATTGTGAATGACTTCTTTATTGATTTTTTCAATTAAATCGTAGAATATGAGAACGCACATGACAAAATATAGTGAATTAAAAATAAATTTTGTTTAAAACAGGGAATTTGAACAGCATTTGACTGCATTTGCTGTCAAATATTTCTATACACACATTTTATAATTGAAATTGCCTGGCAATGAAAATGCCCACCAAAGCAATAAATTTCCATTCCTATTCCAATTGCAATTGCCAATGGAGCCACAGCGTAAGCCTTAACTCATTGCTATAGCCTTAAATAATGCAAATGGAGATGCTTTGTCAATGGCAATGGCAATATTTCCTAGAAGATGGAATTATTGATTTCCATCGTCGAGGCAATAAATTTAAAAAAGAAAGCAAATGAGGTTGCCTTCTTAATCGATTTTTTCGATTAAAGGGTAGAATATGAGAACGCACATGACAAAATATAGTAAAATAAAGTTCCATATTTTCAAAAACAGGATAGCAAATTAAATTGAACCATCATTAAACTTCCATCAATTCATAAAATAGCGGATGAGTTAAAATTGCTGAACCACGGATTAGATATTTACAACGTCGTTAAAATTTTGATGTGTGGTTCAGAAATATAAATTCACTGATTTCGGGGAGTGAACGAACGTTCAACGTTGGTTCAAATCTTAATCCATGGTTAAAAAATTTCAACTCACTGAATTTAAGTCATCGATTTGATCTCAACGATTTAACTTAGCTAAATCTCTGAAATCGAAACGAGATTTACAGTGTGTGTGTTTAAATCAGTAATGCTAGAATAATGTATTTACTTGCTGTTGGAAAGGTAACAGGAGCACTATAGAAACAAATAACATCTAATGTGTGAAATGCGATGCGATGATTGAAAAGATTCATGTTTTTGATTATAACTTTTTTATTTATAACTTTAGGGTAAAAAGCATGTTAACATAAATTGAAGAGAATTGAATTTGCTACAAAATTGTACCAAAGTTTTTTTTTCTAAGACTAATTAAATTTAAGTTGCCATGGAAAACTTTGCAGAACTCGTTTTTCAATATAGTGGCCAAATGGTTGGGCTTTCAACACCTAAAATCGAATTTTATACTTGCACTGAACCCCCTTACACATCAAAAGAGAAAATCTTTGTCCAACTCAAATTTGGAGGTTATTGTAACATTTTGATAGACATTTTGCCAAAATGTTAAAAGCAGCTTTATTAGATGATTGACAAATTTTCTTGGTTATTTCGTTAATACATAAGCATGTGTTATACCATTTTGAAAAGTGCATTAAATAGACAACTTTTTTAAGCAATTGGCCACTCATGTTCTTATACAATTTTAATTTATTAGAGGTGGTCAAACTTTTTCGAAAATACATTTTTGTACTGAAAAAAATATTTTAAAAAATTATAATAAAAAAATGCAATAACTACTGTTAAATTTTACCACCCATCTATTACAACAGTTATTCTAGAATATTACAAAAATATAAAAATAGTAAAAATTGTTCATCCATGGTCGTAGCGTTCACGTATTTGAGGAAAGTAGTACTTGTTAACAACTTTTGGGAAAAACATCATAACATAGTAACCACAGGGAAAATATTTTTTTCTGGAAAGGTCATAATGCCTGCTACAACCAGTTGCAAGGTTATCCATTATTTACAGGACACCCTGTATATTAATTAAGTATTAAGGTTTATTTTTATATCAAAATAATAAACGATTTCCTTTCCTAAGTGTCTCAAAATCAATCATTAAAATTTTCAATGATGAGTTTCAATGATAGCTATAACTGGCGCCTAATTTAACAAAAACAGCGAGATGACGTCACACTCACGTCTATGTATGTATGTATGTATGTATGTATGTATTTTTTATTGAGACTTTTTCTTTGACATTTACGATAATACATGTGTTCTTAATACTATCTCTTTCTTGATTTATACGAATTGGAGGCTGTAATGTATGGCCATCCTGCTTATAGGCTATTTAGTAAGAATGCCAACATGGCTTGACAGTTTCGTGAATAGATAGAATGGTTCTTGCTCTTGGAACTTTGTGAAAATTGATTTAGACGATTGTCTTTAAACTAAGAAAAATATAGGGTGACATGGTCGACATTGCACCAGTGGTACTCCATGCACCATGGCCAAATCTAACATACTGACAGTTACATCCGTGTAAACTTCACATTATCTTACGTGCCTTTCCCCAAAATGTCAGTGGATCTCAGTCTGGTGCTAGTTGTTGGTACGTGCGTACATGTACAAGCCTTTTTCGTAATTTATAGTGCAAATCGAAAAATTGACTTAAGTTTATTTTTTTTTCTCACTTAAGTTGTGGTGCCTTTGTTTTAATTAAACATCGATACAAATTATTTGTGTTGTTTTATTCATTGGTAAAATTAAAAAGATTCAAATATAATTGGGTAGTTAGCGAATTATTTTGACTTGAAAATAAAGTGAGGGGGTAGTGCACTATGCACCACAACAACATGGTTCTAAATGCACCATGGTGCATGTAGTAGTAACGAATGGTTCATTTAATTTTTTGAGACTAAAATCAAACGCTAATGAGCTTTTTCTGTATGCCACAAGTCCCAAATTTTGCAGTAATCAATGAGCAGGAGATATAATATATTCTTAAAGATCCTTCTGTATCAGGACCAACGCGAAGACAACAATCACTATACAAATTTTCTGAATACATTTTTAAACTAAACATACGTTAATCTATATTTAGTACCTCGTGGCATGATGGTTAATGCGTAGGACTGTCATGCCGAAGGTGTGGGCTCGATTCCCAGCCGTGCCACCTAAAAACAGAAATGTTTTATCCAAGGTACTGCCTCTTGCGAGGAACTGACAAATCCTCCAAGAGTATACTTGTCATGAAAAGTGCTTCTCACTTAGCCGTTCGGACTCGGAAAAAAACTGTAGGTCCCCTCCATTCCTGCCAACAACACGCACACAGGAATGGTTGAGAGTTGTAAGTCACTAGGCCCAGGTTCTCCATGAGCTGTTGCGCCACCCAATTTATTTTATTTATTATACGTTAATCTATTATCCTTTTAACTGATATTAATGAATTTCTTAGCTGTTTTTTTTTTTTAATGTCTTGAAGAGAAATATTTAATTTATTACTTATTTACTTTTTTTGTTATTATTAAATTCTTATATATTTTAGAAGTGTTAAATGAACTTTTTTTGTTTTTATTCTTAAAGATACAATGAACTCCCATCTGAATAATATTCAATATCACTTGAAATGCTTGCTTTATTTTTAAATATTAGTTGGTGGTGCATTGACTACCTGCATGGTGCATTGTGGACATAAGACTGGTTCATTTAGTACCTACCATGGTACACTATGCACCATTTCACTTTTTCTGAATGATCAATTTTAGATTTAAGTATATACATAATATGCAAAAATTAACTATGCACGAATTTGTCTAACAAATCCATGTAAATGATGTTAAGAAATCTAACAAAAATAATTACATTTGGAGAAACTATGATCATTTGAAAAAAGGGTGGTGCAATGTCGACCATGTCACCCTACAATATTTACAATACGAAAGGAGGATACAGAAAACACATAATTGACATTTAATATAAACTTGATTAGAATCTGATTTAATTATCGAATATACCTTTGAATGGTAAGAGAGTTTTATGAATTAATATTTGTTGACATTTTTGATACTTAAGTGAAGTTGTTTGTTTACAATTTTGTTTTTCTTTAGATCTTTTTTAAATGAGTTTGAAATCGATTTGTAGCAATACTGTCTGTTTGTCAGTGTTTACATGACTAGACATTGAGTTTATTTAAAATTTAATATTATGATAAAGTAGGGATATGTTTATATTTTTTATATCATTTGGTTTTTGAATTGAATCTTGAGATTTTGATTTAAGGTGTACGTACATACATTTAGGTTTTAAAAATTTCTTAAAACTAATACAAACAATTTATGTGGCAAAGCAAACATTGAGAGTGAGTTAAGTTCAGCGATTATATAAAACTAAAGTAATTAAAAAGTTAATATTGGGTTTAAATTTTAGAGTTGAAAGTAGTTAAGTTGTTAAGTGTTTATTTGTAACATTTTGTTTCTTGAATCTTTTTCGTTTCGAATTGCCATTTTTGTTTTTATTCTTTTTTTTTAAGGTTTACAATATTTTGTTTTAAGTTTTTGTAATTTTCTTATAGTAATTTCTCATTTCTTTTTCATGTCTCGAGTGAAGATTTCAGGATTCTGTGGACTTGAATCAGCCTCTATTACTACCTCCAATGGAGGTGGAGAAAAAGTTGGACAGTCCATCGGGAGCTGGATGGGAGTAACGATTAACTATTCCAATCGGGGATGGGTAAGGGGACTCGAACCACGAGATGTTCTTTTGGGAATTATATATTCCTTTAATCAAGTCATTATCTGAAAAGTTAAATTTGTCTATGTTTTTTTTCATAAGATCAGTAGTGTACTTGACCAGAGGAATAATACCTGAATCATTATAAATAAAGTTGTTTGAGTATCTTTTGTTTCTGGTTTTAAAGTTTTTGCCGATGCAAAGGCGTATGATTTTCCGTTCGAAAACCTCGAATTCTCTGATGACGGTGGGAGAAATGCTGAACCATACCGGGAAAGCATAGATCAGAACCGGTCTTATTAATGTCTTGTAAAAGAGAAGTTTAGTCTTCCTATTAAGCATAGGGTGTCTCAGAAAGGGCATTAACATGTTTGAAAGATTTCTGGCTTTGGATTTATTTTTCCGGGCGTGGTTGTTAAATTTCAGTAAGTTATTGAATTGGACGCCTAGGTATTTCAGGTGGTTTTTGAACTCGATGTTTACGTTGTCAATGCTTAGCTTAAGGTTTTTACTTTCTTTTACTACTCCTGAAAGTCCTTTACCACTCGCATTTCTAAAGCAGATAGCCTCGGATTTGCTTTTATTTATGTGGATACCCCATTTTTTATAATAATCATTGATTATAACAAGATGTTTTTTGAGGAGGTGTAAGGCTTCGGATGGGAAGTCTGCAGAAGCGAAGACTATGGTATCATCTGCGAAGAGAATGGCTTCTGACTCAATGGAGTTGTTTGTGAAATTTGTGTGAGGGATATCGTGAAGGAATAGGTTATACAATTTTGGCCCCAAAATTGAACCTTGGGGAACGCCCCGAAAGGAATGACATGATTCAGATTTGGTTTGTTGAAGCTGGATGAAAAAAGATCTGTTAGAGAGGAAACTATGGAGCATGTTAATTAGGTGTGGTGGGTATCCCATTTGTACTATTTTAAACATCAACCCATCCCTCCAGACGCTATCAAACGCTTTCTCGATGTCGAGAGAGCAAGCCGTGGTGCATTTTTTCAGTCTTAGGTTGGTTGTGACTTCGTTATGCAGGTACAGGAGTGAGTGTACTGTGGAATGCCCTTTTTTAAAGCCGAACTGATGGTCGGGGATGAACTCAATGTTTTCTTCGGAATGTGTGTCGAGTTTTTGAAGAAGAACTCTTTCAAGGATTTTCCCCACGTTCGACAAGAGGGAGATTGGCCTGAAATTATTTAGCGTATAGATGTTGGGTTTTTTAAGTAGGGGTAGGATTTTAGCGGATTTCCATACCGTGGGGAAATAGCCATTATTTATACAATTGTTAAGTATAATTGTTAAGAATTGTATGGCAAGTGGGGAAATTTTTTTAAGGATAAAGTTGGACAGGTTATCTGGTCCGAAGGATAGTTTGGCTCTGAGACTCTTGATAATGTTAGTCACTTCGGAGACCGAAGTGAACAGGTTGTTGTGTTGGTTAATGGCCGAGTTTACTTCGGAGAAAATAAAGATTTTCTCTGGTTTTGACTGGTTTAACCGGCAAATTTCATCGTGAACGATGTTTCTAATGTTAGGGTCGTGAGATGGGATCATTTCGAGGTAAAGTTCTTTGTAGAAGTCTCTGAAAGCCTCCACCTTTCCGGCTTCATC
Source organism: Dasysyrphus tricinctus (assembly GCA_963921185.1). NCBI lineage: Eukaryota > Metazoa > Arthropoda > Insecta > Diptera > Syrphidae > Dasysyrphus > Dasysyrphus tricinctus. The sequence continues at coordinate 88,702,752 of OY992531.1, forward strand.
GGTAATGGTATGCCCTTCGACAGATATTTGATCACAAATGAATCTTTTTTTTTTCCTGTTAACTTCGCGGCTTCTTTGAATGCATGTGGCCCTGGCTTGACATTTGCAAGCTTAAGTCCAATTTGGTTGCTAAGCCAAATGGTTATTTTTTCTTTAATGATGATTTTTAGTAGAGAAATCCTGTTTGCCAGGGCTCTGTATTCATTGCTTACTCTGTTCAAAGAGCGGTGGAATATTTTTTTCAATTCTTTTTGCCATAAATGTTTGGTTTTGTAAAGGGCATCGATATCATTCGGGAGATTGTTATATTTCTTGAAGCCTCTGGATAGGTTGGAGGAATGGAGATCTGCTGTGTTGGAAACAGTTTCGTTAAAGAAGGTGATTTTCTGGTCAATTTGGGAATTAGATAATGAAGTGAAGGGTGAAAGCTGGTTTATACTTAGAGTGAGATCTAGATCGCTTCTAAAGTTATTCCAGTTAGTGTTTTTAAATGATCTCCCAAATTGCGGTTCTACCACTGAGAGGATAGTGTCGGAAAGGGTCAGATTAAGTAAAGCTGGGAAGTGATCACTGAAAGAGGGTAGGGTGTTTATTGAAAAGTTTTTTTCAAAACTGTTAATGAGGTTTGGTGACACTAGGAAGTGGTCCAGGTAGGCAGAGCTTCTTGGAAAAGTTGGGTCACTTGGGGTGATGTTTATTAATCGTGGATTGTGGAGGTTGAACCAGTTAATTATGTTCCTACCATTTTGGTTAGTTTTGGAGTCGCTCCAAGTAGGATGCCTGGCGTTAAGGTCGCCACCTAGTATTGCTCCATCGAAAGACTCTGAGAGGCTATTGATTTTGTTGAGTTCTTCAACAAATTGGGTTGATTGACAGTTGGAGGGGAAATATAGTGACCCCAGGATTATTTTTTTTGGATGATTATTAACTGTTACGTTGATATAAATGAATAAGTTGGGAAAGTTGGCATTTGGAAGTAAAATGGGGGTGTATTGTATGGTGTTTTTAATGGCAATGGCTACACCTTGTCCTTGTGGGTTGGAGAGGAAGTTGTAGTTGTCCAAGTTTACTTTGTGTCTGTTTGAAAGATGCGTCTCCTGTATGAACGCGATCGCTATGTTGTTAGCAAGGAGAATTTTGTTAAGTTCAATTCTCCTGCTTTCTTCAATTAGGGACGAAATGTTGTAGGTTAGGATTTTGAGGGCCATTATGGTGTGTTAAGAAGAACCTCGTTAAGGAGGTTAAGGTAGTCTAGCCGTTTTTGCTGTAGTGAGCTGCTGTTATTGATATTTTTTACAAAATTTTCAATTTTTAGTAGGAGATCAGAGACACCGATGCCAAAAAGAACTTTTGATAGGTCGAAGAATTGGCCTAGGAAGTTAGTGCCTTTAGGTTGAGAGAGACTCAAAGACTCAGGTTGATTTTGGTGGGAGAGGCCAGCGTAGGAAAACTGGTTTGATTGGGAGAAACCCAGAGGAACGGTTGGTTTTGGATGAAAGTGACTTGCATAGGAAATTTGTGGCAAGATGGAGTTAGAGACGTTTTTTGCGAAGGCTATACCGCTGACTTTCTTTTGTTTTGCTTCAAGAATACTTTTCTTTTTAGTCTGAACGTAGGTTTTGTATTTTGGACAACCTTTATAATTGGCAGGATGTTCGCCATTGCAATTGACGCAATGCGCCTTAGAGCCCTGAGACTCTATAACCGGACATTCGCCTGGGGGGTGCTTGCCGTCGCATTTCACACATTTATAATGTTTGCCACAATTTTTGGCCAAGTGGCCGAAACCTTGGCATCTCCTACATTGTAGGACGCCGTTGTTTCCTCTGGGTTTCTCCCATGTTATTTTGGTGTTGAAAATATAACTTATTTTTATTATCTCACTGGACAAGATTCCAGGTTTGAGTCTAATTAGGAAAAGGTTGGTGCTGAAGCCAAGACTCCTAGAACGCTCAGTCGTGAAGACCGATACTTTTTCTATTATTCCCAGTATTATATTCTCAAGCTCGTTTTGGATTTCCATTTCATTGAATTCGGAGGTTAAGCCTCTAAGTATGAGATTTTGGGTTTTGTCATTTTTTAGGGTGAACGAGTAGCCCTGAATCTCCTTACTCTCCCTAATCTTCGCCATCAACTCCCGATGGATATCTTCGCTATCTACGTAGAGTTTGGAAACTCCATTTTTAATGTTTCTTATATAAAATTTAAAGTCTCCTGAAATCTTTTGGAGATCTCTAACTAATTCTCTAGTATTCGTATCAATAAGGAAAATCGCTGGACAAAACTTACCCGAATTAACTTTAGGTTGATTATTGATGGAAGGTCCTGTGGTGAGCTCTCCCTCGTCAAGTGGGCGTTTGGCGTTGTTGCTGGTAGGGGCGATGTTGCTGTTAGTGGCTAAGTTGCTGGTGGAGGCTGAGTTGCTGGTGGAAGCAAAGTTGTAGGCGGTGGTGGTGGTGGCATCAATGGATTCGGTGGTGTTGGTTCCAGTGGTGTTTACGTTGGCGTTTGATTCTGCTGGTTGCTCTTCAAAAGCATCTGTTGGTTGAGTAGGGATTTTTGATGAGTGCTTGGACGTCAATTTTATTCTTTTGGTGAATTGAAGGTCGCTGAGAATGGCGAATTTATTGGAAAAGCTGGCTTCTGGGGCAGGGAGTGAGCTTGGTGGCACTACTATGCCGTTCTTTACCGGAGACCATGAGTCTGAATCTGACTCCTCGTCTTGGATATCCATGGAGACAAAGTCCGCCATTGTTTTTGCACGTTTGCTTCTTGAATTTTGTGTAGGATTATGGGGGGATGTTTCACCCTTCCTGAGTTGCAGCAGGAGCTGCGCGGCGCGTACCCTGTTGGGGCTGTTTAAATGTTGCTGGGATATAGCATTGCTATTTTTGTCGAGTACTTTTTCCTTTTTCTCGGGGATGGTTGCACTCCCCATAGGGAGGCGGGCTGTCTCGATGATTTTAATTTAGAGAAGCCGCTCGATGAACGTGGCTTTGCGTCTTGCAGACGAGAGTCGTCAAAGTGGTCAGACGACAATGTGGTTTTGGGAAAACCCTTCAAAAATGACGATTGCGAGAAAAATTAACTAAAATTAATTTTAAGATGCAAAGGTGGAACCTTTATTTTTTAGAAAATTAAATTAAACTTTTAAAATTTTGTCGGATGATTTAAATTATCGTGGATTAAAAATTTTTTTTTCGTTGGATGAAAAATTGGACCGCTCACTCTCAAAGTCTAAATTCACAGAAAAAAAACTCACATTCACGTCTTTTCCTCTATCATATCCATTATGTTCGAACCTTTAAGATTCTCCCTACTAATATATGGCAATGCCCTTTCAAACTTGACAAGAAAATTAGGATTATTCGTATATGGCAGTACTGAATCTGACATTTACCGAGAAAATGTTTTGTTTACTTTTGGTTTTTATAATTTGTTGAAAATAATTTAGTAAATTCGCGTATTTAGAAGTGTAGTTTTAAGAAAAAAAGTTTATAAATGTGATTGAAATAAAGTGTTTTAATTTTAAGACCAATAAAATGTTAATAAAATATATGTTTTGGTGTGTTTTTATTAATTAGGTTTTTTTTTCAATTGGAAATTTTGGTTGATCTAAAAAATAAATTAATTATAAGCTTTTTAATGAAGAGTTGTTTTTAAAAGTGTTCCCCCATATTCAAGATTAGTTCTGCATTAAAAGATTTATCTTTTTGTGTTCAGAAATATGTTATTTTCGTTGATTTGTCGGTATTGCAAATCTCCATACAATTTTTTGGTGTCGGTTTGACATGTCACTGACAGCTCCATATTAAAATTTTTCACCCCCATGCCGCAAAAGAAGTTTTACTTCAAAAATAAATCACCAACTTAAAAAGGCAGAAATTTTATATGCCGTAGAAAGAACAATTAAAGAAAAAAAAGCATAGAATGCGTAGCGTTATATTTTCACTAGAAGCTGAAACCACAAGGCTTTTTTGGACTTAGGACTTCAATTTCAAAAGATACAAAATTATTATTAAAACGACACCTGAGCAAAACAAAAATTAATGTTCCTCGATAAGTCAGGCAAAAAAAAACGCGTTCCATCAAACGGAAATGTTTCAGAAACTTCGGGCGAATCAAGTCTCCAAGAATGTATTCTTTTTTTTCAAAATGTTGAGTTTGAAAATACCCTTTTTTAATTTTTCAAAAGCTTAGTTAGTTGAAGAGCTTTCCAAAAAGGACAGGTCGAAGTAAAAATGAAATAATAGTCCAGTCATATTGTATTTTTACCATGAAAATTGTGGAGTAGTTTTGATTTGTTCGCTCCTTTATGTTTTGGGGCGGCTGAATCCGAATCTGAGGTTTGTTAACAAAATTTCGTGACGCAACATTGAAAAAATGCAAAAATGAATTTTTTGGGAGTTTTTCACTAATGGCTCGAAAGCTTCCAATTATTCGAAAATTACATGAAAGTACCATTTAAAAGTATACACAATTTCCAATAAATCTCTATTTAAGGGTTTTTATTGCGACAACCCATTTGGACTCAAGAGCTAGTCGAAAATTGACGTATTTTTACTGTTTTCGAAAATGCACTCGAAAGCACTAAGAAATTATTTTGTGTGACAAAATTCTAATTTTTGTCTGTAACATGAACCAAGATATACTTTTACTGATGGTCTTTGATGCGCTGAATTCAAATCTGGCCTTGAAATTGCCAGGAATAATTTTTTTTTGAAAAAATGTTTATGGTCATTCTGAAGCATGAACATTTTACTTATTCAAAATTCTTTTTAAATCTTTGAAATACCTTCATTCGTCCTCAAGAAATCCTTAGTTTTCGTCTTAAACTACCTAATTCGAAAAACCTCACAATTTGCTCGCTAAGTGCCCTTTTGAGCACAAATTGACTGGCGAAATGAAAATTTCTATACAGAAATTGACACAATGAAATCTTAAACGAAAAATTTCGTAGTGATTTTTGTTATGTAGTACGCAGCTTGACAGTTAAATGTCAATAAAACAGAAAATTGTAGTCGATACAAGAACCAAGTTTCCACTTATTTTCCACACACAATTAATTGACCGTAACATTATTTGAGACGAAAATTTGACAGTTTTTTTTTTTATTTTGCTGTTGAAATTTATTTGAAAATGAAAATCGAAGAAAATGCAGTCGTAACAAACTGAAGAACACAATTATTTGGAACCTTTAGCGGTACAACAGACGACAAGAAAACAAAAAAAAAAGAATTCACATCAGACCAGGGTTGTCAGATTGGGGTATTTATCATAAATTGGGCTATCTTTTTTCTAGATTTGCGACAAGAATTTGAAAAATGTAGCCCAATTTTGCATGATTTCTATGATTTCAAAACTGGGGAAATTCTCTGAGCCCTCAGAAATATAAACTGGACAATTTATTTTGACATCTTTCAGATAAAACTCTACATATTTTTTCGCAATCACTTCGTTTCTGATTTCGTTCTCGAGTTGGAGACCCCAGAAAATTTTCGTTTCACTTCCGCAGCGTACTAGGCTTTAGGTAGTAAGACCCTTGTATATAAAAACCATAGCGGATAGCACTATCATGGGCAATTTTTTTTAGGAGGACGCACAGCCGTCGAAGGCGCCACATTCAACCGCAAATATTGTTGTCATGTTGTTTTGATGTGTGGACATGAAATGAAGGAAAATGTCAAGAATCGAAGACAAGTAGATAGTAAGAGCAAGAGGAATGTATTATTTCCATTCTGGTAAAAGAAATAAAGGGAGTAAGTGAGATTAGGAAATCAGCTGTCAAAAACAAGACAAATGTGAAGAAAATGAAAAAATGTTTCTCGTCTCCTCTTTGAATTCAACTATTTGGTGTTTTTGTTAAGGAAATATATTTTGTATGCAGCCAGAGGAAGCAAGGAAAAATAGAACAAGAGGGTAAAAGAGATACCTGAGTGAGCTGCTTGCGTCATCGTGCGTCGTCTCTTCGGTGTCGTAGGTCATAGCAACGAGGATAAAAACTTTTTTTTACACTTCAGAATTCTGTGTTGTAGTAAGCTTAAAGCAAGCTGCGTTCTACAATCAGAGGCTCATCATGAGTGCATGTGTTAGTGGTTAGTAGATTAAGTAAAGCTAACACAAGCACATTAATAAATAAAAACTAACAAAATTAAACAATAAACAAATTTAGACACAATATGGGAGTCCTGTGAAGTTAGCAAAAAAATTAATTAAAATTAAATAAAAACTGAGAGTTCCCGGTAGCAAACAAAGAGTTCTAGAGTTCCTCATACTTTTTTTTAATAGTTCTGGCGAATGGAGTGTTAAAATTTAAAAAAAAAGTTTTTTTTGCTAACTTCACGCAGCCGGACTTTTTTGAGAAAAAGAGTTCTGAGCATGTTTTTCACCTTAAAATCAAGAGTTCTGGAGTTCCTGATGGGTTTAAGAAAGAGTTCTACAAAATTGAAAAAGTTAGGGCAATTTAAGGTGCCCATTGACTTAGAACCAAAAATTTTCAAAATCCACAAAAATCGAAAAAAAGGAGTTCTGATTAGAGTTCCCGATAGCAAACAAAGAGTTCTGAACATTTTGTTAATAACTTTTTTTTCTAAAACTAATTTTTCAAAAGTTATTCGCAAGTTTAGGTGCCCATTGACTTAGAACCAAAAATTTTCAAAATCCACAAAAATCGAAAAAAAGGAGTTCTGATTAGAGTTCCCGATAGCAAACAAAGAGTTCTGAACATTTTGTTAATAACTTTTTTTTCTAAAACTAATTTTTCAAAAGTTATTCGCAAGTTTAGGTGCCCATTGACTTAGAACCAAAAATTTTCAAAATCCACAAAAATCGAAAAAAAGGAGTTCTGATTAGAGTTCCCGATAGCAAACAAAGAGTTCTGAACATTTTGTTAATAACTTTTTTTTCTAAAACTAATTTTTCAAAAGTTATTCGCAAATTTAGGTGCCCATTGACTTAAAACCAAAAATTTTCAATTTTCAATTTTTTTTTTCTAAAACTAATTTTTCAAAAGTTATTCGCAAATTTAGGTCCCCATTGACTTAGAACCAAAAATTTTCAAAATCCACAAAAATCGAAAAAAAGGAGTTCTGATTAGAGTTCCCGATAGCAAACAAAGAGTTCTGAACATTTTGCTAATAACTTTTTTTTCTAAAACTAATTTTTCAAAAGTTATTCGCAAATTTAGGTGCCCATTGACTTAGAACCAAAAATTTTCAAAATCCACAAAAATCGAAAAAAAGGAGTTCTGATTAGAGTTCCCGATAGCAAACAAAGAGTTCTGTACATTTTGTTAATAACCTTTTTTTCTAAAACTAAAAATCGGGAACTCTAATCAGAACTCCTTTTTTTCGATTTTTGTGGATTTTGAAAATTTTTGGTTCTAAGTCAATGGGCACCTTAATTTGCGAATAACTTTTGAAAAATTAGTTTTAGAAAAAAAAGTTATTAACAAAATGTTCAGAACTCTTTGTTTGCTATCGGGATATCTAATCAGAACTCCTTTTTTTCGATTTTTGTGGATTTTGAAAATTTTTGGTTCTAAGTCAATGGGGACCTAAATTTGCGAATAACTTTTGAAAAATTAGTTTTAGAAAAAAAAGTTATTAACAAAATGTTCAGAACTCTTTGTTTGCTATCGGGAACTCTAATCAGAACTCCATTTTTTCGATTTTTGTGGATTTTGAAAATTTTTGGTTCAAAGTCAATGGGCACCTAAATTTGCGAATAACTTTTGAAAAATTAGTTTTAGAAAAAAAGTTATTAACAAAATGTTCAGAACTCTTTGTTTGCTATCGGGAACTCTAATCAGAACTCCTTTTTTTCGATTTTTGTGGATTTTGAAAATTTTTGGTTCTAAGTCAATGGGCACCTAAATTTGCGAATAACTTTTGAAAAATTAGTTTTAGAAAAAAAAGTTGTTAACAAAATGTTCAGAACTCTTTGTTTGCTATCGGGAACTTTAATCAGAACTCATTTTTTTTCGATTTTTGTGGATTTTGAAAATTTTTGGTTCTAAGTCAATGGGCACCTAAACTTGCGAATAACTTTTGAAAAATTAGTTTTAGAAAAAAAAGTTATTGACAAAATGTTCAGAATTCTTTGTTTGCTATCGGGAACTCTAATCAGAACTCCTTTTTTTCGATTTTTGTGGATTTTGAAAATTTTTGGTTCTAAGTCAATGGGCACCTAAATTTGCGAATAACTTTTGAAAAATTAGTTTTAGAAAAAAAAAGTTATTAACAAAATGTTCAGAACTCTTTGTTTGCTATCGGGAACTCTAATCAGAACTCCTTTTTTTCGATTTTTGTGGATTTTGAAAATTTTTGGTTCTAAGTCAATGGGCACCTAAATTTGCGAAAAACTTTTGAAAAATTAGTTTTAGAAAAAAAAGTTATTAACAAAATGTTCAGAACTCTTTGTTTGCTATCGGGAACTTTAATCAGAACTCCTTTTTTTCGATTTTTGTGGATTTTGAAAATTTTTGGTTCTAAGTCAATGGGCACCTAAATTTGCGAATAACTTTTGAAAAATTAGTTTTAGAAAAAAAAGTTATTAACAAAATGTTCAGAACTCTTTGTTTGCTATCGGGAACTCTAATCAGAACTCCTTTTTTTCGATTTTTGTGGATTTTGAAAATTTTTGGTTCTAAGTCAATGGGCACCTAAATTTGCGAATAACTTTTGAAAAATTAGTTTTAGAAAAAAAAGTTATTAACAAAATGTTCAGAACTCTTTGTTTGCTATCGGGAACTCTAATCAGAACTCCTTTTTTTTCGATTTTTGTGGATTTTGAAAATTTTTGGTTCTAAGTCAATGGGCACCTTAAATTGCCCTAACTTTTTCAATTTTGTAGAACTCTTTCTTAAACCCATCAGGAACTCCAGAACTCTTGATTTTAAGGTGAAAAACATGCTCAGAACTCTTTTTCTCAAAAAAGTCCTTGCTGCGTGAAGTTAGCAAAAAAAACTTTTTTTTTAAATTTTAACACTCCATTCGCCAGAACTATTAAAAAAAAGTATGAGGAACTCTAGAACTCTTTGTTTGCTGGATTTTGAAAATTTTTGGTTCTAAGTCAATGGGCACCTAAATTTGCGAATAACTTTTGAAAAATTAGTTTTAGAAAAAAAAGTTATTAACAAAATGTTCAGAACTCTTTGTTTGCTATCGGGAACTCTAATCAGAACTCCTTTTTTTTCGATTTTTGTGGATTTTGAAAATTTTTGGTTCTAAGTCAATGGGCACCTTAAATTGCCCTAACTTTTTCAATTTTGTAGAACTCTTTCTTAAACCCATCAGGAACTCCAGAACTCTTGATTTTAAGGTGAAAAACATGCTCAGAACTCTTTTTCTCAAAAAAGTCCTTGCTGCGTGAAGTTAGCAAAAAAAACTTTTTTTTTTAATTTTAACACTCCATTCGCCAGAACTATTAAAAAAAAGTATGAGGAACTCTAGAACTCTTTGTTTGCTACCGGGAACTCTCATTTTTTATTTAATTTTAAACAATGTTTTTGCTAACTTCACAGGACTCAATATGGGTATTCATACAACAGCGTAAACTCATCGTAAACGTTGTAAAGATTAAAACTTCGTAATTCTGTCACAATTTGTATGGAAAATTTGACAGATTTACGAAGTTTAAAACTTTACCACGTTTACGACGACTTTACGCTGTTTCATGAATACCCTTAATATATTTAGTATAAAACAATTAAATAAGGTATTAAATAACCCATACATAGACATTTATGAGAGTGGAACACTGGCTCGCAACAATGTTTTTAATCCTACTTTATTTATGTTAAAATCAACAGAGGCAGCGTTTAAATTAAAAAGTTTTCACATACGATTTAGAGGTTCGTGATTACCATAATTGGTTCTATGAAAAGGAACATGAAAAAGTTCAAATCTTCGTAGGTGGTGGGATCCCCCGCGGCAGTTAATACCTATACAGGCTAATAAGTCAGGAGCGTCAATTTTGCCATTGATAAGTTGATGAAAAAATATTAAATCATTATTAACGCGCCTTTGATATAAAGTTTGAAGTTGCAGAAGCATGATTCTGTGTTCATAAGGTGGCAGGTTATACGGATCAGCCCAAGGAAGACCTTTGAAAGCAAAACGAATGAAGTTATGTTGTATTGATTCAATACGGCTCTTGTGAATTTCGTAAAATGGAGTCCATACTTGGGAGGCGTACTCAAGATGGGGTCTTACGTAACAATTGTATAAGGAAAGAGTAACATACGGATCGTTAAATTCTTTTGCCTAGCGTTTTATAAATCCAAGCATGGAACTTGCCTTATTTACAATATAATTTATATGAACTTTGAAATCTAGATCAGAACTAAAGTGAACACCCAGGTCTTTGAAATTAAAAACACGACAGAGTGTGTGCTGTGAAATGGAATAGTCAAAAGCACTTACTACTCGTTTTTTAGAGAAAGTTATAGTTTGGCATTTAAGAGGGTTAGGTTAGGTTAGGTAGAAGGGCTGACAGTTGATCTCGTTACCGTCACACTTAGATCTATGTAGATCCGTTGTGATACCCTAGTAAATTGTATTCCACTTAATGTAAAAACCTATGTGTTCTGTTAGCAGTCAAGCCATTTAGAGGCGTTGATGAAATTCAGAAGGCTATTAGCCGAAGTTCCAGAAAGTTCCTCTAGGTCATTATAGAAATAATTTCCTAGGTGTTTCTTTCTTAAATGACAGAGTGCTGGGCAGTGGCAAAGGAAGTGTGAGGTATCCTCATGTGCTTCTTCGTCACTGCATCCTCTGCAAAGGTCATCAGTACTGAGCCTCATTTTCTTTTTATGGTATCTCAGTAGGTTGTGTCCGGTGATTATGCTGACAAGGGAACGGAGATGTTTCTTGTTCATTTGCATAATTTTGTCTGTTCTCTGCTTATTGAAATTTGGCCATAACTTTCTAGTTGTGGCGCATGTTTCAAGCAGATTCCATCTTTCATTGGTTTTTTCTAATATTTTGTTACCAATTTCCTGTTTGATGCTACAGGTTGGTACTTTGATATTTTGTTCGGCTTGACTTGAATCAAGCGACGAACCCGTTCTCGCCAGCTCATCAGCTCTCTCGTTTCCCTGTACATCACTGTGACCGGGAACCCAGCAGAGTCTAATGTTATGCTGCATGCCAAGAACCCTAAGCTCTTCGCGACAGCAAGTCACAAGCTTCGAATGTATCTCGGTGGCAGAAATTGCTTTTATTGCTGCTTGGCTATCAATAAAGAGGGTGATATCAGCTCGTGGTATCGCCATCATTGATATTTGCGTAGCTGCTTTTGTCACTGCCAAGACCTCGGCTTGGAAGACGCTGCAAAAGTCCGGAAGTCTGAAGGAGCTAGCTAGTCCCAGAGTTTCCGAGAAAATTCCTGCACCAACTCCAGTGTCCATCTTTGAACCATCGGTGAAGACAGTTATCGTAGATGCATTACTGAAAGGTTGGTTGTTTTCCCACTCCTCTCTATTAGGAAAAGAGGTAGTGAAGGGTCTGTTGAAATTTAAATAGGGTGTTGTGTAGTCTGTGCAAACATTATTTCCCACATATCTCTGCAGAATCTGAGTATGGCCCGATGTGCTTTGCTTCCAGCATTTAGTCTGGCTTAGGCGCAGGGCACTGTATGCTGCAGATTCTTGCACGAATAGATCTAGGGGTCTCAAGTTGAGTATCGCTTCCAGTCCCGCTGTGGGAGTGGTTTTCAACGCCCCCGTAATACCTACGCATGCTAATCTTTGAACTTTTGTCAAGGTTTTCAGGTTTGTTGCTTTCTCAGTCGCGTTCCACCAAACTAAATTACCGTAGGTAAGTATCGGTCTAACTATTGCCGTGTACATCCACCTGATAATTTTTGGATTGGGTCCCCAGGATTTTCCAAAGATCCTGTTGCAGGAATAGAACGCAACCATAGCTTTCTTTGCTCTCTCTTTAGTGTTGAGACTCCAGTTCAGTTTCTTATCAAGGATCACACCCAAGTATTTGGCTTGATCCGAGATTTTGAGTGGAGTCCCTGCAATTGATGGTAATCTAAACATTGGTATTTTTCTTCTGTTAGTGAAGAGAACCAATTCAGTTTTCAATGGATTAACCATTAGACCACAATTCTTTGCCCATGTGTTGACCTTTGACAGGGCATATTCTATTTGTTCACTAATAGTGGATGGGAATTTACCTGTCGCAAGTAGTACTAGGTCATCTGCATAAGCTACTACTTTGACTCCACTATATTTTAATTTCACAAGAATTTCGTTCATAACTAGTATCCAAAGAAGCGGAGAAAGCACCCCTCCCTGGGGTGTTCCTCTGGATGTGGATACTTTTAAACGTGAATCTCCAAGTTCTGTGTTAATATGCCTGTTTTTTAACATGCACATAGTCCAATTTATAATTGAGTTTTCTATATTCAGCTCTACAAGGGCTCTCTTAACTGCATCGTTTTCCACATTATTGAAAGCTCCTTCAATATCTAGAAAGGCAGCAAGAGTGTATTCCTTGTCTTTGAGAGTTTTTTCAATTGTATTAACAACACAGTGAAGTGCAGTTTCTACGCTTTTGCCTTTCGTATAGGCATGCTGCATTGGAGAAATTACCTCCGGGTTCAGTGAGCTGCGAATATAGATGTCCAACAATCTCTCGAAAGTCTTAAGAGTAAACGACGTGAGACTGATTGGTCTATAGTTACGGTGACCATCCGTCCCGGGTTTCCCGGGATTGTCCCGTATTTCTATAGCCTGTCCCTGTTTATTTATTAAGAAACCCGGGACGTACAAGCGTCCCGTATTCAGATACTTGTTATGTATTTGTCCCGTATTTGCACATTCCAAGAAGTCTTTCTATTTCATATAAGTAAATAAATAAAAAAAATAAAAATTATTAAAAGAATAAAGGCCAATACTTCAGTGCGAGCTCAACTCGGTTTTAATCCTGAGTTTTTCAATCAATATTCTAACAGTCGTATTCATTAGAATTCACTAAAACACCTCTCATCGAGTCAACATTTACGCAGTGTTTTAGCCCTTATTAAGGCTCTATTCAACGCTGCGTAAATCCTTATTCAGAAAATATTTTGCGATTTTTTTTATTTAAAATGCTCTTGTGTTAAAAAAAGTACAAAAAAGATAAATCTATTACGTTTAGATGTCAAACAAAAGTATCATTATGTAGTCACTTTTGTTGGATACCTCTAACGAGTTTAGCTTGAAATGACTCTACTCAACGTCACAAAAATTGTATGAATAACATTTTGGTGTTTAGAGGCATTGTTACTTTACGCAGTCTCTAATATGCGTTTAAACATAACGCTGTAAGGTAGCTCCAAGTTAACTCGCTTAGTTTGATAAGTTGGCTCAGGGACCAAACTCTTCCGTTGTGAAGCTTTCTTGATTTTGAGAGCGAAAGTTATTGAAATATTTGAAAAGTGCAAAGTTTTCATAGTTGCGCTATCTTGATTTCGATTGTAATAGCCGTAAAAAGATTTTTGATGGCTGAAATATTAAGTGAAAAACTGCTTCTGAAATAACTCAGGCGATTGACTAATTTTCAGGACTAGCTAACCCTGATTTAACTCAAAGCTTACTCTGCACTGAAAAACTGGCCCTTATTTTAATGATGAAATTGAAAATGTTAAGTTTATTTTTTTTTTTATTTTTTAGTTTGTATGTTGTAACTTATGTATTATTGTTCCTTTCTTTTTCGTATGTTTTTCAGTTATTATATTTTTTTTAGATAATAAATAAAAAGTCCAACGATTTTTTAATGTTTTCAAATTCTTCATTTTTTGTCCCGGGTTTTTCTCCTAGAAATATGGTCACCGTATCTATAGTCTTTAGCTTCCGTGTGGCTGGGTTTACCAGCCTTCGGGATAAATACAACCTTGACTTCACGCCATGCTTTAGGTACATATCCCCATCTGAGGCTACTTGAGAATATGTTTTTCAGGTGTGAAGTAATGAGGTTTTCACTTTTTTGTAACATCATTGGAAAGATGCCATCTAGTCCCGGGGATTTGTAAGGGGAGAAAGAGTTTATTGCCCATTTAATCTTGTCTTCCGTTACAATGTCCGACGGTGTTCTGTGCTCTGTAAATATCTCAGTTTCCCGGTTATAGCTTGGGTTAGAGCTACACCCGGGAAAGTGAGCATTAACTAAGAGTTTTAGAGTTTCACTGCATGATTCTGTCCAGCGACCACTTGGTTCTTTTAAGGAACCTAAGGTAGATGGCTCTTTGGAGAGAATTTTCCTTAGTCTAGCTGATTCATTGGTGCCTTCTATTTCATCACAAAAGGTTCTCCACGAGCTGCGTTTCGCTCGCTGTGTTTCAGCTTTGAATTTTCTTTGACTGGATTTGTAGATCTCCCAGTCGATGTCTGATCTGGTGCGCTTGGCGACATTGAAAAGTCGCCTCGTTTCTTTCCTAATGTCGCCCAGTTCTATTGTCCACCAAGGTGGTTTTTTGTTGCCTTTTTTACCTGGTTTTAATGGACATCCTTTGACAAAAGCATTGCTGAGTATTTCTGTGAATTTCTCGGCAGCTTTGTCTAAGTTCTCAGGATTATCAATTGCATTGGTATTAAGCAATTTGATTTCATTCTCTACTTCCCCATTAAAAATATCCCAGTTAGTTTTTCTGAAGTTTCTAAAAGGTTTTCGAGAGCTTGTTGTACTAAGTATAAAGAATTCAATTAACCTGTGATCGGAAAAAGATTCTTCCTTAAGTACCTTCCATTGTTCTATTGAGACAGTATTCGAGTTGCTCACAAGGGTGATATCGAGTACTTCCTCGCGGTTCTTAGTGACAAATGTTGGTTCATTACCTCTATTCGCTACTAGTATGTTATTTTCTATGATAAATTCAAAAAGAGACTCACCCCGATCGTTGATATCAGTGCTGCCTAGGGATGAGCGATATTGATAAAACATCGATATTAACATCGATGTCAATATCGAAGGCCCAACATCGATGTCAATAATTATCGATCCGAAAACATCGATGTTTCTTAACATCGATATTTTTCACCTAAAAAAACAATGTTTCCTAGCATCGATGTTTTTCATGTTATGAAAAATATCTAGGGTTTTTACGTATTCATCATGTTATTAAAACACATAACATGGGGAATTTAAAAGTATTTGGTAAAAAGAAAAAAAACTGAAAAGAAAAATGCGTGAAAAACATCGATTTTAAGAAACATCATTTTTTCGATGTCTCTTAGCATCGATGTTTTTTTACGTATATTTATTTTCACTTTTTTTCTTACCAAATACATACTTTTAAATTCATCATGTTACGTAAAACTAATACATCGATGTTTTTTTACGTATTCATCTGGTTATGTAAAACACATAACATGATGAGTTTAAAAATCTTTGGTGAGAACAAAAAACTGGATAGAAAGCACGTGAAAAACCATCGATGTTAAGAAACAAAATTTTTTCAATGTTTCTTAGCATCGATGTTTTTTCAGTTATTTTTCTCTCCAGTTTTTTTTTTTCTTACCAAATATTTTTAAATACATATGTTTTGTAAAACATCGATATCGATAAAAATATCGATGCGAAAATATTTAAATAGCAAGATACTTTCAGTGTCATTATGAAATCTAATTTGATGTTTTAAATTATAAAAGTTAGAAATTATATTAATATGTACATATTATGTAATATTTTGATAATATATGTACATCAAATGTAAATAGTAATTAGATAAATTAATACGACCACTTATCACAGAGTTATAGCCTTGCAGCTCTCCGAAAAAACACTGAATCTGAATAAAATTTAAAAAATATTGTTCTTTTAATTTTTCTGATTTTTGTATTTAATTACCAATTATAGTTGTAATTATCAAATTAACTACAAATGCAATTATTATTAAAATTTCTTAATAACAGATTTCAAGTTAGATTTTTTATTGCATTTAATGAAAAAGTTAACCTAAGTACATAGATATAAAAATTAATTAATATTAATGTGTAATATTTATATTATTTACAAAGGTACAATAGCCGTTGAAAGTATTTTGATAAAAAAATCAAATTTTCTTTTTCATCTTTTTGATACTGATAGAAAAAATCTGGAGAAAATCTATTATAATGGTTTCAAAATATGCTTTTAAAAAAAATACAAAAACTAGCTAAATTGTAATTCAAAATTGTAACGGAGAAAAAGTTTTTTGACAAAATTATAAGGCTCATAAAAAGTGGTTATTATTTTAGTATGGACTATCATTTTCTAATGGAAATATCTTGAAAACCCAAGCTGATGGCCAAAAACGATTGAAGGTTTTGAATTCGGCATCCAAAAGCATGATAAGAACCTACTAAAAAGTTAACCAATATTTGTGAACCTTTTTTATTTTGTCAAAATCTTTTTCGCCCTTACAATTTGAAATACAATTTTCAATTTCAAAATTTTGAATATTGCATCTAACTTTTTTATATTTTTTTAAAGTAAATTTTAAAACCACTAAATTATATTTTTTTTCAGATTTTTCCCATCAATAAAAAGAAAGATGTAGTATATAAAAATGAGAATTTTTTTTTCTCAAAATCCTTTTTCCGAATATTCTATAGAATATCCTAAAAATTTAAGAAAGAGATAATTATGGATTTTATTTTAAGTCCCAATACTTATTATCTACAGATTGAAGAAATAAAAGTTTGGAAAGGGATTTTCCCTCTAGTCTATTTCTCTGCTGGCTTAATGTGTAGCCAGCCTTGGAAAACAATCGCTCCGATGACGTGGACGTTGCCACACAGCTTAAATACTTCAAAGCTACTTTTTTCAATCTGGGGAAATTGATTCCAACTTCGGTGCGCCACTGTTCGAGTGGATCCGTTTTTAGATCCGGAAGGTTTTTATTAAGGAATCCACTTAGTTCCCCTCCTATGTCATCGGTTGTTGTGCTGTTTTTATCATGCACTATTTTACGATGTTCGCTCCACAAATCGAAACTTTCATCAGGTTCGATTTGGACTTGGGAGTTTGAATTTGAATCGCTTATATCCTCTTGCATGCAAGATGTCATTTCCTTGACTGCTCTAATGGCCTTTGCGCAAGCCAAAGGGTCCTGGAAATGAATGTTTTTGAAGCGTGGGTCGAGCAGCGTCGAGATAGCAAGAGTACTAACATACTCGCTCGGTAACAAACGCTTTGTCACTTCTGCCAGAATGTTTGATTTTAGTTGTGCTGCAATTTTGTCTGTGGGGTTAATACTCAAAACTTTTAGCATCACCATTCGAGTTATTGGAATAACTTTGCTACAGGTGACAAACTTATCACCACAAATCTCCCTAGTAGCTCCTTCGATAGGCCGCAAAAGTTCGCACACTTCGGTCAAGACCATAGCACCTCTTGCGTCGATCATGGGTGGTGCACTTGTGTGGCAGTTAACAATGTTGTTTATCACAGACCGCAGTTGCAAGAACCTCTCGAGCATTAAAAACGTGGAATTCCACCTGGTGGACACATCTTGCACCAATTTCAGGTCTGACTGTTTTCGAAGTTCGTCACTTGCAACCACACTTTGTTTAAACCAGGTGACTATTTTTTTAACTAAAGATATTAAGGGAGGAAGCATTTCTGTTTTTTCCACAGACTTCTGTGCCACCAAATTTAACATGTGGGCAAAGCATGGGATATGGCTTTTCTTTCCAAATGCTACTTCCACACCCTTTAACATGTTGGCTCCAGCATCAGTGACCACTGCTAATACCTTTTCTTTATTAATTCCCCATTCTGCGCATGTCTCCAACAACTTTTTCGAGATGTAATCACCTGTCAAATTCGAAAAGTGTATAATCAATAAACATTTGCCAAACCTATTCAGAAGGAATTGGATTCAAATAATATAAATGTTCCAAAATGAGCTGTACAAATATTTCTCCTTTCGATTTTAAATATAAACAAAAATTGATTCAGTCTGGGAACGATGGTTCATATGTTAAATGCAATTCAAAAATTTCAAACAAATTAGGGACTTTATCTTCTGTAATAATAATTCTACCAGGGTTTTTGTTAATAAAAATTCACAAATGAGTATATTTTATAAATGCATTTTGATTTGAGATTAAATCTAAAAATTTGACTCTGGTTATAGCCCAGGAAAAATGTACTTTCGCTGCGGAAAAATTCCAAGTGAAGATTTTTGAATGCAATTATCTTTATTTGTGCATAAGGAATACGCATGCGAAAGTCTACAAACGAAACTGGCTTGCGTTAAAAGTTATTCAAGGTTAAATGTCGAAAATACCGGTTTTCCAGGTATAACTTTGAAACGGTACATGGTATTAAAAAGTAATGCATACAAAACTTGTAGATAATATGATTATCTACAAGAAATGTTAAAACACTTTTTTTCTCTGACTGATGGTTAAGAAGATATCGGCATTTCAAAAAACGTAAATTGACGAAAATATCCCTTTTTTGCGTATTACTCAGAAATGGTGAGTGTTATTGAAAACATTTATAGGCAAAGTTTATATACTATGTTACCCTCTATTAAAAAAAAAAAATTTCTAAGAGTAATAATTTTAAAGATATAATTATTTGAAAAATTTCGTCAAAAACCTGAAATTCCAGACTTTTGCTTTTAAATCTTAAATAACGAATTTTTCATAAAATAATTTATGTTCAGCTTATAGACTATAATGTAATCTACAAAAAATATTAACACACTTTTTCCCACACGAGTGACCAGTAACAAGATATTGCTACTTCAAAAAGGTTTAAATATTGAAAATAAGGATTTTTCGCTTACCACTCTTAAACGGATATGTTAGAAATTTTATTTTTACAGTTTGTAGGTTATTTACCCTTCTACAAGAAAATAAAAAAAAAATTTTTGTTTGCGGTTATTTAAAAGATATAATATTTTATATAAAATGCACAAAAGTCAAAAATAACGGTATTTTGCGGTTTTCTCTTAAATGGTGAAGATTTTGAAAAATAATTTATACTTTTTGTATAAACAATAATATTCTCTATAAGAACTCTTATGAAGGCTTTTTCGATATAAGGCCCCAATAAAAAGATATTGAGACTTCAAAAAGTATCAATTTTCGAAAATGCTGGTTTTTCCGGCCCAAAATGATTCGCCAAGCGACATAAAATAACAATAGGGTTAAACTAATATAATTCCTGGATTCATATTTTGAAAAAAGAACAGAACCTATATTATTTTTTTCAGTTTTTTTTTGTAATGTTGGGTTTTCAGGCATTTTTTTCGAAAACTATTGGCAGGAATAACTTATTTTGAAAAAATAATTAAAGAACAAACTTGAAAATCTCAAAAAAAATATAGTACTTTATTTTAAGTGTTGCCATTTGTTTAAGATGTATTTTTTTTAATTTTAGTACTTTTTTTCAGAAAATTGCTCCCCCCGGTGGATTGGGGGGAGATAGACCCCCCCCCTCAGTATTAAAAAATGTTTGTACTATGTCTCTCTAAAAAACCCTATTATTATTTTATGTCGCTGGGCGAATCATTTTGGGCCGGAAAAACCAGCATTTTCGAAAATTGATACTTTTTGAAGTCCCAATATCTTTTTATTGGGGCCTTATATCGAAAAAGCCTTCATAAGAGTTCTTATAGAGAATATTATTGTATATACAAAAAGTATAAATTATTTTTCAAAAACTTCACCATTTAAGAGAAAACCGCAAAATACCGTTATTTTTGACTTTTGTGCATTTTATATAAAATATTGTATCTTTTAAACAAGCGCAAAAAAAAAAGTTTTTTTATTTTCTTGTAGAAGGGTAAATAACCTACAAACTATGTAAAATAAAATTTCTAACATATACCGTTTAAGAATGGTACGCGAAAAATCTTTATTTTCAATACTTAACCTTTTTGAAGTAGCAATATATTGTTACTGGTCACTCGTGTGGAAAAAAGTGTGTTAATATTTTTTGTAGATTACATTATAATCTATAAGCTGAACATAAATTATTTTATGACAGTTTCGTCATTTAAGATTTAAAGGCAAAAGTCTGGAATTTCAGGTTTTTGACGAAATTTTTCAAATAATTATATCTTTAAAATTATCAATCTAGAAAAAATAATTTTTTTTTTAATAGAAGGTAACATAGTGTACAAACTTTGCGTATAAATGTTTTCAATAACACTCACCATTTCTGAGTTATACGCAAAAAAGGGATACTTTCGTCAGTATACGTTTTTTGAAACGCCGATATCTTCTTAACCATCAGTCAGAGAAAAAAAAGTGTTTTAACATTTCTTGTAGATAATCACATTATCTACAAGTTTTGTCTGCATTACTTTTTAATACCATGTACCGTTTCAAAGTTATACGTGGAAAACCGGTATTTTCGACCTTTAACCTTGAAAAACTTTTAACGCAAGCCAGTTTCGTTTGTAGACTTTCGCATGCGTATTCCTTATGCATAAATAAAGACAATTGCATTCAAACATCTTCACTTGGAATTTTTCCGCAGATTGGCAATTTATTTGTACATTTTTCCTGGGCTATTAGAATTAGGAAGGATGTTTCCTGCTACGAGAAATTCGAAAATTTAAAACTCATGAGCCAAGGCAGACTGCATCTTCTAAAAAATAACCCTTAGGATGATTGTTACATATCATCAAAACTCTAATTTAAATCCACAAACATTTTTCTAGAGATAAATTAACCAATATTAATATTTAATTTTTACCTGTGTGGGACTCATCGAGTTGAAAAACACCTAGTGTAGCCGATTCCACAGAATAATTTTCGAGAAAGTGGACCGTCACTCCTAGGAAGCTTCTGCACTGCATAGTGTCAGTCCAAATATCTGTTGTCAGTGTCAGTGTTTCGACTTCTTCAAGTTTTTTTTTAAAGGACATTTGGAGTGCACTAAATTTGCTCTCCAGCATTCTCTTAAATGTGAATCTTGATGGGATTTTATAAAGTGGCGATGTTAAGTTCAATAAATTTTTGAATCCCTCATTCTCCACAATCTGGAAAGGTTGGGAGTCTTTACAGATCATGAATAGAATTGCATTTGATAGGCGAACTGCCTTGGCCCC
The DNA here is from genome assembly GCA_963921185.1 of Dasysyrphus tricinctus. Classification (NCBI taxonomy): domain Eukaryota; kingdom Metazoa; phylum Arthropoda; class Insecta; order Diptera; family Syrphidae; genus Dasysyrphus; species Dasysyrphus tricinctus. The sequence goes on from OY992531.1 coordinate 88,723,797, forward strand.
ATTTTCAGCAAATTCAGATTGGTTTTGAAAACTGGATATTATGGTTGGTTGACTAGTCGATGGCTGTTTTAACAATGCGTTAGAGACACAACTTCTTGGAGGCTCTTCTTCGGGACCTGCAATGTCTTCATCGCTGTCCAAATCTATCCTCTCCGTACCAGTTGAATTTGAAGAGGTAGAGGGCAAGGGTTCTGCCGTTTTTTTTACCGCGATTGTCTTTGATTTTCCAGTTGTATGCTCGCTTTGGGTTTTTACCAAATGCCTATGCATTTTGGCAATGTGCATTTTTAAATTGGTGGTATTCCCAGAAGTTTTTATAATTTTGGAACATGCCCTGCACTTTGCTGAAGAGTGGTCCAGCTTTTCGAAGTACTGCCAAAATTCACTTTTGGGTGGCATTTTTAATTTTTGGAATAGTCCTAAATCATATTAAGAGTGTTACTCAATTAGTTATAGACAAATACATAGTTGCCACTATTTTAAGGACTAATTTCTAATATAATATTTTCCGAACGATCTACCAGGTCTCTCTGACAAAATTTTATAAAGTAAATACAAAACATTGTGCAATTGTGTGACCGTAAGGTAACGTTGTTTCTTTTTGACGCATATGATTTTTACAAAAGTTGTCACCGGATGACTCCTGTTTGTAAAATCTAACATATAGTCCGGGAGCCAGCGACCGCTTTGAGTGACTGATTCCAGAAAAGCTGGTATTTTCTCATGAGCTTCATTTGATATCAAAGGTAAGTAAATCGTAAATCAGCGCGCTGACTAGCGGTGGGTGTGTCTGTGGCAGCCGCCCAAACATGTAAAAAAAATGTTAAAAAAACTGATTTCAGAAAAGGTGAGCTTTTGTGGATTCGTTTATGAGGTCATAGACAAACGAAAAAACGCAGTCAGCTTAACTTTGAGTGGGTGGATGTACGTCCGCTTCTCATGTAAACATTACAAAAAATGAGAAAAAACTGATTTCGGAAAATATGAACTTTGGTGTAGTGATAGCTATTACGAACATATACACAAAAATACCAGTCCGCTTAACTTTCAGCGGGGGACACCCCTCAGCGTTTGATTTGAAATGCAGCGCTGCACCATGAGCTCGAGTACGTAGCAATTTTTTGTTTGAAGAAAAGAAAAAATTTCCGGAGAGCTGAAATTTAGTATAGTGATAGCTAATATACACTGTTATACAAAAAAAAATATTGCTATAAAATTTTTTTAGCGAAAAAATGCTTGGTTTTCGTATTAAGGGTGCAGTGCATCAAATACAAGGCAAGTGTGTGTTGCATCTTTTTTTTGTAGAAAATAAATATCAGGACAACTGAAAATTCGTACAATAACAGCTTACATAACCAGATATAAGAAACCAGCAGTCAGCTGAGCTTGAAGAGATAAAAAAGCCGTCCGCTTTTGAGTTGAAAATGCACTGCATCACATTTCAATAGATTTTTACATACAAAGGCGTTTATTTTTTTCTTATACAAAATTGATTTCAGCAAACTTGATCACTGGCATAGTGGTACCTTATATAAACCGTTATAAGAAAAAAATAATACCATGAACTTCCAGCAGTTGAAAAGCCGTCCGCTTTTGAGTTGAAAATGCACTGCAAACTGCATTACATTTCAATAGATTTTTACATTCAATCGCGTATATTTTTTTTCAAACAAAACTGATTTCAGCAAACTTGGTCATTGGCATAGTGCTACCTTACATATTCAGCTAACAGAAAAAAATAATACCATGAACTTCCAGCGGTGGAAAAGGCGTCCGCTTTGGAGTTGAAAATGCGCTGCATCGCATTTCGAGTGATTTTTACATACAATCGCCTTTATTTTTTATTTATGTTTTTAAACTTTTCGTTATTCAAGCTCAAAGTAAAACAATTAATTATTAACGTTTTAAATAACTTTTTTTAATTTCAAGTAAAATAATAATAGCCTATTGAATAGACCTTTTAAAAAGGAACAATTACGTGCAAGGGTTTTTATTATTGAATATGTTTATTTGGCCCATAATCATGCTTAAAACCGAAAATGTTACTAAATTCACCCATGCGTGTCTGAGAGAATGGTCACACTGGTCACTTTTCAGTATTTTTGGTATAACTCGAAAACTAAGCCGAACTTAACGATTTTATATATAAAACTTTTTGTTTAAAATTAAATTTTCTATCGAAATGGATGGTTTGGAAAATTTCTTAAGAAAATTTAAAGAGGAAAAGTAAACAAAAACCAACATAAATAAAATGCACGACTGGGTCGCACGTACTTGCTCTTATGTTCAAGACACAGCGAGTTTAAGAAAATTGTATATACAAACATGGAAATTATGAGAGAAAAATGTAGAGAAGCATGAAATACGACATTTAAATTGGCTAAAACAACTCTTTTGACAGTTTGAGGTGAAAAAAAGTATGCCATCTTAATTCATGATGGAATATGATTGTATGGGAAAAAAAATATAAAATCGTTGCGGCGGTTTTTTTTTAAATTAATTTTGTATATATTAAATTCTTAAAACATTTTTAAGAACAAATTTTGGTATGCAGATTTAAACTATATATTTATTTGTATATAAAAACAAAATTTGAAAAAAATTGTCAACCCGTTTTTGAGATATCGAATTTTCAAAAAAAAAAATTTGAAACTTTTTTTTAAAAATCCAAAAACTTTTTTTTTGAAAATTTTGATATGCAATATTATTTAATCTTATCTGAAATTTGTATGTGAAAAAATTCATCCAAATCCGTTAAGCTGATAACGAGAAAACTCAAAATAAAAAAATACGTTCTATGACAGGTACTACTAATAGTTGCTATGTGTAAAATTTTATAATTTTTGATGATAGATCGTACTAATTTAAGTATATAAAAAAGTTTAATCAAAATCGCAGGAGTCGTTTTCAAGCAAAAAAATATTTTCTTTTGCGGTTTTTTCACTTTTGTATGGAAGGTAGCGTTATTTTTTCATAAATGTAAAATTTTTCTAAAAATATTTTAGAGAGTACTAAAAAAGTCTTAAATATCGAGTTTCAAAAAAATCTATGATGCAGTTTTCGAAATATTTGATTTTCCAAGAAAAATTTTGAAATATTTTTTAAAAATCCAAAAAATATTTTTCAAAAATGTTGGTACACAAAACTATTAACATTTTTTGGAAGCTTCTATATAAAAAAAAAATAATTGAAATCGGGCATACCATTTTGAAGAAAATAAAAAATTAAAAAAATGGTTCCTTGGGAGGTACCATTAATAACCATTTTTGAAAAATGGTTTTCCACCCAAAGAAAGCCTTTACTAAAATAAATTTATTGATTTTTTTTTAAAGAAAAGTTGTCAAGCCGTTTTTGAGAAAAATACGATTATGTAAATTTGCCAAAAAAAAATGTATGGCAGGTACCGTTATTTTTGTTTCTAAAAAAAAAATGTGTCGGCAGAATCACCAAAAACCACTATGTACCAAGTTTTAAGAAAATCGATAGAGCCGTTTAGGCTGTGGACGAACAGACAGACAGACAGACAGAATTGTGCCACCACTTTTTTGGTGTTCTCTATCATCGTAATATCATGTTTGATTGTTATCTCAAAATTTTTTTTTTGCACGAATCCAAAACTTGCCTTATAGTACCTATAATCGCAAGTAAAAAAACCGAAAAATCAAAGATTTTAAAATTTTTTTCTAAATTGCGCATAACTTTTTTCGGAGCAAAGATATCCTCAAAACATGCATAAACAAAGTAAACTAGAGTCTTAAGGCCCCAATAAGGCATGTTAAAAAAGCCATATTGTTTGAAAATTGACAAATATAGGAATTCAAACTTTACCATTTCTTATCATTTTTCGCAGTTTTTGCCCGAAAGCCAATTTGTTGGTACTTTATGACAAAGGAGAATGGGCAAAAATGTATGGGATCTGGTCTACCTACTCAACAGAGATGTGTCATACATCAATGAAAAGGTCATTGCAAATACTTCATTTTATTGTACAGCCGTTAAGTTGTAAACCATGGGGTTCAAAAGATATTCGGCTTTAAAGCACCAAAAACAATAATAATGCATTTCTTAATTGGTACTTGGATGACCTGCTCAACATTTATGTGTTATATATCGTTGGAAAGGTTATTGCATGTACAACGTTTTTGTATATGGCCGTTAAGCCGTAGAACCCGGGGTTCAAGAGCTACATGGACATGAAAAACCCCAAATATAACAATAATGCAGTTCTTGATTGGCACTTGGTCTACCAACTCAACAGAAATGTGTCATACGTCATTGGAAAGGTCAATGAGAGTACTTCATTTTCTTATATAGCAGCCAAGCTCCAAACCATGGGGTTCAAAAGATATTCGGCTTTGAAGCAGCAAAAACAACAAAAATGCATTCTTAATATGGTAACTGGTTGCACAACTCAACAGCTATGTGTCAGGTATCGTTCAAAAGGTTAACTTATGTGCTTTATTTTTTTATATGGGCGTTATACGCTCAACCATGGGATTCAAAAGATATTTGGGAAAAATGCAGAAAAGAGCAATAATGCATTTCTGCATTGGAGCGTGGTCTTCTTACTCAACAGCGATTTGCCATACATTTTTGAAAAGGTAAAATTATGTTCTTCAAATATTTGTATGTCTATCAGCTGTAGACCATGGGGCTTAAGAGTTACTTGGACATGAAAAACCCCAAATATAACAATAATGCAGTTCTTGATTGGCACTTGGTCTAACAACTCAACAGAAATGTATCATACGTCACGGGAAGCCGCACGGTCGGTACATGTGCGCATGTTATATCAATTTTGTGGTATTTGTGTTTTGCCCGGCATCAAAATGGATTTACGTGAGCTGCAGGAGGCGTAAATCCATTTTGATGCCGGGCAAAACACAAATACCACAAAATTGATATAACATGCGCACATGTACCGACCGTGCGGCGTCCCTTGACGTATGACACATTTCTGTTGAGTTGGTAGACCAAGTGCCAATCAAGAACTGCATTATTGTTATATTTGGGGTTTTTGATGTCCAAGTAACTCTTAAACCCCATGGTCTACAGCTGATAGACATACAAATATTTGAAGAACATAATTTTACCTTTTCAAAAATGTATGGCACATAGCTGTTGAGTAAGAAGACCACGCTCCAATGCAGAAATGCATTATTGCTCTTTTCTGCATTTTTCCCAAATATCTTTTGAATCCCATGGTTGAGCGTATAACGCCCATATAAAAAAGTAAAGCATATAAGTTAACCTTTTCAACGATACCTGACACATAACTGTTGAGTTGTGCAACCAGTTACCATATTAAGAATGCATTTTTGTTGTTTTTGCTGCTTCAAAGCCGAATATCTTTTGAACCCCATGGTTTGGAGCCTGGCTGCCATATAAGAAAATGAAGTACTCTCATTGACCTTTCCAATGACGTATGACACATTTCTGTTGAGCTGGTAGACCAAGCGCCAATCAAGAACTGCATTATTGTTATATTTGGGATTTTTCATGTCCATGTAGCTCTTGAACCCCGGGTCCCACGGCTTAACGGCCATATACAAAAATGTAGTACATGCAATAACCTTTCCAACGATATATAACACATAAATGTTGAGCAGGTCATCCAAGTACCAATTAAGAAATGCATTATTATTGTTTTTGGTGCTTTAAAGCCGAATATCTTTTGAACCCCATGGTTTACAACTTAACGGCCATATAATAAAATTAAGTATTTGCAATGACCTTTTCATTGATGTATGACACATCTCTGTTGAGTAGGTAGACCAATTTGCCCATTCTCCTTTTACACTCCTAGCACCTAGTACCAAATCGTATGTTAATCGGGCCAGCCGTTCGGTCTGTAGGTATGAAAGCATTTAAAAACAGCCGAAAAACGAAATTGCGAACTTACATACTTTTTAAAAATTCTATATAGTTGCAATATCTTATTATATCAAAATTTTCATTTTAAACATGTTTACGAAAATGAATTTTGCCATATTGTACCGAAAAAGGAACTTCCGGGCCAATACTCCGAAAAATTGTAAGAAATGATAAGGTTAGAATGAGAATATCTCTGTCAATTTTGAACAAATATTAAATTTTGAACATGCCATATTAAAGCTTTTAGTTTCTTCTTTATTTTGTCTGTGCATCTCTTGACCCTATCTTTGCTTCAAAAAAAGTTATGCACAATTCATTAAAAAAATTAGATATCCTTGATTTTTTTATTTTTTTAGGTTGGTTTTTGTTAACTTTTTCTGCTTAAATTTTCTTGTAAAATTTTTCGAACTATCCATTCCAATAGGAGATTTAATTTTGAACAAAAAGTTTTAAAGGTAAAATTGTCAAATTCGGCTAAGTTTTCAAGTTACACCCAAAATATTGAAAAGTGGCCTGTGTGAATATTCTCTCAGAAACACATGGTCAATAGGCTATAAATAACGCTCTCTATGACGTCACACAAAACAGAATATGGCGACCCTTCATCTCATATACAACATACTTTGTATTTTTATACCATGGTTTTAACCTACATATGAATGTAAATGTAAATTAAATTTTTTTCTATAAGCAAATATGTATATGTATAGGTATACATTGATAACTGATGATGAGGAAGAAATTTCATTGCTCGATGAACATTCAAGTGATATTGAAAGCGACCATGGATTTGAGGGCGAAGAATCCGAAGGAGACGAACATTAATTTTGCCACCCACATAGTTATATATTATATGCATAAAGTCAATTAATTTGTTTTACTCTTAGGTCGTTAAGTCAAAATCAAAAAACATTTTATAATATTTATACTGTTTTTATTTATTCGGACAATAATTAAGGATCGCTAGGAATGCGATGCATTTTCAACTCCAAAGCGGACGGATTTTCCACCGCTGGAAGTTGATGGTAGGTACTATTTTTTTCTTATAACGGTTTATATAAGGTACCACTATGCCAGTGATCAAGTTTGCTGCAATCAGTTTTGTATGAAAAAAAAATAAACGCGATTTTATGTAAAAACCACTCGAAATCCGATGCAGCGCATTTTCAACTCCAAAGCGGACGGCCTTTCCACCGCTGGAAGTTGATGGTATTGTTTTTTTCTTATAACGGTTTATAAATATGAGGTACCACTATGCCAGTGATCAAGATCAAGTATTGCTGAAATCAGTTTTGTATGAAAAAAAAAAACACTCGAAATGTGACGCAGCGCATTTTCAACTCCAAAGCGGACGGCTTTTCCACCGCTGGAAGTTGATAGTACTATTTTTTTCTAATAACGGTTTATATAAGGTACCAATATGCCAGTGATCAAATTTACTAAAATCAGTTTTGTATGAAAAAAAATAAACGCGATTGTATGTAAAAACCACTCGAAATGCGATGCAGCGCATTTTCAACTCCAAAGCGGACGCCTTTTCCACCGCTGGAAGTTCATGGTATTATTTTTTTCTGTTAGCTGTATATGTAAGGTAGCACTATGCCAATGACCAAGTTTGCTGAAATCAGTTTTGTTTGCAAAAAAATATACGCGATTGAATGTAAAAATCTATTGAAATGTAATGCAGTTTGCAGTGCATTTTCAACTCAAAAGCGGACGGCTTTTCAACTGCTGGAAGTTCATGGTATTATTTTTTTCTTATAACGGTTTATGTAAGGTACCACTATGCCAGTGATCAGTTTGCTGAAATCAATTTTGTATAAGAAAAAAATAAACGCCTTTGTATGTAAAAATCTATTGAAGTGTGATGCAGTGCATTTTCAACTCAAAAGCGGACGGCTTTTTTATCTCTTCAAGCTCAGCTGACTGCTGGTTTCTTATATCTGGTTATGTAAGCTGTTATTGTACGAATTTTCAGTTGTCCTGATATTTATTTTCTACAAAAAAAAAGATGCAACACACACTTGCCTTGTATTTGATGCACTGCACCTTTAATACGAAAACCAAGCATTTTTCCGCTACAAAAATTTTATAGCAATATTTTTTTTGTATAACAGTGTATATTAGCTATCACTATACTAAATTTCAGATTTCCGGGTCCCCTTTTTCTTCAAAAAAAAAAAAATGCTACGTACTCGAGCTCATGGTGCAGCGCTGCATTTCAAATCAAACGCTTAGGGGTGTTCCCTGCTGAAAGTTAAGCGGACTGGTATTTTTGTGTATATGTTCGTAATAGCTATCACTACACCAAAACTCATCTTTTCTGAAATCAGTTTTTTCGCATTTTTTGCAATGTTTACATGAGAAGCGGACGTACATCCACCCACTCAAAGTTAAGCTGACTGCGTTTTTTCGTTTGTCTATGACCTCATTAACGAATCCACAAAAGCTCACCTTTTCTGAAATCAGTTTTTTTTTACTTTTTTGTACATGTCTGGGCGGCTGCCACAGATACACCCACCGCTAGTGCGCGAGCAGAGCTTCTACATATATTTAGTAATCAGTGATATCAAATGAACCAAATATACAAATATAGGCTTTTCCACTATTTTTACATAATAATCCTTCGAGGATAATTACAACGTATCGAAACTCTAATTTAAATACACAAAAATATTGCATAAGTGGTTTTTGATTTGATTTTAAATTTAAAATTTTGACTCTGGCTGAAATCTGCGAAGGGTAACGAGAAACTCGAATTGGAAATCTTAAACAGATGATAGACTGCATCTGCTTGGATAATGATATTTAAGTGGCAACTAATAGATATTTATACAATATATTATAATTATAATAATATGCTATATGCACATGTATACATATGAGGCAGTGAGTGCAAAAGTGGTCTGACACATTTTTTGGAAAAATTGATAGATACCTATACATACTTTTGCCTCGTATGTTAACCTTAATACATCAAAAGATATCTTAGTCACCATTCTAAATTCTTATATATGTAAGCTTTCTAAAAATTTGACTAATCCTCGATAAATTTTTAATCAAAAAGTATTAACATAAGTTTTGATAAGCTAAATATGCTCAACAAAAAGGAGGGTAACGCAGTTTTCCACTCACAGCCGCATTATATTATGTGTGTTTATGATTAAAGCGTATTTACCTTATTTCTGTTTTATTCTATTACAAATTGTTTCGTTTTATTTTTTTGAATATTGATTTCAGTTTTTTTCACGGATTTAACTTTTAACACCATAAAACTTAAAAAACACAACACTTTCTTCACTATTCACTTGTAAAACGATTAACGATTTAAAAAAAAGTCGGAATACTCACGGCCTACGTATCAAACATAGAAAATAAAATCTAAGGATTCAAAGTTTTTTTCAAAGTATTTTTGAATTTTTTCATAGTCTGCTTCAAAAAACATCAAACTGATTTTTGGCATATAAAATACGTTTGATGCAAAAATTGACGTGAATTAAGTACTCTGGGCTGCAAGTAGTTAATTAAATTAACCCATATCATTTATAGGATGTAGTAAACGAAAATTAAACGTTAAATTTTGTACTATAAAATTAAAAAAAATTGTATCTACTGTAACATCTACAAAAATATTTAATTTCCACTTAATTTGTAATAATTAATTAAAAAAAAAGTATTGCCCATTACGTCGTAACAATAGCCGTGTTTTTTAATGCATTTTTATCTCCGCTTAAAAAAAAGAGGATTTTAAATACAACATGAATTTGGTATAGTTTTTTATTAGCCCTGTTTTTTACTGCATTTTTTTCTTCGCTTAAAAAAAAGTTGCATGTAAAATACAACAACAATACGGAGTTATACCAAATTGTTGTTGTATTTAGCATGCTACTTTTTTTTAAGCGTAGATAAAAATGCACTAAAAACAGGGCTATTGTTGTTGTATTTAGGGCCAGTTTGTTCACAATGGGTTTAATCTGTAATAAGTCTTACACAAGCTCTGGTTAAATTGAGTTAATCAACCAATATTGGCTGATTAGAGATTTTGATAATTGACAATTCAAACTATGATTTCATTTTTGCTGACTTAAATTCTGGATGGTAAGCATATTCGCGGATTAACCTGTCACTTTAATTATTTATTAAAGATGATTAGCTGTGAACAAACTGGCCCTAAACATGATACTTTTTTGAGCGAAAATAAAAATTAACTAAAAACAAACTAATGTACTATAAAAATAACTTGTTACCATTACACTTGCAATGAAATATTGCATGTGTAAACGGTCTTGTGAGTGATGATAACCCAGCCGTTTCGTTGGCAATATTTGAGGCAGTAAATCAGAGAATATCAAATAAAGAAGCCAATCCTTCGTACGTTTCACCCCCCAAAACCCATTTGTTTACATTGTTGTATTTGTAATTTCATTTCGTGTCGAAGAAATAGATGTGAATTGCAACAACAACAAGACCTGTGCTGAATGATGTGCTGAATGACTAGTTGATTCTGTGTGCGTTTTGCACTGCTTTTCACTAATACTTTGCAAATCTAATACATCAGCTGTTCGCTTCCAGCTTGTAGGCAAATCAAATTGACAGCTGAGGATTGACTTCTTTATTTCATATTCTCTGCAGTAAATTGCCCAATCACTGCTGTTGCCTTGAATAATGCAAACAAAGACGCTTCAACAATGGCATTGGCAATTTATTGCCCGGCAATTATTTACTAAAGCTGTGTCTCTAATAGCAATATTTTAGGCAATGTCAATAATAATAATTTCCTCGCATCTTCTAGGAAATATTGCCAAATAATTGCCGCTCATCTATTGGGAACTACGTTGTGGATCCATTGGCAACATTTTAGGTGATGGCAATTGGAATGGGAATGGAAATTTACTGCTTGTGTGGGCATTTTCATTGCCAGGCAATTTCAGTTATAAAATGTGTGTATAGAAACAGTCGACTGCAAATGCAGTCAAATGCTGTTCAAATCCCCTGTTTTTGATAATATGGAATTTTAATTAACTACCTATATTTTGTAATGTGCGTTCTCATATACTACCCTTTATTGAAAAAAAATGATAAACAAGCCATTAAAAATCACGGAGAACCCCATTTTGCCTCAATTTATTGCCTCGACGATGGAAATCAATAATTTCCTCGCATGCTTCTAGGCAATATTGCCATTGCCATTGACCAAGCGTGTCCATTTGCATTATTCAAGGCGAAAGCAACGAGTGAGGTAAAGTATTGCACCATATATTGCCAATGAAGCCGCTGGGTAATCTATTCTTCATCAATTTGTTTCAATTAAAGGGTAGAATAAGAGAACGCACATGACAAAATATAGTGAATAAAATTCGCCACTGTCAAAAACAGTGGAGCTAAGTGCTGCTTAAAGAGAATTTGCTGATAACTGTAACATTTTACAACTAAAATTGCCCAGAAATGAAAATGTCCGCCATTCATTCCTACTGTGCTTGCTTACACGTGAAGAACGAAATACGAAAATGTTCAGATGTGAAGAAAACTAATCTGCAGATTTTGTTTTCCTCTTTGTGTTTTTCGTAGTTTTATAATAAAAGGTACGATTTGATTGGTTGGATTGGATAGAAGAAGGAACACAAAATAGAACGTCAATTTTCTACAATGAATACTTTCAAATATTTAAAAATATATCATCCTCCTCCCTCTTCTGCCATTTACCCCGCTCACCATCACCATCAGCGACGTTCAATTACCAACGCTTCAAATATTGCCAATAGAGCTACAGCATTTAATGTGTAAATGGGAATCTGTCATCATTTGAACAGCTATATTGCGAAAGGTTGATGCACATCGTAGGCTAAAAATGCACATGTAAAACTTGCCTTTTTGGTTATTGATGATTTTAATACTTGAGTATCAATGTTAAATATGTATTTTGCACAATAAATGAAAAAAGCAAAGTAGAAAAGCACTTTATGTGTAAACCTAAATCTCTGTTTTGAACATCGATATTGCAAAAAATATTGTTGCACAGAAAGTGCATGCAAAAACTTACTTGTGTAAACCGGTACCCTTCAGAGAATTGATGGCTTTAATGCTTTCATATCGTTGTTAAATATGTATTTTCACTAATGTACACAAAACAAATTTCATGGAAGCAAAACTGCAAGTCACTCAATGTGTAAATCTTAATTCCTGCCTGTTTTGAACATCAATATTACAAAAAATTTGCACAGAAAGTAGCTTTCAAAAACTTATATGTGTAAACAAGTATTTTTCTTAGCATCGATAATTTGTATGCTTGAATATCGATGTTAAGATCTGTATTTCCCACAAATGACAGAAAATTCATAAGGCAAAATTGCAAGCCACTTCATGTGTAAAACTATATCTCTGCCTGTTTTGAACATCGCAATTGCAAATATTGTTGCACCGAAAGGCGCGTTCAAAAACTATCTTGTGGAAACCGGAATCTTTCTGAGCATTAATGATTTTCGTGCTTGAATATCGATGTTAAGATCTCAATTTTCCAGAAATGAAAAAAATTCATAAGACAAAATTGCAAGCCACTTCATGTGTAAACCTAAAGCTCTGCCTGTTTAGAACATCGATACTACAAAATATTGTTGCACAGAAAGTCGCGCGCAAAAACTAACTAGTGTAAACTGGAATCTTTCTGAGCCACGTTGATTTTAATGCTTGAATATCGATGTTAAATATGTATTTTTCACTAATAAACATAAAACACATTTCATGGAAACAAAACTGCAAGCAATTAAACGTGTAAACCTTAACTTCTGCCTGCTTTGAGCAAGAACATAGTTGTTAAGATCTTTATTATCCACAAATGAAAAAAAATCGTTACAATAAATTGTAAGCCACTTCATGTTTAAACCTAAACATCGATACCTACTACAAAGTATAGTTGCACAGAAAGTTGCGTGTAAAAACTTACTTATGTAAACCAGTATCCTTCTGAGCATCGATGGTTTTAATGCTTGCATATCGTTGTTAAGTATGTATTTTTCACTAATTTACATAAAACAAATTTCATGAAGCAAAACTGCAAGCCATTCAATGTGTAAACCTTAATTTCTGCCTGTTTTGAACATCAATATTATAAAAAAATTGCACAGAAAGTCGCTTTCAAAAATTTATATTTGTAAACAAGTATTTTTTTAGCATCGATAGTTTTAATGCTTGAATATCGATGTTAAGATCTTTATTTCCCACAAGTGAAAGACAATTCATAACACAAAATTGCAAGCCACTTCATGTGTAAACCTAAAGCTCTGCCTGTTTTGAACATCGATACTACAAAATATTGTTGCACAGAAAGTCGCGCACAAAAACTAACTAGTGTAAACTGGAATCTTTCTGAGTCACGTTGATTTTAATGCTTGAATATCGATGTTAAATTTGTATTTTTCACTAATAAACATAAAACACATTTCATGGAAGCAAAACTGCAAGCAACTCAACGTGTAAACCTTAACTTCTGCCTGCTTTGAGCAACAACATAGTTGTTAAGATCTTTATTATCCACAAATGAAAAAAAATCGTTACAATAAATTGTAAGCCACTTCATGTTTAAACCTAAACATCGATACCTACTACAAAGTATAGTTGCACAGAAAGTTGCGTGTAAAAACTTACTTATGTAAACCAGTATCCTTCTGAGCATCGATGGTTTTAATGCTTGCATATCGTTGTTAAGTATGTATTTTTCACTAATTTACATAAAACAAATTTCATGAAGCAAAACTGCAAGCCATTCAATGTGTAAACCTTAATTTCTGCCTGTTTTGAACATCAATATTATAAAAAAATTGCACAGAAAGTCGCTTTCAAAAATTTATATCTGTAAACAAGTATTTTTTTAGCATCGATAGTTTTAATGCTTGAATATCGATGTTAAGATCTATATTTCCCACAAATGAAAGACAATAATTCATAAGGCAGAATTGCAAGCCACTTCATGTGTAAAACTATATCTCTGCCTGTTTTGAACATCGCAATTGCAAATATTGTTGCACCGAAAGGCGCGTTCAAAAACTTTCTTGTGGAAACCGGAATCTTTCTGAGCATTGACGATTTTCGTGCTTGAATATCGATGTTAAGATCTCAATTTTCCAGAAATGAAAAAAATTCATAAGACAAAATTGCAAGCCACTTCATGTGTAAACCTAAAGCTCTGCCTGTTTTGAACATCGATACTACAAAATATTGTTGCACAGAAAGTCGCGTGCAAAAACTAACTTGTGTAAACTGGAATCTTTCTGAGCCACGTTGATTTTAATGCTTGAATATCGATGTTAAATATGTATTTTTCACAAATAAACATAAAACACATTTCATGGAAGCAAAACTGCAAGCAACTCAACGTGTAAACCTTAACTTCTGCCTGCTTTGAGCATGAATATAGTGTTGTTTAGATCTCTTTTATCCACAAATGAAAAAAAATCGTTACAATAAATTGTAAGCCACTTCATGTCTAAACCTAAACATCGATACTACAAAGTATAGTTGAATAGAAAGTTGCGTGTTAAAACTTACTTGTGTAAACCGGTATCCTTCTGAGCATCGATGGTTTTAATGCTTGCATATCGTTGTTAAGTATGTATTTTTCACTAATGTACATAAAACAAATTTCATGGAAGCAAAACTGCAAGCCACTCAATGTGTAAACCTTAATTTCTGCCTGTTTTGAACATCAATATTATAAAAAAAATTGCACAGAAAGTCGCTTTCAAAAATGTATATCTGTAAACAAGTATTTTTTTAGCATCGATAGTTTTAATGCTTGAATATCGATGTTAAGATCTGTATTTCCCACAAATGAAAGAAAATTCATAAGGCAAAATTGCAAGCCACTTCATGTGTAAAACTATATCTCCGCCTGTTTTGAACATCGATATTGCAAAATATTACTGCACCAAAAGTTGCATGTTAAAACCTACATGTGTAAACCGGTATCTATCTCAACTTCGTTGATTTTCGTGCTTGAATATCGATGTTAAAATCTGTTTTTTCCACAAATGAATATAAAACAAATTTCATGGAAGCAAAATTACAATCCACTTCTTTTGCTAAGCCTAAATCTGTGCCTTTATGAACATCAAAAGTTTCCATGTGGTTCCAAATTTTGCGAGTTTTTTTGGAAGAACCAATTCAGAGCTAAACACTCGCAACTATAAAATAAATTAAAGTTATATCTCATTTTAATTTATATTTCTATATTCAAATTTAACCAGTTTTGCGGTCAAATACTAAAGACGAAAAATGATGGATTCTTCTACTCAGATGAGCTCTCTAAAATATGAACTGAAAATATTAACAACAAAATGAGAGGCTTAATAATATTCGTTTCTCAAAAGTTCCCAATGTCACCGGTGCCGGTGCCTTACAGTTCCTTTGAAAATCGCTCCATCTACATTTTACTAGCAGAATGCAGAATCAATTATTTTGTAGAATTTTTTTTTTTTGAGTTCGATTTTTTGATGTTAACATCGATATTGGGAAACATCGAAAGCTTCAACATCGATACTAAAATATCGATATTTTTCCTTCTAACATCGATATTTTGCTAATATCGATGAATATCGCTCATCCCTTGCTGCCCCATTGAATATGATGTGAATTAGAATCACATCCTATCACAAGGTCCCATTTCTCTACAGCTGCGCGTTGAACAAGTTGGCACGTGACATTTGCAGGAGGTCCCTCCGTCCCATCGTACGGCATATAGCATGATGCCAAGATAAGCGGTGGAAGCCCATCGCGCTCCAACTTTATCGCAGTTTGGTCTAGGTTACTGTATGTGGATAGAAGAAAGAGATTAATCTGTTTTCTAGCTACAATACATGTTCTATAATTACTGTTGGTACCTGTGTTAGAGGATTTAAACAGTGTAAGTCCTTTTGAGTGGAGCCCCCTAATTCTGCCGCCTGATATCCAGGGTTCTTGAATTAGGGCAATGTCTATTTGTCTACTCTCCATGAGGTAGACCAGGTTGGCGCTGGCAGCTTTACTATGATGAAGATTTATTTGTAAAAATTTCATGATAAGTTATTAACTACCACCTCCTTATTTACCTGTTTTTTCTTATTGGCTATGAACCTAAGCTTGCATCGGTTTGTACCAACGCGCACTTTGTAGCCAATTTTCCGCAGAAGTGGCATCGATTTGTGGCTTAGACTCACAATCACTTCGGTGCCATCTTTGGTTGGTTCGTTAACCTGAACAACCTCCCAATTCTGGCTGAGTTGTTCGGTGTTCAGGGACTTGAGGTTCCGCTCTATCCGGTCTCTTGGTATCACGGGTCCCTTAAGTGTCAGCACTGCCTTTGGCCTGCTCAGTTCGCTGATTTCCTTCTTACTAATAAGTCGAAGGTCAGCGTTCGGCCAAGGAGCTTCGGTCTTCTCGATGAACTCTCGGAGCCATGTGAGAGTGTTACCGTCTTCACATGTCATCACCTTGAATCCGTGGACAGTGCTGAGGCTACCGAAGAGTGGCGGAGGCCTATTCTTGACGATAGCCTCGTTTACCCCGTCCAGAATTCTTAGTTCTATCAATTGCCATTGATCATCCGTCAGTTTCCTTGAAGGGTTGCCAAAGTCTGCAATCGCAGTCTGTTGGACCTCCATGGTCACCCGGGAGAATTTGGCTTTCTTCTTCTTGTTCCCCGGTGAGGGGACAGCTGGTGACGTAGTGTCGTCGTGCCTAGCTCTTTTGGAACCACTCACAGTTGGGCGAGAGATAGGCGGAGGCAAGAGGCCGTCCTTTCCTACCTTCACCTTTCCTTGAGCAGTCCTCAAGTTCGGCTCGTCCAGAGTCAGTCTGTCCGTACATGTATTATCCGTCCGTGACGGATTGTCGTCTGGCCTAGCTTGGTTGGACGTACTCGCAGTTGGGTGAGAGCCAGGCGGAGGCAAGAGGCCTTCCTTTCCCTTCTTCACCGCCCCTTGAGCAGTCTTCAAGTTCGGCTTGTCCTTGGTTCGTCTGTCCGTACCCGTGCTTAATGTCGTGGTCGATAGTCTCTGAGTGGATCTATCCAGGGCTAGCTTTTCCTTGGCCGTTAAGGATTCAGGATTCCTTTTGCCTAGCCGCCGGATAATCCTCTCAGCGTTCCGGTTTTGCCTGCGGAATATTTGCTTATCGTCCAGGAGACCTTTCACCTTGCGCTTACGACGCTCAGCTCGGGCCTCCAAAACAGTCTTCACGGAGTCCATTGTTGAGTCGGTCGGTTTGCAATCCCCTGGCTGAGAAGAGGTGGACGCATCCGGACTGCATTCAGGGTTCTGAGCCCGAAGGCAATCCGAGTGCGACTCCTCTAACTCATCCACTCCCGTGGTTACCTCCCCACCTTCCAGGCCCGTTGGAGCAATATGCACCGCGCAACGGCTGGTTGATGGTTTGGATGGACCAGGAGCTGGTTCATGCATCTTGTCTTTTGTCGTGTCAGTATTTGCATGCACAGCTGATAAGGCCGTCCCTTTCCTTACCTGGGATTTACCAGCAGGGGGTTTGGGTGGTCCCATCAGCGTGTCCGCGTTTGTGTCTTTCACAGAAGTAGTCTTCGCCGGTGTTAGGACCAGAGGCCCAACTTCCATTGCAGACTCCTTCTGTAGAAGCGCACGTGCGTTATGCAGTCGTTTGCGTTCCAGTTCCGTAAGTTCTTCCCAACTCCTTGTGCCAAGTCGTTCAATCACTCTTCTACAGTTGCGGTATTTACTCCGCACTGAAGAAGTTGAAAGCCGTGAGATGTTGGAGCTGGCAACAGAACAGGAGTCACTGATGTCGTCAGTGTCGACCGTTATGATGCTGGCCCCATCATCCACACCGAGATTGGCAAAGGGGTTGAGAAGAAGGTCTTCCTCTTCCTCAGTCATGTCCGTTTTTGTGTCGTTCTTGTCTTTATTGGTGTTTTTTGTCACTGGCGACTTCTCCCCTCGTTCGTTTCGAGGGGCCAAGCCCACGCCGGCAGCCGCGACTTCTACCGACGGTTTAGCGTATATCCCCGCTAGTTTTTTTTCTGTTTTGTGTGTCTTGTCCATGGTTTTTACGTTGTGGGTTCCTCTTAGTTGGCCTAGAATCCTCAGCTGTCCAGCTGCGGATCTCCTGATCAGTCTAGTCCGTGATGTATTGTCGTCTAGCCTAGCTTGGTTGAACGTACTCGCAGTTGGGTGAGAACCAGGCGGAGGCAAGAGGCCGTCCTTTCCTTTCTTCACCTTTCCTTGAGCAGTCCTCAAGTTTGGCTCGTCCTAAGTGTGTCAGTTTCCGTAGTTACCGTCCGTGACGGATTTTCGTCTGGCCTAGCTTGGTTGGACGTATTCGCAGTTGGGTGAGAGCCAGGCGGAGGCAAGAGGCCATCCTTTCCTTTCTTCACCTTTCCTTGAATAGCCCTCAAGTTCGGCTCGTCCTGAGTTTGTCCGTATTCGTATAAACCGTCCGTAACGTAATGTCGGCCTAGCTTGGTTGAACGTACTCGCAGTTGGGCGAGAGCCAGGCGGAGGCAAGAGGCCATCCTTTCCTTTCTTCACCTTTCCTTGAGCAGTCCTCAAGTTCGGCTCGTCCTGAGTGTGTCAGTATTTACCGTCCGTGACGGATTTTCGTCTTGCCTAGCTTGGTTGGACATACTCGCAGTTGGGTGAGAGCCAGGCGGAGGCAAGAGGCCATCCTTTCCTTTCTTCACCTTTCCTTGAATAGCCCTCAAGTTCGGCTCGTCCTGAGTTTGTCCGTACTCGTATAATCCGTCCGTAACGTAATGTCGGCCTAGCTTGGTTGAACGTACTCGCAGTTGGGCGAGAGCCAGGCGGAGGCAAGAGGCCATCCTTTCCTTTCTTCACCTTTCCTTGAGCAGTCCTCAAGTTCGGCTCGTCGTGAGTTTGTCCGTACTCGTATAAACCGTCCGTAACGTAATGTCGGCCTAGCTTGGTTGAACGTACTCGCAGTTGGGCGAGAGCCAGGCGGAGGCAAGAGGCCATCCTTTCCTTTCTTCACCTTTCCTTGAGCAGTCCTCAAGTTCGGCTCGTCGTGAGTTTGTCCGTACTCGTATAAACCGTCCGTAACGTAATGTCGGCCTAGCTTGGTTGAACGTACTCGCAGTTGGGTGAGAGCCAGGCGGAGGCAAGAGGCCGTCCTTTCCTTTCTTCACCTTTCCTTGAGCAGTCCTCAAGTTCGGCTCGTCGTGAGTCTGTCCGTATTCGTGTTAACCGTCTTCAAGCAGATCTAAGAAATTCACAGCTGGCCAGCTGAAAACCTAAACGTAAGCCTCCCCACCACTACAAGGTGGAAACCCGTCGAGGAGGATTTAATTTAAGAGGGTTAAGAGAAAGGCCGTTTTTACCACACCAAATATTAAAATTGTCAATATCAGCCTGCAAGAGAATATGGTCCCGATTAGATTGTACTGTTTCAAAAATTTTCATATCATCAGCATATATAAGAATATTACTACATCGGATACATGAAGTAACATCATTTATAGCGAGAATGAACAAAAACGGGCCCAGATGACTTCCTTGAGGTACACCCGAGTGAGCACTAAATGGGCTTGAAAGACAATTTCTGAATTTAACCTGGTAAGATCTTTTTTCAAGGTATGACCTAATCCATGATGTAACAAAACGTGGAAAACCAGAGGCTTTAAGTTTGAATACAATAATTTCATGACTTAGTTGATCGAATGCTTTTGAAAAGTCAGTGTATATGCAATCAACTTCATCCCCGTTTTCTAATGCATTAGAACATCTATGCAAAAAGGTAAGGAGATTTGTTACGGTTGATTTTCTTCTCACAAATCCATGCTGTTGATCACATATAATACTCTTAGTATGAAATGCTAGGCTCTCACATACAACTTGCTCAAAAAGCTTTGGAATACAAGAGAGCTTTGCTATGGGCCTATAGTTCATTATATCAGTTTTGTCACCTTTTTTAAAGATTGGTGTAAGAAACGATTTCTTCCACAAATTGGGAAATACTCCTGTCCTTAAAGATAACTCGAACAAAAATTGAAGGGGTTGAACTAGTAAACATTTACACTTTTTCAATAATATAGGCGGAATTCCATCTGGACCAGATGAATAATCATCATTTAATGATGAGAGGAGGTCTAAAACAGTACTCGGTGGCACTGGGATATTGTTGCAGCTTGTTTGGGCATAAGTATGTAAATTCTTAAAATAATTTTCGTCGACAATTAATGGCTTGTCAACAAAAGAATTACGAAAATTTTTCGCAAAAGCATTACAAATATCAATGGTTTCCTGCAACGAACAATTTTCATACATGAAGTTAGCTGGATAACCATCTGAGTTTTTTTTCGAATTAACAAACCTCCAAAATGCCTTTGGGTCATCTTTTAGAGAAATATCCATTTCGTTTACATGGTTAGTGTATAGATTTTTTGAAAGAGTTTTAAATTCTTCAAAAAGTCTAAGGTAGAAGTTGTGGTCGACTTGTGAAAGAGTTTTTAAGTACACTTTCCATGCTCTGTTTCTTTTATTTCGTAGTGTTCTTAACTCTTTCGTATACCATGAGTGGCAAAAGTTTCTATTTTTTGATAGTTTTAATGGGATAGTATTATTAATGCAGTTGTTGAGGATGGAGTAAAAACTAAAAACTGCTTCGTCAATGTAATGTCGCTAGATACTGATATATTCTCAATGCCAGACCTAGCTATTTCATCTGAGAGTAATTGAAAGTTTGCCTTTCTGAAGTCAAAACTATATGAACAATCAAAAGGGTTACTGTTTTCAGTAAGGTGATTGCTCAGGTCAAACAAAATATCCAAGGGAGGATGATAGTTATCTATGCTAGTAATTCCGGAACTAGATTCTAGAACCAGAGTACTATTAGCGTCTGAAAAAAATACTAAATCGAGAATTCGATTTTTAGAGTTTTTAATACAGCTAATTTGCTGTAAGTCAGTTGATATTATTCTATCAAGAAGCAGTAACTCATTCTGAGAAGAAGTTAAAGAGGCTTACTGATAGGATTCGTCATCAGAGGGAACCCACTCTATATGAGGTAAATTAAAATCACCAAGAAGTAATATGTTGCTGTTAGAGCAAGACAAGTCAATAACAAAATCTAAGGCTTTCGAAAGTTCCACATAAACTGCGTCCGAATTTTTCGGAGGAATATATGCATTAAATATATAAAACTGTTGGGTCTGTATAGTTAATTTTATACAGATTAATTCAATAGAGAGATTAAATGGGAAAGATAAAAGCGAAGACGTAAATTTATTTCTAACTGCAATTAGAACTCCACCTCCCACTTCTTTTGGCTTATCAACATGACGATCTTTTCTATATACTAAAAACTCTTGATTGAAAAGTTCCGTGTCCAGAAAACTTGAATTCAGCCAAGTTTCAGTCAATACAAAGATGTCATGTGAAAAAGCTTGGGAGTTCATAAAATATCAGCAGTTTTGCTGCGAAGCCCTCTTACATTTTGGTAAGAGGGTAATCCTATTAAGTTTTTTGATTCATCTTTATTGCAAATAGAATCAAAGTAGGAAGAATGTGCTACTATTTTGAAAGAAGAAACAAAGCTATTTACTTTGCTAATTTTTGTGCACTTAATAGAATTATTTGTAGGGATACAATTGTTAGCTAATAAATGGGAAACAATATCATCTGCAACAATATCCGGTTCAAGGCGACAAATAAAAATAGACTTAGGTTTAGAAACAGCTTAAATTGGCTTAGGATCGGTTATAGAATGGCCTAAGATGGGAATGGTAGAACAAGCCGCATCAAGGGTTGTGTCTACGACCATCACTGAACTTTGATTTATAACTTCAGCCGGAGGAGCTAATTCTAAATCAATTAGAGGACTAATAACTATATTTGTTCGTTTAGAGGGTGGATCGGAGTTTTTTACAACTACGGTATTATCACGTCCCCTTTTATTGTTCTTTTTCGCAACTGATTCGTTATCAGTTCGTGCAGTTGAGCTGGATTGTGCAGGCAAATCATCTTTAGTGGGTGGGATCAAAAGAGGAAGAGGGTCCTGTAGTAGATCATTAGTAGATGTACTGACGTCTACCGGGTCATTTGGTAGTTTTAATGAACTAAAACCAGAGACTGCGTCTTTAAAATAAGTAAGAAGTTCTTCGAATCCCTTTGAAAGTTTCATTATGTCAGCTTTAAAATTAGACGTTTTAAAAGCCAGCTGAGACAAGGAGAGCTTACGGCAATCGGTGCAATACCAATACGCAAATTTAGAATTGGTAATTTTCTCAATAAACGCAT
Source organism: Dasysyrphus tricinctus (assembly GCA_963921185.1). Classification (NCBI taxonomy): domain Eukaryota; kingdom Metazoa; phylum Arthropoda; class Insecta; order Diptera; family Syrphidae; genus Dasysyrphus; species Dasysyrphus tricinctus. Next base: position 88,745,921 of record OY992531.1, read on the forward strand.
TAGTCGAACCGATGCATTTTGCGTGGTAAAGATTCCCACAAGTTCCCAAACAGGCAAACAGTGGGGAAGAATTTGAGCTCTCTGTGCAACTTTTTGCTGAGCAAGTCATTTTGAAAAATGAAAATTAAGTGTAAAAGTATATAATAAAAACTAAAAACAAAATGGGCTCTATTTTTGATTATTATTTTATTTATATAATAATAATGATAAATTATACTAGGAAAAAAAAAAAAAAAATGTTAGCCCCGCTAGGAGTCGAACCTACGCACGCTACGAAGATCGGATCTACGCGTGTTTACCGATTGCACCACCGAAAATGAGCAATAGAGGGTAGCGAGTTGAATAATTCAACAGAAGAATTAGGATTTAGGAAAGGTTTTGTTAATTAGGAAAGAAAGGGACGACAACTATAGTTACCTGAAACTGAAAGCTTAGGCTAAACAAAACAAGGTAGGGGAAATATTATTGTAAGCATTAGTGGGCACAAACACATAGATATACAAGGGATAGAAAAAAAAAAGCTGATAAGTTCACTCAAGTAGAGGAACACAAATTATACACTACACACAAAACTTAAAAAAAAATACTCTTACCAAGCACTAAGCAATAATCTAATTTGTAACACAACGAAATACAAATGAAGCAAAACGTAATAAATTTATATTAAATAATTCACTTATACAGTGAATAAACTCAATTTCAATAATTAAAAATTACAAAATACTAATAAAAAAACAATTAAACACACGAGCGATATGTCTACACAATCTAGCTAGAACGAACCAGTGTTGCCACTGACTTTTGTACATATACAGATTTTCTTATAGAATAGACTGTAGACGATGCGAAAAGAGAAACCTACATACATATGTAAGTATGAATGTAGGTATATTTTCTCAACGTGTGTGAAGTTGGCAGTACATTGAGTGCCGAACTGCATCCCGTCAGCAGCACACGTCTTGTGAGTAATTGATATTTTGTGTAATCAATTACATTTTTGTGTAATGACTACAAAAAAAGTAATCATTACAGGTGTTTTCAATTACTTTTTCGTCTTCAATTACTTTTTCCCAATTACATGTAATTAATTGAAAATTTTCAATTACAAATTACATGTAGGTAATTGTAATTGAAAAATTCCAATTACAATTACATGTAATTGTAATTGGAAAAAGTCAATTACCGATTACATGTAATTGTAATTGACCCTGTAATCAATTACAAAATGTAATAATTACTACCCAACTCTGGTTAATTCTCTTTTTTGGGTAACTAGGGGCGGATCGATACAATTCTGTCACTAAGGCATAACACTAGTGATAGATTGTTATTGAGAAGTTCAAATTGGGACTCAAATTAGAAATTTAATTTAGATAGTTGTCTGAATTGGTTTTGATCTAATTTTGCATTTCCAAATGGCTGGTAAGTTTAGAGTCGATTTTTCCAACATTCGTGGGTTGAGAATAAAATTTCTGTGCCGTGTACGTTTATACTGTACAAAACAGGCCAGCTGTTTTGGCACTAAGTGAAACTCAAATAGGGGAAAATTCTGATTTTTCCGAATTTAATCTATATGGGTATAGCTTAGTACCATTATTCTTTTCCCATCATGGTCTCGCCGTCTACATCAGAAATGATGTTGCGTACCAACTCCAGCCACAATATGGTTTGTGCTCAAACACAAATTTCAACTTCGTGTGGCTAAAATTCTCGGTGAATAAGCGCATCATTCATACCTGCTTCATTTATCGGAGCCCAAATTTGGACAGAAATTCAACCTTTAACGAATTTGATTCTCTGTCCGACTCCATACAAAGAATTGTCGCCCATTATCCTCACACTGAAATCGTCATTGTGGGCGATTTCAATGTACACAATTCTTCGTGGCTTCGCTTTTCTGGCCAGACAACACCCGAAGGAAGGTATGTTGAGGTCTTTGCAGAGTTAAACCAACTAACTCAGCTTGTTGACGAACCAACTCGTATCCCTGACGTTTCAGGTCAACACTTTAGACTTGTTTCTTACCTCTGACCCTGATAAATACACTATTAGTGTACTATCGCCTCTAGGCACATCGGACCATTGTGTCATATCTGGCAATTTCTCGTGCCAAATCAATCCAGTTAGAGAGATAACGCCTATGAGAACTGTTTGGCAATACGAGAAAGCCAATCGGGACGGTCTCAATAATTTCTTCAGGAACTTTAACTGGTCACTATGCTTCCTCGGTAGTGAAGTTGACTCCAGCGCAGATATGATTACCAATTTAATTCTTCACGGTATGAGGAATTTTATTCCGAACAGGATAAAATCCATCAAACCCAAAGAGAATTCATGGTTCGATTCGAGCTGTAAAGAGGTTATCAGGGTTAGAGAAGTAAGTTTCCGAAGATAAGTTCAAACAAGCTCGAAAGACCTGTAACGTTCATATTCGAAGAACCAAATTTTTGCATGATCAGAAATTAAGGCAAAAAATACTACAATGTCCCAAAGGTAGTAAAAATGTCTGGTCATTTGTAAAAAACGTACGTAATTCTACCTCGTCTTCGGTTTCAGAGAGTGTCATGACTCCACCTGTACTTGAGAGCGGTAATGATTTTATGGGACAAATCTTCTTTCGCACTCGTACAGTAGCAAGAGTTCTAAAAGATCTTGATGTACACAAATCCGCTGGCCCGGATAGTATCCCTCCAATTGTTCTGAAGAGGTGTTCTTCAACGCTGGCAAAGCCACTGCGTAAGCTTTTCCATCTGTCCTACTCTACTGGTCTCTTTCCGAGTGGATGGAAAACAGCATTTGTCCAGCCTGTCCCTAAAAAATGTGAATCTTTGTCTCCCTCCAACTATCGACAAATTGCACTTAGGTCCCTTCTTTCTAAGGTCATGGAAACGCTGATTAATTACACTGGTCAACACAAATTTTGTGCCTGGGTTCTGCATACGATTTTGTTATTCCTTACACATTACTTATTAAATAAAAAATTGTCTTGTTTGAAAAAGTTTGCTTTTGTAGTCAGGAGCACATTATTTGAAAATTCATGAAAATGTGCTATGTTAGAATCAATTAATATAGATATTCTAACATAAAGGACTAACATACACCAAAACGCTACAGCGTGTAGGCTGGTTCTAAACAAAAAAAAGAAACATGAGAAGGGGTGTCTATGTTCCTCTGTTTAGGCAGGAGGAGTAATTTTCTTTAAAAAGTTACTTAAACTAGAAAAAAAAATATTGAAAAACAACGGCAGCACCAAAAATATCACAGTATATATTTTTTTAAAGCTAATACACCATTCTTTAATTTAATTTTTAAATTAAGTCATTTCCATGAATAGTTTTTTTTAATTAATTTTCAAACTCAGAATTTTGAACACAAAAAATCAATAATATTATTTTTTGTTTAAATTAAAATTTTCTTAATTTTACGTGAAAAGTTATTCTTCTGTTTTCAATATTCAATGCATTCACCAATCTTAAGTGAAAGTTTAAAAACTAGATGGTTTTATGTATTTTAATTTTCGACAAAATTGAAAGTAACAAAAACTCCTTTTTTTCTCCATTTTTTTGTTTAGTGTTTGGTACCAAACATTAAAACGGTAATTTTTATGGACAAACAAACTGATTTTAGAATGTGCTGTTCTGAAATTGGTAATGACGATTACTCTCGAAGTCCATAAAGTCCTAGTTAAAACGTTTTCCTTTTTCTTCTGAGTTTCCTCGCAATGAAGTTTTTTATTTTTTTTTCTAAATGACCGTGCAAAATATTCAATCTTAGAGACATCCTGCATGTATTTTGAGTTTCTTAACATATTTTCAAAAATAGTAATAGTGTGAATTTTGAAAAAATAACCACATATATAGCAAAATGCAATAGCATCACTTCGACACATTCTTAATAACATTTTAACGTCCTTAAATATTAAAATAAAAATTTGTGTAGTTTGTGACACAAATATACTTTACAGATACCAAATGGGCGTAACAATTCCCCTCCTCTCTCCTCTTTTAAAGAATATATTAAAGCAAACATTTATTATTTTTATGAAAACTATGGTAACGGTATTTTGACTATCAACTCTACAAAAGCAAACTTTGGGGGGGGTGTGGGTATTTTTCTATTATTTTGAAGCATGACGAATAAAAAAATCATGAAATGAACCCAGGCACAAAAATAATTTTTTATTTTGTTGAGCTGTGTTATCAGCTTAAGAAATATCTTGAAGAACGGAAGCTTCTTAATGACCGGCAGTACGGCTTTCGTAGCGAAAGGTCCACTGGTGATCTTATGGTATATCTCACCGAGCAGTGGAACAAATCTTTACATCGTTTTGGAGAAAGTAAGATTGTTGCACTTGATATTTCAAAAGCGTTTGATAGAGTTTGGCACCAAGCTCTCTTATCGAAAATGCGTGCATTTGGTTTTGATGAATCTCTTCTTCGTTTGATTAGAAATTACCTTTCGGACCGTTCAATACAAGTTGTGCTGGATGGTTTCAAGTCTGATATTCATAAAATAAATGCTGGTGTGCCCCAGGGCTTCGTTTTGTCTCCGACTCTCTTTCTCATTTTCATAAATGATCTCTTGTCTGAAACTTCTAATCCATCAAACTGTTTTGCTGACGACAGCACCCTCAGCTTTTCATATTCGTTTCTTGATTCACATCCTTGTCCTTCGGATGTGGAACTTGAACGGCAGCGTATGATAAGCTCATTAAATTCTGATGTTGACAGCATTGTTCAGTGGGGAATAGGAAACCGTGTAGAATTTAATGCTTCAAAAACACAATGCTGTTTGCTGTCTCTAAAGCAGAACCCACCCCCAATGCCACTATCCATGAGTGGTACTTGCATCGATGAAACTGAACAGCTTTCAGTTCTGGGTATGTGCATCTCAGATCACCTTATGTGGAATGAACACATATTCAATGTCGCCAAAAACGCTGCGAAGTGTTTAGGTTTTCTTCGAAGATGCAAGAAATTTTTCTCCCCTTCCGATCTGGCTATAATCTACAAAGCCTTCATTCGTCCAAAGCTTGAATATAATTCTCATATTTGGGCAGGTGCTCCAATAACTCATTTAAGCCTTTTAGATAGAATACAAAAAAGAGCTCTTAAAATGATAGGTGACTGTAATATAACGGAAACATTCGCATCTCTTGAACACCGTCGTAATGTTTCATGTCTCTCCTTATTCTATCGCTATTTTTATAAACAGTGTTCTAGTGAAATAGCCAGTTGCATTCCTCCCCAATTCCTCGCACTTACAGGAATGCGCATCAGTTTACTCTTGAGCCCAATTTCGGACGTACTGTAAAGTACAGAGATTCTTTTTTCAGCCGAACAACACGAATGTGGAATGCTTTACCCGGCTTTATTTTTCCCTTCCATTTTGATATTCAGAACTTCAAAACTAATGTGCATCGGTATCTCCTTTCTAATCCTTCCCTATTTTCCTAACGCTCGCACTGTGTTCAATCATTTTAAGGGTAGTCACAACCCCTTTAGTGCGCGTATATTATTAAAAAAAAATATTTTTGAGCTAGACCAATGGGACCATGGCAGGAATTTGCAGTTTTTTTTGCATTTTGTATGCATTTCTATTCCGGATTTTTCAGTTCACAAAATAGTGGGTGTAACCAACTGTACTCATGTACTGCTATTTTCACTGTATAGTTAGCAGTGCCTATCCTTTTCTCAGCAACCGGGCTAGCTAGGAATCTGAAATAAGGCTCTGAATTTGCAGTTTAATTTGCAGTTCAAAAAAAGGAAAAAACCAAATTTTTAAATCCTTACACAAAAAAAAAATTCATACTGTTCTGCTAACTTCACTGTCAAGTTAGCATAAAAGTCCTTTTCTCAGCAACGGTGATATTAAGAAATTTGCAGTTGAGCTCCAAATTTGCAGTTTAATTTGCAGTTCAAGAAAAATTAATGTCCAAATTTTTAAGTCAAAATTTGAAAAAAAAATCGAATAAATTCATTTTTCACTGTTAACGTCACCGTGAAGTTAGCAGTACATATCCTTTTCCAGGAACTATGCTGGGTAGAAAATTGCAGTAAGAGTCCAAATTTGCAGTTTTTCATGCACTTCAAGAAAACACTAAGTTCAAATTTTTACGTCCAAATTTGACAAAAAAATCGAAAAATTTACATTGCAATGTTAACATCAGTGTGAAGTAAGCAGTACATAACCTTTTCTCAGGAACTGAGCCAGCTAGAAAATTTCAATTAGGATCCAAATTTAATGTTGCCCCAAATTTAATGTTGCCCCAAATTTAATGTTGCCCCAAATTTAATGTTGGGGTCTTTTTTCATTGGGGCCTTATTTCATAATGAAATAAGGCTCCAAAAAAATGTAATAAGGCCCCAAAAAATGAAATAGCACCACAAAAGTCGGGAATTTTCATTGTTGTTGTTTTGTATGCGTTTTGTTGGGGCTATATTTCATTTTTTGGGGCCTTATTTTATTATGAAATAAGGTCCCAATGAAACAAGACCCCAACATTAAATTTGGGGCTTAATTTCATTTTATTTTGAAAAACTATTTGGGGCCTTATTTCATTTTGCATAATTTACTTGAAATTGCGGAAACAACATTGTTTTCACAAAAAGTATTATAAAAATCCGCTAATCGAGGACCCAAAGCTAGCTAAATACCGCTAAGTGTGGTATCAGCAATCATGTTTCAATGTAAAACCGAAGTGATGTTAACGCTTGAAGAGAAAACGATCGTCACTCTGGTTAAATCAGATTAACGAAGTGTTTCAAACAACTGTTGGTTATTTAGATATTTAGAATATTTTGACGAGGTAAGACTAATCAATTTTTTTTAATGCTTACATACGAGCATCGTGTTGAAAACCATCAGCGAGTAACAGAATAGCTGACAAAAATCGCGCGATTTTTTCAACTATTCTGTTACTTACTGATGCTTTTCAATATAAGGATCGTGTTAAAAACCATCAAAGGATTTATAGTTGCATATATAACTTTTTGTAAGGATTTGCGGACAAATATTGCTCTGTTGCCTTGCAGGCATTTAAAAATTTGTGCTGAATGCAACCTCAAAATTTAAGCTGAAGCTATATAGTTGAAGGAGAGGAGAGTTTCAAGTGTCATTGATGCAAGGAAATTGTACAGGATACAATCCAACTATTTGTCTTATGGTTTGGGATATTATTTCATTTTTGAAAATATATTTTAATATTAAACAAACAAATTGGGGTCTTATTTCATTAAAAATAAAGAAAGACAAAACAAGTTGGGGCCTTATTTCATTTATTTTTGGAGATTTTTTTCATTTCGATGGGGCCTTATTTCATTGGGGCATAGTTTCATTATGAAAAACTACCCCAATTTGGGGCCTTATTTCATTTTTTCTTTTGGGGCCTAATTTCCTGGGGCCTAATTTTGCGGAGCCCAGTTCCTGAGAAGAAACTTCACAGTGATGTTAACAGTGCAAAGTGAATTTTTCGATTTTTTTTGTCAAATTTGGACATACAAATTTGAACTTAGTTTTTTCTTGAAGTAAATGAAAAACTGCAAATTTGGACCTTTACTGCAGTTTTCTACCAAGCACAGTTGTTGAGAACAGGGTATGTACTGCTAACTTCACACTGATGATAACAGTGCAATGTAAATTTTTCGATTTTTTTTGTCAAAGGACCATGGGCACTTTTGTATGGACTTTGGTCCTACTTTCAACATTGCTCAACAGTAATGAAGTTTATGTCATTTGAAAGGTTATGAGGAGTACTTTATTTCATTATATAACAGCTAAGTCGAAATCGAGCGCAAAAGTGGTGTTTTGGTCTATTTTATGAAAAAGTACTTTAAAAAATAAAAAATATATTACAAAAAAATGGCAGCACTTACAAAAATGATTTTTACCTTTTTTGAAATTTAGAAGTCTGTTCTATTATCGAGTTTTTAAATCAAGTATTTTCTACCAATAGTTTTCAAAAAAAATACTTTTAAACTCAAAAATAATGAAAAAATGTTAAAAAAAAAATATATTAAGTCTACTAATTGTTTCACTATTGTGTTATATAGTTCTAAGTTGGTCTATCAATACACTGCCTCTATTAATTATATATCAGACACTGAAAACCAAACAGTTCTATCTTTTCTAGTTTCGGAGAAAATTGAAAATAACTATATAAGAATTTTTATGTTTCAATATTTACGTTTAATTTTCTTGAGGTGAAACACGGCCTAATGCTAATAAGTACATCAGTAATAAAACCAGTGAACGTTTTCCTTTTTTCATTCCATAGCAGGCTAGTTCAAACAAAACTTTGATGTTGTTTTTGTTGCTGTTATTGGTTTGATGTTTATTATAAAGTTACTTATGTAATTACAAATAAAAAACAAATTATTATATTTTTTTTTAGAAAGTGAACATAAAAGATTTTGATTTATAAAATGTAATGAACAAATAAAAATAAAATAAATATAAAATTAAATGTAAACAAAATTAATTTTCTATATAAGAAGGTTTTATAATACAAATTCTATATACTACTGAAATAAATCAGCCAAGTAGAAGACTTAGCAATCATTTTCACTATTCAAATATTTAATTCCCTATTCAATTACTGTAATGAATAGACTTTGGTTTTTTCAACTATGTAGGTAAAAGTTTTTAAATACCACGATACATAGTTTTAAAAGAAATAATTAAAGTTAAACTATACTTAATTGAATGGGCTTTGTGCCTTCGCTTTATTATCTAAACACAATTAAATATTTGAATAGTGAAAATGAATTTTGTTAACATCTAGTTTTTATATTTATTTTATTTCTTATTTTTTCATTACATTTTATAAATCAAAATCTTTTATGTTCACTTTCTAAAAAAAATATAAAAATTTGTTTTTTTTTCTTTTTTTTTATTACATAACGTCGGCTTAGAGTGAAAAGTGGCTAACTTCACATTTTTTTGACCATTACAGACCACTTCAAAAATTGCTAAAAAATACAAAAGTCAATCAAATCTTTTCAATTTCACTGAATTTAGCAAAAACGAGCGCTGAAAAATACTTAATGCAATTTTTGTTTTATTCAAATAATGCGAACATTTTTTTTTTAAATAATTTTTTGTAAAAAATGCAAAATAGGAGCTAGCTGCTTTTCACTCTGAGCCAGCTATAAGTAACTTTATAAAAAACATCCAACCAATAACAGCAACAAAAACAAAATCAAAGTTTTGTTTGAACTAACCTGCCATAGAATGAAAAAAGGAGAACGTTCACAGGTTTTATTACTGATGTACTTATTAGCATTAGGCCGTGTTTCACCTCAAGAAAATTAAACGTAAATATTGAAACATAAAAATTCTTATATAGTTATTTTCAATTTTCTCCGAAACTAGAAAAGATAGAACTGTTTGGTTTTCAGTGTTTGATACATAATTAATAAAGGCAGTGTATTGACAAACCAACTTAGAACTATATAACACAATAGTGAAACAATTAGTAGACTAAATATATTTTTTTTAACATTTTTTCATTATTTTTGAGTTTAAAAGTATTTTTTTCGAAAACTATTGGTAGAAAATACTTGATTTAAAAACTCGATAATATAACAGACTCCTGACTTTCAAAAAAGGTAAAAATGATTTCTGTGAGTGCTGCCATTTTCTTGTAATATTTTTTTCATTTCTTAAAGTACTTTTTTCATAAAATAGACCTAAACACCACTTTTGCGCTCGATTTCGACTTAGCTGTTATATAATGAAATAAAGTACTCCTCATGACCTTTCAAATGACATAAGTTTCATTACTGTTGAACAATGTTGAAAGTAGGACCAAAATGCCCATGGTCCTTTGTGTTATTAATTATTTCGAGGATAGGTCGTTTGGTAGATTATTTAAATTAAATTTTCTTTTGCGAAATTCAGAGTTCGGTTTTTGTGATCGTAAATCTTTTGGTAGTAAGGTATTTTTGTTGAAGATTTTAATGCAAAATTCGGGGTGGGTTTTCGTATAGGTACTATGTAGGTACCTAAATAGGAAGATATTTCTTTTCCTTGGTAGGTAGGTAGGTGCCTATTTTTAATTTAAAGTTTTGATTTGCAAAACTCTAGGTGCGTATTTCCTTGAGTACCCATTTGAACTATATTTGAACTTAAAATAATTTATTTTAGGTAGAAAAGTAAAGAAAGAATTTAGTGAAATCTTTGTAATTTTTCAGTGTCTGTAAGTGGGAATCCCTATGCTTTGAGATATGTATACATATTCAGCCTTATTCATAAACGCATTATAGCAAGTGTATAGCGCTATCCACTCGTTATAATGCCTCTGAACGCGAAAACCTTATTCATAAAACTTATACAACGCAACATAGGCTCATAATAAGCTAAACACGTTTGGAGGTTGAATAGTGGCAACATAAGCATATATAAGTATCGAAATGTCACTAATATTCTCACAATAGTGAAATTTTCAGATATGTATGCCTATACACACATGCATAACCTATTCTTCCCAATAAAAACTGCGAGCGAAAAGAATAATGAAATAAAGCAACAAAACAGTTTTTTATCTCAAACATTTTTATTTAACTAGTACATCCAGCCCTCGAAACTCGAGTGCTAATTACACTATCGTCTAGTTGGTAAACTTCTAGAAAATCGTTCACAAAACGATCACCATCATTTTCTTTTCACTGAATTTATTTCCCATTCAATTTTATTCATTTGGATTTTGCTGGCATTAAATCTCTCCGATTATTATTAAATTACAAATTTTTGATGAATTTTTAGTGCTCCAAAAAGGCACTGAATATAAGGCAATTCGAAGCAATCAAAATATACATTTCTGTCAAAATATGGTTCACCCCCTATATTTCAAGCCATCAACTATCAAATTCCATTGACGGATGGCAACGATGCCGATGGATTGAAAAACCCTCTAAAAATCTGAAATTTTTGAACAATTTTTACTGCTATATAAAAAGGTGATTTAAGGGCAATTGAGTGGTATTTGGATCGAAATACACCTTTTCTGTCAAAGTATAGTTAATTTCCTACCTTTCAAGGCATAAACTGTCAAATTCCATTGACGGATGGCTATGATGTCGATGGATTAAAAAGCCTCTAAAAATCCTGAAATTCTTGATGAATTTTTACTCCTCCAGAAAAAGATGATTTTAAGGCCATTGGGTGACAATTTGAGCCGGCATATTGATCTAAATGCATACATTTCTCGGCACAAAACTTAAAAGTGGATACAAACTGTGTTATCAGATACAAACTGTGTTATCCGCGTGTAGTAAACACTAAAAGTTTACTTGTCAACGCGTTGACAGTTCGTAGCAAAAGTGACGTTTGCATACAATTGGGGCTGAGTTGAACCAAGAGAACTGACATTTGCATACGATTCATTGATTACAAATTAATTCACGGAGGAAGAGGACAACCACTTCGGGCTAAGCTAAACGAAGAGAATTATCAGCGCTTAACTTAAATGTGTTAGCACAACAAACGCTTAAGTTATAAACGCTTTGACAACTTATAGCTTTTTTGCAAGCATGGATGAAGTCGGTAGAAAAAAACCACACCGGGGATAACCAACGCCATCACAGAAAAAACATGGAGTTTCCATTCAAACTATCGATAACATATATGGAATTCATGCCGGTAACACAGTTTTTCTCCGTGCTTAAGTTAAGCACTGGAAAATCTCCGGCCTTAGGCTGATGAGCACCGACATCATTTCTTTCATCCAATTCCCTACGGGCTTGCAAAAAGCCAGGGTTATTATCAATCACGTATGAAGTCCACTTATAACAAAAATTGACAATATTGTATAAAATACTTGTATAGCAAAATGAGCTATAGGGTATTTGCATACGATTTTTAGTTGTGCTCCAACATTAAGTAAAAAATCGCAAGGATAGTTCCATCGTGTAAAAGCAGTCTTGATCGTGTAGAAGAACTGAGCTACTTATCATTATTTTCTGCAACACTGAACGCTGCCATCCGACATTTCCATAATCTTTCCAGTCGTGCTGGAAGATTTGTTGGTTGGTGGGTGTCAAAATCAAAACGTCACCGACGAAAGTAGAAGTACTTCATTTTCTATGTCACCGCCAAATTAAATCAAACTAAAAGTGAATAAAAAAGAAACAACAAATAGAAAAAAAGAAAATGTTAGGAAATATATCATCATATTATAAAATGGCAAAGACAAATCTTGTATATATAAAACAATAGTGTCGTGAATTTTAAAGTAAAAAATGTCAAGATATCAAAAAATTAAGCGTTGAGAACAAATACTCGGTCTCGCTCTGGCTCTCGCTCGCACTTATTGTGCAATTTTCTTTTATTGTTTATTAGTTATTGTGGTGAAATTTATTAATAAATATTTGCATTCTGCACTTCTGTGCAAAAAAAAACCTTTCCTTTGATATATAATTTATATGCCTTTGGCTTTTGTAGACCGCGTGAATTGTACAAGATTCGTGTTTGTCGTTTTATAATATGATTTATGCACATATGCATACTTACTATAAACAATAACAACGAAAACTGCATTATATAAAAAAAACCAAAAAGAATCTAACCGAAATGGAGCTGTAGCAGCCTCCGACCGACGTCCCAGGAGGAAAAATGGGGGTTGATTTGTTTTTCCTTTTAATAAAAATTCACTGAGTAAACGGAATATTAAATAGCTTAGTTTTATTAAAATAACTATTAATTAATTATTACTCAAAAGGACACAAGAAAACTTCAAAATTATAATTATTAACACTGAAATTGAAAAGACCCGAACTGGCAGTATTATTCTTTTATTGATTTTTCACAAACAGCTGATATTTGCTTACAGATGTGCAAGTAAAATGTAACAGATTTTCCCTTTCTGGTACTTTATTTGACACAAGCGTTGTATAACTACATATAATGGGTAGGAAAATGTTTTATGAATAAGAATTGGTGTAACACTGAATAGTGGCTATATAAGTCCTTATTCAGTGTATAACTATTCATCTGTTTTGTGGAATCTAATGAATAAGGCTGATTATGTATACATATCTACCTACCTACCTACATAATAAACTTTTTATCTAATTAACTTTACAGATTTATTTTGAATAAGTTGGTAGGTAGGTAGCGAGTTACCTTGTTATTCAAAATAAAGTTGTAAAAATATGTAGTAATATGTAGGTCAATCATAAGTATAAGTATGTACCTACCTACCAGTGGCGGATCCAGAGGGGGGGCTATAGGAGCTGAAGCCCCCCCCACACAGTCAATTCATACAATTAATTTAATAGCAAAATACAATACATTACAATGTTTCAATTTTGTGTTCGTTTTCAAACCTAAAATTTTTAAAAACACTTGATGAAACAAAGAATTATCCTTAAAATCAAAAATAACATAATATTTGTGATTTTTGTTTGTATTTAGTATTTACTAAAACAAGGTTGGGGCTGAAAAATTTGCATGAAAGTATGTTTTTTTAAGCCCCTAAGGGAATTAAATGAAAAAACGAAGATGAGACTAAGCAATTCGAATATAAAAACATAGGCTCTATTTATTCCAAGCCCTACAAGAGGGACACCAAATCAGATTTGATGCGAACTAATTTACTCCTAAAATGTGTTTTTCCAAGCCCAAAGGGAATTAGAAAACATTGAGAATGGGGCTAGCAAATTTGCATGTTGGCATTGTTTTTTCACAAGCCTTAAGGAAATTCGACGAAGTTGGGGTTTTACAAATGCACATGTATACATGTAAGATTGTAAGCTCTTGTTTTCCCAAGCTTAAAGGAAACTGAACGAAAGCAAGATGTAGGGGCTAAACAATTGACCTACATGTTAACTGTGTTTTCTTTATGCCCCTAGGGAATTGGCGGTTCAGCAAATTTACATGTTCAATGCAATTGAGAAGCTTAAGGACAACACCTGATATTTTCATTTAATATTTTTCTTCAGAAGTTAAAAACCGAAATTCAGATATGTAGGTGTCTGTATTGAAAGAAAAATATTACTTTTTGCCTTGAAATTTCCTTTTCAGGTAAAATTTTGAGGAGAACATGCCATTTTTTTTAGCTGAATGAACGAAAGCTAAGGATATCGATAGAGTTCATCATTAAGGATCCTATTGAATTTGATCACAAGAGAATTTGAACACAAGAGTCACCTTTTTTCCTAAACTCTTCAGGTGATATCTTTCGAGCTTAGCTCGACCCCGAGAAATTTAAGAGCTTATAACTATTAAAACTGTGTTCCCGGTGATAACGTTACATGAAATATTTTCTAGCAGCCGGATCAAACAATTATTGTTTATTACAATAGGTGTGTTTAATGAATCTGTTCCGAACAGAAAATTACAGAAAAGATCAGAAAAATACAGGATTGTGTGTTCCATGAGTAAAAAACTTGCCCCAAAACTGTTCTCCATTCTGTCACTTTGTGTTCAATGACGTTTTTCAGAACAGTTAAGAACAATGTTTCCTACACTTACTTTTGAGGTGGAGGAAGTGAGTAAGAAATGTCAAATTACCAGCTGATTTGTTTGTTTGGAATAATAATAATCTAAAATTTATCACAGGAGTAATTTTCTTATATTTTTGGACTTAACATGAAGAAAAAGACATAGAAGAATACAAAAAAGTGTGAATTGATACTAAATTTGAATTAAAAAGTAATGCAAACAAATAACAATTAAAATATTTTTAAATTTGAATTTGGACAGCTGAAAGCCAACAGTCAGTCCCGCCAATACAAAGCTGCTTTTCTGTTCTTTCTTGTTCTGACAGTTTTCACACACTTGTGCTGTTCTACCCTGTTCTGATCCAGTTTTTCTTCATTAAAAACAACTAATAGGTCCTTGAAATTGAAACATAAGATTTGTTATTCGAAAATATTTTGAAATTTTCTTCATATTCAATTATTATAATATTCGATATAGCTAAAGAAAAAAAATTCGTTGAAATGGTTGAGCAAATTTTGTATTCAAAGAACAGATGTCTTATGTGATATGCTCCACAAAAATGTTGTGTTAAAATAGAGCTGGCATTTTAGCTAGGGTTTTGAGAGAAATGTGGGAGCTAGAGAATTCAGTACGATCTGCGTACTGCCCAAATGTATAAGTTCTACAAAAAACATTCAGTATAAAAAGAAAGACATTTGAATTGTCCTAACAACTTCTGGTACAGTGTAACATCTTTTAATCATCTACAGCTGCTCCTTTTCCAATCATACATTTTTTTTTTTTTTTTTTGCATTTAGAAGACTCTGCCAACTTGCCTACATTCTGAGAAAAGAAAATTAGAATTGAGAGAGATCGTGCCTTTTTTTAAATGATATGTCTAAAATAACAGCCTCGAGCCCCCCCACAGCCAAATCCTGGATCCGCTACTGCTACCTACATACATAGGTAGAAAAGCAACACTTTTGGAAATGATTGCTGCACTTCTTGGAAAAACATTATTTTAGAGAGGGGCTCATTTTACCATGTTTATGTGAAGGGAAAATTTTGTGGAACATTGGAAAAAAAATATTAGAAACCAACAGTAATACTTACAATTTTATGCGATGGGTAGGTAGGTACCTACATATCTATGTATTTCTTTAAAAAAAAAAAAAGTTTCATTGCAGTACAAAGCCAATAATCTGTTCTTTTTACTTCTTTTAAGTAATTTTTTTAATGCATAGTTTTTGAAAAATATATAAGAACATAATTCAAACAGAAGATACAAAATATGACGAGAAAAAAAAAGTTTTTGAATTAATTTTTTCATTGTAGGCCTCGTATCTCGTATCGTCTTTGTGGTGTTTAAATTTTAAATTTTGGGATGTTATGCAGGCTTAATGCCGGTGTCGATGTAGGTTTGTTCTGCATGGTGGAGTGGGTGTTAGGCTGGTGGTGATGGTGGTTACGGCTTCGTATCGTTTTCATTTGGATGATAGGTACCTACCTAGATAAGTTCTTTTGTAAAAATTGATTGGTAGGTAAGTACCTACTAGATACTAATAGAGAGTGATTATTTGGTATCGAAAAAAAAGATTTTTTCTTTTAAATAAAAAGGAAATTTCTACTTACCTACCATTGGAAGTTATTGGTGCGATTTGTCGAATCGAAAATTTTGACATATTTTTACGTTTCGAGCTCCTTCAAATCAGAATCAATAATTTTTAGAAAGATGTCTATCACCCCTATCACGGTTGTAAATTATCAATTTGATAGTTGATAAACCTTGAAAATTGGTTTTTTAAACTCAATTTATTAATAAACTGGTCAACAATTCTTCGACTGTCGGCATCATTTATCATTGATTAAAACTTTTAAAAGATGGATTTTTAAACATTGAATTTTAGATTAATCAACTATCAAATTGATAATTGACAATCGTAATAGGGGTGTATGTTTATACCTATGTACATACCTATCGATTTCGGATAGATTTTATTTTATAGATACAAATGTCGTTACGTGCAGATAAGACTTTCAAAAAAATTTAACTAGTAGCTTTTTTAATATACCTATGTAGGTATCCTAGCAATTAAAAAAAAACTTGTTAAATTTCATTACTCTTGAATAGGTAGGTAGGTATATCTCGAGAACAAAAATTAAGCTATCGACTTCGGGTTAATTTTTTTTAACGCATATTGGCGTACCCATTTAAGAATTCGTAAAAATATAAAATCATCAACTTGCTGTTAAAAAAAAAAAAATCTGAAAATTGTTGAAAAAAGTGTGAACGTTGTCCTAAAATTTTTTAACTTGGACAACGGAATTGGTTGTTCAATATTTGATGAACTGGGCTGTCTGTTTTTGACATTAACGTAAGATCCGTGCGAAAAATATAGGTATGGACAAATTGAAACAAAAGGGCGTAACGCCAAGTTGGGCAGCTAGATGCGTTTGCCCCCCCCCCCCCCCTAAGCAGAATATATTTCATATATTATTCAATCTTTATTCTTTTGAAAACATTTTAAAGCAAGATTTCTGTAATAAAACTTTTTTTTGAATAAGTTTGCCCCCATCGAAATCCGGCGTAGGCCCTTGTATCTCACCTATCCAAATCTTAATATTTAATTATTAAAGAAGAGAATCAGAATGCTATGTCCAAAAAGAAGGGTAATTAAGCTCCCTATAAAAAACATATCTGCAAATTTTGTGTACAAGTAGCTGTTCCAAGAAATTAACTAAATCATGTGTTTCAATTAAAAAAAAATGAATTTGGATGTTCTGTATCTATTCCATTTAAAATGACTTTAGTCCATGTGGATTGGTATTTCGATCATAAGAATTTGTGTTAAACATTCCGATCATTAACTATTTTAAGTGAGTTCCATTCATATTTTTTGTCAATTAAAATCTTACAGTTTGACGAAGATTTGAAAAAAATTTGACTTAAAATTTTAAAAATTATGTCTGCCCTTCAATTTCTATTTATTTATAGTTATACGAGTATTTCGTTCATATTAAAACAAAAACATACCTAAATAGCCTATTGAATAGACCGGAAAATGAGAGATACCTAACTATAAAGGAACAATTACGTGCAAGGGTTTTTATTATTGAATATGTTTGTTTTGCCCATAAGCATGCTTAAAACCGAAAATGCTACTAAATTCACCCATGCGTTTCTGAGAGAATGGTCACACTGGCAACTTTTCAATATTTTTGGTGTAACTTGAAAATTAAGCCGAATTTGACAATTTTACTTATAATACTTTTTGTTCAAAATTAAATTTTCTATTGGAGTGGATAGTTCAAAAACTTATACAAAAAATTTTTGCAGGAAAAGTTAACAAAAACCAACATAAAAAAAATAAAAAAATCAAGGATATCTTAATTTTTTAATAAATTGCGCATAACTTTTTTTGAAGTAAAGATAGGGTCAAGGCATGCAGAAACAAAATAAAGTAGGGACTAAAGGCTTTAATATGGCATGTTCAGAAATTAATATTTGTTCAAAATTGACAGAGATATTCCCATTTAAACCTTATCAATTCTTATAATTTTTCGCAGTTTTGGCCCGAAAGTCCCTTTTTCGGTACAATATGGCAAATTTCACATTCGTAAAAATGTTCGAAATAAAAATTTTGATATAATATGACATTTATAGAGAAATTTTAAAAAGTATGTTAGTTCGCAATTTCGTTTTTTGGCTGTTTTTAAATGCTTTCAGACCTACTGACTGAACGGCTAGTCCGACTAACATAAGATTTGGTACTAGGTGCTATCGTGCTAAGAACGTTAAATTTTTCATAAAGTACCAAAAATAGGCTTTCGGGCAAAAACTGCAAAAAATGATAAGAAATGGTAAAGCTTGAATGGCTATATCTCTGTCAATTTTCAAATAATATGGCTTTTTTAACATGTCAAACTAAGGCCGTAAGACTCTAGTTTACTTTGTTCATGGTTCATGGATGTCTTGAACGTATCTTTGCTCCGAAAAAAGCTACGCTCAATTTAGAAAAAAATCTAAAAATCTTTGATTTTTCGGATTTTAAATACCACTTTAGATTGGAGCGCACAACGATCGAGAATTTAATAAGTATGTATTTTTTGTAATATTTGCCATTGCTAGGACTAATGCCAACTTTTAATTTTCTCAGCTGATTATGCTCAGTCTGGCTTTTCGCCAGCATCAAATCATGGAGGCAATCCAAATATTGGACCGAAGAGAGAAGTCCACATGTTTGTGTGGTATTTAAGCAATGCCATTACATTCCGACAACTTGGCAACTTGTTCGGCTTTCCAAAGTCCTCAAGTTGGATTGCAGTCCAACGTGTTTCTGACTGGCTTATTGCACACAGTCAACGTTTTATAAAATGGCCACAAGGAGATGATGGAATTAGGTTAGGTTAGGTTAGGTTAGGAGGGGTGTGCACAGCACAGAGGCTGTTGCGTACACGGGGGCCTGTTGGTCCATTGTGATCCCCTTACAAAAAGAAAGCAGAGATGCTCCTAAACTAATGATTCAGATAGGCTGGCTCATTTACGAGCCAGCCTGTGCTCTCTATGAATTTCCTCATATTTACCATTGAGACCTGCGCTAGATCGTCTTGTTCTCCAACAAACCTGTTCCCCAAGTAACGGAGGCGGCTTGTTTGGAGGTTTGGACAATCGCAGAGCAGGTGTTTAATGGTTTCTATTTCTTCTACATCCTGACAGCTCCTACAACAGTCGGGTGCGAGTACACCCAGTCTGGTGGCCATTGTGCCAATGGCGCAGTGACCCCTTAGTACACCTATTAAGATTCTAATGTTCTTTTTACGCAGCGATAGAATAAACTGAGTTTCCTTTTCATTAATTCTAGGCCATAGACTTCTAGAGATAACGCAATCCTTCCTTGTAATCCAGGATTTTTTTATTTGCTCTTTCGTTATTAGGTCCATTTTCGTTTTAACTACGCCGATCGGGATGTCTAGTCCCATGTCTAATTGGCTACTACTGTTTCCATTTGATAATGACCCCTTCCTTGCTAGTTCATCTGCTATGTCATTCCCTTCTATATTGCTATCTCCAGGAACCCAGCAGAGTTTGACTCGGTTAGTGTTGCAAATTTTGTTCAGTATGCCTTGACATTTTGCCACTGTTTTAGATCTTATGTTGTCACTGGCTATTGCTTTGATCGCAGCTTGGCTGTCCACGAAAAATGTGATCTCCGACGAGATCAGTTTTTTCTTGTGTACCAATTCTGCCGCTTTTTGAACAGCATAAATCTCAGCCTGAAAGACACTACACTCATCTGGGAGTTTATATGACTCTCTAATATTAAGGGCTTCACAGAACACCCCCGCACCTGTTCCTTCTTCCATTTTTGACCCGTCAGTATAGAAGGGGATACCCTGTTCACTAATTAATGAGTTGGGTTGCCATCCATGTCTTTCGGGTATTGAAATAGAGAAGTGTTTGTTAAAATCCATTAAAGGTGGACTATAATCAGTCTTCACATCAAGTCCAGCCACTGTGTCATATCTTTGTAGGATAGACCCATGACCATAGGTGCTGTGCTTCCAA
This sequence comes from Dasysyrphus tricinctus, assembly GCA_963921185.1. Taxonomy (NCBI): domain Eukaryota; kingdom Metazoa; phylum Arthropoda; class Insecta; order Diptera; family Syrphidae; genus Dasysyrphus; species Dasysyrphus tricinctus. The sequence continues at coordinate 88,765,908 of OY992531.1, forward strand.
GAGCCCAGTTCTTTGAGTCGAAATGCGCTTTTGGCTGCTGTGCATCTTGTGTACTCGTCTAGGGCTGGAAGATTTAAAATAATTTCCAACCCTGCCTGTGGTGTAGACCTCTGTGCCCCCGTTATTCCTATACAGGCTAGTCTCTGTACCTTATTCAGGTTTTTGAGATAGCTTACCTTATCAACAGCCTTCCACCACACTATATAACCATAGGTAAGTATGGGGCGAGCTATCGTCGTGTACATCCACTGGTAAACCTGCGGTCGCATACCCCACCGTGTACCAAAGGTCTTTTTGCATTTTAGTCCAGTAAATAGAGAAATTTTACTACTGACCAAATGGAAAAAAATAGCGGCAGGCTGAAATTTTGCAGGTTGTTTCGGGGGTAGGTATACAACGTAAATCTAAATTGGCGACCTCCTACCCCTTGCAGGGGCGGTGCCACGCCCACTTTTCTTAAATCCTGATTTCTGAAGAAGCGGCTGCACCGATACGAATGAAATGTTCATTATTTGTTAATATGATCAAAGAAAAAATTTAAAAAATTGTTAAAGTAAAATCCGCCCACTGCCACGCCCACTTTTCTTATTTCTTTGTTTCTCAGAAACTACTCCAAGGATTTCCATGAAATTTTAAGGATTTGTTCTACAGGATGAGAAAAAAATTTTCAAATTGGTTTTAGTAAAATCCGCCCACTGTCACGCCCACTTTTATCATTTCTTTATTTCTCGGAAATTGCTCCTACGATATGTATGAAATTCTGATAGTTAATTCTTATGTACGAGAAAAACATAAAAAAAGTGGTTTTATTTAAAACCCCGTCTTAGACTTATGGTATGTAAATGTACAAAAAATTGTGGACACGCTTGTAGCTACGGAAAAGCTGGTCTGAAATGTACACCAATTAGCAAGAATTGCAATGGGAAAACTTGCGACCATAGTGGTCAGATTTCTCTACTTAACGAAAAGGACGATTGTTTTGGCGATTAAATTTCAATTGAAAAACGTGACGCTAAGCCTTTGATTGAGAATGAGAATAAACTACCAGGTCCTTCTCAAAAACGAAAAAATATAGAAATATTAATAAGATATTATGTTCATTTGGCCTATAGTGGACACCACTGTGCTCTTAACTCTACCTCCAGAGTGGTTTGAAAACGAGTGATGTGCTTTATCAACACAATTGGATTTCCCATCCCCTATGAACACTGATGAATAATGCTAAGTCTCGCTCGAAAAAAACAAGATTTGAAAATTTTAAACACTCCAAATAGCCGTCTTATAGAGACAATATTGATCTTACTAAAAGTACTTTTTTAATTAATATATAATACATATGTACAATGATTGTCAATTTAGCAGCGAAATTAAAAACAAATCCTTACGCTATGAAAGAACTCAAATAAATAATTTTCATCAATCTGATATGTATAAGACTTCGAGGCCTGATTTGGGCTTTTATTTTTTATTTGAAAGCTAAATCGTTACTCGCTAGGACAGTTCCTAGAAATAAATAAATATACATGAAGGAGGAGCGTGACTTCCTATGGGTTTCACAAAACCAAAAGTGCTTCGCAAATCTTTGTATCGCTAATATGAAAAAACTCTCAAAGTTTTATCCAAATCAGCTTCTGAGAAATCAAGATATAAAAAAGGTGGGCGTGGTAGTGGGTGGATTAAAAGAAAAGTTTTTTTTTAATTTTTTTCTCATTCATAAGAATAAACTCTGAAAATTTCATGCAAATCCTTGGAGCCATTTCCGAGAAACAAAGAAAGGAGAAAAGTGGGCGTGGCAGTGGGCGGATTTTACTTTAACAATTTTTTTAATTTTTTCTATGACCATATTAAAAAATTATGAAAATTCCATCCGTATCGGTGCAGCCGCTTTTTCAGAAATCAGGGTTTTTGAAAAGTGGGCGTGGCACCGCCCCTGCAAGGGGTAGGTGGTCGCCAATTTAGATTTACGTTGTATACCTACCCCCAAAACAACCTGCAAAATTTCAGCCTGCCGCTATTTTTTTCCATTTGCAATTCTAATTTTACTGTACTATTTGATGGAATTAGAAATTGCAGACAATTCGAAGCAAGGAGTAGAATACCTAGTTTTATTGGTGCAATTGATTGCACCCACATAGGTATAAATGCTCCACGATTTGAAAAGCAATCCTACACCATTGTTCTCCAAGCAGTTGTCGATGCCGACAAAAAATTCATTGATATTTGTTGTGGGGAACCTGGGTCTTTGCATGACAGCAGAGTCCTTCGTAGATAGCCCCTATTCAGCAAAGCTTAAACTAATTGTGCTGAACTGTTTCCAAACAGAACCTTTATATTAGGTTACTCAGCGCATCCTTCTTTAAGTTGGCTAGTGCCTCCTTTTAGAGATAACGGAAGACTCACTGACCAGCAAAAGACTTTCAACTATTTGCATTCATGAACATGAATCGTTGTGGAACATGCATTCGAATTACTGAGAGGCCGATTCAGGAGACTTCTCAAGTTCACCGAGCAACGGAATCTACAATCTGTTAAAAAAAATTGTTGTAAGTGCATGTGTTCTCCACAACATATGCATTTCCGTAAATGACGAATACTCAGAAAGTAACGACGAAGAAGATGAAAGTGTTCTTCAGAACAGGTCAAATGATTCCGTTGTTGATGTTTCTACAGACCGCCGCACAGTGGAACGATCAGTACAAATTTCTGGTCATGAGGTGATTTTTTTTTGTTGTGATATGAACATAGTTCTTATATGTGATATTTTGAAAACTGTCCACTCCTTCATAAGCTAGAAAATTTTTGTTTGTAAACATAACGGTTTTCATGAAATAATGGCTTAAGTTGACACTTATTTTCTAAGCCAAAAAAAATGTGATACTAGATATTTTTGGTTTTTCGAGCCTTTCATTCAATTTTTGAGATAACTCAATGAAATAAATTGTGTTCAACTAAAGAAGATTAGTTTAAAAAAATTAAATAAAAAAAAAATCAAATTAAAGATTTGTCCATTCAAAAACACCGGTTTTTACAGTTGCTTTTAAAAAATAATATCTAGAACTTCCAACAAGCTTTTAAAAAAATGCTTGCATATGCCTGCTTTCTAATTTACCTTTACGGAATTTTATGCTATCGGTGAGTAATATTTTACAAGAATTGGATCCGACCGGATTCGACCCCGCTAACCTATGAGCTTTAAAAAATCTCTACCTTTTATACTGGTCATTGCTCAACATGTCATCTTTTTTTTTGTAACAGAAACCAAAATATACTTTTACAGTATTTTTAGGTGTGCTGAACTCGAATCCGAAGTCAGAAAAATTATATCACCTCACGTTTCTGGGATATAACCGTTTGAAAATTGAAAATACCCGTTTTTCGCTGTTTTCGTAACAGCGCTTTAACATAACCTATGTTAAAGTGTGAGGTTACTTGTTTGAACAAAATGTGTAACGGTTTCTAGAAGAACAACATTTTTTCTTTTAAATTCCTTTCAAATCATTCCGGTATCTCTTTTCTTCTCCGAGAAATCCATCAGATCCGAATGAGGATATCGAGAGTGAAAATAGCATTTAAAACTTATTTTTGATTTTGATTATTATTATTTTTGTTTTTAAAGGAGAATGGGCATTTTTGGGTGTTAGCGGCCATTAATGAAATTAGTGTTAAATGAAAGGTATGCTACTCAGAAACAACTTTCAGTATGGGTGTTACATTGCATTTCATTTAGAAAAGACAATATTTCAATGTTAATATAATGCAATCGCATTGAGCAATATTGCATAGTGATTATACTTTTTGTGTGTGTAATGCTTTATTCTAACTTTATAACGTCTACTGACACTGTAGTAGATGTGTTTATTAGGGTTTCAGAGTGTCCCAAGGACGCATTACGGGCTTAAACAGACCCAGTATCTATACGTATTTCAACAACTTTTTAATTTTTTTTAAACATATTATTTTACTCAGGATTTTTTAATTGTGAGGATTGTAATATTATAGTTTTATGGTAAATGTTCCTATTCAGGGTGTTATATGGCCATTTTAATATACAAAATATTCTTGAGACTGTCTAGATTTCTTGTTCCACTTTCCTTTTCTATTTTTGAATTTGTCAGAAGCCAGAAACTTAGTAAAACTTTATTAAAGTGTAAGAACAAAAATGCATTTTTTTCTGTTTTTAAGTACACCACATTGAAAAAATTTCTGCACGGTGATAGTAGGACTAAACCACATCCAAAAATAACAAAACCATTCTTGGCCGCTCACGCCCATGTTTCATATAAATTTGCCCATTCTCCTTTACTTGAACCTTTTTTACATTTATATATTACATGTCTTAATTTTCCACAATTTTCTTAAAGGAATTTTGTGAAACAAAATTAATGCTATTATATATTTCTAAGGCTCTTTATTTGGATTTAAAATTATTTATGTAAGTTTCCAGTAATTTGTATCGGGAAACAATATTTGAAATTGATTGGTTTTTAATAGCGATATAGTGTTTATTGTACGTACATATGAACATAGATTTATGTAATACATACATGCCACTTTTATAAATATTCTTAAGAGGGGTATTTGAAATGTTCTTAATAGAAAAAAATATCATTTTCTCTTATTAACAGTTGAAGAAAAGCTGATTTTCAAAACTGTGCATCATTTTGATAAAAAATTTCTTAAATTCGAAGAAGTAATCATAGTATTGGATACAATCATAAGTATCTACCTACCTTAACTATAGTTAAAACAGATAGAAAAATTGTTATAATATTTACTTTTATAGATTCAATTTTTGAAGATTTTTAAATTTATTGGTAATGGGTGTACGGATCTCAACAAAACAAATACAAATTTTTTACTTGATTATTTGAGGAACAATTTTTTAAAAAAAGATGTTAGTATTTAGAATTTAAATTAGTATAGGTATGGTACACTTTAAAATTCCATTTTTCTTATGTTTGGTTTTTGTTTTCAAATGCACTTTACTAGATATGGAATCGTATGCTTTATGAAATATTTTTCAATGTTTTATTAATCTGTAGTATTTAACAAACACAATGGCGAAAAAATCATCAAAATCCATCCATTTATTCAAAAGTTACAGCACGATGTCCACTTTTTCAGCTTTTCGTTCCACTGTGCGCCGCCGTGAAGATTTAGACAGATATTTGATCGAGAGAAGAATTATTTGAAATAACAAATAGCATTTTTTGTTTACTTCAAGAATTTTTAATAAAGTTTCATTATTATATGTATGTACAGTACATATCTGTTTTCTTTCAGTCTTTGGCTGTCGAATTTTGACATTTTTTCCCTGTGTCTTTAATTTTTTTCCTCTTGATACTTAGAATATTGTGCCCATTGTTCAGCACATTGTTTCTGGGAATCTTCTTTTAATTTTAGGCACTTTTCGAAATAACCCGCTCGTGAAATTTTCAACCCGATTACAGAATCCGACGAATGAGCTGCGGAGGGAATCTGACTCAATTTTGACATTAGGTTCATAGTAAAAATGTCAAAATTGAGTCTGATTCCCTCCGCAATTCATTTCATCGGATTCTGTAATCAGGGTGTTTATGTTTCAATGGGCGTGAGCTTGAGTTAGGGCCAGTTTTTCAGTTCAGGCTTTACTCTGAGTTAAATCAGAGTTAGCTAATCCTGAAAATAAATTAACCCTGAGTTAACTCAGGAACAGTTTTTCAGTTGAGGATTAGCTTTATCTTTCAGCTATCAAAATTCTGAGGCCAACGATGTGCAACGCTATGGATATCACCCTTCTACGCCTTTTACGCATAGGAATAGAGATGGCGCCGCAACGAATTGCACTGGTATTAACTTTCAATATCGAAATCGAGATGGTGCCACAATCAAAGAGACCCTCAATTTGGTGCCTGAGTTAACTCACCAAATTAGACGAGTTAACTCGGAATTAGCTTTTGATTTTAATTGATTGAAAAAAACGTTTTTGGAGTTAACTCCGGTTTAACCCCGAGACTAGGATGATCTCGCACTGAAAAACTGGCCCTTAGAGATGTAGATGTTGATGTTGCTGGAGTAAGATTGGACTGCTGATCACTAGGAGTTGTAGGTACGGATGTATTCATTGAAGCATCTGAAGGATTATTTTCCAAATCGGCATTCTTAAAAGAAAACTTGTTATACTTAACATTTTCGCTTCATATTTTTGTTTCTGTTTATATCTACAAAAACTAAATCAACAACTCCACTTGAAATTGTGTTGCCAGTGGATATAATTGTTTTTTTTTCTTCCGAATATTTCGTCCATTATTGTTTGTATAAATGGAGCGACACCAGGAGCGGCTCCGGTTTTCCTCGAGTTATTTTTAGCAGCCTTACATATAAGTTTTCAAAAGCGTTTGTATTTTTACTTCCAAATGAAGGCTGTTGTGTTTGGTTCCTGAAGTAGGTTAATAATATTTGTATGTAAAATATTAATCAAGATTTATTTTTGCTAATCTTACAGCAATATCGGCGGATATCATATCCTCCAAAACGTGAGCATAACCATATTTCTTTCTCCTGGTATTTTCGAACTCTTCCTGCCTCGATCTGTAAAATTCTAACAGGCCCATCGTCTCTTCTCTACTCCAATTTTTCTTCTTCTATATGGTTTCAAATTTAATATTTTGTTAATAAAACATCATATTTGTGATTTTGACTTGATATTACCTTTTTCATCACCATTTTCAGCCATTTTATAGTTTTTTGTTAAATTTGTGTTCAAGTAGAAGTAAAAATGATCCAGCCAGTTCGAAGAAAATTCATTTGTGTAAGCGATGGAAAGACAAAACGGTATTTTTTGTTGACAACAAAATAAGGAAAGAAAACAAAAGGACAATAGACCGGGAGGCGGCAATACAAAATTCTCACCCATCGAGGTAAAGAAAAATTTGGTTATATTCCATAAGGTTGCCACTAGGTGATATAGAAAAACTTGGTCGTCCACCCTGTATCCTGGTCAGACCGGCTGGCCGACCAAAAGAAGTGGTCATATTTTGGGGGTGCTACCACCCATCGAAAGTACTTGAGAGTGCTAGGACGCCATATGGCCCTAGGCTCAATGATAGGAAAATCCCTATGCACACCTCCGCGTGGTAGAGGGTGGGTAACGCTAACGTGCAGGGGGACCGAATGGATGCCGGGATAAGCAGACAACCCAGCGTTGCTGGTCAGGGCACAAACTTGTCCTTGGGATGGTTAAAAGCCCCCTTAAGACGGATGAACTGCAGGTAGCGGTCAACGGCATGATAGTCTGGTGGCGGAGGAGCTTTTTTGGTAAAAGGCCAACGGCAGCAGCAGGTAGCGTCTGTAACCCATATTTGGCGGCTACAAAAGGCGTCTGTTTTCCCATAGTGGGCGGCCTCGAGCAGTTATGTGTTTGACCATACAAAAGGCGGGTGTGCCTGTCAAATCTGAGCTTATGTATGTTATTAATCATATCTCGGAAAACACCATGGTGGAAGGATATAAGCAAATACATGAATTATGACAACAAATGGAAATGAGTCCCCAAGAGGTAATCTTTTTATAGAAAATCCTTCTGTAGCTTCGGTTGCAGTAAACCGCACATCGGATTTGGGGGTGCGGCATCTTTCATGTACGAGCGTCAATCAAGACGCCATAATAATAAGTGAATCGTTGACAAATAGAAGAAGTCTTTCAAGAAGCGCAAATGTTACTTTTGGCTACCGCATACGTACGAAAATCGGAGCATGGAACGTTCGATCCTTGTACAGCGATGGTAGATACGAGCAGGTTGAGCGTGAAATGCTTCGTCTAAACATCAGTATCCTGGGCATAAGCGAAACTAAGTGGAGAGGAAGAGCTGAATACAGATCAGACACTGGACAGACGAGAATGCTGTATTCCGGGGAAGATGAAAGAGAGGGTGGCCAAAGACTGCATGGTGTCGGAATTATGTTGAACGAAGAAGCGAGGCGTAGTTTGATCTCCTGGGCGCCCATTTCTGCGAGATTAATGACAGCAAGGTTTCGTTCAAAAATTCGTAACGTCACAATTATTCAGTGCTACGCCCCCACAAATGAAGCGACCGAGGAAGACAAAACCGCGTTCTACACTCATCTTAACTCGGTTTACAGTAGTGTTCCGAGAGCCGACATCATAGTCGTTATGGGAGACCTCAATGCCCAAGTCGGTTCAGACAATTACGGAATGGAACGCGTGATGGGAAGAAATGGCTTGGGGTCACGGAATGAAAATGGTGACTTGCTTGTCGACTTTTGTAACGCGAATCGTCTTGTGATAGGTGGGACTGTATTTAAGCATAAGACGTGCAACAAAATTACCTGGGTGCATCCGGATGGTCAAACCGAAAACCAAATTGATCATATCATGATTCAGCAGCGATGGAGGAAGTCTATGTGTGATGTCCGGAGTATAAGAAATGCCGATGTGGGAAGCGACCACCATTTGGTTCTGATGAGTCTCAAACTACGAACCGCTGCCGTACAAAAACCAGCGCAGGATGCAGCAAGGAGCTCAAAATTCATTACGAATGCTTTAAATGACCCCAACATATGTCGAAACTATGTCACCACCCTTAACGACAGAGCCTCGTCATTAAACGGAATCCAGAATTCAACAATTGATGAGATGTGGGGTGAAATTAAAAGTGTTTTTATGGAGGCTGGATCCGAAACTGTACCCAAGCGAACGAGACGTAGAGACTCTTGGATATCCCAAGACACCTGGGATAAGATCGAACTTCGCAAATCGTTGAAAATCCAAATAAATGCTGAAGCAGATGTTCAACGAAAGGCTGACTTGCGAAGAGAGTACCGCATTGCACATAAGATGGTCTATCGCTGTGTGAGACGTGACAAGAGGGTGAAGTTGGATGGACTCGCAGATAATGCGGAAATCGCTGCCAGAAGAGGAGATATCCGGGAATTGTACCAAATAGCCAAAGATGTTATCGGGAAAAAAAGCAACACCAATCATCCTGTAATGGATGTGGATGGCACACTTTTGGTATCAATTGAGGATCAGCTTCGTAGATGGAAGGACCATTTTTGTGCCCTGCTAAATGAGGATTCAGTTGAGCAGAGTGCTGAAGTGCCCCAACTAAACGAGATGCGCAGGTCCTATAGGGGTATTGACATCGAACCCCCGTCAGAATCGGAAATCCAGACATCAATAAATCTCCTCAAAAACAACAAGGCAGCTGGACTGGACGGAATACCAGCTGAATTCCTGAAAGCCGATCCCGTAACAGCGGCTAGTATTTTACATCCGTTGATAAAAAACATTTGGGAAAACGAAAGCTATCCCAGGGATTGGAAGGATGGTGTGATTGTTAAGTTGCCAAAGAAAGGTGACTTAAAGAATTGCAACAATTGGCGTGGTATCACCGTTTTGTCCGTTTTCCCAAAACTAATGGCAACCATCATTCTCGAGCGAATAAAGGAGAGAATCGAGTCTACACTCAAGAGGCATCAAGCTGGCTTCCGCAGTGGTCGATCGTGTGTCGACCATATCAACACCCTGCGTATCGTCCTCGAGCAGTCGATGGAATTTCAATCACCGCTTTACCTCATGTTCGTGGATTTTGAGAAAGCCTTTGATCGAGTTAACCGAGAATGTATATGGAGATCGTTGCTTGGTAGAGGAATTCCACCAAAAATAGTTGCCATTATTAAAGAGTCCTACAACAACGCAAGGTGTTTTGTTTTGCACAACGGGCAGCTATCCGACTCCTTTGTAGTGCAACAGGGTGTGAGACAAGGGGATGTTCTATCGCCAATTCTCTTCCTGCTGGCGATGGACGACGTATTGACGGCCAGTGTAGGTACAGCAGAGCGACAGGGCATTCAATGGAGACCGTTCGAAAGGCTCAGTCATTTAGACTATGCCGATGACATATGTCTACTGGCAAATAACATCAGTGGGCTGAACGGGATGTGCCAAGCACTGCAAGTGAAGGGAGAGTCGAGTGGTCTAAGAATAAACAGCAAAAAGACAAAAATAATGCTCACAGGCCGCTCCACACAGCAGCGTATTATTCTACAGGAGACGCCAGTTGAAGTAGTGGAACAGTTCAACTACCTTGGCAGTATTGTCTCTGCAAACGGTGGTACGGATCTGGACGTTAAAAGTAGAATAAATAAAGCTCGTGCTGCCTTCGGTACTCTGTCCCCAATCTGGAAATCAAGTCAAATCTCCTTACGCACTAAGTTGAGATTCTTCGAATCCAATGTCAAATCCGTGCTGTTATATGCTTGTGAAACCTGGAAAGTCACGTCTATCATTTCGAAGAAATTGCAGGCTTTTGTGAATCGCTGTCTTCGCCATATCCTAAAGATTCGGTGGCCACAAATAATATCAAATGAGGAATTGTGGCGCAGGACAAGTCAAGAGCGGCTGGACGTCGACATAAGAAAGCGTAAATGGCGTTGGATTGGTCACACACTGAGGAAACCAAACAATGAAATTGCAAAGCAGTCCTTTGAATGGAATCCTCAGGGTGCACGGCGGGTTGGAAGACCAAGAACAACATGGAAATCAACTGTCTTAGCGGAAGCAGAATCCCAGAGAAAGACGTGGCCACAGCTAAAGTACCTTGCAGCAGACCGTGAAGGATGGAGACGTTTTGTTGACGCCCTATGCCCCAGCCGGGGTTACAGGACACGATGATGATGATGACCACCCATCGAGGTAAAGAAAATTTTACTTACATAGCGTTTTGTCTTCGTTAGGTGATATAAAAAAGCTTGGTCGTCCAGTCCATACCCTGGTCAGATCGGACGGCCGACCAAAATAAGTGGTCCACTTTTGAGGGGTGCTACCACCCATCGAGGTAAAGGATGAAACCTACATCAAATTAAAGGGGCAACTTTCACCTATCGGAATTATAAGGTCGTCCAGGGCATAGCTTGGTCACTTTCTCTGGCCGACCAGATTTATGCATTTATCTAAGATAATGCGATACTCACTTCTACACATTAATTATATACTGAATATCCAAACCTCATGCTTCAAACTTTAATTGGTGAAAGACCAGGCCATGACCTGTCAGAATTCCATAACTTGTCCATACTTAATCCTAACCAGTTGGTAGAAATACCTAAATAAAATGCAATTATGATCAAAGCTAATTTTTAACTTATATTTTTGGAGTTGAATGATAAACAAAAATTCCATTACACAATATGAGCTAGGTCTTTTAAAAACTTGCCCTATGTTTTCAGTTTCTTAAAAGATATAAAACTTACTACATGCAGTCTTAAGTCGAAAGTTATAGTCATTTTAATCTAATAAGAAAGAATTCTCAAACACCAAATTTTCACATAGCATCATGAAAGGAGAATGAGCAAATTGGCCCATATGCTGAACGCAATTGTCATTACATTTTTGAAAAGGTTATTGTTAGGACATCATTTCATTATATGGCCGTTAAGCTCTAAACCATGGGGTTCGCGAGATATTCGACTTCAAAGCAAAGAAAAGAAAAATAATGCAAGGCCGCATTGGGACATTGTCTTCCGCTCAACATCAATGTGTTGTGCATCGTTGGAAAGGTTATAGCATTTACTTTATTTTTGCAGGTGACCATTAAACTGTAGACCATGGCGTTCAAGAGATATTTGGCATCCAAAAAGTCGAATAAAACAATAATGCAATTATGCATTGGGCGCTGGTCTGCCAACTCAACAGAAATGTGTCATTCTTCATTGAAAAGGTTATTGCGAGTACTTAATTTTCTTTCAAGCATGTTAAGGTGAAAGTGGTATCGTTCGAGAGATATTTGACAAAAACGCAATATTAAAAAAAAATGCAAATCTGCATTGGAAGCCGGTCTCCCAAGTCGACAGTAATGTGTGGTTTATTTTTGAAGAGGTTATTGCATGTACTTCATTTTGTTATATAGCCGTTAATTTATAAACCAAGGGGTTCAAGAGATATTTGGCATCAAAGGAGGCGAACAGAAAAATAATGCAGTTCTGCCTTGGGTGCTGGTCTACCAACTTAACTCGAATGTGTCATACGTCTTTGAAAAGGCAATTGTGAGTACATCATTTTATTATGTGGCCGTTAAGCTCTAAGCCATGGGGTTCACGAGATATTTGGCTTCAAAGCACCGAAAAGAACAATAATGCAACTCCGCATTTGGACATTGTCTTCCTGCTCAACATCAATGTGTCGTACATCATTGGAAAAGTTATAGCATTTACTTTATTTTGTTATACTGTCGTTAAGCTGTAAGCTGTAGATCATGGGTTTCGAGAGATATTTGGCAAAAACGCTTTTAGAACAATAATTTAGTTCCGCATTTTGTCAATAGTAATGTGTCGTACATTGTTGAAAAGGTTATTGCATGTACTTCATTTTGTTATATTGTCGTTAAGCTGTAGATTATTTGACATAAAAAAGGCAAATAGAAAAAAATGCAACTCTGCATTGGGTGCTGCACTACCTACTCAACACGAATGTGTCATACATGGTTAAAAAGGTTATTATGAGAATTTCATTTTACTATGATGTGGCCATTAAGCTCTTAACCATGGGTTTTGAAAGGTATTTAGCTTGGTATGGATGGTATTGGTTTTAATTAATTAAAAATTGACCCAGTTTGTGATGATCCGAAGCGGCCTCACTTTCAAAACCATCCATTCCATAGATACTAAGCTAAATAAATTTCGAAACCCATGGATGAGAGCTCAATGGCCACATAGTGAAAAGTAATTCTCATAATAACCTTTTCAACCATGTATGACACATTCGTGTTGAGTAGGTAGTGCAGCACCCAAGGCAGAACTGCATTATTTTTCTGTTCGCCTCCTTTGATGCCAAATATCTCTTGAACCCCTTGGTTTATAAATTAACGGCTATATAACAAAATGAAGTACATACAATAACCTCTTCAAAAATATACCACACATTACTGTCGACTTGGGAGACCGGCTTCCAATGCAGATTTGCATTTTTTTTTTAATATTGCGTTTTTGTCAAATATCTCTCGAACGATACCACTTTCACCTTAACATGCTCGAAAGAAAATTAAGTACTCGCAATAACCTTTTCAATGAAGAATGACACATTTCTGTTGAGTTGGCAGACCAGCGCCCAATGCATAATTGCATTATTGTTTTATTCGACTTTTTGGATGCCAAATATCTCTTGAACGCCATGGTCTACAGTTTAATGGTCACCTACAAAAATAAAGTAAATGCTATAACCTTTCCAACGATGCACAACACATTGATGTTGAGCAGGAAGACAATGTCCCAATGCGGCCTTGCATTATTTTTCTTTTCTTTGCTTTGAAGTCGAATATCTCGCGAACCCCATGGTTTAGAGCTTAACGGCCATATAATGAAATGATGTCCTAACAATAACCTTTTCAAAAATGTAATGACAATTGCGTTCAGCATATGGGCCAATTTGCTCATTCTCCTTTCATGATGCTATGTGAAAATTTGGTGTTTGAGAATTCTTTCTTATTAGATTAAAATGACTATAACTTTCGACTTAAGACTGCATGTAGTAAGTTTTATATCTTTTAAGAAACTGAAAACATAGGGCAAGTTTTTAAAAGACCTAGCTCATATTGTGTAATGGAATTTTTGTTTATCATTCAACTCCAAAAATATAAGTTAAAAATTAGCTTTGATCATAATTGCATTTTATTTAGGTATTTCTACCAACTGGTTAAGATTAAGTATGGACAAGTTATGGAATTCTGACAGGTCATGGCCTGGTCTTTCACCAATTAAAGTTTGAAGCATGAGGTTTGGATATTCAGTATATAATTAATGTGTAGAAGTGAGTATCGCATTATCTTAGATAAATGCATAAATCTGGTCGGCCAGAGAAAGTGACCAAGCTATGCCCTGGACGACCTTATAATTCCGATAGGTGAAAGTTGCCCCTTTAATTTGATGTAGGTTTCATCCTTTACCTCGATGGGTGGTAGCACCCCTCAAAAGTGGACCACTTATTTTGGTCGGCCGTCCGATCTGACCAGGGTATGGACTGGACGACCAAGCTTTTTTATATCACCTAACGAAGACAAAACGCTATGTAAGTAAAATTTTCTTTACCTCGATGGGTGGTAGCACCCCCAAAATATGACCACTTCTTTTGGTCGGCCAGCCGGTCTGACCAGGATACAGGGTGGACGACCAAGTTTTTCTATATCACCTAGTGGCAACCTAATGGAATATAACCAAATTTTTCTTTACCTCGATGGGTGGGAATTTTGTATTGCCGCCTCCCGCTCTACAACATTTCCAATGAAAAAAAAAAACGTATAAGCGCCTTCTACATTTGAGTAGGAAAAAACAGCTTATGCCTAGTCACAATTGACTGGAAATAAAAGGAAAAGTTATTGGCAGTCATTTTTTGTTGTTGTATTGCTTGTTGGATTTTGACTGGCTGGGTTGTGACTTTTCAACAAAACACGCCTAATGATTAAAGTTTTGTTTTGAAAAATCAACTACCGATGCGCGTCGTAGAAGATGCAGCGTTTCGAAAAATTATTGATGGTATTCATAAATTTTTTGATAAAATCTTCAAAAAGATCTGCAAAACGAAATTTCAAAAAAATATGACATTAGTTTTTTTTTCTGGGAAAAACTCTTCGATTTTCTTTTACAAACCGCACATTTTAGGGTGCAAATAAATACCACATTTCATGACACTCTCCTTAAAGCTCTTTGAAATTTTATTACTTTATTATATATGGAACCCAGCCTTACTTCTCATTGTCCAATATGATAAAGATTTCATTATTGTCAAACGTTTATATATACATATGTGTAGTACCTCGTGGCTTGATGGTTAGTGCGTAGGACTGTCATGCCGAAGGTGTGGGTTCGATTCCCAGCCGTGCCACCTAAAAACAGAAATGTTTTATTCGAGGTACTGCCTCTTGCGAGGAACTGACAAATCCTCCAAGAGTATACTTGTCATGAAAAGTGCTTCTCATTTAGCCATTCGGACTCGGCAAAAACTGTTGGTCCCATCCATTCCTGCCAACAAACACGCACACAGGAATGGTTGTGAGTTGTAAGTCACTAAGCCCTAGTTCTCCATGAGCTGTTGCGCCACCCAATTTATTTATTTATTTATTATATATACATATGTATGTACATAAATATACCGCATTATTAATTTTAATTTGTATCCAATCTTCAAAATTCATAAGGCTGGTTTCCTAGCTTCAAATTATTCAGACTTTAAAAACTTTGGGAACTTCTAGCTTTTTTTAAGATTTTGATATAAAACATGGAGACCTACAATAAAATCGTTCCAATTCGTCAAATCCAGCTTGCTAATTCTTAAGCAAGCGCTTATAAACGGAAATAAAACAGCGCTAATTGAAGATTCTATGTCAAAAAGTCGGAAGCACTAAAATTTTATCCCACTTTCATACATATTACCACCTATCAAAAATATCTTGATTCATTTTACAGACAAAAATTCAAATGTTGTCACACAAAGTAATTTCTTAATGTTTTCGAGTGGATTTTCGAAAACAGAAAAATACGTCAATTTTCGACTAGCGCTTGTGTCCAAATGGGTTGTCGCAGAAAAAAAAACCTTGAAAAGAGATTTATTGGAAATTGTGTATACTTTCAATGGTACTTTGATGTAATTTTCGAATAATTGTTAGTTTTCGAGTGAAAAACTTCCAAGCAATGCATATTTGAATCATTTTTTGCATTTTTCCCCATGTTGCGTCACGAAATTTTGTTGGCAAACCTCAGATTCGGATTCAGCACCCCCGAAAACATATAGGAGAGAAAAAATCAAAACTACCCCACAATTTGCTAGCAAAGAGCCTTTTTGACCACAAATTGTCTGAACTATTTACTATATTATTTTTAGAGAAAGCAGAGGTTTATGAAGCGGATGTTTTTCTGGGTGTCACCTTCTATTTGTATTTATTCAGTAGTTTGACTTAGAGCGAGGCAATTATGTCTTAACGTAGGCAAAATGGCTTTTTGATGGATTTTTGTTCAGGATATAACGGGTGATTTTTTAGCTGGTTTGGTTTTGGCAACACTGGTTTTGACAGCTGACGTGTGTTTAGTACCTTGTGTCACTGTCAAACAGCTTCAGTTTGGTTTGCAATTTAACCATGGATCGTCTTACAAATGAACAACGCTTGCAAATTATTGAATTTTACTATCAAAATTCGTGCTCGGTTCGAAATGTTCATCGCGCGCTGCTTCCATTTTATGGTCGGCATTCTCGACCTTCTGAGCAGTCTATTCGGAAGATTGTGACCAAATTTCGCACCAAATTTACTTTGTTGGACATTAAACCACCAACACGTTTACGTACTGTGCGTAGTGAAGAAAATATTGCGGCCGTATCAGCTAGTGTGACAGAAGACCGCGAAATGTCGATTCGGCGCCGTTCCCAGCAGTTAGGCCTTTGTTACAGCACTACGTGGAAAATTTTGCGGAAGGATTTGGGCGTAAAGCCTTTTAAGATACAGCTGGTGCAAGAACTAAAGCCAGCCGACCTACCACAACGCCGAATTTTTGGTGAATGGGCTCTTGGAAAGCTGGCCGAGGATCCGCTTTTTTATCGAAAAATTGTGTTCAGCGATGAGGCTCATTTTTGGTTGAATGGGTACGTAAATAAGCATAATTGCCGCATTTGGAGTGAAGATCAGCCAGAAGCATTGCAACAGCTACCAATGCATCCCGAAAAAGCCACTGTTTGGTGCGGTTTATGGGCCGGCGGCATTATTGGGCCATATTTCTTCAAAGATGATGCGAATCGCAGCGTTACTGTCAATGGTGAACGCTACCGAGCGATGATAACAAACTTTTTTTTGCCCGAAATGGAAGTTCTTGACTTGCATGATATGTGGTTTCAACAAGACGGTGCCACATGCCACACAGCACGCGAAACAATGGCGCAATTGCGAGGCGAGTTTGGTGAACAGTTAATTTCACGTTTCGGGCCGGTCAATTGGCCGCCTAGATCGTGCGATTTGACACCATTAGATTATTTTTTGTGGGGGTATGTCAAGGCTAATGTCTATAGGGACAAGCCCGCTTCGATTGACGCACTGGAAGCCAACATCCATGCATTCATTCGTGAGATACCGGCCGATAGGTGTGAGAGAGTATGCCAAAATTGGACTCAGCGGATGGGCTACCTGAGACGCAGCCGCGGTCAACATTTGCATGAAATTATCCTTAAACATTAAATTGCAAGGTTCAAACTATCGATTCAAATAAATATTTCATTCATTTTTTCGAATTTTTTGTGTTTTTTTTTTTTTAAAGTTCTAAACCTCTTAAAAAATCACCCGTTATTACTGAACAATATATCCAAGATCGGACAAAATCCGATCATGGGAACACACACAAAATCGGATTCCAAAATGGTGGATTGTTGGGGGTGTTGTTTAAAGTGGTTATTTTTATAACGCTGTGTTTTTAGCTGTTTTTCTGTGCAAAAATCAGTAGCGGATCCTATGAGGAGGTGATATAAATCGGTATTTATTTGTATAAAAGAATAAACGTATTTACAGTTTGACAATTGAAGAAAAGATGAAAAATTATTTTTCGTTTGGTTACTAAGTATAAATAAAAATAACAATAGCTATACTGATATAAATCTAAATTCTAAAGTTAATAAACAACAGGTTTATTTCAACACTCCCACTGAATTAGATTTTACCAAAGCTAAGTCCAAGAGCAGAAGAACAGGTAATGTGCTTCGGAGCGGGAAGAGCCTTGGTCATTAATCAGCTGCCATTTCTTCAGTACTGACGTATTTCAAAATAATTTTGCCTTCGTTAATTTTCTCTCTTATGAAGTGATGTTTGACATCAATGTGTTTAGTTCTTCCATGGTATGCGTTAGTTAAGGCCAAACTTATAGCGCTTTTACTATCACATCGAATAGTAGTCGAATCTGGTGAATTTGGGATGAGTTCTCTCTGCAAACTTATCAACCAGGATGCTTCTTGAGTCACTGCAGTAAGTGCCATATATTCTGCTTCAGTCGTGGAGATGGCAACAGTTGGCTGTTTTTTCGAATTCCAAGATATAGGACCATTATGTAGCAAGAAAGTATAACCGGTAACGGATCGTCTTTCATCTTGATCACTAGCCCAGTCAGCACCGCAAAATCCGGAAACGTGTTCTTCCCCAGCGGTGTAAACTAGCTTCATGTCGGCTGATCCTTTAAGGTAGCGAAAAATGCGTTTGACTGCTGTCCAGTGAACTTTTCCAGGGTTCTGGTTGTATCGACTGACTGCACTTACAGCATAGCTTATATCGGGACGTGAAACTTGAGCCGCAAACATGATACTTCCGACAGCTTCTTGATAGGGCACATCATTCATTTCAGCACAATCTTTTTCGTTCCGAGGACACATCTCCTTTGTCAACTTTTGATTAGAATCCAATGGCGTTTTTGCTGGATTGCAATCAAGCATATTGAATCGATTCAAAATTTCATGGATATATAACTCTTGATCTAATGAGATCATACCCTTGTTGCGATCTCTTTTGATTTGAATGCCTAAGACAAAGCGGGCTTCTCCAATGCCTTTCATTTTGAAGTTGTTCTGCAAGTACTTTTTCAATTCCAACTTCTGCTGTACATCGTTTGTGAAAATGAGCAGATCATCTTCATAAACTGCTACGTATAACATTTTATCAGCAGATATTTTGTAGTAGATACAGGGATCCACTTCAGATTTTGATAGTCCAAACCTCTGCAGAGTCGCATCCAGTTTATGGTTCCAAATTCGACTGGCCTGCTTTAGACCATATAAGGATTTTTTTTAATTTGCAGACTAAATCACTAAATCCCTCTGGCTGCAACATAAAAATCTCTTCGCTCAGTTCGCCTTGTAGGAATGCGCTTACTACGTCCATCTGATCGATATCAAGATTGTATTTAGCAGCCGTTGCAAGCAAGAATCGAATCGAAGTTTCTTCGTAATCAATCCCCTTTCTTTGCGCATACCCTTTAATAACTAGGCGGGCTTTATAGCGATGTATTTTACCATTGGCATCCTTCTTCGTTTTGAAAACCCATTTGCAGTCGATCGGTTTCTTCTGGGCTGGAATATCGGTCAACACCCAAGTCTGATTTTCCATTAAGGAGTCTTACTCTTCTTTCATCGCATCTTTCCAGAGTTTTGAATCGCTTCTGTTTAAAGCTTCATCAACTGTTAATGGATTGTAAAGCTCAATAGACTTGACTTGACAAACATAATCATCCATTCGGACAGGTTTCGGTGTACGCTCACTTCGTCTTGGTTCAGCAACGCTTGCTTGAACAATTGGCAAGGATGGCGAGTAACTATCATCACTATCTTGATTTTCTTCAACTTCTTCATCTTCAGAGTAAAATATTTCAGTTGTAATGTCGTTTGAATCTGGATTTTGATCTAATGATTCACGACTTTCTTGAATGCTAGTGGTATCTTCTCTAATAGTGTTATCAACTTCACTTTCACTATCACCAACATCCCCCACTGAATTCGATTCATCTGAGAACAAAAAATAATAATTAGTATTATTTGGCTCTACTACGTCGTTTTTTCCCAGTCGGTAGTTCTCGAAAAACACCACATCTCGGCTGATGACGATTTTGTCTTTAACGGGCTGGTATAAACGGTAGCCTTTCGTATCTTCACAGTAGCCGAGAAAAATGCAGCGTTTTGATGTCACATCAAACTTTTTTCGGCAATGTTTCGGCACATGCACCATTGCCTTACATCCAAACATCCGAACATGACTAAGATTCGGGATTCATCCAGAAAATATCTCCTCAGGAGTGAAACCAGTAGTTGTTGCCTTGCTAGGAGATCTGTTGACGATGAAGACAGCAGTGGAGACTGCCTCGGCCCAAAACTTAACGTCAAGTTCAGCGTCAAATAACATGCAGCGGTCTTTCTCGATGATTGTTCGATTGGTTCTCTCTGCTAAACCGTTTTGTTCTGGCGTAAACGGTGTTGTCGTCTGATGTCGAAAGCCATTTTCCTTAAGCAGCTTCTCAAAGGATCTGTTGCAAAACTCGGTGCCATTGTCGGTGCGCAATATCTTTATCTTCTTGTTGGTCTGTCTTTCAGCAAAATCTTTGAACTCGACAAATCTTTGAAAAGCTTCAGACTTTGCTTTCAAAAAATAAACAAAGATTTTCCTGCTGAAATCATCAACTAGTAAAATGATAAAACGTGCACCACCACGGGAAATGACATCAATAGGACCACAAAGGTCGGAATGTATAAGCTCCAGAACTTCAGTTGCTCGAGTCCCCTTTTCTTTGAATGGCATTCGGGTTTGTTTGCCCTTTACACAAACTTCACAAATCTTCTTGTTGGATTTTATTAGGTTAACCCCAGAGATGCAATCCTTCAGCTTCAACAGACTGTCGAAATTAAGATGCCCCATGCGACGATGCCACAATTCGCTATCATCTGCTCTCATGTCATGAACATGTCACCAATATGCGAAGCGGTGGCAATCAGTTGTTTATCGCTACTAAAAATTCTACAACCCTTTGAATTGAAGTAAACGGAGTTTCCTTTTTTAACCATCTGGCTGACTGACAGTAAATTAACGCATAAGTCGGGAACGTACAACACATCGCAAACAGAAACATCTCGGACATCCTTCTGAACAGCAACACGTAGGCTCAGATTGCCTATGCCCTTCACAGACAGGCGAGAATTGTTGGCGCAGACTATTTCGCTCTTAGCAGGTTGTGAAACATTTGTGAGACAGTCACGCTTCATAGACATGTGGGCGGAAGCCCCTGAGTCAATATACATACCAGTCATCGTTTCCTGCACTAGCCGTAAGAGCAGTTTATAAACCATGTGTCTTCGAATATGATTTTGGCTTCGAATCATTTGTGCTTTTATTCTTCGTAGGACAATTCCGAGAAATATGTCCAAAATCCCTACGTTCGTAGCACCTTGGTCCACGGGATTTTTTCGATTGCTTTCGTTTACCAAAGAATATAGAAGGTTCAACTTCACCCCCTTTGACATCCTGGAGTAGTTTCGTCTTGATAGCATGTGCAGTGATGGGAGTACCTGAGCTCTTAAGTCCCATAATCATCGGACGATACTCGTCAGGTAATCCAGCAAGCGGCAAACAGCCGACCCGTTCGTCACTTACCTCCATGGCCACTGATCTTAACTTATGCGCAGTATTTACTATTTTGGTTACGTACGACTCGACAGAACCATTTTCATCCAAACGTGAAGTGATTAAAGTGCGCAAAAGTCCAACCCTGCGTGTCAATCCTGAGTCCTCAAAAGCATGTTCCAGATTATTCCATGCTTCTTTCGCATGGACTGAACATTAACGAAGTTTATTGGTTCAATCAATAAGATGATTTTCGCTCGGGCTTTCGTCACTATCTTCGCATCGGGTGTTGCATTAGCTTCATACTCGATACAGCTCCAAAGGTCTTCCAGTTCGAGGTACGTATTAACCGCAAACTTCCAGGAATCCCAATTTTCACGGCCTTTAAGTTTTTCGATAGAAGGCAACACGTTCTGTGACATCTTGAAAATCTGCGAAAATCTTGAACTTCCAATGAATGGTTCTCCAATTTCAAACGTTATTCTTTTATTATATTAAGCATGGACTGGGCCCATAACCTGACATAAATCGGTATTTATTTGTATAAAAGAATAAACGTATTTACAGTTTGACAATTGAAGAAAAGATGAAAAATTATTTTTCGTTTGGTTATTAAGTATAAATAAAAATAACAATAGCTATACTGATATAAATCTAAATTCTAAAGTTAATAAACAACAGGTTTATATCAACAGGGGGCCATTAAACTTCTCTTCCTCTAGTAATGGCCCCTCCCCCAAATGTTGCCATTACTACAGCCCCACAGCAAAAAATGGACACTATATACGAATCTTCACTTTCAGTATATATAAGAACTGAAGAAAGCAAGATCCCCCCCCCCCCCTTTTAGATATGACTGACCTTCCCATTCAGGACTTCCCCTCCAGTCATGTTTTCCTATCAGCAATGATCTCATTAGCGCCTGTGAAATAAAATTATGACACGCCAAAAGCTGAGGAAAGAAAGAGACATACCACAGTCCAAAATCGTGACGCAGCGCACCCGCTGCCCAGAGCTTCCATAAAATGCAGGGTTTTATTTTAATTATACGCAGACCTCTACAATAAAGGCCACGGCTCAGGAATAATGCAATGCACGTTACAAAAAGGCCAATGGAGATATTAATTTAATTTTGTACAGAAATTGAAAGACAGGATAGCAACCGCTAGCCTTAGATCAATCATTTACAAAAACAGCCTTTTCGACAGATTTTTTTTTTTACACTTCAGATTCTTAGTTTTAGTGAACTTAGAGCAAGCTGCAACCTATAATCAGAGGCTCATCATAAGTGCATGTGTTAGTGGTTAGTAAAATAAGGCAATCTAACGCATGCATAATAATATACCTACTAATCATCATCATCGTGCCCTGTAACCCCGGCTGGGGCATAGGGCGTCAACAAAACGTCTCCATCCTTCACGGTCTGCTGCAAGGTACTTTAGCTGTGGCCACGTCTTTCTCTGGGATTCTGCTTCCGCTAAGACAGTTGATTTCCATGTTGTTCTTGGTCTTCCAACCCGCCGTGCACCCTGAGGATTCCATTCAAAGGACTGCTTTGCAATTTCATCGTTTGGTTTCCTCAGTGTGTGACCAACCCAACGCCATTTACGCTTTATTATGTCTACGTCCAGCCGCTCTTGACTTGTCCTGCGCCCTTATTCCTCATTTGATATTATTTGTGGCCAGCGAATCTTTAGGATGTGGCGAAGACAGCGATTCACAAAAGCCTGCAATTTCTTCGAAATGATAGACGTGACTTTCCAGGTTTCACAAGCATATAACAGCACGGATTTCACATTGGATTCGAAGAACCTCAACTTAGGCCGTGTGCCAATTGCGTTAAAATCCTGGTTAAATTTGATCCCATGGCTAAATTTTGACATTACTGAGGTGAATATAGACTTCAAAATTTAACCTGCTCAGGAGCTCGTTATAATTTTAGTCGGTGGTTAATTTTTGACATGTCTATGCGATCCGGATTTGTTTGTGTTGTTGTAAACCCTTATAAAAAAACAGCTGAGGGAGATGAATATAGATAAATATTTTATTTTGCTATCAAGAAGTCATGAATCCTATCGGGAAAGATGAAAAATGGAAAAAAACTAAAATTAAATGAAAGGATTAAGAAATATAGACAAAGACCTTATAATAAATTTAATTATGTACTCAAGAAGAAGTTTGAATAACTTGAGATAAATCCTTAATAATGTAAAAGAGTCAATAAAATTAATTGATATTTATTTATTATTCATTTTGCAAACTGATATGTTTGCGAACTATCATTACTGAGAAAAATGCAACAACAAAACTAATGGGAAGTAAATGTAAAAAAAAAATCCCATTTAATCCAATTGACACAGCAAAAACCTTAAATTTTACTCACCCCTATAAAAAGGGATAACATTTAACTGGGATCAAATTTAACCAGAATTTTAACGCAATTGACACACGGCCTTAGTGCGTAAGGAGATTTGACTTGATTTCCAGATTGGAAGCAGAGTACCGAAGGCAGCACGAGCTTTATTTATTCTACTTTTAACGTCCAGATCCGTACCACCGTTTGCAGAGACAATATTGCCAAGGTAGTTGAACTGTTCTACTACTTCAACTGGCGTCTCCTGTAGAATAATACGATTCTCTGTGGAGCGGCCTGTGAGCATTATTTTTGTCTTTTTGGTATTTATTTTTAGACCACTCGACTCTCCCTTCACTTTCACTGATGTTATTTGCCAGTAGACATATGTCATCGGCATAGTCTAAATGACTGAGCCTTTCGAACGGTCTCCATTGAATGCCCTGTCGCTCAGCTGTACCAACACTGGCCGTCAATACGTCGTCCATCGCCAGCAGAAAGAGAATTGGCGATAGAACATCCCCTTGTCTCACACCCTGTGAGTCGGATAGCTGCCCATTGTGCAAAGCAAAACACCTTGCGTTGTTGTAGGACTCTTTTATAATGACAACTATTTTTGGTGGAGTTCCTCTACCTACTAATACATTAACAAAATTAAACAAAAAATCAATATACATACATAATTAAAGAATAGGTATATAGAATATAAAGTATAAAGGAGGAAGAACAATCATGACCGTGGAGCACTGGTTCGAAATATTTTCTTTAATCCCATCTTACTTATGTTAAAATTAACAAATCTTCGCAGGTGGTGAGATCCTCCGCGTTAATTTATGCCTAAACAGGCTAACAAATCAGGAGATCAATTTGGCCATTTATAATTTGGTGAAGAAATAGTAGGTACATCCTTATTAACACGATATAAGGTTTGGACTTGCAGTAGCTGAATCCGATGTTCATATGGTGGAAGGATGTACGGATCAGCCCAAGGAAGACCCTTCAAAGCAAAGTGAATGAATTTATGCTGTATTGATTCAATACGATTTTTATGAATTACATAAAAGGGAGACCATATTTGCGAGGCGTACTCTGAGGTCGTACATAACAATTGCATAAGGAAAGGGTAACATATGAATCACTAAATTCCTTAGCCCAACGTTTTATAAAGCATGAGTTTGCTTTATTAACGATATAAATAATTTTGTCAGTGAATTCTAAATTTGAGCTAAAGTTAACACCTAAGTCCTTGAAACTAAAGACTCGACAGAGCTTTTGCTGCTAAATGGAATAATCAAAAGCACTTGCAAGTCGCTTTCTGGAGAAAGTAATTGTTTGGCATTTAATAGGGTTAAGAGAAAGACCGTTCTTACCACACCAAATATTGAAACTGTCATTATCGGCTTGCAGAAGAGCATGGTCATGGTTAGCTTTTATTGACTTAAATATCTTCATATCATCAGCAAATACAAGAATATCACTAGAGCGTATACATGAAACAACATCATTTATAGCCAGGATAAATAAAAATGGGCCTAGATGACTTCCCTGGGGCACACCGGATTGAGCAAAGAATGAATTTGAAAGGCACTTTCTAAATTTTACTAGGTACGATATATTTTCAAGATACGATTTTATCCATGTGATAAAGAAAGTTGGAAAACGAAAAGCTTTAAGTTTGAAGATAATAATGTTGCGACTAAGTTGGTCAAATGCTTCAGAGAAATCAGTGTATATGCAATCACTTCCATTTTCTAAGGCATAAGAACATTTATGCAAGAACGAAGTAGGTTCGTTACTGTTGATTTTCTTCTCACAAACCCATGCTGTTGATCACATATTAAATTCTTGGAAAAAAAATTTGAGTTAGGAATGAAGTTTTCCATAAACAAGAAAATTTCCCTGATTTAATAGAAAGCTCGAACAAAAATTGAAGATGCTCAGCCGCTCAGCTCCAATATGTCTACACGTTTTCAATAATATTGGTGGAATTCCATCTGGCCAGATGAGAAATCACCATTTAACGATGATAGAAATTCTAAAACAGTGCTCTGTTGCACAGCGAAATTATTGCAATTAACTGATGAGCCCAATTATCGTACCTGGGCGAAACACAATTATGGAGTTGAGCTCACTTGAACTTTTGACTTGAATTATAAATATTTAGTCACTCCACTTAAACAGAAGAATTTCTTTTCAAACTTTCTTCATATTGTATTATTTTCTGAAATAATCTTCATCAATATCAAAAGGCGTGTCCAAATGTCGATGGTTTCCTTCAACACACAATTTTCAAATATATGTTCTTTGCCAGATAACCATCTGAGTTTTTCTATGAATTTACAAAGTTACAAAATGCCATACTTTCTTCTTTAAGAGATCTTCCCATTTTGTATACATCATTGGTGTATAGAGACTTTGAAAGAGATTTACTTACTTACTTCAGGTGGCGCTACAAGCCGGGGTGGACCAGGGCCTCAACCAACAACCTTCTTCTAGCCGGCTCGGTTTCTAGCTAGCTGTCTCCAGTTTCGCACGCCAGGTTGGTTGAGGTCCTCTTCCACTTGCGTGCGCCACCTTTTACGCTGTCCACCTCTACTGCGCTGTCCCACGGGGTTGGATTCAAAGACTTTCCGGGCCGGAGTATTGGTGTCCATTCGCTCTAGGTGACCCAGCCATCTCAGTCGTTGGCTTTTCACTTTTGTGGCTAGGTCGGTGTCGCTGTACAGCCCGTACAGTTCACTGTTGTATCTTCTTCTCCATTGCCCATCTATGCAGTCGGGGCCAGAAATCACCTGGAGAATTTTCCTCTCAAAACAGCCTAATGCGTTTTCATCCACCGTTAACAGTGTCCATGCCTCTGCACCATACATCAGGAACGGGATAGTAAGCGTGTTGACGTGAGAGTTTTGCACTATTTATTTAAGAACGATGTTGAAGAAGTCGTTTGACAGTGCGTCGTCTTGCCTAAAACCTTTTTTGACATCAAAGGTGTCGGTGAGGTCTTTGCCGACCTTGATGGAGGAGCGTGCCGTGCATTCTACATCGTCATCCTGGACAAACGGACAAATTTGGCAGGGATGCCAAAACTAGACATTGCTCTATATAGCCCGTCTCTATAGATGCTGTCATACGCGGCCTTGAAATCGATGAAAAGGTGGTGGGTATCGATTTGAAAATCCTGGGTTTTCTCCAAGATCTGCCATAGTTACGGTGACCATCCGTTCATTATAATAATGAACTGTTCTGTATTTGAAGATGTTGTTCATTATTAATTATTTTGTACACGAAAACATATAAATGTTCTGTATTTTATTAGTTGTTCATTATTTGTTCTGTATTTCTTTAATTTTGTTTCAAAACAATAACGCACACATTGGAAACGTAAAAATTTAATGAAAGAAACTGATGATGCTGACGTGCCCTTAGTTAGTGAACGAAGAAATAATAAATCTAGTACAAATTTATTTTTCCTTGCCGCCCTCTATCGCTTTTGGCATCATCTGTCATGTTCAAGTAAAAAACTATTCATTTCATGAACACATCAGCTGTCTGTGAACTGTGTGTTGTCTGCGTCTACGCTGAAGAATTGAGATTTGTAAGTTTTATTTGAAATTATTTATAAAAAAGCAATTCAATATTGAAAATTATTTTAGATTACCCTGATGCTACTCAGGAGGAAGTGTGTATTTAATAAAGAATTGAAAAACCAGTACAAATTCTTGACCTGAGTTTGTAAGTTTTTTTTATTTCTAAGTTTGTATGTAATACAATACGATGCTGATGCGAAACGAAATTTTTAGTTGTTCTCCAACAAGACAACGAAATGCTTACGAAAACGAAGCGGAGAAATATTCATTGACAGTTGCACAAATTCAAAAAATTAAAACAAACGCATATGCACAATTATGGTCTGGTTAATTAATTGTGTGCGAAAAAAGAGTGTAGACTTCTCCAAATAATCTGCTACAACTATCAATTTCGCTCATCGAACAGCGTACTGCAGAACGAAAAGTCGAACTTAATTTATAGTTTATGATTTCGTTGTCATTTTTGTATGGGATTTTTTGTTTCGCATCAGCAGCGTACTAAGCTTAAAGCAAAGACTGAATTGATTAGAGCTTTATAATATGTTTATATTAGGTCTGTTCGCGTACCTCCCAAAACTACGAATTTCTACGAATTTAGCCCAAAGTTCTGTCAAAGCTCATATAAAAAAAAATAAAATTCGTAGAAATTCGTAGTTTTGGGAAGTACGCGAACAGACATTTTATTTCAAGTTGAGCCATTTTTCCTCAGAGGATATATTTATTATTAAATGGAATAAATGATTGAAGATTGAGTTGAATTTTGTTTCTTTTTTCTTTTGTTCATTATTTAGCTTTCTAAAATATGGTCACCGTAGCCATAGTGCAAATATTTGGTCGATGGTGGACTTCCCTGGCCTAAAGCCACACTGAAAGGAAAACAGACAACCTATCAGGTTGTTGACGAATTGCTTCAGGCGTTCACAAAGTACGGCAGAAAAGATCTTGTAGGCGATATCAAGAAGACTGATGCCTCTGTAGTTGGTGCAGTCCAGAGGATCGCCTTTCTTGAGGATCGGGCAAACAATGCTGAGGTTCCATTCATCAGGCATGCTTTCCTCATTCTTTACAGATGAGCTGGTGCATAAATAAAATAAATAAATAAATAAATTGGGTGGCGCAACAGCTCATGGAGAACCAGGGCCTAGTGACTTACAACTCTCAACCACTCCTGTGTGCGTGTTGTTGGCAGGAATGGAGGGGACCTACAGTTTTTTGCCGAGTCCGAACGGCTAAATGAGATGCACTTATTCATGACAAGTATACACTTGGAGGATTTGTCAGTTCCTCGCAAGAGGCAGTACCTCGGATAAAACATTTCTGTTTTTAGGTGGCACGGCGGGGAATCGAACCCACACCTTCGGCATGACAGTCCAACGCACTAACCATCATGCCACGAGGTACTACCTGGTGCATACTCCTAACCAATTCATCGCCAGCCGCTTTGAATAGCTCAGCCACAAGGCCATCAGCTCCAGCAGCTTTATT
Organism: Dasysyrphus tricinctus; assembly: GCA_963921185.1. Lineage (NCBI taxonomy): Eukaryota > Metazoa > Arthropoda > Insecta > Diptera > Syrphidae > Dasysyrphus > Dasysyrphus tricinctus. The sequence continues at coordinate 88,794,451 of OY992531.1, forward strand.
GGACTTATATTTAGATATATGTAGCTATCTTCACTTCGTCGAGATCGGGTGGACGGAATTGTTGGCCTACGTCGGTCGTCAGGGTTGAATGGTGCAATTTGCATGGTAGCGGAATTTGGTTCGTCAAATGCAAAATAGTTCAATTGATAAATTAAAAGGAAATATAATAAGTGATTATATAAATTTATTTCGGTGATCAAAACACCACCTCCCACTGCTTTTGGTCTATCAACATGGCGATATTTTCTATAAACTAAGAACTCTTCGTTAGAAAGTTCCGTGTCCAAAAAGCTTGAATTGAGCCTGGTTTCTGTCAAATTAAAGATGTTATGTGAAAATGCCTGGGAGTTAACATAGATATCAGCAGTTTTAGTACGAAGCTCTCTTACATTTTGATAGAAGAGGGTAGGTAATCTTATTAAATTTTTTGGGGATGCTTATTTGGCTGAATATATTGAATGTCTATTTTTCCTAATTGAAAATTCCTTAATAAGAGCTTCAGGAGGCCAATTACCAATATCGCAAATAGAATCAAAGAATTAAGAATATGTAACTATTTTAAATGATGACAAAACTGTTAACTTTACTGATGTTTGTACACTTAATAGAAGTATTTGTAGGGATACAGTTTCTAGCTATTAAGTGGCTTACAATCTCTTCAGGAACAATATCTGGTTCAAATTGTTTTTGGTTTGGAGACAGCTTTGATGGGCCTTGGATCGGTAACTATATTAGATATAGTAATTCAGGAATAGTGCTTGAAACCGTCACTAAATCTTCATTCGCTACCTGAACCGGACAAGGTAAATCCGAAGCATTAAGGGGAATAATGTTTGTTCGTTTAGAGGGTGGGCTGGTATTTTTGACAACTAATGTGTCATCCCGACCTCTTTTTTTGCTCTTTTTGGCATCTGATTCGATATCAATGCGCACTGTTGAACTGGACTGCGGAATCTAATCATCATACACTGCAACTGGCAAACTCAATGGAGGGAGAGATTCCTGTATAAGGTTATCAGTAGATATTTCGATATCCACCGGATCATTTGGGAGAGCTAATGAGCTAAAATTTGAGACTGCCTTGTTAAAATTACAGAGAAGCTCTTCAATCCCTTAGAAAGTTTTACAATGTCTGATTTGAAATCAGACTATGACTCAAACGCGAAGATCTATGAATCTAGTGCTTACTATCTGCACCACTGTCGTTAGTAAATATTTAGAATAACAAATTAAATAATAGTTAGAGCACAAAATTTAAAAATGAGTAAAATGGGTTCAAGAAAAAAGAGAGCGGAACAACACTAAGCTATACATGAAGTTGAAAGCTTATGCTATGTTTCCACCAAAGGTTTATCTCAGATTAGATTTAATAAATCTTTTTGGTGTTTCCACCGCACAAAAAGATTTAAAAAAGATTAAATTTGAGAGCACCTTCAAAAATGCAAATGGCGTTCCAATTTTTCTTATGAAGTGCGAATGAGACAGAATGTTTCATTCGTGTGAAACAATGAAGAACTGAATGCGAGTCTTGAATGAATCGTTCAGCACCATGCAAAAATAGGTTAGTTCGATTTGTAAAACTATTTCTCCTAGGAAGATTTAACAAGATTAATTTCTAATCTTCAAGATTTACGAAATAAATTTGTATGGTAAATCTACGAGATTTAAAGGAGATTTAAGGATAATCTCATTAAATCTCAGATTAGCGCTAGGTGGAAATGTAGCATACCTAAGGTTCAAGAAGAAAAACGTAGGGTAAAGATGCACATGCACAATAACGCAGATATAATAGCTGCGTTTTATTATCTCTGGGTCTGGGTCGAGGTTATCTTTTAACATGCATTACAAAAACAACATGGGATCTAGGTTTCTATCGAGGTTAATTTCAATAACCCTGATAAAGGTTTTCACTCTGACCGGCAGAGGGCTATTTACCATCATTGTGAATGGATGTCAGCGATTTGTCAGCAGTATTAGGAATAGAGAGGAAAACAGACAAGTGCTTACATGAGGAACAAATAAACATAAGAAAAAAAGAGACTGATATACAGCACTGCTTTTGCACTAACCCACTTCGTTTTATTTCCACGAGGTGAACCATATGGGTTATGATTATGAGCGATAATAAAACGCGGCTAATATTAGAAAGAAAAAAATAAAATTAGTTTCAATTCACTCAAATAGAGGAACATATTTTAGTTACTTAGAAAATCTTACGAAGCATTTTAAATTTTAATTTAAAGACACAAAAACACATTAACTAAACAAAACGTAATTAATTTAATTACAATTCTAATCTATTAAGTGAATTAATGAAGTAACACTAGGAAACAAATTTACGAGATATGCATAAAAATAAATAAATAAACACAAGCGATGTGCACACACAACTAACTAGAACAAACCAATGCTGTTCACGATTTGTCCAGGTTGCATCATTGCACTTTTATAAAAACAAAATAGTTTTTATAATATTGGGGGAAACTGAGTAAAATCACATGAAACAGCTTAGAAAGTGACCTTCTGACCTTTACCACTTTCATTTAATTTTTAATTTAATTAATTTTTTTAATAGATTTCACATTTTAAAGGCAAAATGTAAGCACAACAACTATGTTCAAAAAGTAGTTGGACTCGGGGCAGCCAATAAAAGCTATCCGATGTTAGTGTAGAAGTAGTTTTATTTGTGTGAATAAGAGTCGAGAAAAGAAGCCCAAAAATTGAGCCCAATTTTGGTAATCATCCCTCTTTTTTATTTAAGGCACCTAGGAGCAAGAAAAATAACAGTGGCACAATATATTGCGATAGTTTAGATTTAGATTTAGAATTAGGTTTCATTTTGTTAGGCTACTTGCATTTTAAGATACAATATCTTATAAACTAATGCAAGTTTCAATATGAAATACATTTCTAAGCTTACTTCAGATAAAAATTTAATTCGATATAATACACTTCAGCTATTGAAATTATTAAACAAATATGTATATATTTTCCATTTCTTAAACTAATAGCCTAGGAAAAATATACAAAAAAAAGGCCAAATTGCAGAAAAAATCCAAGTGAAGGTTTTGAAATGCCAGAATCTTTATTTTGGTATAAGGAATACTCACCCAAAAGTCCATTGACAAATCGTGTGTGCGTTAGAAGTTATTCAAGGTCAAATGTCAAAAAAATTGATTTTTAGCTTATAACTTTAAAACAGTAAATGCTATCAAAAAGTACTTCATACAAATCTTGTAGATCATATAATTTCCTATGAGAAATGTTTACGCACTTTTTTTTCTCCTACTGATCGTTTATAGCCTATTGAATAGACCGGAAAATGAGGGGTATAAAGGAACAATTACGTGCGAGGGTTTCTATTATTGAATATGTTTGCTTGGCCATAAGCATGCTTTAAGCCGAAAATGCTACTAAATTCACCCATGCGTTTCTGAGAGAATGGTCACACTGGCCACTTTTCAGTATTTTTGGTATAACTCGAAAACTAAACCGAATTTGACAATTTTACTCTAAAGACTTTTTGTTCTATTGGAATGGATAGTTCAAAAAATTTTACAAACAAATTTAAGCAGGAAAAGTTAACAAAAACCAACATAAAAAAAATAAAAAAATCTAGGATATCTAAATTTTTTAATAAATTGTGCATAACTTTTTTGAAGCAAAGATAGGCTCAAGACATGCAGGGACAGAATAAAGTAGAGACTAAAGGCTTTAATATGGCATGTTCAAAAATGAATTAAAAAAAAAAAATTGGGTGGCTCAACGCTCATGGAGAACCAGGGCCTAGTGACTTACAACTCACAACCATTCCTGTGTGCGTGTTTGTTGGCAGGAATGGAGGGGACCTACAGTTTTTTGCCGAGTCCGAACGGCTAAATGAGAAGCACTTTTTCATGACAAGTATACTCTTGGAGGATTTGTCAGTTCCTCGCAAGAGGCAGAACCTCGAATAAAACATTTCTGTTTTTAGGTGGCACGGCTGGGAATCGAACCCACACCATCGGCATGACAGTCTTACGCACTAGCCAAGAGGTTCAAAAATGAAAATTTGTTCAAAATTTGACAGAGATATTCCCATTTTTTTTATTTTTCGCAGTTTTGGCCCGAAAGTCCCTTTTTCGGTACCATATGGTAAATTTCACTTTCGTAAAGTGTTCGAAATTAAGATGTTGATATAATATGACATTACAGCTATAGAGAATTTTTAAAAAGTATGTAAGTTCGCAATTTCGTTTTTCGGCTGTTTTTAACTGCTTTCAGACCTACAGACCAAACGCCTGGTCCGATTAACATAAGATTTGGTACTGGGTGCTAGGAACGTTAAATTTGTCATAAAGTACCAAAAAATAGGCTTTCGGGCAAAAACTGCGAAAAATGATAAGTATAATAATTTTAATAATAATAATAATAATTTTAATAATAATAATAATTTTAATATTTTTATAATATATTTAATAATTTTCAAATAATTTGGCTTTTTAACATGTAATATTAAGGCCTTTAAACTTCAGTTTACTTTGTTCATGCATGTCTTGAGCGTATCCTTGCTCCGAAAAAAATTATGCGCAATTTAGAAAAAAAAAAAAATTAAGAAATTTTCGATATTTTTCCGTTGGTTTTTGTTTACTTTTCCTGCTTAAATTTTTACTTGCGATATAGGTTTTGGATTCGTGCAAAAAAAAAAATCGAGATAACAATCAAACATGACATTACGATGATAGAGAACACTAAAAAAGTGGGTGGGAAAATTCTGTCTGTCTGTATGTCTGCCTGCCTGTCTGTCTGTCTGTCTGTCTGTCTGTCCGTCCGTACCTCAACCTACAGCCTAAACCACTGAAGCGATTTTCTTCAAATTTTGAACTTAAGGTTTTTTTGTAACTCTCCAGAGGGGATATTGAAATTTTTTTTTAGCTCAAAAAATAACGGTACTTGCCATACAACCGTTAAGGAAAAGCTTATTTATCTCAAAAATGGCTCCAACGATTTTGATAAAAAAAATCAGTGTATTATTGTAGATATGATGTATCTTTTAATAAGAAAAAAAATCACGAAAAACATTTATTAACGGTACCTGCCATATAACGGTTTTTTTGATTTTTGGTTTTCTCATTAACCGGTCATCCGATTTCAATAAAATTTTTTGCACAAAAGCCTTGTTTGAATATAATTAATACTGCAAACCAAAATTTTTAAAAAAATAAATTTTGGATTTTTAAAAAAAGATTCAAATTTTGTTTTTGAAAATTCAATATTTCAAAAACGTGTTGATGAATTGTTTTGAAATTTCAGTTTTAAATGTATATTAATATATACTCAAAATTGGCATATCAAATTTTTTTTGAGAAATGTTACAAAAATTTTATATATAAAAAATTATTTTTTAATCCAACGATTTTAAATTTTTTTTGTGCATATATTCATATTTTTTCAAGTAATCAAACGGCATACTTTTTTTTGAGCTCTAAGTTATTTATCAGGCTGTTCATACACTTAAAAGAACGATTTAAATGCTTTTTATACTTTTTCTATAATTACTTGAATATTTGTTTAAAGTTCTTGAGTTCCACACAACTTGAACATAAGAGCAAGTACGTGCGATCCAGTCGTGCATTTTATTTTTTTTTATTTTCCAAACTATCCATAAAAAATTCAATTTTGAACAAAAAGTCTTAAGTGTAAAATTGTCAAATGCGGCTTAGCTTTCGAGTTATACCAAAAATATTGAAAAGTGATCAGTGTGACCATTCTCTCAGAAACGCATGGGTGAATTTAGTAGCATTTTCGGTTTTAAGCATGCTCATGGGCCAAGCAAACATATTCAATAACAAAAACCCTTGCACGTAATTGTTCCTTTTTAAAAGGTCTGTTCAATAGGCTATTAGGAGATATCACCATTAAAAAAAAAAAAGTTATTTGACGAAAATGTCTGTTTTTCGCCTGTAACACATGAAAGGTGATTGCTATCGAAAACAACTTCATACGAAATTTTTACACTAATAAATTCTCTTCAAAAGATATCACTATATTAAAAACTTCGTCAAAAGTTAAAAAATATGGTTTTTGCTTTTTACTCTCAAACGACGAAGTTGTCAAAGATAAATTTATCACAACAAAAACATAAATGTTAAAAAAGGAGCCAAGTTCTTATGTGTACAAGAAACCTGTGCGTAAAAAGTCAGCCAAAAAAAGTAATGAGATCTAAAATATATGCCAAGTTTTAAGTTCATGAAGGTTAATATCAAATATCTTAAGTAGAGTAATATCGAAACAATTCCAAATCATGACAGAAATTTGGTAATTAATGATTACTGATTAAAATTTGGTGGGTTCACTGGTCAAGTTTTCATACATTTTAAATTTGTGATTAAATAAGTATTTAAGAGAAAACTTGCCAAGTAAATCCACCAAATTTTAATCAGTAATCATTAATTACCAAATTTATGTCATGATTTGGAATTGTTTCGATATTGCTCTACATAAGATAATTGATATTAAACTTCATGAACTTAAAACTTGGCATATATTTTAGATCTCATTACTTTTTTTGGCTGACTTTTTACGCACAGGTTTCTTGTACACATAAGAACTTGGCTCCTATTTTAACATTTATGTATGTTTTTGTTGTGATTTCACTCCTTTTTGCAAAGATTTATTTTGCCAGGTGAAAGTCAAGCCCTACCGCTCTACAAAGTTTCATAATTCTACGACAACCGAAAGTGCTCCATACAAATAATAGCAATTCTGATAAAGTGGGTGGATGACACCCCCCCTGAATGGACAATTCCATATTTTCGATTTTTTTTCCTTTCTAAGTACTTCAAGCCCTACCGCCCTACCAATTTTCATCGTTCTACAACAATCGGAAGTGCTCCATATAATTTATAAGAATTTTTAAGAATGTGGGTGGATGCCACGCCCCCTGTATGGAAAATTCCAATTTTTCAATTTTTTTCTTTCTAAGTACCTCAAACCATACTGACTTACCAATTTTCATTGTTCTACAACAATCGGATAGGCTCCATATAATTTATAGAATATTTAAGAAAGTGGGTGGATGCCACGCCCCCTGAATAGAAAATTGCAGATTCTCGATTTTTTCCTTTGTATGCACCACAAGGCCTACCGTTAAGCGAAATTTCAAGTTTCTACGATGTCGGGAAGTGCTCCATAATTTTGATGATCTGTCAGTGAGTCAGTGAGTCAGTGAGTCAGTGAGTCAGTGAGTCAGTCAGTCAATCAGTCAGTTACGGTTTTTGCGATTTTTGAAGTCCTATATCTCGGGAATTACTAATGCTAAAGAGTTGAAATTTGGTGAGCCACCTGTGTTTGATCAGTTCAGCAAATACTCCGAATTTGAAGTTTCTGACTTTATTGGTACTGAAGTTAGAGGGGGGTTACATGGAAAAGAAACACAGAGGAAAGAATGAAAAGGGCACTCGGCGCTTTCTACACATGCAAAAAAACCTTCGGTACACGTTGGGGTATGCGACCGCAGGTTATCCAGTGGATGTACACGGTGATTGTTCGCCCCATACTTACCTATGGTTCTATCGTGTGGTGGAAGGCTGTTGAAAAAGTTAGCTATCTCAAAAACCTGAACAAGGTACAGAGACTAGCCTGTATAGGAATAACGGGGGCACAGAGGTCTACGCCACAAGCAGGGTTGGAAATTATTTTAAATCTTCCAGCCCTAGACGAGCACATTAGATGCACAGCAGCCAAAAGCGCACTTCGACTCAAAGAACTGGGCTCTTGGAAGCACAGCACCTATGGTCATGGGTCTATCTTACAAAGGTACGACACAGTGGTCGGACTCGATGTGACGACAGATTACATACCACCGATAATAGATTTTAACAAACACTTCTGTATTTCAATACCCGAGAGACATGGTTGGGAACCCAACTCACTTATTAGTGAACAGGGTATCCCCTTCTATACTGACGGGTCAAAAATGGAAGAAGGAACAGGAGCTGGGGTGTTCTGTGAAGCCCTTAATATTAGAGAATCATATAAACTCCCAGATGAATGTAGCGTCTTTCAGGCTGAGATTTATGCTATTGAAAAAGCGGCAGAAATGGTGCACAAGAAAAAACTGAGCTCGTCGGAGATCACATTTTTCGTGGACAGCCAAGCCGCTATCAAAGCGATAGCCAGTGAGACTATAAGATCCAAAACAGTCACAAAATGCCGAGGCATACTGAATAAAATTTGCAACACTAACCGAGTCAAACTCTGCTGGGTTCCTGGACATAGCAATATAGAAGGGAATGACATAGCAGATGAACTAGCAAGGAAGGGGTCATTATCAAATGGAAACAGTAGTAACCAATTAGATATGGGACTAGACATCCCGATCGGTGTGGTTAAAACGAAAATAGACCTAATAACGAAAGAGCAAATCAATAAATCCTGGATTACCAGGAACGATTGCGTTATCTCTAGAAGTCTATGGCCTAGAATTAATGAAAAGGAAACTCAGTATATTCTATCGCTGAGTAAAAAGAACATTAGAATCTTGATAGGTGTACTAACGGGTCATTGCGCCATTGGCACAATGGCCACCAGACTGGGTCTATTCGCACCTGACTTCTGTAGGAGCTGTCAAGATGTAGAAGAAATAGAAACCATTAAATACCTGCTCTGCGATTGTCCAAACCTCCAAACAAATCGCCTCCGTTACTTCGGAAACAGGTTTGTTGGAGAACTGGACGATCTAGCGCAGGTCTCAATGGCAAACATGAGGAAATTCATAGAGAGCACAGGCTGGTTTGCAAATGAACCAGTCTACTTGAATAATTAGTTTAGGAGCATCTTTGCTTTCTTTTCGTAAGGGGATCACAATGGACCAATAGGCCCCCGTGTACGCAACAGCCTTTGCGCTGTGCACGCCCCTCCTAACCTAGCCTAACCTAACCTAGAGGGGGGTTGAAAATCGCCTGAGTTTGTTCCTGTAAAAAGGGTGTAGTGCCACGAACTTGGCTGGGCACTACCGTGCCCTTTGATACCTGCTTTATGTGTTATTATATTGCCTACAAAAAATTCTGTACAACTTTTTTCATAGGAGTGATCAGTTAGAAGATATTTGTACTTCAAAAAGGTGAAAAGTTAAAAATATGGGTTTTTGCACCTACAACTTTGAAACAACAAATTTTGTCAAAAAATTTTGAACACAATTTACAGATTATATGACTCTCTACAAGAAAACATTTTCATATTTGTTGTAAAATTGATCATTTAAATCATATTACTATTTATAAAATTGGTCAAAAGTCAAAAATACCGTTTTTGACGTCTTTTCTCTTAAATGACGAAGTTGTCGAAAAATAATTTATGCTCATTGTTAAGATAGTCATATTTCCAACAAGAAGTATCATAACGACTTTTTTGATACGAGTGAGTGCTCAGTTACGGGATATTGCTGTTTTAAAAATGTTCGAATTTCTAAAATATAAGTTTTTCTATAATCGTATCTCGGAAAACGCCATGGTGGAAGGATATATGCTAACACATGAAATATGACAACAAATGGAAAGGAGTCCCCAAGAGGTAACCATTTTATGGAGAATCCTTCTGTAGCTTCGGCTGCACATCGGATTTAGGGGTACCAGCATCAATAAATGAATCGTTTACAAATAGAAGAAGTCTTTCAAGAAGAGCACATGATACTTTTGGCTACCGCATACGTACGAACATCGGAGCATGGAACGTTCGATCCTTGTACGGCGAAGGTAGATACGAGCAGGTTGAGCGTGAAATGCTTCACCTTAAGACCAGTATCATGGGCATCAGCGAAACTAGGTTGAGAAGAAGAGCCGAATACAGAATGCTGTATTCCGGGGAGGATGAAAGAGAGGGTGGCCCAAGGCTGCAAGGTGTCGGAATTATGTTGAACGAAGAAGCGAGGCGTAGTCTTATATCCTGGGTGCCCATTTCTGCAAGAATAATGACAGCAAGGTTCCGTTCAAAAATTCGCAACGTCACAACAATTCAGTGCTACGCGCTTTCTACACTCATCTTAACTCAGTTTACAGAGGTGTTCCGAGAGCCGACATCATAATTGTCATGGGAGATCTCAATGCCGAAGTCGGATCAGACAACTACGGTCTGGAACGCGTCATGGGAAAAAAATGGCTTGGGGTCACGGAATAAAAATGGCGATTTGCTGGTCGATTTTTGTGACGCTAATCGTCTTGTACTGGGTGGGACTGTGTTTGTCCAACAAATCACCTGGGTACATCCGGATGGTCAAACTGAAAACCAAATAGACCACATCATGATTCAGCAGCGATGGAGGAAGTAAATGTGCGAAGCTCGAAGCATTAGAAATGCCGACATGGGAAGCGACCACCATTTGGTTCTTATGAGTCTCAAGCTACGAACTGCAGCTGTACAACAACAATCACAGGGTGCAGCAAGGAATTCGAAGTTCAATACAAATGCTTTAAGTGATTCCAACATATGTCGTAACTATGTCACCAACCTTAACGAAAGAGCTTCGTAATTAAACGGAATACATCATTCAACAATTGATGAGATGTGGGGTGAAATTAAAAGTCTTTTTATAGAGGCTGGATCCAAAACTGTACCCAAGCAGACGAGAGTTAGAGACTCTTGGATATCGCAAGACACCTGGGATAAGATCGAGCTTCGCAAATCGTTGAAAATGCAAATAAATGCCGAAGCGGATGCTCAACGAAAGGCTGAATTGCGAAGAGAGTATCGCTTAGCACATAAGATGGAAGTGACAAGAGGATGAGGTTAGACGGTCTCGCAAAAAATGCGGAAAACACTGCATGAAGAGGAAATATCCGGGAATTGTTCCAAATATCCAAGGAAGTTGTCGGGAAGAAAAGCACCAATCATCCTGTAATGGATCTGGATGGTACACTTTTGGTTTCCATCGGGGATCAACTGCGCAGGTGGAAGGATCACTTTTGTGCCTTGCTTAATGAGGATTCTGTTGAGCAGAGTGCTGAAGTGCCCCAGCTTAACAAGATGCGTAAATCATATAAGGGTATTGACATCGAACCCCCTACAGTACTGAAAATTCAATCTTCGATAAATCTTCTCAAAAATAACAAAGCAGCTGGACTTGACAGTATACCAGGAGCATTTTTGTGCCTTGCTTAATGAGGATTCTGTTGAGCAGAGTGCTGAAGTGCCCCAGCTTAACAAGATGCGTAGATCATATAGGGGTATTGATATCGAACCCCCTACAGTACTGGAAATTCAATCTCCGATAAATCTTCTCAAAAATAACAAAGCAGCTGGACTTGACAGCATACCAGCCGAGTTCCTGAAAGCTGACCCTGTCAGAACGGCTAGTATTCTACACCCGTTGATACAAGCTGTGTGGGAAAACGAAATCTATCTTAGCGAGTGGAAGGATGATGTGATTGTTAAGTTGCCAAAGAAAGGTGATCTTAAGAATTGCAACAATTGGCGAGGTATTACAGTTTTGTCCGTTTTTCCAAAACTAAGGATAAAGGTTATAGAATCGATTCCACACTCAAGAGGCATGAAGCTGGTTTCCGCAGTGGGCGGTCTTGTGTCGACCATATCAAGACTCTGCGCATCGTTCTTGAGCGGTCTGCGGAGTTTCAATCACCGCTTTACCTCATGATCGTGGATTTTGAAAAGGTCTTTGACCGAGTCAACGGTGATTGTATATGGAAATCACTTCTTGGTTGAGGAATTCCCCCAAAAATGGTTGCCATTATAAGAGAGTCCTATAACAACGCAAGATGTTTTGTTTTACACAATGGGCAGCTATCCGACTCTTTCAAAGTTTGGCAGGGTGTGAGACAGGGAGATGTTCTATCTCCAAGACTTTTTCTACTGGCAATTGACGATGTTTTGCTGGCCAGCGTTGGAACAGCAGAGAGGCAGGGCATTCAATGGAGACCGTTTGAAAGGCTTAGCCACTTAGACTATGCCGATGATATATATCTCTTGGCAAATAACATCACCGGGCTGAACGGGATGTGTCAAGCTCTGAAGGTAAAAGGAGAGTCGAGTGGTCTTAAAATAAATAGCAAAAAGACAAAAATAATGGTCACAGCCCGCTCCACACATCAGCTAATTTTTATACAGGGGACGCCATTGGAGGAGGTTGATTAATTTAGCTACCTTGGAAGTATTTTTTCAGCAAATGGTGGTACTGGACATTCAAAGTAAAATAAATAAAGCTCGCGCAGCCTTCGGTTCTCTGTCCCAAATTTGGAAATCCAGTCAAATCTCCTTACACATAAAGTTGAGATTCTTCGAATCCAATGTCCGTGCTGATATGTGCTTGCGAAACCTGAAAAGTCACGACTACCATCTCGAAGAAATTGCAGGCTTTTGTGAACCGCTGTCTACGCCATATTCTAAAAATTCGCTGGCCACAAATTATATCAAACGAGGAATTGTGGTGCAGGACAAGTCAAGAGCGGCTGGACGTTGACATAATAAAGCGTAAATGGCAATGGATTGGTCACACACTGAGGAAACCAAACGATTAAATTGTAAAGTCCTCCTCAGGGTGCACGGCGGCTTAGAAGACCAAGAACAACATGGAAATCAACAGTTCTAGCAGATGCAGACTCCCAGAGAAAGACGTGGCCACAGTTAAAATATCTAGCTGCGCACCGTGAAAGATGGAAACGATTTGTTGGCGCCCTATGCCCCAATCGGATTTACAGGACTGCCGGTCAGAGTGAAAACCTGTATCTGGGCTATTGAAATTAACCTCGACAGAAACCTTGATCCCATGTTGTTTTTGTAATACATGTGAAAAGATAACTTCGAACAAGACCCGGAGATAATAAAACGCAGCTATTGTTACTTATCGCCTTCCAATGGAAACTCCAGTCAGAATAGTTCGGAAACTTAATTAATTGCGTTCAGTTACAGAAACCCGATTTTTTTCAGAGGAGATAACTGAGGAATGAGTTGTTTCATTTTTTAACGATTCGAAAAGCTATAGCCTGTTTTAAAGAACATGGGTCGTGATCGTGGTGGTCCTTTGTTCGTTTCTGAAATATTGAATTGCAAAGAAGCCATTTTTTCAAGTGCACTTTTCGGGATTTGCTATCTATTTGTTATTCGAAAAAAAGGTAAAACGCATCGTTTAACTTTTTTTCGTTAAATAAGGAAGGCCTAGAATCTCCAAAAATGCTTCTATACTGATTAAATTGGTTTGAACTAGCCTCTCGCATGCCAATTTATTTTTGGGATTTCCTAGTAGGGATTTTGTTTTCAAGAGATCTTGTGTTTGCCAGGTTTCAACTTGGGAATTTTTGTTTGGGGGTTATGCTTTTTGGGCAAACATCACCAAACCATACAATAACTTTCAATGGGAAGTTAATAAATTTATTTTTAACCATTTTAAGAGTAACTGCATTATGGGGCGCTTTTTCTAGAAGTCCCGGTTGTTTGACTCCCAGTATGCCCCTGTTATCTAAGATATTTGATATTTATCTTATACTTACTTATCTGGCTCCCGATCCATGAAGGGTCTCTGCTTGATATATTGTGTCTTCCATCGGTTGCGGTCCCTCAAACGCTCCCTCCAGTCGTGGAGACCAAGCGCGGAGGTTTGGTCTTCCTGATCGTCTCGAACCTGGGGGCTGGGATTCGAAGATTTTCTTGGCTGGAGCGTTGTTGTCCATTCGCTCGAAGTGGCCGAGCCAGTGTAGTTGACGTGTCTTGGCTCTTTGGACAACATCCACATCTTGGTACAGCTTGTACAGTTCACGATTGAATCTTCTCCTCCAATCACCCTTTTCGCATATAGGACCAAATATCCGCCGAAGAATTTTCCTCTGGAAAGTGGCCTGTATCAATTGCTCTTTTTCACTTATCGTCCAGCACTTGGTGCCGTAGAGTAGAACTGGTAAAATTAGCGTTTTGTATAGCGTGCACTTTTTCTTTCGAGAAAAGAGTTTTAAACTTATTTGTTTGGCCAAATCGAAGTAGCAGCGGTTCGCTAGGGTAATTCTTCGTCGGATTTCTACTAAGGTGTCGTTCGTGGAATTGATGTTTGTTCCGAGGTAGGTGAACTCCTTGACTACCTCGAAATTACTGCTACCAACAGTGACGTTTTGTCCTAGGCGATGGACAGATGAGGCTTTGTTTGTTGATAGCATATACTTTATTTTTTCAAAATAGCTTTTTATGGCCTTTAGTCCTATAAATTGGCGTTTCGTTCGGCTTACTCACTTGAACTCATCAGTGACATAGTGAGGGCTTTGTCATACGCAATTTATATTAAGTTCAGTTCAACTTACATGAATTTTTCAACGAAAATCCACTGTAAACTATATCCAACAAGATTAGAATTCCTAATCATTAAGCTGGAAGTTTTTTTGCCCTGGGCCAGGCATAGTTTCTATATAAGAAGGTTTTATAATACAAATTCTATATACTACTGAAATAAATCAGCCAAGTAGAAGACTTAGCATTAAGGATTGGACTTGTTGAATTATTGATTCAAAATAGCTTTTTATGGCCTTTAGTCCTATAAATTGGCGTTTCGTTCGGCTTACTCACTTGAACTCATCAGTGACATAGTGAGGGCTTTGTCATACGCAATTTATATTAAGTTCAGTTCAACTTACATGAATTTTTCAACGAAAATCCACTGTAAACTATATCCAACAAGATTAGAATTCCTAATCATTAAGCTGGAAGTTTTTTTGCCCTGGGCCAGGCATAGTTTCTATATAAGAAGGTTTTATAATACAAATTCTATATACTACTGAAATAAATCAGCCAAGTAGAAGACTTAGCATTAAGGATTGGACTTGTTGAATTATTGATTCAAAATAGCTTTTTATGGCCTTTAGTCCTATAAATTGGCGTTTCGTTCGGCTTACTCACTTGAACTCATCAGTGACATAGTGAGGGCTTTGTCATACGCAATTTATATTAAGTTCAGTTCAACTTACATGAATTTTTCAACGAAAATCCACTGTAAACTATATCCAACAAGATTAGAATTCCTAATCATTAAGCTGGAAGTTTTTTTGCCCTGGGCCAGGCATAGTTTCTATATAAGAAGGTTTTATAATACAAATTCTATATACTACTGAAATAAATCAGCCAAGTAGAAGACTTAGCATTAAGGATTGGACTTGTTGAATTACACTGGTCAACAAAATTTAATTATTTTTTTGTTACATAAACCAAAATATACTTTTCCGTAGGTTTTTGGTGTGCTGAACTTGAATCTGAAGTCAGAAAAATTCTATCGGGCCACGTTTTTGAGATATTCCCGTTACAAAATCGAAAAAACCGTTTTTTTGCTGTTTTCAAAGTTGTATTGTAACGTGAAGTAAATTGTTTCAACAAAATTTTTAATGGTTTCTGAAAGAACTAATTTTCATCTTTTAAAATCAGTTTAAATCTTTCCGATACCTGTTTTCTTCTCGGAGAAATCTTCAGTTAATTGAAGGCCTTCCATTTATGACATATATACAATGTAAAGGAGAATGGGTAAAAATGTATGGGAAATGGTCCATTTCCCAATACTAATGTGTCATATATCGATGAAAAGGTTATTTTGAGTACATAATTTCAGTATATAACCGTTAAGCTCTAAGCCATGGGGCTCGCGAGATATTCGGCTTCAAAGCACCGAAAGAACAATAATGTGTTCCCAATCCACATGAGCTGAATATCTCGTGAACCCCATGGTTTAGAGCTTAACGGCCATATAATGAAATGATGTACTCAAAATAACCTTTTCAACGATATATCACATGTTCGTATTGGGAAATGGACCATTTCCCATAAATTTTTGCCCATTCTCCTTAACATTGTATTTATGTCATAAATGGAAGGCCTACAATTAACTGAAGATTTCTCCGAGAAGAAAAGAGGTATCAGAAAAATTTAAACTGATTTTAAAAGAAGAAAATTAGTTCTTTCAGAAACCATTAAAAATTTTGTTGAAACAATTTACTTCACGTTACAATACAACTTTGAAAACAGCAAAAAAAACGGTTTTTTCGATTTTGTAACGGGAATATCTCAAAAACGTGGCCCGATAGAATTTTTCTGACTTCAGATTCAAGTTCAGCACACCAAAAACCTACGGAAAAGTATATTTTGGTTTATGTAACAGAAAAATAATTAAATTTTGTTGACCAGTGTAATTCAACAAGTCCAATCCTTAATGCTAAGTCTTCTACTTGGCTGATTTATTTCAGTAGTATATAGAATTTGTATTATAAAAACTTCTTATATAGAAACTATGCCTGGCCCAGGGCAAAAAAACTTCCAGCTTAATGATTAGGAATTCTAATCTTGTTGGATATAGTTTACAGTGGATTTTCGTTGAAAAATTCATGTAAGTTGAACTGAACTTAATATAAATTGCGTATGACAAAGCCCTCACTATGTCACTGATGAGTTCAAGTGAGTAAGCCGAACGAAACGCCAATTTATAGGACTAAAGGCCATAAAAAAGCTATTTTGAATCAATAATTCAACAAGTCCAATCCTTAATGCTAAGTCTTCTACTTGGCTGATTTATTTCAGTAGTATATAGAATTTGTATTATAAAACCTTCTTATATATACTTTATTTTGTCCTCATTCACTTCAAGACCAACGCGTTTCGCCTGTTCATCAATAGCTGTGAATGCTTCAAGTACAGCTCTTTTGGAGCGGCCGATGATGTCAATGTCGTCCACATAGCCAAGCAGTTGAGAAGACCAGTTGAAGATAGTGCCTTCCATGTTAACACCACTCTTGCGCACTATCTGCTCCAGGACTAGGTTGAAGAAATCACATGATAGCGCATCTCCTTGTCTGAACCCTTTACACGTGTGGAATAACTCGGATGAGCTATTACCCATTTGCACGTTGGACCGCATATTTTGTAACGTCATGCGGCATAGCTGGATCAATTTGTTCGGAATCTTGGCGGCTTATACTATCATATGCGACTTTGAAGTCGACGATTAGATGGTAGGTCTCGACTTGAAATTCGTTGTTTTTTTTCCAGGATTTGCCTCAATGTGAAGATTTGGTCTATCGTTGATCTGCCTGGCCTGAAGTCACAATGGTACGTGCCGATCATAGTGTTGCAGAAAGGTTTTAGACGCTCACATAGTACGTTGGATAGGATCTTGCAGGCAACATTAAGCAGGGATATGCCTTTGTAGTTCTTGCAGGACATAGGATCGACTTTTTTGTAATTTGTGCATATGAAGCTATTTGGCCAGTCTTTTGGCATACTATCCTCCTCCAGAACTTGGTTGATGAGCTGGTGCAAGCACCCTACCAGGACATCTCCTCCATACTTGAAGAGTTCCGCAGGAAGGTCGGCGGATTTGTTGTTCTTAAGCTTGTGGATGGCTTTCTTAACCTCTTCAGTACTGGGCGCTGGAACTGGATCTTCATTGACTTGTCTCATGCGTCTTTGTTCCCCTGTCACCTCCTCCACATAATGCTCACTTTTAACAAACCATTTCTTAGCCATAGAATAGATTATATAATTGTCAATCCGGCAGACGGCAAACGCCAAGCCTGACTGTTTTTGTAAAATTTGTATGAAAATATCTTACCGAAGAAATAAAAACATTTTAAAATAAAAAATTAAATAATGCTCACTAAACAGTTGCTGGAAATGCTGCTTAAAACACGTCTACAACTCCCTGTGCTTCGGTGACTAGGTTCCCTTCGCTATTCCGAAGAGCTTGCGTGCCAGTCCTATAACCAGATGCCAGTTGCTTGGCTGTTTTGTTGAACCAGCGCGGCGGGTGTTGTTGGTGGTGCTAGACTCTTCGAGATACTTGAGCTGAGAGGCTACGGATGCTCTTTTCTTTTTGCGCAGGGTTTTTTCTCGTTCCTTCTCTTACCACGATACTCCTCTCTTGCCGTTATTGTTTTCCGTTGCTGCATTTGCATTCGTGCATTCTTCGTATCCTGCTTCAATACCGCGCATTCATCATTCATACCGCGGGTTTTTTCTGGGTGGTTGATAGCCTATGGTGGTCTCGGTTGTCTCCTTTATGATGTCGCGACACTGATTCTAATGGTTGTTGACGCTTGTGGCTGGGTGTATGGCAGAGAGTTTCCCGGTCAATTACTCACTGTAGTCTCTGGCTTTCTCAGATGTGCTAAGGCATGCAATGTTGAATTTCTTCCATTGGGCGGTCTTCGTTTTCTTTTCGTTGGGCTGTCGGGCTCTGATGAACTATGACACAACAAGAAAGTGGTCAGAGTCCACGTTTGCGCCTCGGAAAGTTCGCACGTCCAAGATGTTCGATGCGTACCTTCGTTCGAACATCTGGAGATCGCCAGGTTGCTGTGTGTATCCTTCGCCTGGGGAACCTAGTGCTACTTATCCCGTATTACGAGCTGCAGCAAAGCTGATTAGTTGGAAACCGTTATCTGTTGTCATTTCGTGGAGGTTGTGCTTTCCAACTAATCCAACAAAGATGTTTTCCTTTCCGACTTTAGCATTCAAGTCTCCGAGCACGAATTTGACATCGTAGATCGTACTCCGGACAGGCTCCGTAGGCTCCGTCCCTCAGGAGGTCGTGAAACTCCTCCTTGTTAGATTTCTCAGCTTCATCGGTAGGGGCGTGGGCACATATTAGGCTGATGTTTTGGAAGGTAGCTTTGATGCGGATCATAGCCAGGCTATCGCTAAAATCAATGACTTTCGACTGAGTCGATTTTCCATGACGAATCCGCATCCTAACATGTGCAGTTTTTGATGACAGCTGTAATAAATGTGATATTTATACACTGCATGGCCATGAACTAAGAACTTGGCTCATTTTTTAATATTTATATTTTTGTTGTGATCAATCCGCTTAACAAAAGCATTTTACTGTCGGAAGGTGACAGATCAGACTATTCAAATAATATACGGTTTATATTAATTATTGCTAAACCTATAAAATGATCCAAAATTTTAAAAACGAGTAAATATTTTTCTTATTACGATTAGCAATAAAAAAAACGATTCAGGTACACAATAAATTATTTGGGGTCATCGCTAAATTTAAAAAGAAAGAAATTCACGGAAAAACCCATAACGCATAAATGTATGTATGTGTGAGCTGAAGAGATAACTAATAATTTCATCTAAAATGTATGTACATAGGCATGAGATTTGAGACAGAGAAACTGAAAGTGATTTACTTTTCCCCAATATTTTATTGATGCAGATGTTGAAGGCACTTTAAACGTGATGGTTCGTAGCATTTATTTCCAAATTATTGGTTTACTGTTCCTCGGAATTGTAGAAGGACAAACACCAGCCAGTTGCAAAATTGGACAAACTGATCAGGAAGGATGTAGCTGTCCAGCCGGAGAGATGATGGCAACTCTTCCCCACAAGGGGTTAAATAATTTTTAGTAAGCAAGCGCAAATGTTATTTGTACATTTATGTTTTGTTTAAAAAAAAAACTATTTCTAGTTGCTTTGAACAGGATGACAGATGCCCAAATGGATTTTTTGATAATACCAAGCAGAAATGTTATTGCTTTCGGGAGGAAGACAAAAGTGGTAGATGCACAAAGTTGTGTGATGGCTGCGATAACGGTTGGTGCGCTTCACGACACAAATGTGTTTGTAACTCGGGATTTGAAATGTCACAACAAAATAAATGTGAACCAATCTGTGAAGGAGGATGTAAAAATGGAATTTGCAAAGCACCTGGAAAATGTTCATGTCTTCAAGGTTACTTTAGGTCTGAAGAAAATAAATGTGAGCCAGTCTGCATGGAAGGCTGCCCAAATGGCTTTTGTAAAGCCCCTGAGCTCTGTTCATGTAATGAAGGTTATAACATGTCTAAAGAAAATAAATGTGAACCGATTTGTGAAGGGGGATGTCAAAACGGAACTTGTAAGAGACCTGGGAAATGCTCATGCAATCGAGGTTACTATTTGTCCAGAGGAAAAAAATGTGAGCCCGTCTGCAGGAAGGGTTGTCCGAATGGCATTTGTATAGGCCCTGACCAGTGTAGTGTGAACACGAGTATTTCCACGCTTCGGTATCATCCAAATGAACAAATCTGTGAAGGGGGATGTGAAAATGGAAAATGCACAGCAACTGGGAAATGTATATGCCTTCGAGGTTACTTTATGTCTCAAGAAAATAAATGCGAACCAGTCTGCAGGAAAGGATGCCCGAATGGCTCTTGTAAAGCCCCTGAACTCTGTTCCTGTAATGAAGGTTATTCCATGTCTAAAAAAAATAAATGTGAACCAATCTGTGAAGGGGGATGTCAAAACGGAACTTGCAAAAGGCCTGGGAAATGTTCATGCAATCGTGGCTACTATTTGTCTAGTGGAAAAAAATGTGAGCCAGTGTGCAAGAATGGATGTCCAAATGGCATTTGTATAGGCCCTGACCAGTGTAGCTTGAATATGTCCACTCTTCGTCAAAATTATCAAACCTGTGAAGGGGGATGTGAAAATGGAATCTGCAAGGCACCTGGGAAATGTTCATGCCTTCGAGGTTACTATATGTCCGAAGAGAATAAATGTGAGCCAGTGTGCAAGGACGGATGCCAAAATGGCTTTTGTGAAGCCCCTGAATTCTGTTCCTGCAATGAAGGTTATTCCATGTCTCCAGAAAATAAATGTGAACCAATCTGCGAAGATGGATGTCAAAACGGAACTTGCAAAAAGCCTGGGATATGTTCATGCAATCGAGGATATTATTTATCTAAAAAACACAAATGTGAGCCAGTCTGTAGGAAGGGATGCCCAAATGGTCATTGCGTAGCTCCCGAGCAGTGTTCCTCGAATAACTTCAGGTCTATATCAAATTTATGCTTAGGGGGATGTATAAATGGAACTTGCACGTCCAATGGAGAATGTTTATGCAATCCGGGTTACTTTGGAGTGCATGAAGCAAATAAATGTGAGCCAATGTGCAACAAGAAGGGATGCCAAAATGGCATTTGTGTAGCCCCTGAACAGTGTTCATGCAAAAACGGTTACAAACTGTCTGATAATCTGACATGTGAACCAGTCTGTAAAGATGGATGTGCAAATGGTTATTGCGATACGCCCGGAGAATGTGGATGCAATGAAGGATTCTTTTTATTTAATATAAATAAATGTGAACCAATGTGCGAGAGTTGCGAAAATGGCTTTTGTGTAGCTCCTGATGAGTGTGATTGCAATCCCGGTTACCACAAGTCTAAAATGAATGTGTGTGTAGCAAACTGTGATGGAGAATGTGAAAATGGAGTTTGCGATGCATCTGGAGAGTGTTTGTGCAATCCAGGTTACTCGATGTTTCAGAATAAATGTGAGCTTAATTCAAAAGATTCCTGTCCAGCTAATGCCGAAAGATCTAAAGATAATTTCAAAACTTGCCAGTGTCTCAAGGGTTACCAGTTAGAACAAAATCAATGCAATCCAATCTGTAAAGGCGGATGTCAAAATGGATACTGCGAGGCACCTGGTAAATGCTCCTGCGATTATGGTTACAACATGACGGCAGCAAACAAATGTGAACCAATTTGCGAGGGGGGTTGCCCAAATGGCTATTGCTCTTATCATAATGTTTGCTCTTGCAATGAGGGATACTACATCATGTCTGAAGATACATTTGAATGTGTACCATTCTGTAAAGGTGGATGTGCAAATGGACGCTGTGCAGAGCCTGGGAAATGTTCATGCAATAAAGATTACAAGTTGTCCGAAGCGAATACATGTGAACCGATCTGCAAGGATGGATGTCCAAATGGCTCTTGCGAAGCCCCTGGAAAGTGTTCCTGCAATGATGGTTTCGTCATGTTAAAAAAGAATAAATGTGAACCAATTTGTGTTGGGGGATGTACAAATGGAATCTGCCAAGCGTATGGAAAATGTTCCTGTGACCCTGGTTACAAGTTATCCAGAGAAAATAAATGTGAACCAGTTTGCAAGGATAGTTGTTCAAATGGCTATTGTTCAGCCCCTGAAAAGTGTTCCTGTAATTCCGGTTACTCCATGTCTAGTACAAATAAATGTGAACCAATCTGTGAAGGGGGATGTGAAAATGGAGTCTGCTATGCACCTGGACATTGCTCGTGCAATTATGGTTACAAATTGAATGCAGAAAACAAATGCAAGTCGAGATGTCGAGACGGTTACCAGTTGGAGAACAATAGATGTGAGCCAATCTGTGAATCGTGTACCGGTGTTTGTCGAGCTCCTGGAGATTGTGTGTGCTCATTTATAAAATTATTTAAGTATGGTGAGCCAATACGTAATTGCCGAGTATATTTAACTGGAATACATTTTGGTGGTTAAACCTTATTTTTGTTAATCTAAATATCTACTTTTATCCTTAAACTTTTTGTTCGAATTGCCACTTCAATTAACGCCGATTTTAAATGTATGTATGTAGGTTTATTTTTTGTATAATATTTAATTACTTGTATATGCAAAGAAGGCAGTTCACAGCCTTAATCGTAATGTAATAAAGGATTATCTTTTGACCAATATTATGTTACAAAAAAGTCAGAGTTTGATTTAATGCAAGCTGGCCATCTATTTAAGCTTTGTAAAGGAAAGATTTGTGAGATCCTTAACTAGCAATCTCGTCCCAGCCAACTGCCTCCAATTTCAGCTGCCATTATCCAATTTGCTTGATTCTCTCTTCCACTTGTGTGCCGTACCTGAGTCGTAGTCTTCTACTCTGCAACTCCGTTCTATCCTTCAGTGGAAAAGTCAGAGATTTTGAGACCTTCGCCACTGGGAGGAAGAATCGGTGTTCTCCTATAGATCTCTGAATTCTTCTCTTTTGGTTAGGTGTCCTCTACTTCTGATCTATGATATAAACTGGACCCGGCGAATTTTTCTCTCAGGCTTCATCATATGTGTATCAGGATCAGGATGAGATGATAAGATCCTAAAGGGACACTTTAGTTGCTCGCGAGAGGACTTTGCTATAATCACTTGCTTTTTAGCCCAAAGAAGCAGTAATTGGCAGGAATTATTCCTCGTTTGATTTCAGCGCTGCTGCTTGTGTACGAAGTTATTATTATAGTGAAGTCTAGATAGACAATATCTTATTGCTTATGAAGTTATAGCTGTCTGTGGTAACTTTCTGTTCAAACATCGATATTGAGTGAAGCAGAAATAATATAAAAAAAGGAACCATAATTTCGTAAATAACGGAACAAACTGGAGTGAATTTGAAAACTTGAAAGTTTTATAAACCTAAAATCCACAATTTAACAAATTGATCATTATCATGAAGCAGAAGAACTAATTGCTGATGTGTTATAGGCTGCAGAAAAAAGTACTCATGTATGATTCACTTAGGCCGGTTGCTGATACGAATCTTAAATAGAACATAAGCAATAACATAACATAAAATTTGAGTAAAACATATCTAAGCGCTTATGTGATAATTTACGCAGAGGAAAAAGAAGAACATAAGCTTTTAAGAGCATAAATGCTTAAGCTTCGCAGCAGCAAACAGGTCTTAGTAGATTTATGAAAATTTTGACTTGACGAAGGATGCTTCATCGTGTGTGAGCTTATACTTAGCAAGACAAAGAGGTTTTTCGTCTGTTCCAAATAAGTCATCCACTTGGCTAAAAGTTTAACAACAAACTATGCACCCAAAGAAAAAGGATTGTGAAATTAAAAAAATCGCACGAATTTTTTAATTTCTTTGGGTATATTTGGTTTCCTTGGTGGAGAGAAAAAAAAATCAATAGTTGCAATATTATACTATATTCTTTTTTTTTGAAAGTCAAAAATCCATCCTCAAAATTCCTGAGCCAAAAATGTTCGAATACAAATTATAAGCTTTATGTGGCCGGGAAGTCACCCCGACGACGGCACGACCCCCAACCTGGAGGACCAGACCCTTACAATATAACTCCAAGGGCGGGGAGCTGGATTAACCGCTCCTTATAGGTCTGAGCTCCGAATATGTCGTAGTAGCCCGTATAAGATGTTCACTTAGTAGTTCAACCTAACTGGAACTGTAGACGCCACCGTTGTTTCTATCTGGAGAATTCTTCCGCTGCCGCCTGGATGAAGGAGAAGTGCCTTAGTGGGAACACTCCTCCCCCCTCTCTCGTTTGTATGTGAATGCACACATACGCGACTTTAAAATCGCAGCGATTACAAAAATGGAACCAGATCTATTTTTTGAGCGTTTTTTCTGTCGCAAAATTAAATAGACGCATGTGCGTGCATTCACAATAAAAGCTTTATGTTCTATTTCTTGCGACTAAAAAATCGCGCGATAGATAGCCGCAAGTGAGTGCATGGCAATTATTTGTTGCGACACCGATTTTTTAATCGCACCGACTGAAAATCGCAAGTGCGGTCCTAGCCTAAAACAGTCCACAGGGATTGGAACCCCATCTTTAGTTAAAGGTACTAGGCACCCGATGTTCACCGCGATGAGGTGAGAGTAGGAGTTGATAGACAGAGGTTCGCTTTGAAACAAAGCTTGTGGACGCTTGTGTCCTCTTGAATGCACATGTCTACCCTTTGAACATCACGTTCAGGAATACCAACCCTACGTTCTGAGCCGTCCCGTACCGATTCGTCTTTGACATCCGTTTTTGTTTGGATCAGGCGCGGATACAGGGGGGGGGGCAATGGGTGCAATTGCCCCCCCCTGGGCAAGAACGAACGAAGCATAAAATATGACTTTAATAAAATTTTATCAAAAAGAAAGGTTATTTCGTTATACGTTTATAAAAATTTTTCTTGGCAGCGCAGCGTTGCAGCAATGACTGGTTGTTCCTTGGCCGCTGGCTGACCAGGTTAAGTTAAGAAAAGTTCCGCTATGCACAAATAGCGCCTTTAAATCGACTGAGTGGAAAGCTTATAACTTCGGCTTTTGATCTCGATCTTAAAAGTTAAGGTCTTTAATTAAAAGATGAATGTCAGGCTACATTACTATGTAACATTTTATGAGAAAAGTCAATTTATTTCATACTCGGGAGCAGGTTTAATCCCAAATCGATTTCACTTTCACTTTTCAATATGCTTTGAACGAAAAATTTCACAATTTGGAAAATAGTGTTTTAAAAAGGTATTCCTCAACCTCCAACACTACTCTACAAATTAGTAAGTGGTTTTTTATACATCAATGTAACGGGAGAGGCGACAGGGGCACTCATCTAAATTTTCAACCTTGAAGTTGATTTTAATTTAAAAAAATTAAATCTTTAAAATACGTCGATTTACGAGTAATTACCTTCAAAAATGTCTAATTTTGCTTCAAATGCCCGGATCTACAGGATGAAGATAGCTCATTAAAGTTAAAAAAATAAACTACATTATGAATAAAAGTTATTGAGAAATACCAAAAAATTGCATACTACATGGGTGATAGAGTTCTTTTTGTGATAAATATTAAAATGTACGTTTCCATTGAGGGAGTACTTTTACTAGAAAACTCTCGAGAGTGACTCTCGAATATCTGTCTTCCCTTCTGGTGAGCTAATTTCATGACCGTGTCTGTGTCCACTTTCGAGTTTTACTCTCGAGAACTTCTTCAGAGCTGCTCACCGCTTTTTTACTCTGAAATGGATACGCACCTTAAGAGTATGCACATGTGTTTCGCGTTCGGCGCTGTACGCAGCGATGCGTGCAGACGTGCTGTACATCTGTCTTAGCCATACGATACGTTTTTGATGTGAGAATTTAGTCACTTTTATGGACTTGTTTTGGGAACTTCAGTGTTCCATATTATTAAGCTACCGAAGAGTGCGAATCCAACGAAGAAGATTGGAGAAAAACCAGGAAACGACTATAGCAGTCACTGCCGAAGAGAAGTTGGATGGAACTTTTATACCTAAGGAAAGGATAGTTGTTTCGTCAATTCGATTGTCAAATGATTGCCATTTTTCGACGCAAATATTGAGTCTGGCAACTCTGTAGTCGATGCTTTGAGCTTATATCTTACATGACACATTTATATTAAAACTTAACGAATGCTAAGTATATTGTTAATGAATTGTATAACGAAAGTTAGTCACAATCGAGAAGGTCGGGCGGAAAGTTTTAATAAAGAGTGGTATTTTCTTTGTATTTTCCACTATAATCATTGTGTTTTATTTCAATGTCGGAAAGTTTGGTTTTGTTTGATGGACGAAGGCATCTGAGCAAACGATACAGTTCATCTCGGTTTCGATCTATAATTTTAGTTCAACTAAAATACAGATATTGTCAAATTAATGCAATGGTTTTGTTGGCACAATTTTCTTGCAAACGCATCTGACGTTTATGAACACGTTCTCCGGCTTCTGAATATTTCTGAATATTTTTGTTTTCAACTCGATTTTTCACTGCAGAATTGCACCACACATGATGTTTTCGAACATAAGACTTTAGCAAATTGCATTACGCTGATGACGTTCTCGAAAACGGCCTTTTACAAGCAAGGTTAGGTTAGGTTGCCAGCTAAAGAAGAGGCTGGAAATTTCACTCGAACTCAAACGTCATGTGTCTGAATAGGAACATACCACTGTACCATTATGTTTTCCGAACATAATTGTAGAGTTACGCAGATCCAGAGGGAACTCAAAACCGCTGTAAAGACACCATGCTATAGCTACAAACCACAAAAAATCATTTCACAAAGTTCAGAGTACCCTCTGTTCGAGAACTGTTGTAGTTATGAAAGAGTTTATGTTTTCTTCAAATTTCGAATTCATCAACTCACATTGCTTTGTGTGCCCCGGCCTGTAGAGCGGTATGAAGTGTACTCAAATTTTCTGTAGACCTCATAAAGATTTTGGAAACTCACGAAAATTGCCCCCCCCTGAACGAAATCCTGGATCCGCGCCTGGTTTGGATTCCTCCAGTTCCAAAGAAAACAGAATTGAAAGTGCTCATCCTCGTGGTGCGAATAGTGTCTAGATCAGCCATACTCAACCTTTTTTTCATAAGGGCCACAAAGACGTTTTAGCTATGTTGCCTCGGGCCGCAACATGAATTATTTTTTGAACTTACATACATAGGTGTCAATTAATTAAGATTGAATAATTTATTCATTTTAATATAAAAAATAATTTGACTTCTGAAATTAAGAATACTTTTTCAAGATTTGGCTTGTACCTGCATGCTGACCTAATTCGTTTTTTTTTTCTTTACGCACTTTTTGTAAGATTGAATATCTATTATCTGAAGTAGAAGGAGTCACACATTTCACGTGTTATTGATTTTTTTAGTTTGTGTCTTCACTTTTGAGAGCAAAGCCGCTCAAACTCTCAAAATTACTTGCAAGTTGGAACTTTAGTTTAATCAGCTGCAACATTAGTGTCTTTCACACGTTAGCAAAATATTTGCTTTGTCATAGCGTTTTCGTTTGGTAATCCAGAAGAACCCTCCGGAGCTCTCGGATCCAGATTCCAGAATGCCAAACGAACAAGTTGCAACACTTTCCTTGATTCTGAAGTTTGGGTTTGGTTGTATTTGTGCACTTGGTTGTTGCATTTGGGTGATGGAACGTTCACACAGCTGTTCTCTGGGTATTGATATTCTCCAATAACAGCAACGAATGTCTCCACCTTAGGTTTTTTTTTAGTAAACTCCTTAACTAAGCAAATATTCTACAGCAAGATATGAAGATGACGATAATGGAGAGTGAAATCCATTTATTTTTATTTGTTTCCTTTTAATTCAAAATTTTAGTATAATGAAAATGCACAATGGCAATTCCGAAATTAAATAACAAATAACATTTGACAATTTTGACATTTCAATTGGGCGCATGTATGCGTGCTTCTGGTTTCGATTCTTTCTTCAAATCCAGAATCGTTTCTCTCTTCTTTTCAAAAGAAGAACTGTCATCTAGTGCCAAATTAACTTTTTCAGAAACATTTGAAATGCTTCCGGGCTCTACGGGAGGACCAAACGAAAGCGCTATCAGTCATTCGTGAAAACGAATTCATTTTATGAAAGAAATCAGGGAATATCATCAGTCTTTTTTTGGGTGTTATTTCCAAATTGATTTAGGCGCTTTTTCCAAACGGCTGCAAATTTTGATATGGTATTCAGTTTTTCTATGAAATCGCATATTTATGTAAGTATGCCAGGTGGGCCACTTAAAACGCTCGACGGGCCACATGCGGCCCGCGGGCCGCAGGTTGAGTATAGCTGGTCTAGATGAATCCTTTTCATCATCAAGTCGTCGGCCAAGTCGGTAGTCTTTTCTAAACGACATATAGGTGATTCCGTCTCAACTGTGATTCTTTGTGTCCAGTGCTTTTTTTGTTATTTAATGTAAAATGTATTTTTGGTTTGAATTGTGTAAATGGCTATTTACTTCAATCTACATTCGATATCATGACCCAATTTGCTACTTCTTCCACATGGCTTGGGAAAGTGTAGTAAAAATGTCAGTACCGTGGCATGTCCGTTCCTTATTTTTCCGATTAAATCTACTTTTTACTTGCGATGTAGGTAATATATATAAGGCAAGTTTTGGATTCGTGCAAAAATTTTTTTTTGTGATAACAATCGAACATGATATTACGATAATAGAGAACACCAAAAAAGTGGTTGGCACAATTCTGTCTGTCTGTCTGTCTGTTCGTCTACAGCCTAAACGGCTCGATCGATTTTCTTCAAACTTCGTACATAGTGGTTTTTGGTGATTCTGTTTCAAAATTTTTTTTGGAAAATCAAATATTTTGAAAACGACATGATCGATTTTCTTGAAACTCCATACTTAAGAGTGTTTTAGTACTCTCTAAAATATTTTTAAAAAAAATTTTACATTTATGAAAAAATAACGGTACCTTCCATACAAAAGTTAAAAAACCGCAATAGAAAATATTTTTTTCTCTAAAACGACTCCTACGATTTTGATTAAACTTTTTCTATATACTAAAATTAGTACGATCTACTACCGAAAATTATAAAATTTTACACTTAGCAAATATTAATAGTACCTGTCATAGAACGTATTTTTTTATTTTGAATTTTCTCGTTATCGGCTAGACGGATTTAGATTATTTTTTTTTATATACAAATTTTAGATAAAAATTTCAAAAAAAAGTTTTCGGATTTTTAAAAAAAGTTTCAATTTTTTTTTGAAAATTCGATATCTTAAAAATGGGTTGACGATTTTTATTTCAAATTTTGTTTTTATATGCACATAAATATATATACTTTAGATTTGCATACCAAAATTTGTTTCTAAAAATGTTTTAAGAATTTTATATATAAAAACAATTTTTTTAAAAAACCGCTCCAACGATTTTAATGTTTTTTCCCATACAATCATATTCAATCAAGAATTAAGATAGCATTCTTTTTTTCACCTCAAACTATCAACAGAGTTGTTTTAGCCAATTTAAATGTCGTATTTCATGCTTCTCTACATTTTTCTCTCATAATTTCCATGTTTTTATATATCTACAGTGTCTTGAACATAAAAGCAAGTACGTGCAACCCAGTCGTGCATTTTATTTCTACTGAAATACTTCATTGAATAGAAATGTTATCCTTAGAAAAGTTTGAGTGCAATACTTGCTTGACAAAATAATGCAAAAATTAAGTCAAAATACTTATTGCTGAATAAAATAATCATGAATAAATGTTGTCCGAAATTTTAGTTTTATTTCTGAATTAAAAAGATTTCCCCCTCAATCGCCATTTTGTTTTAGCTTTAACAGGTATGTACTGTGGTTTTCTAAAAAATAAACTAGTTATGTATAGTTAACAACAGTCATTTTAGTTTTTATACGTTGTTGTACTTTAAGATTGGTATGTTTTCATGGGATGAAAGTGTGTCACAAATTTATTTGTCAGTACCGTGCTAGTATTTTTAAAGCATGTTATAACATGTTTTTGGCTCGTTATCAGCAGTAGCGTAGCTACCGCGGTATCAGCCGTATCAATGATACGGGGCCCCGAGATTCAGAGTACTTGACGTGTGTAAGAAAGTTTTCATTGAGATGCATTCGATACACAATTTTAATAGGTTTGCTCGTTGAAGTTAACCTAGCGCTGACCCAGGTTTTCTTGACAACCAAAAGAATTATCAAAAAACACCAAAGGATTCTCAATTGTGAAATAGCATGAATCAACATTTTCTTTACAAATCAATAGAAACAAACCACAGCTTCCATTTTCTATTTCTATTTGTTATTATTAAAGTAAAAAAATGCTTTGGAGCTCATGTTACTCTGACAATTTATTCTTTACCCCAGCTCGCCCCAGCAAGAAACCTATATCTTCTCCAAGGCGAGTTCAGGGCGAATTTAGGTGTCAAAAACACAGAATTTGCTGGTCAGAGCCCAAGAAAATTAGACGAAAAAATGGTAAAATTAGGAAATAGCTAATTCTTATAGAACTGAATTTCGATGGAGAGCTCCGTTTTACTTTACCTTCATGAACAGTTTAGTTGAAAAACTTATCAAAACTTCATTTATCGATGGACAACATCTCTTGTACAAATCGTATTCGGGTTCATCTCCTTATTATAAAATAAAGTTTTGGGTGGAAGAGGTAAGGAAAAGACCGTTTTATCAAAAGAGGGAGTGAGTTGTGCATTTGTTTTCTAATAACTCTTTCGAATTTCATTTTACAACGAATAATTGAAGAACCAGAAACGTTCATACAGTATTATTATCTTAATAATGAGAATCATTGAAGAAGGAATACTATAAAGGGAGGGTAAAGAACGCTCAGAGGACACGACCATCTATGTCCTCCCATCAGTAATGTAAGTCGTAATATCAATCAAAAGTATTTAAAAATGGTAACTAATTTCGGGTCCCGCCACACAAGATGGAAACATGTACCTACAGTCAAACTTCATCAGAGACTTAGGCCTGCAAAAGGTAACACCGTCTATTTCGCTGGTAACAATGACCCCCCCCCCCCCCCCCATTGACGAGCTGAGCGTGGCAAATATCAGGCCTTCAGTGACGAATGCGAACGGACACCCCTTTCGGTTTCGACGCCTGCCTGGACGGGCCGATGAGTCTGTAGGCATCGGTCCTAAAGGTGGTATAGGTCGTTAGAGGATGTAATTTGAGAAGGAAGCGGAATGTTGACGATAATTATTTTTGGATCTTTTCTGATCGGAGTTAAATTCGGTCATGTTGTTTGTCAGGTTTCAAGATTCTCTCCTTTTTCAAAAGGTGAATACAAAAAGAAATGGGGATTCTTTTCTTTGAAAACAATTCTTTTTTTTTGTCTCACCGAGTTGGTGTAGTGTATGCTAGTGGGCATACGAAAGTAAAACCATGCTAGGATTCTCAAAAACGTTACAAATTTTGTCCCAAAGTTTTTTAGCATCTTGGTGATATGAAATGGCCACCAAGACCATGTGATTTGCGTGCGTTGGATTTCATTTAATTTGAATGTTGTTATATTCCATTCAAAGTGGCAAGATCCAAAAACTATATTGAAATAAGAATTTGATAGAAATCTAAATCAAACATGTGTGTTTTATTTAAGTTTACTTTTAGAACCATAAAACGAAAGACCCAGTATATTTCTATCATGCAATTTAGTGTTACCTTTGTCGTTTAGCGGAAAACCTTTTCCTTGATGTGAGGCTAGTATCACTTGAAGTTCAGTCACTAGTTTTGATTGTAATCGAAATAATCACTTGAAAACCTGTTAGCCAGCTTTGTCAGCATTCAGTAAAATTCAAACCGATCCTTCACCAAGTCAATTATACAAAAAAAACCCAACTCAACTGTAATAACTGCCTTTAGTCCGAAATAATTGCTTCGCATAGCCACAAAGATTGACTTCGTGAAAAGAGCATATTCAACAGCATTCTCGTTTTCATATGCTGCATTCAACATTTCGTAAGAAAAATCATCTGCTCCATTTGTTGGGGGACCAATCCACCTAATCTATAACTTTCCACCAAGATAAGAAAAATTCCATTTATCACCAAAACAAAGATTGAAAGAGTTTACGAACACTGTCCATACGGAATTCTGTATAGGTACTTGATTTGCACTACAGCTGATCAAGTGTCAAATCAAGCTCAGCGAAATTAACTCCATTTCCTCCTTTGCGGAAAAATGTGAAATCGAAACCCCATGGAGATCTACTATCGATACTATTGTTCTATCTAAAACTAATACTCGCCGGTGGAAGATCTCTCCAGCAAAACTGTTAATCTTGGCCCGATTACCTAGAGTTTTGTGACTTATTTGCCAAGGAAAAAGTAAGCAATAAAAGTTTTTATTGAATTTATTGAATGTAAAGCAATAATTTAATAGCAAAACCCCAAACAGTAAAGGGCAATATATCTACTCGAGATTAACTAAAATACTCCCCTCATACCAATTGAACTGTGAGGACAGGTAAAACACTTTCCTATTTTCCTGGTGATTTTTTTTTTTATAAAGCAATCCAATATCATTCAGTGCCATCAAACTTTCCTTTTATCCCAAAAAGAAGAGAGAGGACAACGTCAATCTGTCCGGCCATTCCAGCTGGAATCTTCTGATTACAAAAGGAATAGCTTCACCACCGGCAGTATACGCATGATTTAACAAAACGCAACTGTACCAGAATCTATACAATGAACCTTAGCTCCAAGCCATCTCACGTGCATAATATTGCATGTGCTTGTGCAAAAAAAAGCGATAACCTTGGACATCTACTATAATTTCCAAGCTCGTTCATCAAAGAATACAAAAAAAAAAAAACATCTCTACTGGCAAGCCATTTTCATCAAATAATCTTTTTAAATCGAGATAAATTGTATGAAGCCAACCTAACCATATCAGGTTTTCCGCCTATAATCAAATTGTGTTCAAATTATACAACACTCTATCAAATTCAAGTGACGCGCTATCGCGCTTTCGTCACCAATCGGACATACATACATTCGGATACATGCGCCCAAAAGCACTCCTACAAACGAAACTCTACGTCATCCTCATCTTTTTACCATAAACCTACAATAGCCTTGATAAAATCCACATTAGAATCGACCTGTCATCCAATCTAAATTCCTACATCATCAACGATAACAATAACCTAAACATCATAAGTACCAGCAACCTCATCATCTCCGTCTTTATCAGCATCATTATCATCACCATCTTCATCAACATCAGCAATAGCCTCAGCATCTTCCTATACGCACGATCATCATCATAACATAATTTGTGTACTTTTTTTTTTGTATTCCCTTCTGTGCTAGCTTATGTTATCAGTGCAAGAGCACCGATTTCCGAACTTTGAATTCCGAAAGTTAAGTACATTAGTTTTTTTTTATTAATTTGTTGCTGTAAAGCTCGTTCATTTGTAATAATTTCTTCTTCTTACCTTTTGATCACATTTAGCTAGAGCGTCGGCGATCCAATCTGCTGTGCACAACAAATTGAGTGACCACCGATGCTGCGTAAATGATATGGTAACAAAGTTAATTTCTTTATATAACACTTCTCTGGTAAGTCATATATTTTTTTTTAAACTTTATTAAATATATCTACAGTTGAACGAACTACATATAATTATATAAATTGAATATTTTATACATACATGATAAGAACCTTTCAATTCATTTTGTCAATGCTCTTAAAGCAAGGCTTTGAAAGGAGCTTTCAAAGAAAATTCTTCTTTTTTTTCGGAGTTTCAATTAAAAACCTAATAGAATTCTTTAATTATTTCGGAAAATCATCGGATTCAATATTGTTAATCAAATTAGATTTTGAAATTAGTTAATGACTCTTTTCGGAGTAAATAAAATTTATCTCGTTGGGAATTTTGAAAAATGAATCTATCTTTTTATTTGAAAGTTTACTTCTCTTAAGATGAGTATTTAGTTTCTCTCTGTGTACGTGTGGGGAAGTGAATCAATGTGTGAAAGTAGTGACAAGAGAGTAGTTCTATAAGAGTTCACTTATTACTTAAGGGGCTTTTGCCAAAATCGAGTGGAGCAAAAGCCAAGGATTATCCATTATCGTTAGGATATGGATAGTGGGAGGGCAACACTCAAGGAAACCACTACCATCTAAGAGTTTCCTATAGTTGAGGTTTAGATTTTTTAAATTATATTTTTATTTGGTTTAGGAGAATCGATTTATTTTTCTAGGCATGTAAAATTAGTACGGACGTTCAGTAGCCTGCGCAAGATCCCACCCCACCGACGAGCTAGTTTTTCGTGCATAACGCAAGCATGCCTACCCGCGCACAGCTAACTGAACAACCTGTCATACTACCCATCGGTTTCTGCAGGGATTCCTGTGTTCCTGGGAATCTTTGGGGTTGCTTTTGGTGTGATAGGGCCAACTTCCGTTACACATTCTATTCGTAACATTATCATTTCATTACATTATTACGGCTTGAATGCTTAACAAAGCTTAGCTGGTTCGGTTATTCTTATTGATAGACATTATTTAAAAATTATGTATATCAAAGTTCGTTTTCGAAAACGTCAAATCAAAGTCAATTTGATCGTCAAATGATCATCATTTTTTGACGCAGTAATTGCGATCGTCAAATCAGTTTCATCAACGTCAGTCAATTTACTTGCCAACGCATTTGACGTTTACAAATACGCTCTGTGGCTTTTCAATGTTTTGTTCGTCAACTCGATTTTTTTTTCTGCACAACTGCACTGCAGATGATGTTATCGAACATGTGACTTTAGCAAGCTACATAATCGAACACAATGCAAATGCAGTAAAATTTGTATGTATGTGTGTATTTTTTTTTTTTTTTTTAAGATTTGTCTGTTGTGCTTGATAGTGTGTGTCACGTTTGACGTTTTATGCACTAAAGTGAAACAAAACTGGTTCTACGCGTTTGTTAAAGCAATGGCTCCATTGACAACAATTGAGGCGATGCGATGGCAACTGGAATGGAAATAACAAATTTAAGCTTGGGTGGGGATCTTCATTGCCAGGTAATTTCAGTTATAAAATGTGTGTATATAGAAATAGTTGACTGCAAATGCCGTCAAATGCTGTTCGAGTCCCCTGTTTTTGATAAAATGGAATTTTAACTCACTATATTTTGTCATGTTCTCATATTCTACCCTTTAGTTGAAAAAATCAATAAAGAAGCCATTCAAAATCACGGGGAACCCCATTTTGCCTCAATTTAATGCCTCGACCATGGAAATCAATAATTGCCTCTCATCTTCTAGGCAATGTTGCCATTGACATAGCGTCTCCACTTGCATTATTAAAGGCAATAGCAATGAGTGAGGTGATTTACTGCCTTAAACATTGCCAATAGACATCCTGCAAATGCATTTTTGACGCCGCTGATGACTTTTTTGAAAAGCGGCCGGTAATTGGATCAGAAGCCCGAAATAGAAGACTGATATTTTCGCTGAATATTTTGCGAATTTTTTTCAGCCATTCCCAGCAAAAACAGCTTTATATCCCTTTCAGTTATGTTGTTTTCGATTTGATTGTCTGACTGTTCTACTCCTTTTTGATTCGAATAGAATATGAAAACATCGTGTTGTCAAATTTACATACACACTACTGAATGACGCCATATTATAAAATGCCTTCTTCAAGCATTCATCACTTTTGACAAGTAGTGCGACGAAAAACTGTATGTGTATGCGCGTGTTCCAAATCTACTCCTTCTTCAAACTGGGAACAGGAAAATATTCCGAAAACATAACTCCGAACAGCCAAACGAAGGCTTTTGGAGTAGATGGAGTGAGAATGGTGTTGAAAAGGCGTACTCCGAACGTCCAATCGAAAACGACATTAGTTGGATAGAAACGATGATTGTAAAATCCTTTTTGTCTCGCTCAAAGAAGTATGTGTCGATATATTATGTATGTAAGTTATCTAACAAAAAATCACCAGGGTACGGTCTAATAACTGCTCAGGCTTTAAAAGAAATGCTTTCAATAGCCTTCAAAAACTCCAACTAATAATTACTATAACGCATGTCTTAATCTAAATATATGTGACACATCATCGGAAAATTGCAGAAGTCATGGTTTTACCTAAACAAGGTAAGCCACCAACAGAAGTAAAAATTTTACAGACCAATCTTGCTTATACCAATCAAAGAAAAAGTTTTCGAAAAACTGCTACTGAAAAGGCTTAGCTAAATTACAGAAGAAGACTCATTCCGAGTCAACAATTTGGATTTAGAAATAAACATTCTACGATAGACCAAGTACATCGAATTACGAAAGGCACTTGAAGAAAAACAAGAATGGTCGGCGATATTCATTGATAAGGTTTGGTACTTGGGCCTTTGAGTACAAATTGCATTGGGACCTTCCCCAGGCAGAACTATGAACTACTGAAATTCTACGTTACGAACCAACTCTTTAGAGTAAGGTATGACCAAAATTACTCGGAACTAAAGAAAATTAAAGCCGGTGTACTACAAGGAAGTGTCTTAGGACCAGCCTTGTATATGTTATATTGTAACGAAGTTACACCTTTTATCACCCAAAGGATGCAAAACGCCTAGATTCTACATACTTCATAATGAAATGGCCAACAACCATTGCATATCGCAGAGGCGTCCATGCAAAAAGAAGAGAACACACAGTTGCCGCAGGCTACGACGTCAGCAGAAATTTCCAAGAAAGTATTACATATCTGGTAGGTGCCCACGCAAAAATGCAAAAGAGGACAAACATTAGCAGTTTACGACGTCAGCAAATAAACTCCGTTCGCGGTTTATACAATAAACATTTGCTTTTGGCAGCCAAGTTAACAAGTAAGGGTTGGAATTTCATCGAAATTCAGATTCTTCTTACCATCGTGTGTTGACGTACACATTTAGTGTACAAAGTAAAGAAAATCTTAGTTAAATTAGTTTCGTACTAATGCGAAGCACACTGCTGGTCACATATACCAGGTAGTAACTTCAAAACTTTTTGGCTTCCGCCGTTAAATACCTCCGCTCACCTCCTCCTCCTTAAGCATGAGCTCAGACTAGGGACTCTATTCCAATCTTCGCTGTCTGAGCCTCCTCTCTATCTCTATCCCAACCTTCGCTGTATCAACCTCCTATATCGTTAGCTCAGACTAGGGACTCTATCCCAATCTTCGCTGTCTGATCCTCCTCTCCTCTGCCGCCGTAGTTAAGACTAGGGAGTCTATCCCAACCTTCTGTGTCTTGACCTCATATATCGTTAGCTCAAACTAGGGACTATATCCCAATCTTCGCTGTCTGAACTTACTCTCCTCTCTGCCGTCATAGTAAAGACTAGGGACTCTATCCCAACCTTCGCTGTATTAACCTATTCCAAAAAGCTAAGACTAGGGACTCTATCCCAACCGTTGCCGTCTCAGCTATCCGTCGTTTATAACTACTCTGTCGTTGCTTAAGACTTGGGACTCTATCCCAAACTTTGCTGTCTTTTGCTCCGTACAGGGCTAGGGAACTGATACCGCCATTAGTGTATATGAAATACTTTTCTAGCTTATTATAAGACCCCAAAATTATATGTTCAAATTTTATAAACAGTAAAGCAGTATCTTATGCCAATCCTGCCAAATATATACTACGGATTCGGAATGACTTTGGATGCAAAACTAAAAAAAAGTACATCAAAAGAAAGAGAAGAACTTAAATTGAAGTACAGACAAATGTGCCTGCTTCAAACGTCGCATACAAGATCCTATCCAACGGACTGTGTAAGTGTCTTAAGCCGTTCTGCAACAATATAACCGGTAAGTTATGTGCAATATGAAAAAGCTCCTGCAAATTATTCACCGGGTTTTGGGAAAGAACTGCGCTATGCTATCATGCGATTTCTTCAAACTCGTTGTGTAGCAAAACTTGCACAGGACATGCGTTAACACTGAAGGTACTATTTTCAACAGATATGTCCAACTTCAATAGGGAATGTCGATGATATCGACATCATCAGCCTCTCCCAACAGTCT
Organism: Dasysyrphus tricinctus; assembly: GCA_963921185.1. Lineage (NCBI taxonomy): Eukaryota > Metazoa > Arthropoda > Insecta > Diptera > Syrphidae > Dasysyrphus > Dasysyrphus tricinctus. The sequence goes on from OY992531.1 coordinate 88,832,246, forward strand.
TTCTGGGGAATTGAAGAACAAGCCTAACTTGTTGGTCTTTCAGTTATTGAGGACAAGACCAAAAATATCAACAAACAATGAAAGATCCGTCAACCAGCAAAACGTCAATTCACTGTTTATAGCAACAACTCTTAAATTGTTGGGAGGTCATCTTAAATAAATATAAAATAAATATACATCCCAAGATCCACGAATGAACTCTCACTGGAACTCTCACTGGAGATCCGATGTAAAATTACCCTAGAAAACCGTTACTATTTCGGCGCAACAAAAGCTCCTCTACAAACGTTAGATGAAGCGCACGCGCTATAAAACTCTTATACTGCCAATCCTGCTTAATGGCACCGATCAAGATATGAATGCAGTAGCAGTTCCAAAGATTAAAACACGTCAAAAACATTGGCTGGGCTACAACTTACTTACTTACTTACTTAAGGTGGCGCTACACTCAGGGGTCTAAACCAACAAGCTTTTTCTACGTAGTCCAGGTTGAATGGTGCAATCTGCATGGTAGCGGAATTCGGTTCATCATCGCCGTTATACAATTTGCCGAAATGTCCTTGCAGGCTTCGGTGCGGGCCATGAAACCTTGGAGGTTCTTTTTACTTTATGGTAAGACTTCCGAGCTTCATTCCTGCAATGGCATCCTTCTATTTCCTCCATCAATGCTCTTTCTCTTCCTTCTTGTAAGCTTATTTTCCTATCTCCTCTTCTGCTTGTAGAGCTCGCGAGCAGCTCTAGCCCTTCTATGCAGGGCTGTTTTGTATGCCTGTTGTTTGGCTGCAAGTACTTACCTACATTCTTCGTCGCACCAGGGGTTTCACTGCTTTAGTCGTGCGAGGACCAGCACGTCAGAGGTGGCATCTCTGATGGCTTCTTGACAATTCTTCTACTGGTTCTCGACACTTACAGTTGGCATCATAGGACTATTTAAGAAGGCGCGAGAGACTCGATTGGAAAGAGATCTGGTGATTTCTTGCGAATGTAGCCGTCCGACGTCAAACTTTCTACCAGTTACCAGTATTTCCCTGTTTTGGCTTTGGTCTGGATATCTGTAGCATTACCTTGTCTACAACGAGGTAGTGGTCCGAGCCAACGTTGACTCCTCGGAACGTTCGGACATCCTTGATACAGGAGGAGTGCCCTGCGTCGATCGCAATGTGGTCAATCTGGTTGGGGGTTGATTGACCAGGAAGTCGCCATGTCCCCTTATGTATATCGCGATGCGGGAACTGCGTATACTAGCTACCACGTTTCGCCCCGCAGCAAAGTCGATTAACCTGAGCCCGTTATCGGAGGTAGTGCCGTGCAGGCTGTGTCTTCCGATGCCACCAAAGACGTATTTTTTTTCCTAGTTTGGCATTAAAATCACCCAAGACAATTTTAATGTTATAGCTAGGGCATTGCTCATATGTCTTGTCCAGGAGCTCGTAGAACTTGCCCTTGGTGTCGTCACCTTTCTCCTAAAATAATTATTTTTGGATGCAAAACCTATTTGCATGCTAATAAAGCCTTGGGGTGAAAAAAAATTTTTGTTTGGAAGTGTAAACCGACCATCTTAAAAAAACATTTTATCCACCACACTTTTTTCGCATGCAACAAAATTGCCGGTTCATTGTTTTGCATGACTTAAACATGAAACTGTAAACTAATCATGCAAAAATTAGTTTTGCCTTTCACCTCAGTTATTTTTGACATGCGAGAATATTTGCGTAGGTTTTTTTTTGCACACGGGAACTGTAAACTAGGCTTAAGTCTACCTCTAACAACAAATCCACATCCAAAAAGACGCTGCCCTTGTGGTTGGTAACAGTCACCTTAGTTGATATCGCAGTCTTTCAGTTTTCTTCTGCCCGGCCCATCCCATCGCACTTCTTGGATGGCGGTGATGTCTGCTATGTAGCAGTCTAGGGCCTCTGCTAAATGTTCGGCTGCACGTGGTCTATAGAGAGACAGAACATTCCACGTGCAGATCCGAAGTTCGTTGTCCTTATTTCGTTTGCTAGGTTCGTCAACAGTAAATCCATCCGTATCCAAGGCTTGTTGTTGCTTCGCAACTAAATAGTTTTAAGTGGCCGAAAAGTCACCCCGACGGCACGACCCCCAACCTGGAGGACCAGACCCTTACAATATAACTCCAAGGGTGGGGAGCCGGATTAACTGCTCCTTATAAGCCTGAGCTCCGAGTATGTCATAGTAGCCCGTATAAGGTGTTCACTAAGTGGTTCAGCTTGACTGGAACTGTAGACGCCACCGTTGATTCCGTCTTGAGAATTCTTCCGCTGCCACCTGGATAAAGGAGAAGTGCCTTAGTGGGAACACTCCTCCCCCCACAGGGATTGGAACCCCATCTTCAGTTAAAGGTACTAGGCACCTGATGTTCACCACTTGGAGGTGAGAGTAGGAGTTGATAGACAAAGGTTTGCTTTGAAAAAAGCTTGTGGAAGCTTGATTCCTCTTGAATGCACCGTGTGTACCCTTTGAACATCAGAGCTACATCAAGCGCATGGAAAAAAAAATTTCCAGCAAGGAGAGTGTTTAAATCCCAATTCCCAGTTTCAATAGAACCAAGAAGACCAAACGTGCGGTTTAAGACCAAGCCATCGTGTATGCCATGTATCAGGCTGCCACCCTTCACTTAACCTTCGATAAAGCTAAAACCAGTTAAATATTTTTTTTGGGACCAGTCTGCTACGACTGCTGATTGTTTATTCTTCAGAAGCACGCAGTCACAGTATTAACTTGCATTCAATTGTTAAATTAACTAACTGCGAATTTATTACCTGAATTACAAAAGTACTGCATTCTTTTACAGCTTTGAAACATCCTTTGTGTTGAGCCATAAAAGCTTTAGGAAGCAACTCCGTACGACCCATTCGGTCATTTCATTTATTCTCTGTGGAAAGTTTTGCTATTAATCTCACTCTATAAGCTAAGAAAAGCAGTGACACAACAAAAAATATTGCCCTGTGGTTATTATCAGCATAAAAAAAGGATTTGATCTTAACTACTTTCGATTCAATCATTCGAAGCGAGTGGCACAACACAACCTATAGCAATGGTTGTGAAGGAAACTATCGATTCATATGCTAAGAACAACGCAGTAGAAAAATTACAATAACACGGTAAACTATCAAACTCACCAGGAAGTCGATAACCCCTAGAAAGTCTGACCTGACATAGAACTAGACCTCCCCCAATAACAAGTTCTATTGAAATGGGACATTTTGTGAAATAAGGGATAACACAATAAATAAAATAGTGCCGTTATATATTTTTAGTTATGTTTGATGACTATGGCAAAAGAGTTTTATTCGAGGTATATTAGGAAAGTATATATATTTTTGATTCCCGTCACAGAATTTACCTATATTTCCCTAAAACAAAAAATAACCATCATTAGTTTCATAGAATTTAGGTTGTTGTTTGTGTTTTTTTATATTGCCCTAACGTCTGACCTTTAAAAGAATAAGTAAGGACGCTTTTGGTGGTGTATTATTCCAAATGTTTAATTATTGCGTGATTTCAAGTTGGTTAACATAAAAACTGTGCCTAATAAGGTAAGAGAGTTCAGTGGGTGTTTTTTTCCTTTCTTTATAAAGGAAACATTCACAGTGACCTCATTGTGTTTCCTTTTGAAATAAATCCTAGGAATACACAATTAAATGAAATTTAGTAAAATGCTCCCATGATGTGTAGGTACCTTAACTTTAGGCTTTGGCGTACGCAATATAACTCAAGGTGGCTTATACCTGCTAGATTGCGCACTTTTATCCCATGTGTAGTCTTTCCCTATGTAGTTCAGCTTGATATTAAAACTATCCAAGAATACTAATAAAATACAAAGTTTAAACTTTTCATCCAGTTTTTGTAGAATAAGAAGGTGTAGAATTAGATTCAACTGAGTACTTACTTATTTACTTAAGGTGGCGCTAAATACATGTCCGGGGTGGACCAGGGCCTCAACCAACAAGCTTCTTCCAGCCGGCTCGGTTTCTAGCTAGCTGTCTCCAGTTTCGCACGCCAAGTTGGTTGAGATCCTCTTCCACTTGCCTGCGCCACCTTTTACGCTGTCCACCTCTGCTGCGTTATCCCACAGGGTTGGATTCAAAGACTTTCCGGGCTGGAGCATTGGTGTCCGTTCGCTCCAGGTGACCCAGCCATCTCAGTCGTTGGCTTTTCACTTTTGTGGCTAGGTCGGTGTCGCTGTACAGCCCGTACAGTTCGTTGTTTTATCTTCTTCTCCATTCCCCATCTATGCAGACGTGACCGAAAATCACCTGCAGAATTTTCCTCTCCAAACTGCCTAAAGCGTTCTCATTCAACGTTAATAGTTTCAATGCCTCCATTAACTGTTAAACCCATCTTCTTGGCTTCCTCCTGAATACTCACGAACTTCCCACTAACATCACGCTTTGTTCGATAGATTATGTCAATATCTTCGGTGTAAGAGAGCAATTGGACGGACTTTTGAAAAATTGCACCTCTAGTGTTGACGTGTTGCAAGAACGATATAGAATAAGTCGCATAACAGCGCGTCAATCGCCAAGTTGGAACCCTTTTCTGACATCTAAGATATCAGTGAGGTCTTTGCTGACCTTGATGAAGCAGCATGCATTCTCCATCGTCATCCTGCACTCCTTCTGTTTGGGAGGAAAGCGAAAAATATCTGTATAACTAACTGTCATACGCGGTCTTGAAATTGATAAAAAGGTGGTGGGTATCGATTTGAAACTCCTGGGCTTTTTTCAAGATCTACCAAAGTGCGAATATTTGGTAGATGGTGGATTTCCCTGGCCTGAATCTACACTGATATGGACCTATCAGGTTATTGATGAATGGTTTCAAGCTTTCACAAAGTACCTACGGTATAAAACATCTTGAATAAGATGTTAAGGAGACTGATGCCGATATTTGGTGCAGTGTAATATGTTTTTCGAAATAAAAGAAAGACTTGTGTATTGTCGGAGAGCTGATTTAATAATGATGAATTTTATTTGTTATAATGTGTTCATACTTAAAACTATGCTGACTCCATATTCACACATTTGTGGAGTCAGCAAAAAGAATAATATAAAATGCGAAAAAAGAATAATATAAACACGATATGCAATGCACGTTGTTCATTGCATATCGTGGGAAGATTATGGTGTGCTGATGTGCACAATGTCGCTTCGCGACGTATCAAGTGACGAGTGGTATTCATCACCTGACACGTGCATACACTATGTGCACATAAACACACTACACCTCCCTTCTTTTAGGAAATAACGTAATTACATGGAGTTATTTAATTGTACATAAATTTTAATGATTAACAAATTAAAAATTAATATATTTTTATTTCATATATTTTAATTAATACATAATTTTTTTTGTCAGTAATATTTGATTTACTATTTATTTATTTTATTTTTCTTCTTTTTTTTTTTTTTTTACTTACAGAAATTATTCTTTGTACATATATTGATAAAAAAAAAACTCGAAAAATGTATGTTTAATAAAAATTTGAGTGAAGGAGAACAAATATTAAATATTATTAAAAAAAAACAAATTTGTTGTTTCTATTTCATTAAAACTCTTAAGTATTATATATTTTTAATCTATTCTTATGTACTTTCTGCTTTTTGTTTTTATTTGTTTTTATAATTATATTATTATTGTTTTCAATTTCTACGACCTCGAAGGGGCCTAAATAAACGGGATCCAACTTATGACCTGATTCGTTTCTTAGCATAACTTTATCTCCTAACTTTAAATCGAGACTAACTATTTTTTTATCGTAATAATCTTTATTTTTAGCTTTATTTACTTCTAATAGTATTTTAGCTCTCTTATATGCCGTTTCTAATCTAAATTTTACTTCCTTAGCATAGTCATCTACATTATATATAGGATCTATCCTATCTATTGAATTAAATTCTATTGGTAAGTTACTTTGCTTACCATAAACAAGTTCGTATGGACAATAATTATGTGCCATAGATGGTGTCGTGTTGAAACAGTAAACGAAGAATGGAAGCCAAACATCCCAATCTGTTTTGTCAACGGATATATAGGAACGAATATATTCGTTAAAAGTTCTATGGCTCCTTTCTACTGTTCCAACGGTTTGGTGGTGATGTGCTGTAGACGTTATATTGTCTACTTTTAAATATTTGCACAAGTCGTTTATAATAGAATTTTTGTATTCTGTTCCCATGTCCGTAATGAACGTCTTCATTGGACCGTACTTCAGAATAAAAGATTCAAATATTGCTTTTGCAATCGTTTTTGCGTTTTTATTTGCAACTGGAATGGCTACTAAATATTTTGTAAGGTCACAAATTAAAGTGACTGCATACTCGTTTCCATTCTCTGATCGAGGTAAAGGACCAATTGTATCAACTATTACCTTGTCAAAAGCATATGTGGGTGTATCTGTTTTTATCAGTGGTGTTTTCGTATGTTTAGTTGTTTTCGACGTCAGGCATTTGTGGCATCTTTTTATGTGTTCTTTAATATGACGTGTCATATTTTTCCAATAAAAGTGTCTTTTTATTTTTGCTAGCGTTTTAGTTATGCCTGTATGACCTCCTGTAATTGGATCGTCATGGTACGTAAACAGTATTGCTTCTTGATCTTTTTCATTTTTTATTTGGGTCACCGGCTTGAGTAGCGCTACTCGTAATGATTTTAATATTTTGTTGCCCATATTTTTGAAAGATTCAATTGAAATTAATTCAAATATCTTTTCGCACGGTGCCACTTTTAGTTTTTTGATTTTTAATATACCGGCTTCTTTTTCGAGCCTTTGGAAGAACTGACCTAAATCGAGAGTTCCATTGGTATATAAATCTCTAACTACAATTCTTGCTATAATTTTGTTCCCACGTTTAAATAAACATAAGGAATCCGTTATTCGCAAGGTCACTACTTTTCGTACTTCGTCATTAAAAATGACTTCAAATACTTTGGGCTTAGAAGCAATGTCAAGAGATTGCTTATGCAGATCTACTTGTTTTTCTCCTGCGCAGGATTTTTTCTGTTTACTTTGGTGCCTGGTAGTGACTTTCAGGACTTTAGCTTGTAAGTCTTTGAGCTCGGATATTGTTATCCTAGACAGGGCATCTGCCACGAAATTGTCTTTTCCCTTTAGGTATTCAACCGTGAAGTCATACTCTTCTAATTCTAGCCTCATGCGTGTTAACTTTGAGCTGGGGTTTGTCATGGAGAATAAATACGTGAGTGGTCTGTGATCTGTTTTAACTATGAAGTGTTTGCCATATATATATGGTCGAAAATGTGTTATTGCCCAGTGAATGGCTGTGAGCTCTTGTTCTGTTGTGCTTTTATTGCTTTCACCTTTTGTGAATGAACGTGATGCATAAGTTATTGGGAGTTGAATTCCGTTATGGTTTTGGGTTAGAACCGCTCCACATGCTTGTTTACTTGCATCAGTTATTATGCAAAATTCTTTTTTAAAATCTGGGTATTGTAATAGGGTTGGTTCAACTAATTTATTTTTCAAATATTGAAATGCTTTTTGGCAATCATCTGTCCACACAAAAGGAATATTCTTTTTACATAACCTCGTTATGTGCCGTGAATAGTCGGCGAAGTTTTTAATAAATCGTCTGTATAATAGTTGCAGAATGCAACGAATCGTCTAGCGCTATCCACGTCGTGTGGGACTGGATAATTTTTGATGACGTCATATTTTTTGTCATCTGGCAATACTCCTTTATCTGTGCATTTATGACCCAGAAAAGTCACTTCATGCATAAAAAATGAACATTTTTGTGGATGCAATTTTAAATTGTATTTTCTACATATGTTAAAAACATTTGTTAGATTTTTAAGCATATGTTTTTCGGAACAGCCTATAACCATAAGGTCGTCCATGTAGAGAAATGCTTGTGAAGGTTCAAGTCCAGAGAATGCTATGGTCATCATTCTCTGGAATGAATTTGGCGCTATTTTTAAACCAAAAGGTAGTCGCGTAAAACGATATGAGCCATTGCTCGTTGAAAAAGACGTTAAATTTCTGGAACTTTCTTCTAGTTCGATTTGATGAAAACCTGACATTAGATCGAGGCATGAAAAATATTTTGCTCGACCCAATTGATCAAGGATGTCATCAATTCTTGGGAGTGGAAATTTATCAGATAAAAGTTTTTTATTCAATTGACGATAGTCGATTACTAATCGCCATTTTTTTTCTTCGGAACCCGGTAGGGCTTTCTTGGGAACAAGTAAAAGCGGGCTATTATATTCAGATACAGACGGTTCGATTATTTTGTCGTGTATCAATTTTTTAACTTGTTTTTGAATTTCTTCAACATGACTGTGAGGACTTCGGTAGTTCTTTATATATACTGGTTCGCTATCTTTCAATCTCAAGTTTTGCTTATAAAAATTATTTGTGGTTATGGATTCGGTTTCCAATCCAAATACATCACTATATTCGGTGCATACTTCTGTTAATTGGTTTTTGAATTGGGGCGGAAAATTTTTCTTTAGTTGATTTAGGACTGATTCTGTTCTACTATTTCGATTAGTGTGGACCACATCATAGTTTGAGAGTGGTTCATATTTTAAGTTATTTAAACTGGCCAGTTGGTTAGTATCGGTTGTATTTAATAGACGAACTAATGCAAATTGTGATGTTGCTATTGCATTTGCAACATAAATGCCATGTTTTATTTCTTGGTTGGGAATAAAAATGAGGTCTTCTGTTGTTTTTATTTCAATTTTTCTTATTACTTGTGATCTTGCTGGTAGAAGTAGTGAATTATTACCACAACTATATGTTATTGGAACATAAATCGGAAAATTTAAATTATTGGGTCTGATTATAAACCAATCTTCAGTTGGTTTGAAGTCTAATTTGCAGTTAAATTGTTTTATAAAATCCATACCTATGATTCCATCACATGGTATTGTAAAATTTGAATTTACTATATGGAAATTGTGTGGGATGATGTATTTATCTGTTTGAAGCTCTATTGGGGCTAGACCTTGGGATTTTACTATTCCCTGGCCTATTCCTTGGATACTTATAATCTTGTCATTTTGGATGTCTTGGTAAAAATCAGAATCTTCTTTTAGAAGTGAAATATCTGCACCTGTGTCTATAAGGAATGTGAGTTTATGTTTAGTAAATACATTTATAAATGACACGAAAATATTGAGATTAAAATTGATAGCATGGACCTTTGTATTTATAAATTGTTTCCTAAAGGGTCTTGGCAGTTTTCCGAGTTACTTTGAGTAATTCGAACATTATTGTGGTTGTTATTATTATTATGGCCACGGTACGAGTTACCACGGCCTCTAAAGTTGCCTCTAGATCGGCCATTTCCCCTGTAATTGTTTTGGTTATTGCGGTAGCGATTATTGTGATGATTACCTCTTCCGTGGTAATTTCCACGATAGCCTCTATTATTGGTTTGCTTGTAAAACAAAACAGTATTAGAATGTCCGGTTGCATCTGTGCAACTATTTACGAATTTGGACATGGCCTCATTCATATCGCTGAATGTGCCAGCCTGCATTATAAGTTTTACCTTATCAATAGAACAATTTTGTGTCATAGCCTTGACAGCGAGCGTTGTGCTGTATTTAGCAGCTAAATCAGAAGCTAAACCATCGTTGATATAGGCTCCTTCTAAACACTTCGTCAATTTTTCTATTTCTTGGACATATTGATTTGCTGTCTTATTTTTTTGTTGTAGATTTAGTAATTTCGCAGAAATTACATCTACTGAATCTCCTTTTACTTTTGCATTTAGTTTTTCAACTATCTCAACTATCGTTTGTTCATTACTTATTAGATTTCTAGCATGTCCCTTTAGTTTGGTCTTTATGAGACTAATTGCTGATACTTCGTGTGCTCCTTTTAAGGAATCAATAAGGAGAAGGGCATCTTTGAAGCTTTGTAAATTTTCTGCCTTTCCATCAAACTCAGGTAAGAGTGATGAGGCCAGTTTAAGAAATTCTACTAAAGTTTGGGCCATGTTTTCCTTGATTTTTATAATTTGTTGTGGGAATTCATCCAGTGTTTCAATTTCACTGTCAGATTCTGTATTTACTACTGGTTTTGATTCGTCTAAACTTTCTATTTGATTTTCATTAAACTCAGCGTGAAGCTCTAATTCATCTGGGACATGTATTTCAATTTCCCATTTAATGCTAATATTTTTTAACTTAGTGTTAAGTGTTTTTAAAAGCTTCCTACAATCTTTTTCATGATCAGCTGTCAATTCATTTTTGTATGCGTTGAAAACATTGACAATACTATTGTAATGGGATATTAGTGTTTTAATATGGTTTTTTAATGTATCTACTCTTATTGTTGTATTTTTGTTAATACATTTGTAAGATTTTTGGAAATTGTCTTTAAAACCGTTTATTTTTATTGCTAATATTTTCCATTCCATTTTAAATTTTATCTAAGTCGTTTGCTCGGCTTATGTAGCGTTTTTTAAGTGTACGCTTATACAACAGATAAAATTTAAGAATTAAGTTTACTGCCGTGAGGACAACCAATAAAGAAATGAGCATAGTTTGTGTTTCTAAGTGTGGGGTTGTATCCATCACTTCAACAACATTTAACACATTTGCTGTGCTATCCTTTACTTTGGAGGTTTTACCTCCCATTTTAAATTAATGTTTAAACCTCAATGACTTTAAACAGAAGAAGCAATACCGAGCAAAGATTCCATATAATCTTTGTTACAGTTATTCTAGACTTGCAAAGAGTATTTGAGACGATTGACTATATTTTGTTTAAAAAAAAAACAGAACGGCAGAAGAATGCATCAAATTTCTTTTAGAAGTAATTAAATATTGGATTTTCGATGGTTTGTACAATAAACAGATTAGTTCAATAGATTTACAATAAACAGATTAGTTCAATAGATTTAAGCTTCATATATAACAATTAACACACATTTTTTTTCACGATGAATTATAAAAATATATTACCATTGCTGGGCTGGATTGATTTGATCATCATCATTTGATTGCTGGGCAGCTATGATTTGAAGATTATTGTTGTTTCGTTTTCTGAGTTTAGCTGAGGTCGGAGGTCCACACCGATGGCGATAGTGGTCTGTCAACTTCCGAATGATCACTTTCTAATGAATGTATATCACGAGTTATTTTGTCGTAAAAGGAAGTTTTGTTTGTTCCCAATTAAAAATGATGAAGGAATACGAGGTGGTGGGTAGTGGTAGATGAAAGGCAAACATGTTCGTATCGCTTTTACACTTTCCGAGCACATCATATCATTATTTACTTTTCAACTGATTTTAGGAGGCAAACATGTTCGAATCGCTTTTACACTTTTCCGAGCACATCATATCATTATTTACTTTTCAACTGATTTTATGAGGCAAACATGTTCGTCGTGGTGGTGGATGAAAGGGTATTTTCTATCCAAAGATGGTTCCTCTTTTTATTTGTAATCAAAATGCGCACTTCACAAATAATTGGACAAGCGATTTGCCGGCTTGATATTTTTAAAGCGCACAATGTTCCGATGTGTTTTATGTTTTTTTTTTTTTTTTTAATAATTTAAAATAAAGACATTTTTGGATTGAATTAAGTTAATAAAACAACAACAACAAAAAAAACTTATTTTTAATTTTATATGGACAGAATCACTGTCACGGTCGCCATGTAATATGTTTTTCGAAATAAAAGAAAGACTTGTGTATTGTCGGAGAGCTGATTTAATAATGATGAATTTTATTTGTTATAATGTGTTCATACTTAAAACTATGCTGACTCCATATTCACACATTTGTGGAGTCAGCAAAAAGAATAATATAAAATGCGAAAAAAGAATAATATAAACACGATATGCAATGCACGTTGTTCATTGCATATCGTGGGAAGATTATGGTGTGCTGATGTGCACAATGTCGCTTCGCGACGTATCAAGTGACGAGTGGTATTCATCACCTGACACGTGCATACACTATGTGCACATAAACACACTACAGAGATTCACCTTTCTTCAGGATCGGGCAACAATGCTGAGGTTCCATTTATCGGGCATGCTTTCCTCCGACCATATTATTTTGCAGATGAGCTGATGCATACTCGTAACCAATTTATCGCCAGCTGCTTTGAATAGCTCAGCCACAAGACCATCAGCCCAAGCAGCTTTATTGGACTTAAGCTTAGATATAGCTATCTTTACTTCGTCGATATTGGGTGGACGGAATCGTTGCCCTACGTCGTGCAGGTTGAATGGTGCAATCTGCATGATAGCGGAATTCGGTTCATCATCGCCGTTATACTATTTGCAGAAATGATTTTTCCATATCCTCAGCACCGACTGCGATTCTGACACGATGTTCCCCTGATCATCCTTGCAGGCTCCGGTTCGGCCCTTGTAACGCTTGGAGGTTCTTTTTACTTTTTGATATAACTTCCGAACTTCATTACTGCAATGATATCCCTCTATTTCCTCGATCGCGAGCTTCTCATGCTCTTTCTTTTTCCTTCTTAGCAGCTTGTGTTCCTCTCTCCTCTTGTGCTCGTAGAGCTCATGAGCAGCTCTGGTCCTTCTATGCAGCGCTGCTTTGTATGCCTGTTTTGTTGCTGCATGTACTTGCCAGCATTCTTTGTCAAACCAGGGGTTTCACTGTGGTGGACGTGCGAGGCCCAGCACGTCAGAGGCGGCACCTCTGATGGCTTCCTGGCAGTTCTTTCACTGGTTATTGATACTTGCCGTTGGCGGCATAGGACTATTTAAGAGGGTGCGAGAGACTCGATCGGAAAAGGACCTGGCGATTTCCTGCGAATGTAGCCGTTCGACGTCGAACATCCTTGCAGTATTTCCTTGTTTTGGCTTTGGTCTGGATATCCGTAGCACTACCTTGGCTACAACCAAGTCTCCTTGTGTATATCGAGATGCCGGAATCGCGTACTAGCTACCATAACGTTTCGCTTCGCAGCAAAGTCGATTAACCTGAGTCCGTTATCGGAGGTAGCGCCGTGCAAGCTGTATCATCCGATTGTGCCACCAAAGACGTCTTCTTTTCCTAGGTTGGCATTTAAATCACCCAAGACAATTTTAATTTCATAGCTAGGGCATTGCTCATATGTCTTGTCCAGGAGCTTGTAGAACTCGTCCTTGGTGTCGTCATCTTTCTCCTCTGTGAGGGCATGTGCGCATGTGAGGCTTATGATGGTGAGTTTAGCCTTGATGCGAATTGTCGTAAAGGCGCTCGTTCACGTAGTTGAAACTCAAGACTTATTGCCTAAGTCTGCCTCTAACAACAAATCCACATCCAAAAAGACGTTGCCCTAGTGGTTGGTAACAGTCACCATAGAAGATATCGCAGTCTTTCAGTTTTCTTCTACCCGGCCCATCCCATCCCATCACACTTCTTGGATGGCGGTGATGTCTGCTTTGTAGCAGTCTAGGGCCTTCGCTAAATGTTCGCCTGCACGTGGTCTAAAGAGAGACAGAACATTCCACGTGCAGATCCAAAGTTCGTTGTCCTTATTTCGTTTGCTATGGTCGTCAACAGTAAATCCATCCGTATCCGAGGCTTGTTGTTGCTTCGCAACTAAAATCACTTTACGTGGTCAGGAATTCACCCCGACCGCACAACCCCCATATTGAAGGAGCTGACTCTTGCAATATAATCAAGGATTAACCGCTCCTTATAGGCCTGAGCTCCGAATATGTCGTAGTAACCCATATAAGGTGTTCACTAAGTGGTTCAGCCTGACTGGAACTGCAGACGACACCGTTGGTTCCATCTGGAGAATTCTACCGCTGCTGTTTGGATAAAGGAGAAGTGCCTTAGTGGGAAAGCTCCTCCGTCCACAGGGATTGGAGCTCCATCTTCAGTTAAAGGAACTTGGCACCCGATGGTGAGAATAGGATTTGATAAACAGAGGCTCGCTTTGAAAAAATGCTTGTGGACGGTTGTGTCCTCTTGAATTCACCGTGAATACCCTTTTTACCATCAGTGCTTACCAACACAATTGCCAGCTGTTCCTTTTATTACGTTTTGGTCGGTCGGTAGTATTTTGGTTAGGTATTGATGAAAGCAACACAAATTATAGTCTACACGTCAACACTGACACGTATACATACTACCATATCGCACTAGTATTACAATACTGTTGTAACTCAAAATTCGGCTTTTTTCAGAATCAACGAAAAACTGATTAGTAACTTCCTGTTACAGATATAAAAAAAACTATAATTTTATAGGTTAAAGGTCTTAAATTGAAGTTATTTTCTATTAACCATTAATTTTTAAAAAAACAGGTTGTTGAAATATTTAGAAATTTTAAGTTAAGACTATATAGCACTGAGTGAAGCTTTCAGAAAGATGTTTTATGTTTATTTATGTCGTTATAGTTGACAAACTTTGAGTTACTACAATTTTAAGTGAAGTTTTTCTATTACTTTTTGGGTTAAGTTTTTTAGTTACTGGAGGTAGCGCCACAATTTTTCCAAAGAAGTCAAGACATTGAGAGATAAAACCAGATAATCAAAGACAAGGTATTCAAGAAAAATTAAGTTCATATTTTATTTCAATATTTTGTACTCATTTTAATTTAAAGAAAACGAAAATAAAAAATTAACCTTCAACAATAAACCAACAAAAATAAATAATACATAAATAATTTAAACAGAAAAATTAAAAAATAAATATTTCATTCTTGTTATAAGTTAAGTAGATAAGGCACGTTTATGTTTATGTTATACATTTATAGGAATTTTTGATTTTGTTTTTTTCAAACAATTTAATTAATTATTTTTTGAAAATAAGATTCGTAATACGATCGGGGAATAATTTTTTTTACGATAAGTTCATTTATGTCTCTTTTTTTGTTTTCGGTAAGCGGAATATTCTCTGTGTATGCTGGTTTCAAATTAGTGGTGAACAGTACATTTGGATTTACTGTTTGTCGTTTATTCCGTACGAAAACTTTTTGGAAATTTTCTTCTTCATACGAGTTCTTGTAGAAAAAAGATAATGGATGTTCTTTTTCAACACGAAGTAACTTTATGTCGTGCCATTTTACTTGCGTTCTTTTCTCGTTGATATTAAAATTGCTACCCCACTCTTCTTGGAGTAATTTGAGGTCGTAAAATTTGTCATGATACATTTCGTTTACTCTGTAGGGTTCCCCTGTCTTTTTGGCAGCACGTATTAAAGTAACGTATTGTTGAGGAACATAGATTGGGCCAGATTTAAGAAAGCGTTTTACTTGTTTTTCAATTACGCTATGCACATTGTCACCCTCGTTTTGAGAGTGACCACGAATGAGAAATTTATGTGTAATACTCTTTACATTCATTTTTTGTGTTGCGTAGGCGTAAGCTAAAAGGAGATATTTGTATTTTTGCTGACCGCAGCAATTATCAGAGTAAAATATAAAGTCCAGTTCTTCATCAGTATTAGCTTGAGTAATTTTTTCTATATAATTCAGTATGCAACTTCCAATTTCAACGGCACCTCGTTTTCCCTCCGTTTCGTCCCAGAAGTAACATTCAACGTTTTTAGCATGTAAATCGCTTACAGTGAAGTTAAAACAATTGATTTTACTTTTGTAATAGAAAACTGAAATTTGGCCCTTTGGAATGGGCATCACAGCTTGCAAGTCGTAAACAGCAACGATTGTGTTGTCGGTCCGAGATTTGTCTTTTTCTTTCTCTCTAGACAGTTCTTTTTCTTTCAAGTGGCTTTCATAACTTGCTACAATTTCTTGTTTTTCTTCTTCTTCAGCATTTTTAAAACTTTCGCAGAGATCACACTGATCTTTTTTGGGGTGTAAAATGAAATATTGAAATCTTTGTTAAAAATGCGGTTAAACGATGACGCAGAAGCATATTCCAGGTTCTCTTTTTCACGATTATCTTTATAGTCACGGTATAAGTCAGCTAAGGATTTATCACACTGAATGAACTCTCGGGACGTCTGCGCTCTGAGATAGTGTGATTCGATTCGTGGTATACTATCGATAAAACTCTTGACACTTTCATAGACTGCTGGTTCCATAGAAGGTTGCTTTCCATGTTTCCCTCTCATGTCTTCTTGCACAAAACCAGTCTCTGTTTTTTTTGTTAGTGCAGTAGCAATATTTCTGTCGTTAATAGCTAGAGTATTTTTAAAAAATGTTTTGCAGACTCTTACATGTATATGGTTTAACTGGAAATGAAATGCGGTGTTAAGTTGTCGAAAATTTTGAGTGGATGAGTATCGGTATTTTGGTTTAATTTCTTTTGTGTGTCGAATAATAAATTCTCTCTGTTTCTGCAACTCTCCCAAGCTCCAATAATTTTCAAAAATATTCTGTCTTGATATTTCATCTATCTTTGATTTGCAATTCATCCTGCATTTTTCGGCACACGCTGGACCCATCTTTTTGGCAGGTACTTGTTTTTTGGTATTCGATTGGTACGCTTTGCCAGAGTTGCGAAGAGTTTTTGCAATTTTACATTTCCAATTTTCTGGATTTCTTACCCTCTTTTTGCCTTTTTGTTCCACCTGCACTTCTGGAGCAATATTCAACTCTGAAGCACTTTGAACAGCTGGTGCATCAGGTAATGTAGCGGGATTCAAAGAATTATTTGCTTCATCATCCGAGCTATTTGATGAGGAGCTACTGGAAGAAGAGTTGCTTGAAGTTGAGCTGCTTGACGAAGAACGAGTAAGTGGTTTTGTTAGTAGACGGTGCATTAAACCTTGAGCATTTCTTATTGGACTGGGAATAAAATTAGGGTCAGCGTCGGAATCATCAAAGTCACTATGATCAGTGCGAATAGGGGAAATATAATATTTCCTTTGCTCAACACTGCAAGATGTACTTGGTGCACTGTTTAGTTCTTGAAGAACTGAAGATGTACTTGGTGCACTGTTTAATTCTTGAAGAACTAAAGATGTACTTGGTGCACTGTTTAATTCTTGAAGAACTGGAAAAGTTGAAGTTTTGGGGTATGGCTTGTCGTTTTCTTTCTCTTGGTAATTATTTGTATGGGCTTTTGTAGCCATTTCTACAAGTAATCGGGCACGATGCATACTTAATCTACAAAAAAAAGGAAGTATTGTATTGAGCAAAACACCATAAACATTATATGTCAACAAGAACGTAGTAACTCAAAATATCTTTCAAAAAAGGGAAAGTGACGACTTGACAATTTGTTCATTAATATTATTGCATGCGTGATTTCTAACTCTATTATTCTCAATTAAGTATTTGTTTAAATGTTTACAAATTATCATACAAAATTGAAAAGTAAAAGTTCTTCAACAAAACTGAACTAAGTCAAAATTTGCTTAATAAACCGTCAAGAACGTAGTAACTTAAAATAATACTTTAAATCGCATTTTTGTGAATCAATAATAGGGTAATAACTTGAATTATCCCAATTTTTTGTTAACATTTAAATCTACTAAAGAGTTTCAACTCGAAATAATTTACTAACTTCAACATACCTGGTTCAGCAAAAACGTTCCAACTCAAAATAATTCGGTTTAAAAACAAAAAGGCTATCCTTTCTTCTCCGAGTTTCGATTGCAACTAAAGATGATGCAATATTGAAATAAGGGTTGCTACCGTCAGTTAATCCGAAACAATGACTCTTATTGCCATCTCTACGTGGTTTCTTGCACTATAAAAGCGTCGATGTTATTGACTTGTGGGGAATTTAATTTTACGTTTGACTACAGTGTTATCTCAAAATTGGCATTTTTTGAGTTACTACAGTATTGTAATACTAGTGCGATATGTTGATCGACATAGCGTGGACGCTGCTTTAGATTTCGAATTTGTATGTTGTACAAATTTTTCCAGTGAATTTTTAAGGCTTTTAAGGAACAACCCATTCTTAGCGTGTTAGGGCTAAGTTGACCCTATTTTTGACATTTACATACATCATAGCCGAGATGTGTTTCAATTAAGGATAAAGCAAAGAATCGATAAAAGATCAATTAGTACAGTAGGTACGTCGATTATGATTGAAAGTGTACATAAATGTACATATGTACCTACACATGTGTACCAATCAAACATTTTTCAAAATTGAGTAATTGCCAAGCGTTCATTCGATAAATAAATAATAAAGCTTCTGGCTACCCAATAACCCAAATGTACAACTATTTTCGTTGATTGAACTCTCATTTGTCATAATGCATTATAAATCCCATTCAATGTTCACTAACTTACAAACGTACACATGTATGTAGTTCACCTTTGTACTAGAAAACACCATGAGTCGGGACCGGGAGAGAGTATACCTTACTTAACCTCGAATTCCACATCACGAACAAAATTTCCATTCATTGAATAAAATAAAATTCTACACTGCCACCCTCTTACAATTTTTCTTTTCTAACCCCTTAACTGACCAATATTGGAGTTTAGTTGTGGTTTTTCCACAGTTTTTTTCTTTAATTTTTTTTGTACTCTTATTTGGGGTCATTATAGCAGTACAGTTTATAAAGAATTCAACAGTGTCCAGTTGGATTTGAATCGCGATTTTGAACGGACGGCTAAAAGTTTTGGTCAAGAAGGTTCCTTTTTAAATTATATGTTTTACCTGTAGTTGAGTTTATAAAAAGAAAATATTTTAAATGAATTTTACACTCAGAAATTGTGGGATGACCACCGTTAAATATATCCTCTTTGGATTTAATATTATATTTGCTGTGAGTAAATAACTAGGATAATTTTTGTTTGTCTACGGGAAGAACAAATACAAAAAATAAACCCTAATGTTTTGTGATATTAAATTAAATTAGACTTTGCACTTACTCCGATTGAATAAAGTTTCCTAGGTGAAGCTTACAAGCTTGATAAAATTATGTTCATAATTTCAAAAATATCTTTTCATACAAACTTAAAGATATTCGAGTTCAATAATATTTCTGTACCTTGGATCTAAAATGACCAGTGTCATGTTTGTTAATTTTTGGGAATTCGAAAATTTTGCTTTTTAATTTCTAAAAATGCTTAATACTTTTGGAAATTAAACTTTCTATAACAATGGATATCTTGTTAAGAATCGTTTGGAGCACATCTGCCCTTATTGAAGTCGTAGAACATCTTCCAGTAAGTCAAAAAGTGTATGTAAATGTTATAAAAAATGGACATTGGCCCTTTTAGAACCAAGGTACTAATTCATAAGAAAATCGTTGAATATTGGTAGTACAGTCAATTTATGCTCAAAAGGGCCCTTAGTAAATTGTGGGTTAGTTTTAATTTTTTCCCTGCATAATGATTTCGGGGGTGCTGTGCTGAATTCGAATCAAAGGTTTGCGACTAAAATTTCGTAACGCAACATGGAAAAAGATGCAAAATTAATTTTTTGTGGGGTTTTTCACTTATGACTCGAAAACTATCAATTATTCATAAATTTCATTAAGATAAAATTGAAAGTTTAAATAATTTCCAACAAATCTCTATTAAAGATTTTTTTCTACGACAACACATTTGGACTCAGGCGCTATAGTTGAAAATTGACGTTAATTCCGAAAATCTACTCGAAAACACTAATTAATTATTACTTTGTGGGCAAAATTTGAATTGTTGTTTCTAGCATGACCAAAATATACTTTTCTTATGGTTTTTGATGCACTGAATTAGAATCTGAACTCATGATCTCTAAATTTAAAATCAGTCATGTTTTTGAGATATTCGAATATAAAATTTTGAAATTTATTGTTTCTCGAGATTATTTTCTTAAAATAAATTTTTCTTATTGTCATTCTCAAGAATGAATATTTTCCTTCGAAATTCTTTTTGAATCTTTCAAATACCTAGGTTGTTTTTTTTTTTAAGATTTCACTAAATTACAATAAAAAGTATTATACAATTTCCAACACATATTAGTTCAACTTTTTTTTCCTGCAGCAATCCGTTCCTATATCTCTCTGAGAAATGCTCATTTGAAATTTATAAATTTTGCATATTTCCAAATTAGGTAGTTTAAGACGAAGGCTTACAACTAATTACTAATTTCTCAAAAATCAATAAAGGTATTTGAAAGATTCCAAGGGAATTTTGAAGGAAAAGGTTCATTATTCAGAATGACTAAAAAAATTTGAATCTGAAACAAAATACCAACATTTTAGATTCAAATATGTATCTCAAAAAGGTGAGGTGCTACAGCAATTATGAGGCCAGATTGAATTTAGTACATTAAATTCCATCAGAAATGTATATTTTTGTTCATGCAAGAGACAAAAGTTCAAATTTTGTTCACAAAGTAATTAAAATTAATTAGTGTTTTCGAGAAGATTTTCCGAAATAGTAAAAATAAGTCAATTTTCAAACAGCGCAAGAGTCCAAATGGGTTGTCACAAAAAAAAAAAAAACAGCAATTTGTTGGAAATTTGTCATATGTACTTTTAGTTGTTGTTCGATGAAATTTACGAATAATTGATAGTTTTCGAGCTATATGTAGAAAACTAAAAAAAAAAATGCAATTTTGCATAATTTTTTGCATCTTTTTCCAATTCAACACCCCTGAAAACATGAAGCAGGGAAAAACTCAAAACTACCCCACAATTTGCATGGTAAAAACACAATTATATGATTGAACTATCATGGTGATCCAAATTCGTATTGGATCTATTTTTGTACTTCCACTTTATCATAATTACCTAAAGCAATTAACCGTTAAGTAGGGACTAATTTTTTCTCGGAAAGATTTCCAACGATTCTGATAAATTAAGTTCTGTATGTATTGAAAGTATTTGCTGTTTTTTTTATGAAAAGTGTGCTTTCCTCTTTACAGAAGATTCTTAATAGTGTAAATAACATTGAATATCAATACTGTCAGAAATCTTGTTCCTATTTAAATTGTAAATGTATTTAAATTAAGTTGCTATTAACTATAGTTTTTAAGAAAGTTTCGGTTCATCGAGTATTATCCCTGATAGACCGAGAGCTGAGAGCATATTTTATGGGTGAAGGTATAACCAAAATTCACAAACGCTTCTGTTGAGGTTAAAGGGTCTTGATTTCAAATCCAGTCGTCTGGCAGGATTCTTTTGTCGCCAGGGCTGGAGAAGGGGAGGGGCGGTGAAAAAGTTGATTTTACGGATTTTTGGGTAGAGGGTGTTACCACTTTTATTATAGAGAACTACGCGTTGGTTTTGAATTTTGGGGTCCCAGCCGTTTTAAGTGTCGCCACACCTAGCCAGACGGCCCAACAGCTGAAAAAGGGGCGAAAATTAGTTTTTGTTGTCGTGGGTATTGCGAAAAATTTGATAAGTCAAAAAATCATGAAAAATCTCCTCATCATAAAAATATGCAAGCCAGACGTTCTAAGTTTCGCCACATTCAGCCAGACGGCCCAAAGTAAAAATGTTCGCCCCTTTTGAGCTGGGGCCGTCTGGCTGGTTGTTGCGACACTTAAAATGTCTGGTATATGTATATTTTATGATGAGGAGATTTTTCATGATTTTTGTACGTACCAAATTTTCGGTTATACCTACGATATCAAAAACTAATTTTCACCCCTTTTAAGCTTGGGCCGTCTGACTGGTTGTGGCGAAACTTAAAACGTCGTCCAAAGGTAAGTAGTATTTGTCCAAAATCATAATGAAATTTTGTAGGCCTATGTTCAAAGAGCATATAGTGCAAATTATGGATTTATATGTAGATTCTTCTATCCACCGACAAGGGGGGAATAACAATTTTGCAACCATATAACTACTCACAGCTTATTTGATACAAATGCTATAGTACGCTTTGGCTACATTTTTTCACGCAGTAAATCGTTGTTTGGTTTGCAAAATAGCTAAATGTGTTAGCTAGAGTGTATGCACCGAACGAAATTTTTAACTCGTCTGATGAACGATACATCGTTCGAAAAATTAAAATCAAACCCAAATTATCAGCCTAAAAGTGGCAGCAGAGGTTCAGGAAGAATTAGGAAACACGTGCAGTGCTGAAACTATTCGTCGTGTGCTTCGCGGGCATGATTTTAAAGTGCGAGTAGGTCGTAAGAGGCCGTTCATCAGCAGAAAAAATCAAAGAAGTCGACTTACCTTTGCTAAGGAGCATGTCCTCAAGGGCTCCGAATTCTGCGATGCAGTTGTTTTTGCGGACGAATCAGTTTAATATTTTTGGGTCTGATGGAATGTCCTCTGGCGGAAACCAATTACTGAGCTAAAAACGAAGAACCTGAAGGCAACAGTGAAGCACGGTGGCGAAAGTGTTATGGTTTAGGCGTTGGGCCTGTATGTCTTCAGCTGGCGTGTGAAATTTAGAATTCATTGAGGGAACGATGAACAAAAATATGTATCTCGATATTCTAAAAAACAATTTGATCCAAAGTGCTGAAAAGCTGGGTATGCATACGTCAAAAGTTTCGTTTTTACCAAGACAACGACCCGAAGCATAGGTAAGGAATTGTGCAGACCTGGCTCATTTGGAGTTGCACTCAATTGATGACAGTCACCTGGCATGAATGCGATCGAAAATTTGTGGGCTTTGTTGGACAATAATATAAGAAAACATAAAATTTCCAACAAAAATGATTTAAAGAAGGTGCTTTTAAAGGAATGGCAGAAAATCACTCCAGGCATCACAAAAAAGTTTGTGGATTCAATGCCAAATGCTCCAGGCTCTTGAAAAAGCGAAAGGTTACCATACCAAATATTAAAACATCCACGAGTGCGGATAAAATATTTGATTAGATTAACCTACTTTCACAAGGCTGAAATTCAAAATTTAATTTATAATTTTAATTATACATTCTAATGCTGAAAAAAACTATGCCAAGCGGGTTTGGCGGTCGAAAGTGCTTGCCAAGCGAGTCTAAAGTTTTAAAGATTAATAAAAGGCATTGGCTGGCTTGAGAAATTTGTTGGGTACAAAGCTTAAACTTAGTGTATGATTTATTCATGAACAGATTAGTAAAAAAAGACCGGGGAATATTTTCGCAATTCTAGGGTTGCCACCTATTTCTTTTTAAATTTAAAATAACTGCAAAATTTAATATACACTTTTACAATGCTGGTATATTTGAGAAAAAACAAAAAAGGATATTTCTTATAATACTAACTTTTAAAACTCAAGGCCCGGCTGGCAGGAACTTTCGACCGTCCGACTGGTCTGGTCTGGTATTTTTTTTCATATAGAAGAAGATATCAGCTATCATACATTTAAAAATCAGCTTTTTTAAGGTGGGTTTGCAATTTTGTTTTTTGAAATTTGAGAAAAAAATAAAAAAGAGGATGTCGGGAAAAAACTTTATGTACGTGTTTTAATTTGCATAATTAAACAAAATTGACCAAAAAAGCCCAATAAAACCATTAAAACTATTAAATTTAAATAATTGGTCACATTAAAAAACTCATAATTAAAAAAGAGGATGTTACTTATAATACCAACTTTTAAAACTTTGGGCCCATCTGGCAGGAACTTTCGACTTGTATTTTTTGTTCATACAGAAGAAGATATCAGCTAATATATGTTGGAGATGATTAATACTTTGTACTAAATAACTGAATATGATCAAAAGATCGATCAATTATATTTGTTTAAGACGTCATCTAGAATTCGTATAAAAAAGGGAATCTGTTCCTCTGGAGTTCAGTATAATTTGAACTATGAAGGAGGTGAGCCAAAATTGGCACAGAATCTTCTGTTATCAGAAGTGGGATTACCAAAAAAAAATTAAAAGATGGAAGAAAGCTCAAATCATTTAGAAAAGGAAGAAGTCAATGCTGGCGCGTGATCCTGACCAAATTATCCAGGAAATACTTCAAGACATTGATTTAAGGGTGAACAAAATTAAGACTACTAAGGTTTGGTCGTTTTTTAACTTGACTGCAAGGAAACGATACTATAAGTGGACGTGCTGTGTTATCGAAAGGACTCCTCAGATTGCAAGAACAAATGTGGGAATTTGTCGAAGAAATCTTCGGAAAGGATTGCCTGGCAAAGTTTATCGGAAAGAAAAGAATTTCGATTGAAGGTTCAATGACATTTCAATAATCAAATTCACAACTATCTATTGTAGAATGTTTTTGCTTTGGTGCTGAGAATGTCTGGAATCTTTACAAGTAAAGATTTTTATGAACAGTTGAAAGCTATATCAAAATTTACAAGATTCAGAGATATATTATATTATTTATTTATTAAAGTAGCAATATACATTATTTCTTTTACATTTGGTAAGAACATGCTATTTTTAGAGATTTAGGATAAACATTCCTTTTCAACTATAAATTTAAGCTAATATATAATAATAATAAGTTGTATAATAGATTTTAGTATTTATTATTCAAGAGAAAGCTACAAATAAAACCCTTATTCAACTCTTAAAACTAATATTGCAAAACTCCCACGTTAAGTTAATGATGGCTAAAGCTGTGGTTTCGGGAAAATCAAACCTTGTCAAAAGTATTCATTAGAGACAAAACAAAAATAAATCCATTTGACAAATTCGTTCAGCCCGAATCCACAGCCTCCATCAAAAACATATAATATAGTATAAATGGCATTAAGCGTATATAAATTTATGGTGGAGATAAACATTTAATCAGTTCTTTATCGGAGAAAGAACAATTTACATAAAATGTTTGTGTTAGATTTTCGATAAGGGAGTCCAAAAGATTGACATTGCTTTGCTCATGAAGCCGGTTAGTTGAATAGCACCGTGGTAAATCAAGCATCATTTTAAGAATTTTGTTTTGACATATTTGGAGCTTAAGTTTATGAGTTTTGGCACAATCGTACCAAGATTCAGAGATAAGTTACAAAATTTTACTATATTTTATTGTGTTTTTTTAAATGTGACAAGGAGAAAGTGTTTACAACCTTGGTTGCTAGAATAGAAAATTAAACCTAATAGAACTCTCAATTTCTTGCCCGCATTTTTCAAAATTGATTTGACAATATTCTTGAGATGATTGTTATGCGTGAAGTAAGAAGCATAATCTTAAGGATTTTGATTTTGAAATCTCTGTCAGTTTAAAAAAAATATTAAATATTGGGTTAATTTTGTTTACTTTATTACAAAATAGAATGATCAATTTTAAGTGTAAAATGTTTTGTTATTGATTACGTAACGAACCCTAGTTTTGGACAAACTTTCGTTATGTCCAACAACTCATTGATTGTTTATTCGTCTTAGTTGTTAGTTCCACAGTAATGTACATATTGTACATACAAATGTCTAAAAAAATATGTTACTTTGAAGAGATGTTACTTTATTTTGATTATTATTTGATGAGACGAAAAGAGATAGTGCTTGTTATGTGGAGTGTTTAAAGATGTGGCAGCTGGTTTTGCTATTAGGTACTTGAAGAAAAGTATTGTTTAAAATAATTTTTACTAATTGTAAGCATAATTGCTTCGCGTGTTTTTTTTTCTATTATTTGACCTTGATTGTTTAGGTTTCTAAGATTGTAAAAAGCTTTAATCCTTATGACCAGAAAATCTTTTTTGTTTATAATGCTCTAAAACTTTTTCCTTAAGCTGAAATTAGCTAGCGCCTCGAAAATAATAAATAGTAATAATAATAATTAAATAAATAATAATATTATTATTACTCTTATAATAAGAATAAAAGTTCAATTAAATTATGTTTGAAGTTTACAGAAGATAGCATCATTGTTTCGCATTTTATATTGCCCATAACAATAAAGAGCTGATGTTGCAAGTCGCTACTCCGTGTGGCTTTTTGAAGAAAATCACGACGAAAAAGAAAACTATTTAAACTACTTCGAAAATTTCAGTTAGTTTATTCTGACAAAGTCCAGCATATTAAGGTAAAGCAACAATGAAAGAGAGATCTTTTATTCAGCATGCCAATTTTTCAGTCGCAAAACAACTCAATAACACATTTTTTCATTTATAAGGCTATTCATTAATAGTTAAGAAATATGATTTCAATGCAATCAGCCCACAAAAAACAACAAAAAAGAGGGAGAGGAAATAAATAATCCACAGGGTAAAAGTAGTAAATTACAAAACTGTAGATTTGTATTAAAGTTTTAAACTGATGTTTAATTAAAAGATTATAGACTTGGTACACGAAATGACGGTAAAGTCTTAATTCTATGACTGTTACAGCTACTGCAAAAGATAACTAGAAATGTAAATTTAACGCTGTATTTCTATTAAAATAAAATATAAGATAGAAGAAAAGATGTAGATGTCTGTAGCTTAACAGAATTTTGGTTAAAATTTGAAGCATTGTGTTGTTTATTAAAACGAATTCATTCTGAGGTTGAATGTTGTCGTAAAGTAAATTGTATGAGACATGTTTACGGGTGAGAGCTAAACCTCTGAGCTTATAACGATCTCTTAAGAGTAGTCAAGCTGATGGCCTCTGAACAGCTGGAAGTTTGATGACATAAGGCAAGTTTAAGCTTGAGCCTTAAACCCCTGAGCTTAAACGATCTGTTGAATGTTTGAAGACATAAGACAAGTTTAAGCTTGAGCCTTAAACCTCTGAGCTTATAGTTAAAGCATTTATTTGAAAGGCAAGTGTGTTGCCTTAGATGTGAGACAAGTGTAAGCTTGCGAGCTTAACCTCTGAGCTCATTATAAGATGATTTATATTGGTTATTGCTTCAAATATGTTTCTAACGCAAGGACTTTTAAACAGAAGAAAATAAATTAAAAATTTATGTTCCATCGAGAACGAAGAAAATTGCAGGATGGCCGAGTTGGAGATGATTAATACTTTGTACTAAATAACTGAAAATGATCAAAAGATCTATCAATTATATTTCTTTAAGATGTCATCTAGAATTTGTATAAAAAATGGAATCTGTTCCTTTGGAGTTCAGTATAATTTGAACTATGAAGGAGGTGAGCCAAAAGTGTCACAGAATCCTCTGTTATATATATGTAAAAATCAGCTTTGTAAGAGTAGGTTTGCAATTTTATGAAATTTGAGAAAACAGGAACTTTTGGCCACATATGTGCGAAAACTAAATTTGTGCAGGTAGGTATGTACGTGTTTTAGTTTCGTCAATTTTATAAAATTTTGAAAAAAAAATATGTGGCAACCCTGGGTCTACAGTTAAAGAACCATATCATAAGTTGCTGACTTTATTTAATATGTATTAGGATTATATATATATTGTTACGAAATGCCAAACTGTGCGACAAACCTACGGGAACGAGGCGAAATGAAATAATTTGACATCTTGGTGAATTGGCGAGAAGAAATTGCAATTGACAGCTAAGCACATGGTAAAGAACGAGGAGAAGAAGAAACCGATGGCGAATTATGTTGGAGCTTTCATCGACAGTGGAGACTTGGAGGTTTTAAAAGGGGGTGCGTTCAAAGCCACAGCCTCTTTTTTTCTTTTGACAACTCGGTGGTAAGGTGGAAGCAGAAGGCAGCTATTTTCATCCTGGATTAAATTAAATTGTTGAGGGAGCGCTTCTTAGCTTAAATAAAATAACCTCTCGGGAACCAGGGCTCTCAGCAATAAAAATAATTAATTTGGAAATAATAAATAAATTTGCCTTTTACTTTCCATTTTTTTCCGATTGCTTTCTCCTGTCTTACAGCTCAGCAGCCGCTTTTTGTTACAATATTATATAAATGAGACTTTTTAGTACCAACTTTAAAAACTCATCTGGCAAGCTATTTTCGCCCACCAAACTCGTGTGGCATCTTTTTTCATGTACAAAGTAAAAAAAAAAATAAAAAAATAAATTGGGTGGCGCAACAGCTCGTGGAGAACCAAGGCCTAGTGACTTACAACTCTCAACCATTCCTGTGTGCGTGTTTTTGGCAGGAATGGAGGGGACCTACAGTTTTTTGCCGAGTCCGAACGGGTAAATGAGAAGCACTTTTTCATGACAAGAAGTATTACTCTAGGAGGATTTGTCAGTTCCTCGCAAGAGGCAGTACCTCGGATAAAACATTTCTGTTTTTAGGTGGCACGGCTGGAAATCGAACCCACACCTTCGGCATGACAGTCCTACGCACTAACCATCATGCCACCAACCAGGTACTACCATGTACAAAGAGACATAAGTTATTATAAATCCAAAAACCAGCATTTTTAAAGTAGGTGTGTATGATAAACTTTGCAGTTATTTTAAATTTAGAAAGAAATAGGTGGCAACCCTAGAATTGCGAAAATATTCCCTGTTTTGTTTTACTTATCTGTTCATGAATAAACCATACACTAAGTTTAAGCCTTGTACCGAACAAATTTCTCAAGTTAGCCAATATCTTTTATTAATCTTTAAAAACTTTAGACTCGCCTGGCAAAAAGGCCTCCATACGGTGCATAAAGCATTTCTTCGCCCCCTTAAATCTAAGTATACACTTCTTTTGAGTAAAAAAATACTTCAAGGTGAGAAAAAAAATATTTTCAACAAAGAAAAAATGTCCGTGGTGTAAATTTTTTTTTATTCGTCGTCAGTTTACAGTTCCCAAAAAAAAAATCTCAATGAGACTGATCTATGAAAATCCAAACACAAATAATGCCAAACGCAATTTTTTTTCGGAAAAAGAATGTCAGTGACATTGTTTTGTACGAAAAAAATTCGTGGTGAATATAAAATTTAAAAAATTTAAAAAAAATTAAACTTCAACAAATTTTTTTCTCGCAAAAAGCGCTCCCATAAGAAATACATACATGTAGTTTTTTTTCGCCAAGGAACTGTATACTTAGCTTAAAGGAAAAAAAAAAAAAAAACTAATCCTGTCAGTTTGGAACTGAGTTTTAGTTGGGACTCGGTACTAGCAAGCTCCTTAAAATCGGCTAATACCTGGTTATTATACCAATTGCTAGTACTCAAATCGGTACCAAGTGATTTCTTCACAGAGGTACTATGGCCTAGACCTGTCAGATTGGTACCGAGTATTAGTCAGGACTCGGAATCAGTTAGAACTTTGAAATCGACAGTCTAGCGTCGTTAGTACCTGGATCAGAGCGAATTTCTTTCGAAATTCACTACCGTTTTGGATGTTTTTTTTTGTTTTAATTTGTGAAAGTTGGAAAATGTATATTATTCATTACTTTGAGGTTTACAGCGTATAGCCTTATGGTGGTTCTATGTCGATTTCATGAGCATTTTGCCTGCCAAAAAGTTTCCAGTGTATTAGGCGATACTTGCATCTCATCTCAGCAGGGGGTCAATTCTCGACCTGTGAAACTGTGAAATGAAAACAAAGTTATCATTTCAGTTTTCACAGAGTTTTATCATTTTATCACTTCACAAACACGCGCAAGGCGATTCCCGAACTCGTTATGAAAAACAGCTGTCAAAGCGAGTACTAAAAAGTACTAACATGAAAAATGCTACCACTTGCTCATAGAAAAAGATGATTGTGATGTCATAGAAAGACCAAGATGGCGACTTGGGTGTTTCAAATGAGTACAATTTGTCTGTGTTTATCATTTTTCTATTCACAGAATGAAATGATTGTGATAAACGAATTATCATATGAAAACATTTTGGCATTTGTTTTCATTTTTTCACACTTCGAGAATCGCATTTGGCGTGAAGGCGTTATCATATTTATCACTGCACAGTTTCACAGATCGAGAATTGACCCCCAGAACGAGAAACGGCTACTAAAACACATTTTACCAATTTGCTCAGTTCTCATGGACCTTTGTATTTCATTGGTGCAATTGGTAGCATCTATATTAGATTGTAATCCACCCGTGGATAAATATTGGTCAGTAAATATGGGTGCAGGGAACTAAGTCCCCGGGAACAAAGTCCACCGAGAGACTTAAGGCGATACTACACTAGCATATAAATATGGCAAGTTTGCCATACAAATATGGCCCAAAAAGGTCATATAAATGTGATAGACATATTTATATGACAACATAGGTATATATGACGCCATATATATGACGATGATTCTGAGCCATATATATGACATAGTGCAATATCGAAACAAAGGCGTTGTCATATATATTTGGAAGTTTTGTGCCATATGTATAGTCATATAAAAATCGATTGATTTTGTATGTTCATGTTTGTCATACAATTGTATTGTTTATCGTTGGAATAGGGATCAAATCAAACAAGAAGTTTTTATTCATTTTATCTTAACTGTATAATTTTTTGATATAGGACATCGATTTGATTTTTTCCTGCAGTAAAACTAATGGGAAATGCAATATTTTAACCAATTGTTTCCATAATCGTGTTAGATACTAAAAATATATAGGAAAAAATAGTAGAAACCATAGCCCTGTTTTTTAGTGCATTTTAATCTTCGCTTAAAAAAATTTGCATGTTAAATACAACAACAATACGGAGTTATACCAAATGGTTGTTGTATTTAACATGCTACTTTTTTGTAAGTGAAGATAAAAATGCACTAAAAACCAGGGCTAATATCATTTTAGCACTGTTTTTAGTGCATTTTTATCTTCGCTTGCAAAGAAGTAGCATGTTAAATGCAACAGCAATACGAAATTATACCAGTTTGTTGTTGTAATTAACATGCTACTTTTTTCTTAGCGAAGATAAAAATGCACTAAATAACAGGACTCATGTGAATGCAGCATATGTACAATGTACAATGTGCTTTAAAAGTTAAAGGTCGTTTATGTCAGGGATTTCACGGCATTAAATAGTCTATAGGGATGCGATGGCAAGCTAAAATTCTCAGAACAAAAAAGAAATGGTTCTTTTGATGCACTTTTCGGCCATAACACTGCCAATTCATGATGGCAGCAGATGTTCGCTATCACCTTCAATTAACTACTTGCGAGCTCTGACATTTGTCCACTAATTTTCATCCCACCTCAAAAAAAAATATTTACTGTTTTTCACGAAACTTTTTTTCGTTTCAATTCCCTTCAATTTATGTTAACACACTCTTTACCCTAAAGCTGTAAATAAAAAAGTTATAATCAAAACTTAAACATTGACTAAATTCATATGTTTTTGATTATAACTTTTTATTTACAGCTTTAGGGTAAAAAGTGTGTTAACATAAATTGAAGGGAATTGAATTTGCTACAAATTAGTACCAAAGCTTTTTTTCTTAGACCAATGAAAATTAAGTTGCCACGGAAAACTTTTTAAAACTCGTTTTTCAATATGGTGGCCAAATGATGGGGCTTTCAACACCTAAAATCGGGTTTCATACTTGCACTTAACTCCCTTGCACATCAAAAGAGAAAATCTTTGTCCAACCCAGATTGGGAGGTTATTGTAACATTCTAATAGACATTTTGAGAAGATGTGCAAAGCTGCTTTATTAGATGATTGACAAATTTTCTTGGTTATTTTAATACACAAGCATGTGTTATACCATTTTGGAAAGTGAATTAAACAGACATCTTTTTTAAGTAACTGGCCATTCATGTTATACAATTTTAATTTATTAGAGGTGGTCAAACTTTTTTGAAAATAAATGTTTGTACTGAAAAAAATATTTATAAAAATAATAATAAAAAAAATGCAATAACTAATATTAAATTTAACCACCCATCTATTACAACAGTTATTCTAGAATATTACAAAAATAAAAAAAAATAGTAAAAATTGTTCATCCATGGTCGTAGCGTTCACGTATTTGAGGAAAGTAGTACTTCTTAGCAACTTTTGGAAAAAACATCATAACATAGTAACCACTGGGAAAATATTTTTTATATTTTTTTCTGGAAAGGTCATAAGACCTGCTACAACCAGTTGCAATGTTATCCATTATTTACAGGACACCCTGTACATATGGCATAGTGTAATACAACTAGTCATACATTGAAAAGCTTTGCCATATTTTATATGGTAGCATTAGCCATATATATATGATAGTGGAATACCGCCTTTATACTTCATCCAACAAAAATAGGCAGTGTAGGCAAGATAGGGCGTTTGCCTCGCAATCTGCCTACAGTAGATTGCATAAATCTGTCCTTCATTAAAGCTCTCACAGGGTTTTCGTAGTGTTTATTTTACATGAACCCAAATATGAAAGAATAGTATGTAGGGTTACCGCCCTTTTTTAAGATAGAAACTTTCATTTAATTGTTTTTTTTTTTTCATTTCATTTTTGCCATTTCAAACTACTTACATAAAGCACAAAATACACGACTTAAAAATACAAATTGCACAAAACTCTAAAAAAAACACACCTCTTCACAAATACACGAGTTAAGGCCTGGTCAAAGAGAACGCGATCCGGCGATCTTTGTGAGAGATTACAAACAAAATTTGATCGCCACGATTTTTTACCCATTGAAGTATTGATCGTATCGGATCGCATTCTGTTTGACCAGGCCATTAGATATATGTACAAATTGGACAAAACTTATACCCGTCTTAAAACACAAATCGCACAAAACTTAAAAAATACAATTTACATAAAAATACTTTACTTCAACTCGCGATACAAAAATCTCTGCAAATAATATTCTCCTTCAAAGAAAACAACTTAAAATTTTGTTACTACATTTTAACGTATTTTCCATACATTAAAAGAAATGCTAAAGATGAAAAATACTCCACGATAACACTCATCTTTTAAAACTTTTTTTTAAGCTCTAGAATCAAAAGCACCTCATCAGAAACCCAAGAAAAAAAAGCTGAACGAGTTACTAAATAGACACGGGTAACTCTGAATACACATCAATATTTTAATGGGGGCTAGGCCACAGGAATTCAGTGCGCACTCAGAAGTGCGCTCAATAGGACGTCGGATCTGCGTCAGCTGCAATCAGAATCATTTAATGGAGGAGTTCTTTCAATTAAGTATGGTGCAAGAATATGGCACGCTACTGATTTTGAAAAAGCTTTCCCATAAGACGTTTACTGCCTATTTTTGTTAGATGAAGTATAGTTCTCATTTAATGGGAAAATCCACTAAATCCATTTTAACGAAGTGGACTTAGTTCCCAGGCAAGATGAGAAAGTAGTCCACTTCTTTATGAGAACAAAGTACACATTTTGAAATATGAGGAGGCAACTAACTTTCAACGATAAAAATTACAAAAATTCAAAATTGCGCGAAAACTGTGCATACACCCAGCCTATAGTGAGTCCTATAGTGAGCCCAAGCAGGGGGATTGCACACCTCGCTGTTTATTCACCGTAATACTGGGTGCTAGCACTGTATTTATGTAACACAAAGCACAAGTATTTATGTAACACAAAGGCGAATAAACAGTGAGGTATGTATGGGGGGCATGCTGCCCCCTGCATGCTACTCCCCTGCTTGGGCTCACTATAGGATTTGGGGTAGCTGTGAGGCAAAGTCTCTTTTGCATTTAAGGGATCTGGATTTAAAAAAACTTTGAATCTATCCTATATATCCAACAATTGTGAAAAGTATTTCTATTTTATTAATGATTTTTTTACTTGAAAGTGGGAATTAAATCCATATTTAAAAGGAAGTAAGACCACTCAGTTTTTTTAGAAATTGAGTTCCCACCTTCTATGAGAAACTAAGTCCCTCGGTGGACGTGGTTCCCGGGGACTTAGTTATCCACACTTTAAATATGTGCACATATTTTGAAGTCGGTAAAAGAGTATGGGAAAATTATCCCATATTCTCAACACAAATGAATCTAACATTGTTAAAAAAGTTATTGTGAGTACATCATTCCGTTCGAAGCCGTTAAATTCAATTGATTTGTCTTTTGTCATTGCCTACCTTTTGAAGCTGCAATTTGGTCACTGCACTGGTGTAGCTATCTAATGAAGAATTGCATTGTTGTTCTTTTCTGTGGTTTCAAGCTGAAAAACTCTATGGCTTGGAGGTTAGAGGCCATATACAAATTTTAGTAATTTTAAGTAGGTACTCACAATAACCTTTTCAACGATGTATGACACATTTGTTTTGAGAAATTGACCAGCACCCATACATTTTTGCCCATTCTCCTTTGATAATTGCATTTTGGCCAGTAATTTTTGGATACGCAAACATGATCTAAATTGGAATGATTGAAAAAAAACACAACTGAAAAGCTCAACGGCATTTTAAATTATAAAATAAATATCAAAATAATATTTGAAATGACAAAACAGTGTCAAAATCAGTACTAGACCAGTTTTAGACGTATTAAATTCCAAGTACCGATGTGTGGACTTAGAACCGGTACTAGTGATGTGAAGAAATTTTCTGGTACTAATTTTTTGTTAGCACTGAGTACCAGACCTAGTACCTGGTCTAGCTAGACTGGGTACTAGGCTGGCTAAGCACTTTTGTGAAGAAATTGGCCGTTATTACCCTTTTGAGTATTAACAACTGGTATAATAACCAGGTACTAGTTGATTTTGAGGAACTAGATAGTATCTAGTCCTATATAATACTCGGTACAATATAATACTGGGTACCAAATTTATTGAACTAAGGTTTAGTACTTGTGTAAAGAAATGAGTTGATACCGATCTGAGTACCGATTTCAGGTCTAGTACCGGTACTAGCGTATACTCTGTGAAGAAATTGGCCGTTTAAAAGAAAGATATTAGATACGACTTTTTAAACTGAATTTTGTAGACGAAGATTAGTACTTTCAGGAGCCGTTGTAAATTTTCTTGAAAAAAATTGCAGCAATACAAGTCAATTTTCTCAGCTCCTATTTAAAAAAAATCTCATATTTGGTTCAAGTAGTAGATTTACAAGGTTTGCAGTTTGAAGAAAAATAAAAGAAAATATTTTTTGCGTTATTTTGAGAATTAAATTAAAAATATATAAAAATTAAGGTATATAAAAACATATGACCTTATTTGCCATCGTTAAGACTTATTGTCACCTAATTAACAAAGAATGCCTCATACACTAAAAGTTCCAGTACAGAGTTGTTCATATTTATTTATATAAAACACGAGAACTTACGTGACCTTTCCCAATTCTTAAACATAATAATTTTTTTCTTTTTTTTTATTTGTGTAAAAAACTTATTACTGTTTCATTTATTTAAGTAACTTTTAATGGAGCTATCTAAAATCTAGGTTAACTGTTTGGCTAAAAATTAAAATTTAATTTTACTTGATGGGATTTTTTTAAGGAAAAGCTTTTGTTTCCCAAGGAATGTCCAAATAGTTAACTAACCTACTTATAACCTAAAAATTAATACTTATGCCAACAAAAGTTGAATTGTAGACTTCCCATTAATTAAGAAATTAAGAACATAAAAACACTTTACTGGTCATTAACCAACTATTTTGTTCAACTTAAACATATACTTTTAATTCCTATGGATGGTGAGTAACCAACTTAACTATAGACCAATAAATACATACAATTTTCTTAGCACAATTTATAATAATTTCTATTTCACAGCTATCGGGTCTAGGCATCTTAATTGCTGGTGCTTTAGTTCTAGCTGACGTCAATGAGTTCAACCACTTCGTTGAAGGGCAAATAACAGCTCCCCCAATAGTTCTTATTGTTACTGGAGCAATTATTTTCCTTATCGCATCACTTGGCTGTTTCGGTGCCATTAAGGAATCACCATCACTCCTCATATTGGTAACTGAAAATCCATCAATCATAAATTTTAACATAGTTTTTTTTTTGTTGCAAAGAGGAGGTCCTTTATAAATTATTCTTTTTCTAGTATGCTGTCCTACTTGGTATAGTCTTCATCGTCGAACTAGCTGTTGGGATTGCAGCAATAGTCTTCAAATCAGATCTTGAAGTGATTCTCAAAAACTCACTTATGAATTCAATAAAACGCTCCAACGATGATGATCTAAAAGCTTGGGACAACATTCAAAGGAAACTCATGTGCTGCGGTGTTGATAACCCATCGGATTGGCGTGGCATAAGCAGAGATAAGACATTGCGAGCCAGTTGTTGTCGACCGGAATATATTGACGAAGCTATTGGTAACTGTGCTGAAGCTCTTCCTTTGGGGAAAGATAAATACTTCCAGGTAAGAAAAAAAAATATAACTTTGAGGATCTAAATCTAAAAGAAATACCAACACAAATGTAAATTTTGGACTTTTTTATTTTACAGGATGGATGTGTGGGAAAACTAAGTGAACGCATCGACAAGAATGCAGTTGTTCTAATAAGTGTAGGACTTGGTATTGCATTTATACAAATTCTTGGAATTGTGTTGGCGTTATACTTGGCTTCCAGAATACGTGATGAAAGAATGAAATAGTAAGCTGGTATAGGTAAGTGTGGGTCATCAACTCAACCCCCTAGAAAAGGTATAACATAAATTTCAGTAAGTCAACTACGACCTACATTTGGAAGAAATTATATTGCTCGTATAAGTTGGCAATATACTGTCACCGAACTACTGCATTCCAACACCCCAATAGTTGTTCGCAACAAAACAACAGAAAATAATGGGCTTATGTTCGGCAAGGTGTAAAATTGAGTTCATTTGGGGTAGTTTTTCAGTTTTTAAAAAAGGTTTTTCTTAAGCGATATGACCCACATACTTCAAATAAAAATGAACTCTCATATTTTAAACTAATTGTACATTTAACTACAGGTAGGTATGTAGGTTAGGTGCATTGTGTAAGCTATAGGTTTTCTTAGATGGCACGGTTAATATGAAGCTTAACAATAATTGGCTTATAAAGCGACAAGTCAGTGAGCCAGTAACTTTTGTCAGTGGCATGTAGCACCATCCTGTTGAAAGTAAACGTCGCTGATGTTCATTTCAAGCTAAAAGAAAATGCGGTGATATTGGATAGGTTAGCTTGGGTAAGGAAGGGCGTGCACAGCACGGGGGCCTATCTGTCCATTGTTATCTCCCTAAAAAAGAAAGCAGAGATGCATCTTTACTAATGGTTCACATCGACTGGTTCATTTGCGAACCAGCCTGTGCTTTCTTTGAATTTTTCTCATGTTTGCCATTGAGATCTGCGCTAGATCGTCAATTTCCCCAACAAACCTGTTTCCACAATAACGGTGGTGATTTATTTGTAGGTTTGGACAGTCACAGAGCAGGGGTTTAATGGTTTCTATTTCTTCTACGTCCTGACAGCTCCTGCAGAAACCTGGTGCGAATACTCCCAGTCTGGTGGCCATACACCTATCAAGATTCTAATATTCTTTAACTCAGTGATAAAATATACCGAGTTTCCTTTTCATTAATTCTAGGCCATAAACTTCTAGAGATAACGCAGTCGTTCCTAGTCCTCCAGGATTTATTGATTTGCTCTTTCGTTATTAGGTCTATTTTCGTTTTAATCTCGCCGATCGGGATGTTAAGTCCCAAATATAATTGGCTACTACTGTTTCTATTTGATGCTGACCCCTTCCTTGGCAGTTCATCTGCTAAATCATTCCCATCTATATCGCTATGTCCAGGAACCCAGCAGAGTTTGACTCGGTTCATCATCATCGTGTCCTGTAACCCCGGCTGGGGCATAGGGTGTCAACAAAACATCTCCATCCTTCATGGTCTGATGCAAGGTACTTCAACTGTGGCCACGTCTTTCTCTGGGATTCTGCTTCCGCTAAGACAGATGATTTCCATGTTGTTCTTGGTCTTCCAACCAGCCGTGCACCCTGAGGATTCCATTCAAAGGACTGCTTTGCAATTTCATCGTTTGGTTTCCTCAGTGTGTGACCAATCCAACGCCATTTACGCTTTCTCATTTGATATTATTTGTGGCCAGCGAATCTTAAGGATGTGGCGAAGACAGCGATTCGCAAAGCCTGCAATTTCTTCGAAATGGTAGAATGACTTTCCAGGTTTCACAAGCATATAACAGCACGGATTTGGTATTGGTTCCGAAGAATCTCAACTTAGTGCGGAAGGAGATTTGATTGGATTTCCCTTCACTTGCAGTGTTTGGAACATCCCGTTCGGTCCACTGATGTTATTTGCCAGTAGACATATATCATCGGCATAGTCTTAATGACTGATCCTTTCGAACGGTCTCCATTGAATGCCCTGTCACTCAGCTGTACTAACACTGGCCATCAATACGTCGTCCGTCCATCGCCAGCAGGAAGAGAATTGGCAATAGAACATTCCCTTGTCTCACACCCTGTTGCACTAAGAAGGAGTTGGATAGCTGCCCATTATGTAAAACAAAACATCTTGCGTTGCTGTAGGTCTCCTTAATAATGGCAACAATTTTTGGCGGAGTTCCTCTACCAAGCAACGATATCCATATACATTCTCAGGTAACTCGATCAAAGTCATTCTCAAAATCCACGAACATGAGGTAAAGCGGTGATTAAAATTCCATCGACTGCTCGAGGACGGTACGCAGGGTCGACACACGATCGACCACTGCGGAAGCTAGCTTGATGCCTCTTGAGTGTAGACTCGATTCTATCCTTTATTCGCTCGAGAATGATGGTTGCCATTAGTTTTGGGAAAACGGACAAAATGGTGAAACCATGCCAATTGTTGCAATTAAGGTCACCTTTCTTAACAATCACACCATCCTTCCAGTCCTTGGGATAGCTTTCGTTTTCCCAAATGCATTATATCAACGAATGTTGATACGTCCAGTCCAGGGGGTCAATTCTCGATCAAATGCCAAAATGTGTTCATATGATAATTCGTTTATCACAATCTGTGAAAACTGAAATGATAACTTTGTTTTCATTTCACAGTTTCACAGATCGAGAATTGACCCCCAGCTGCCTTGTTGTTTTTGAGAAGATTTTTCATGTCTGGATTTACGATTCTGACGGGGGTTCGATGTCAATACCCCCATAGGACATGCGCATCTCGTTTATTTGGGGCACTTCAGCACTCTGCAGCTTAACGGAAACCTCATTTAGCAGGACACAAAAATGGTCCTTCCATCTGCGTAGCTGATCCTCAATTGATACCAAAAGTGTGCCATCCACATCCATTACAGGATGATTTCAGCTTTTCGTTGTACATCTGCTTAGGCATTTATTTGGATTTTCAACTATTTGCGAAGTTCGATCTTATCCCAGGTGTGCTGGGATATCCAAAAGTCTGTATGTCTCGTTCGTTTGGGTACAGTTTAGGATCCAGCCTCTCATTCGGAATGAATTTTGAGCTCCTTGCTGCATCCTGCGCTGGTTTTTGTACGGCAGCGGTTCGTAGTTTGAGACTCATCAGAACCAAATGGTTATTGCTTCCCATATCGGCATTTCCTATACTCCGGACATCACACATTGACTTCCTCCATCGCTGCTGAATCAATCAAAATGATCAATTTGGTTTTTGGTTTGACCATCCCGATGCACCCAGGTATTTTTGTTGCACGTCTTAAGCTTAAATACAGTCACACCTATCACAAGATGATTTGAGTTACAAAAATTGACAAGTTAGTCACCATTTTCATTCCGTGGCCCAAGCCATTTCTTCCCATCAAGCGTTCCAGCCCGTTATTGTCTGAACCGACTTGGACATTGAGGTCTCCCATAACGACTATGATGTTGGCTTTCGGAACACTACTGTAAACCGAGTTAAAATGAGTATAGAACGCGGTTTTGTCTTCCTCGGACTCTTCATTTGTGGGGGCGTAGCACAGAATAATTGTGACGTTACGAATTTTTGAACGAAACCTTGCTGTCATTAATCTCGCAGAAATGGGCGCCCAGGAGATCAAACTACACCTCGCTTCTTCGTTCAACATAGTTCCGACACCATGCAGTCTTTGGCCACTCTCGCTCTTTCATCTTCCCTGGAATACAGCATTTTCGTTTGTCTAGTGTCTGATCTGTATTCAACTCTTCCTCTCCACTTAGTTTCGCTTATGCCCAGGATACTGATCTTTAGGCGAAGCATTTCACGCTCAACCTGTTCGTATCTACCTTCGCTGTACAAGGATAATAATATCCTTACCGCCCCATTGAGTGTGGTGGGCGTGCGTTGGCATCACAGCCCATCGCCAAAGGTGTCCCTCGTGCTGTGGTGTAACCCACAACGGACTGTTTTTGATAGTGGGTCTTTTTTCTCGTATTGTATGTTGACGCCAAGACGAAGTTGCCTTCCTTGGACTCAACGCTGATTGCCACGTTGTCTCTGTTGCTGTACCTAGATAAAAAGAAAGCATTAATTGACTTCTTCACTAGAATACAACAACTGATATTGGATAGCCTCAATTCCTTAATCAACCGTCTCGAAATGAACACTCCTGGGTTTTCATCCACAGGAAAGCGGCCATATATTCACCTCACATTGCCGCACGGATACGAGTTTAGAATCTTCATATCACTAACCTGCACGAATCATTAAAACTTATCAATAATTAAATTCACTAAAGATTGGTGAGAGGAGACGGAGCTTCGTGGCGGCCAAAAGTAGTGTGAACTTTACTATTTTTCTAGTGAATATTTTCACTACATGAATACGTTGTGCTAGTGTATATCCATTTAGAATAAATCACTGCCTTGAATTTACTAATCAAAAGAGACAGTTTAATGTGGACAGTAAAAAATGGCGAGCAATTTTAAATGAAACCTGTTGTTGGAATAACCAATACAAAAACGTTGTTGGAATAACCAGTACAAAACCGAATAATATGCGAAACACCCTGTAGAATATGAAAGACTTCAAATATTTTATTAGATCTTGAACAATCGAATACTTACCTCATAATAATATTTTTTCTTTACAGATATTCCAAAACTTATTATCCACAAACTTGATGTACGAACAATAATGTCATCCAGCATTTTATATTTTGATCACTTTTCTTCGAAAATATAATCATAAATAAAATAAGCAACAACAATCAGGGAAATAATGGAACAGCACCATCTTAATTTCGTCATCAAACAATATTATAAAATAGGAATACCATAAATGCAGTAAACACATAATGAAGATATTAAAAATATAAAATACTGTTTTCGGTACTAAATCAATTTTTTTGGATAGCATGCATTTTAAAATAGTTTAAAAATTATTTTATAAATTTATAAATGGATAAATGATTTTAGTAAAATTTAAATAATAGATTAAGCATTTTTCTTTTAAAATAAATTTGTATACGATTTATTTCATTTTAGGATCTTTTTTCTTTTTAAATCAATAATTGTTATACTTTCAAAACCTCACATATACATAAATGTAATATTTAGAAAATAAACATTTATTTGTTTTATAAAAGTTCAACTTAAAAAAAAATTGACGAAGTAATAAACGTCGTACAAACTATAATATTGTTTTATTTTTTTAATTTTCAAAGATCTAAAGAAAGGCTTAACTTAAACAATGTTGAGTATTCGTTTTTGGTTCGTCAAATGAGTAAGGCCAAGACAATTAAAATTTTTCCGATTTGTAGACTTTTCAAACAACTTTTCCACTTCCTCTTATCCGATTAAACCTTATACTCAAAGACATACTAGATATCTAATATGTCTATGCTTATACTATTTCGAATATTGGGTCAGTTTGTATTTCTGAAGGCTCAGCAAAATTTCCCCAGTTTTGCTGTCAAATAGCTACTAATTACAAATATCCAATATCTGTCTACAGCAGAAAAAAATTTGACAAAAAGTCTTGAAAGTGTACAAAATAATACCGGTTTTTCCGAGATATTGTAAAAATGGAAATTTGAGTTACCTAGTTCTTGCAATCAGGGGACGATAAGTAGATTTTAGGTCAATTGTGAATAGTTCTATTGATAAACTTGGTATTACGATTGTCAAAATAGTTAATACCCATCAAAATTTCTACCACCCACAAGTTCTTCGTTGACAAAGGTGTCAAATATCTAGGCGGTAAAAGATTATAATTAAAACAAAATTTATAAAAGTTATTTGGCGGTTTTTATTGAAAAACAAGACTTAAAAAAAATGTCTTCGGTAGAATTGTTTTTTGAAAGCAATTATGATGAGTAGTGGGGCTGTTAGTGAGACCAATCTTTCATTTTGACCTGACGGGTTGAGCTTTAGTACACAAATAGTGCATGTCCTAACTTTACTTTTTAGAAGTGTGGCCAAGTTGGCAACACTGTCAGAAGGACAAGAAAATGGGTGTCACAATCCCGAAATGTTTCTTATAAATCGAAAACCAAGGGTCGGACGTGGGCCGAGCGGACGCTGAGCGGACGCTGAGCGGACGCCGAGCGGAGGCCGAGCGGAGGCCTTGCGGACGCTGAACGGAGGCCGAGCGGACGCCAAGCGGAGGCCGAGCGGACGCCAAGTGGAGGCCGAGCGGACGCCGAGCAGACGCTGAGTGGAGGCCGAGCGGACATCGAGCGGACGCTGAGCGGACGCCGAGCAGAGGCCGAGCGGACGCTGAGCAGACGTCGAGCAGATGCCAAGCAGACGCTGAACGGAGGCCGAGCGGAAGCTGAGCGGAGGCCAAGCGGACGCTGAGCGGATACCGGGCGGAGGCTGAGCGGAGGCCGATTGGACGCTGAGCGGGAGGAGGCCAAGCGGATACCGAGCGGACGCTGAACGGATG
The DNA here is from genome assembly GCA_963921185.1 of Dasysyrphus tricinctus. Classification (NCBI taxonomy): domain Eukaryota; kingdom Metazoa; phylum Arthropoda; class Insecta; order Diptera; family Syrphidae; genus Dasysyrphus; species Dasysyrphus tricinctus. The sequence goes on from OY992531.1 coordinate 88,874,496, forward strand.
CTAAGCGGAGGCTGAGCGGATGCCGAACGGACGCCGAGTGGAAGCCAAGCGGATGCTGAACGGACGCTGAGCAGACGCCGAGCAGATGCTGAGGGGATGCCAAGCGGACGCCGAGCAGACGCTGAGCGGAAACTAAGCAGACGCTGAGTGGAAGCCGAGCGGATGCTGAGCAGACGCTGAGCGGACGCTGAGCGAACGATGAGCGGACGCCGAGCGGACCCCGAGCAGACACCGAGCGGACACCCAGCGGACGATGAGCGGAAGCTAAGCGTAGGCCGAGCGGACGCTGAGCGGAAGCTGAGCAGACGCTGAGCGGACGCCGAGCATCATATTTCACATATTTTTCATAATGGAATATTTTACGCGGAGCCATTAGTTTTTTTATACTTTTGTTTTATAATAATCCTTACCCTTCTTACTGTCTTCCCGGTTATTAATCGAATGTATTGGAAAACCCATTTCCAACATCTTCACAAATATACGCAAAAAAAACTAATTAAACAGAACATCCTACTTATAAGAAACTTCGAAACATATTTCACATATTTTTCATAATGGAATTTTTTACGCGGCGCCATTAGTTTTTTATACTTTTGTTTTATAATAATCCTTACCCTTCTTACTGTCTTCCCGGTTATTAATCGAATGTATTGGAAAACCCATTTCCAACATCTTCACAAATATACGCAAAAAACTAATTAAACAGAAAATCCTACTTATAAGAAACTTCGAAAAATCCCATTGTTGAATGCTATAATTCGGGGTTTTTCTATGACCATGTTCCTTATAAGCGTATTCTACCGTATAAATACACATATATCTACGCAAAAAAGAGTGCATATTCTAATTCCAAGAATAAAATCGAACTAGTCCACTTGTGCTACCTACTATATTCAGAAAAAAACCCATTACAAACAACCACGCGAATAATCGGCTTATTATTACCTAATTTACAAAAAACTAGAACCCTTATTCCTAAAACCGATTTTTTATTATCGTATAAATATCTAAGAATTGCGATCAACTATTGGTAGGTATAGTCCTGATCCATTATCAAAGAATGCGAAGATGTTGCATTTTGCATATCGTATGTCCGAAGGAAAATTGAAAAAAAATTCTTCCAAAGTTAATTTTGCTAGTAAATGGATTTTACCTTAAAGCTTTAACCGACGTTATTCTACTTTCGTAAAAAAAATTAAGGAAGCTAGATGATAAATGCATCTTTGTTATTGAATTGAAAAAATGAAATGAATATTGAAAACCATTATCATTGCACATTGCTCACAACTCGCCCGCGAGCCGTGGGCCATATGTCGTTTTCGCTCTTGTCCATGAGCGGGCGTTTTGCTCTTGAGGTTATGCGCTCTTGCCCATGAGCGGGCGTTTCGTTTTTGACTTTTGAGCTCTTGCCCATGGGAGGGCGATTCGATCACTCTCACGAGCCTTTGAACCCTGCGTACGCTCCTGGGTAAAATATGAGCTGAGAGCGTTTTATGAGCACTCGTGTGCAAGCGTTTCCGTACCTTGAAAAATAGCTTTAATAATGTTGATATTTTTGTCTGCTTATATGAATAACGTCAGGCTTAGAATTCTGATAGTTGACAGTTGGAAAAACAATTAAACTACCATTATTAACTAAGCAATTAAAATATTTTTATATTTAAAAAATAATGTTTTTTTGCAAATGTCAACTCTCAACCAAATTTGCACTTACGTCTTTATTGCACCGGAGCACAGTGCGTCGACCAGTGGACAAAAATCAAAAAATCAAAATATGCAGTTTTGTTCTATTATGCTTTGATACGGGTCAAGCATATGTTAAATAACTGTCATTTATTGTTTTTTTTTTGTTTGCTTTTTTTAGATGATAGATAAGCGGAATTGTTTAAACCATTTAAGGTAATTATAGTCAGAGCCTTGTTGTGAAACGCGATTTTGTGTGAAGTGATTTAGCTGGTGAAAGAAAAGTAATTGAAGAAATTTTTTTTTCGGCAGTGATTATTAATTATTGATTCATTTAGAGCTGTTATGACTAATTTTATTTGGTTTTTGAAATAAGTTGTAACTTACCCTGAGGCCACACGAGCCAGTACTGGCTAGCCAGTTGGCTACACATACTACCTGTCAAATTCCTATTCGTGTATATGCTGTGACGTAGGCGGCATGCCACACTGGCTTCTCTACTGGCCAGCGTTCGGATCTTACTCCAAATGGAGTAAATCTACTCCGATTTTAAGGAAAGAAATTTAGCTACTACGATTTACCAGCTTTTCAAGACTGAAGATGTTACCACTTCATTCTATCTTCTGTGTGGTGTGGAGTGGCATTTTACATACTCTGTGCTCACTTAACAAGTCTGTTATGTTGCAAACTGTCATTAGACGTAGTACTTAGTGTATTTTTATCTTCGCTTAAAAAAGTAGCATGTTATATCCAACAACAATACGGAACTATACCGAATTGTTGTTGTATTTAACATGCTACTTCTTTTTATAAGGAGATGAAAATGCACTAAAAATTAACGCACTGACGCAACATGCAACATCGCTAGCATAAAACAACAAAAGCCATTGTCATTGTCATTACTAATGTTTAGCGTTGGTTTTGGAGAGCCTTAACTTATTTTTATCGCAAAATAATATTCATCGTAAAAACTCTTGTTTTTTATTTTTCGTGTGCAGTGATACAAAATACGACAGAAACACAATGGTAAACAACAACAAAAAACTGTCGTCGGCGAAGAACGTTTCGCGTCGGTTTGGGAAAGCCTTTAATAGAGCACTTTAACAAATAGCAATATATCACTCTCTCGTTCATTTACAAACGTCAAAATCAGCACTATGGGGAATTTATCATATCGAAATTAGCTGTGGAATTATTTTTTTTGTTTGCTTTGCACTTTGAAATTTGACACTTCCGCCTCAATGGAAGCTGTCACTCTTAAAATTGACAGATTCGTAAGATTCCCTATGACGGTGTTCACATTGGACTGACTCCTCCGACTTAATTTGACATTCATCCTACTTCTTTTGTTCACACACAAACTAATGTGAACACCAGCCACAGTACACAAATCTAAGATACTGCGCAGGTTGTCAGTCGAAAATAAAAAATGTCTGTGAACGTGAGGAAGAAAACACACGTAAAAACAACAACAGAAATAAAAATGACTGGGAACGTGATGACTTAAATACACGTAAAAACAACAATAAATACTGACATTTGACGAAAATTTTGATATATGCGCAGAAGAAACCAAAATCAAAACTGTAAAGATTACCTTTAATATGTGTACTGTGAACACCAGCAGACTCACTTTGAAGTTGAGAACTCGTTAAAAGAAAACACAAATCTGAGCTCGTTGAAGTACAGAGAGAGAAAGCAGTTGTCACAAAAGAAAACGTCAAAAAAAAATCCATAGATTTTCAAAAAATTTAAAATATTCTGCCTGTTCTTGCCATCTCTTTTTCACCATGAAGTGGAAGTGAGATAAAGTACAGAGACGTAAAAAAAAGTCGGAGGAGTCAGTCCAATGTGAACACGATCTATCAATTCATTCGCCGTTTTTTTGGTTTTCTTGTCTAACGGAAATACAAAACACAACAGACGAGACAAGTGTGGTTCTGGCTTTATTCATCTTCAAACATTTTTTAGATCGCTAATCAAATTTATAAAATGTTGAGTTCTAAGGGAATGGGCATGGACTCGCGATTTTTAGTTTATTAATATTTTGTGAAAGAAAATGTGAGTAAGCTTTAGTTTTAATCCTATTTTTCCAAATATGCTACGAAATAGTACTGCCGAACCTTGTTACTGGCTGCTCTACTGGCTTCCCAACTGGCTTCGAAAAAGGCAAGCCAGTTGACGAGCCAGTTGCTCAGGTTTGTATGTGTTAGTAAAAAAATGTGAATGTATTGCGACTGGCTAGCCAGTACTGGCTCGTGTGGCCTCAGGGTTAAGTGAATTATTGAAAAAAATCATATTTTAAAGGCATTTTTTTCATTTTGGTTAAACTTTTAAAAAAAGTTTAGCAAAGTGTAGCAGAATTTTTAGTGTCATTACATTGTCTTATAATTTTGCTTTGCGAAAATGCAAAGTTTTCATGCTACTTTTTGCTAACCTTCAAAATATTCATCTTTTTGTAGGACAAGGTCAAACCTTTAAAAATCAACAAGTTGTTGAAAATGGATTTCTTTTGATAAAAAATCATGAATTGAAGATCATTTAACATTTATTTTGAATGAATTGAAGAAAAATAAATGTCCCTTTAAAATTAAAAATGATTTAAAGTCCAAAATTAAGTTTGTTGACTCAAACCTTGAATGGCGATGGAAACAATGGTTTAGGAATCATGCTCTTTTCAAGAAGCGCCATGAGGCTTGGCTTACAAATGGTTTTACACTTCTTGATAGCATTTCAACCTATCTGCAAAATGTATCGCCTTTTGATGAACCAGGAACTAGTCGGGGAAGACCCCAAACAACATTTTCAGGAGCGTTAATCATCAGATCAGATCCTTTGATTTCAAATTTAAGAAAAAAAAAAATTAAAATTATCGAAGGAAGATCAAGAAGAAATTGCTCAATATACATATAAAAAATACTGAACGTGTTGATAAGTCTTTGGCTGCGCTTACTTTTTCTACCATTGAAGATTGTAACGAGTTTGTTCTTCTTAGAGGATTAACTGGCACCAAAAATAGGATTCCCAAGCTAGCTCATACAATGGGTCCTTTATCCTCCTCGTTAACAAAATTATTAAATGTCAGTCTTTATCATCCCGATGTTGTTGATGCGCGAGATATTATTTCACATTCCCACCCTACCTGGTTGCTCCCTCGCTGAACAACCCCTTTAAAAAAAAACCCAAAGTTCCTTTCCCTCAGCCCCTACACCCCGGTTTCCTCATCTCCTCATCTCCCCTTTTCAAAAAAATCTAGAGGTTCATGTTTTCAACTCTAATTTACATAATTTATTTTAGATGTACTGTTGACTACAGTTGATAGATACATTTTACATTTTAAATTCAATTAAGATTATGATTTATGATTTAAAACTTTAATTTCAAAATTTAAATGTTTATTTAAAGTACGCAAAATAATGTTAAAAAAGAACTGAATCAAAAAACCGTGGTATAAAATTGGTTTAGCAACGATTATATGTTTTTGTGCCGATACTGGGCAGTACTTATAATAAATTTTGTGTCAATAGGACATATATACAACACGAAATAACTCACCCCAAAATAATCGATGCAGTGGCCACTCCCTCGATGAATCTTGGTTAGATGTGACGATCTTTATTACGCCCTTTTTTGTATTTGTTAAACGATGGAAAGCACTTATAAATATTACCACTTTTCAATCCAAAAAAAATATAATTTATGCTAATACATATGTTATATATATATACATATACATATGTATATGTAAATATATATATATCATATTTAGGTATACCTCTTTAGTTTTTAGATTTTAGTTTTAGCTTTGAATTTACTAGGTACTTTTTTTTTAATAAAAAAATCAATTTTTGGTAGGTACTTTAAAACTTGAGAATACAAAAAGATTGATCGATACAAAAAAAAATAAAATGAATGATTGAAACTAAGATTTGGATTTCAATTAAATATAAAAATATACACTCATATATAAAATTTGATTAAGATTTGGTTTCCTTTTGTCCTTTTTTTCCCTTTTTTTTTACAGTTTAGGCGATTATGATGATATAGATTATGATGATAGTTTGTGGTTTTCCTTTTATTTGACTTTGCTCCCGCGGGAGTTTGAAGGACGATTTTCAGATTTCGGGAATTCTTTGTCCTGTTACTGACTCTTGGTCACTTCACTTCCCTAAAAAAAATCGAGGCCGTCAAAAACAATTTTGAACGGCCTAATCACACCAAAAAAAATCATTTTTAATTATTTATTTTCCATCGAAAACCTTTTAATCGAGAATTACCTGACTGCGTATATATATAATATATATATTATATACATATATATGTATATATATATTTCGATCTTGGATGATCTTGCTTGATTTTATATATATACTGAATGCGAACCCTGCGCTGACGGATATTTTCCCGGCTTTTTGCAGATTATTTTTCTCTCTTATTTTTCGATTTTCTAAGAACTATATAAAAAAAACACTAAAATACTAATTTCCACTTAACTTGAAACTACTTACATTTCGAAATACTGAAACTAGGTTTCTTATAGCGGTCGGCCGGTGGCACTTTTTTTACTTTTTTCTTTCTTTTGTAATTACGTTTTATTGTGCAGGCTACTGTGGTCTAGGGTGGATCTTATTGAAAAGAAAGTAACTGCCGACGGCTTTTACCAAAGAACCCTAACTCTACCTATCGTTTACTCAGATATACAAACCAGGACTTTCCAGCCTTTGTCTTTTACCATCTCATTTCACACAATCATAATTCGCATTATAAAAATTAATCATATCATAGTACGTTAATCGTTTTATGTGGGTGTGAACCTTTGTGGATGTAATTTACGCACTTGTTGCAAACAACTTCGGGTGCGAATTGGATTCAAAAATGTCATGACACACGATTGCATCCAAATTGTCTCATGCAACAGAGGTACACTTCCCCAACCATCGCAACATTCCCCCTTGACATATAGGCAAAGCGCTGACCATTCAAAAATTATGGCTAACTGCTGACAATCACTCAATTTGTGATTAGGTCAATTGTTTACAATAAATTGTCAACAAAACAAATTACCATAATGCAGTTGAGTCGTCGTCGTCGGTTGCGTCCTCGTTGATGGTGGGTAATTTGGAATATTTTTCGTTTAAATATTTTAAATAAAACCCATTCGGTTACAGGGCTTCGCGTTTTTCAGATAAAACATAGGTATCTGGAATATGCGAAACGAACCCACATTTTCTTTCGTGCGGCCGGGTAGTGCATTGTGATCAGTGATGAGGGAAGTAAACAAATGGTGAAAATTCAAAATTGCTGGAAAAGATTTCGGCTCATACAAAATTGTTTACTTCAAGTGTTTGTGATAAAAAAAAATCATTATTGTGAGAAAAAGGTCCTATATTAAGTGAATAGTACGAAAATAAAGTGTTTATTAACGGCAACAAAAAAAAAATCAGAGATTCTGAACGTAAATGCCGGCCGTTTTGAATATTGTGCGACGAGGACAACCATAATAAACGCGAGTGAGATACATGATACAAATCCGCTACATTAACCAAAACATAAACAGTTTGCATTTACCTAGAAGTTAAATCTAAAAGCAATACAAAAAAAACAGAGGTCGTTCACCTCAATTACATAATAATGGTATTCGTGGCAAAAAAAAAGAATTTCGTTGATCGATGCGTTTTACCGACGCCGACGGGGTTTCGAATTTTGTATGGTTTCTTTTGCAAGAAATCGTTCGTGAGTTTTTGAATTTGGAAAATTAATGTTTATGTCGGGTCGGGTTAGTGTTGTAGTTTTCGATCTCCTTTTGTGTGCCAGCTGTTAAACCAGACGTGGGGCGCGAACCCATTTACCAGAACGAGGAGATACGTCAGATAAGTTTTAGAATTTTATTTATTTGTTGAAAGCGATACTTTGTGTTCTTTTCCTTTTTTTTCAGTCATGTGGTTATTGACGAATGTCTTTGGCATGGAAAATGCCAAGAGGTTTACCAGACCTGGATTCCAGTTCGTACATGCAGTTGCCAACTACTCTTTTTACGCGGGAAGCAACTTGGCGTTAATTCCTTGGGCAAAATTGCTCTGGGCGAAGTTCCTATGGAATACCTCCTGACCTTCACGGTAAGTGACATTCTTAGATCTTTTATTATAAGCGTTTTTCGACTTAACGTATGCCCTGTCCAAATTCTCCGACAACTTCTGCCTGGCCAAGGTCAATTTGAGTGCGCGAGGTGTGACCAACATTTCGGGGTCGTGTAGCGCGTTTATTTTACGTAATATCGTGTAAGTTGAACCGTGATTTATCATGTTTTGTCCGAACAAAGCATAATAAGGTTGACAATTTAGAGAATCGTGTATGTCGGAACGCAACGCACATGCTATAATGGACAGATGAAGATCCCAGTCGTTTTGTTGCTTAGAAATTAGGATTCTCAACTTGCTCAGTAGACTACGATTTACCCGCTCCGAAATGTTGGCCTGAGGCGAATACACCGCCGTTCGCACATGTTTAACGCCGTAGTTGTCCAGAAAGATTTTGAAGTCTTTGGACACAAATTGACGACCGTTGTCGGAGTGGATTTGTTCAGGGGTCCCGAAAGTATGGAAAATTTCTGATTCGAGATATTGAATCACACGATTTGAAGTAGCTTTAGGTAAAGCTTTAAAAAACATAAACTTCAAGAAATGGTCAACCACGATAAAAACGTATATGTTTCCTCGTTTTGTACGGGGATACGGACCTAAAAAATCAACGTAGAGTCGTTGCATGGGCCTTTCGGTTTTTATTTGGTTGATCATCGGTGGACGAAGAATTTCATTCGGAGCTTTGACCATCTTACAGACTTCGCAGTTTTTCAGGAAAATCTTAATGTCCTTTATCATTTTTGGCCAATAATATTTCGATCGTACGCGAGCATAAGTTTTATCAAAACAGCTATGGCAACTTAGCTTGGTGTTGTGGCACATTTCAATGCATTTTTGAGTAAGATTATCGGGAAGCCATAAGCGCCAAAGAGAATCTTCTTCGTCTACACTTCCGGTTCTAAATCTCCCTCTTCGGTAAACGTATTTCTCGGAAACGACAAGGTCTGGAAGAGTTGCCTGGTTTTGGGCAATGTTCTCTCTCAAGTGGGTATATTGTTCCAAATCAAACTCAGCCGAATCTAAATCGATATCATCGCATATCAATATCGAAGAATCTCCACAAATCCCATTATCCACAGCAATTTCGCCTGCCGCGATTTCCTCCATGGTCATCCTAGATAGACAATCCGGCACAACGTTTAAGGATCCTTTTCGATGTTCAATCGAGAAGTCATACCCTTGGAGTTCTAGGCTCCATCTAGCTAGTCTACCTGATAATTCCTTCATCGACATAAGCCATTTAAGGCTGGAATGGTCGGTAATGATTTTAAAAGGCAATCCGTCGACGTAAGGCCGAAATTTTCGCACGCTTAGCACTGCTGCGAGACATTCTTGTTCCGTGACAGTATAATTCTTCTGGGATTTGTTGAGCTTCTTTGACATGAAAGCAATGGGCTTCTCATTACTGTTCTCATCCACTTGAAAGAGAACACCACCCACTCCCTCAGACGAAGCATCGCATTGGATAACGAAAGGTTTTGCAAAGTTAGGTTCAGCTAAGACTGGAACAGACGAAAGAGCTGATTTAAGTCTTTCGAAAGCTTCGAGTGCTTCGGGAGTAAATTCGAATTTAGCCTTCTTTTGAAGGCACTTGGTTAAAGGAGCAGCTACATCGGCATAATTTCGGATAAATCTCCTGTACCAACCAGTCATGCCCAAAAACCTTCTAACTTGCCTAACGGTAGTTGGAACTGGAAAATCAACCATGGCTTCTATTTTATCCGGGTTGGTTTATCAGGTTTCCCTGACCTACAATAAAACCAAGAAATTTTATTTCTTTCATACAAAATCTGCTTTTCTCGAGATTGATTGTTAGATTTGCTCGACGAAGACAGGCTGCCACTTCCTTAAGGATGCGTAAATGCGACTCAAAATCTGAAGTACAAATCAGTAAGTCGTCTAAATAGACAAACACATTATCTCGGAGATGACTCGGAATTACTTGGTCCATTACTCTACAAAGCGTTTGTCCAGCATTACTCAAACCGAATGGCATTACCTTAAATTGGTAGAGAGGCCTACCAGGTACGGTGAAAGCTGTTTTTTCTCGTGATTTTTCGTGCAAGGGAATTTGCCAATAAGCGTCCTTTAAGTCTATCCCCGAGATAAAGTGAGTGTCCTTTATCCGACTTAACAGACCTTCAACATGAGGCAACGGATACGCATCCTTAATCGTGACAGCGTTGACCTTTCGGAAATCTAAACAAAGACGGACTTTACCGGGTTTCCTCACTAGCACTACAGGACAACTCCAGGGAGAATTACTGACCTCTATGACTCCTAGTTCCAACATTCGATCTAGCTCCTTATAAACCTCGCCTTGACGAACTGGCGATAACGGGTAATGCCTAGACTTTATAGGGGCAGCGTTTCCTGTGTCGACAATATGACAACCGAGGTCAGTTTTTCCTAGACCCAGGACGACAAAGTTCGGAAATTGTCTTTTAATATTTTCTAATTGAAAAGACTCTTCAGCTGAAAATTTCATTAGCTCAGCTTCATCTTTAAAATCTTCTTCTTTGTCGCCTGCGTTGAGGTCTACTTCCAACTCACTTATCTGAGGTAACAACTGGAAGCAACGCCAAAAATTCATGCCCAGGTACAATTTTTGTGTCAAATTTGGTATGATATAAAATGTTAGGTTTTTCAAAATGCCGTTGTATTTAGTTTCTATCTCGCAATATCCAACAATATTATGAGATTTACCGTCTGCCGTACGTACTACATTATTGTAGGGTAGTATTTCAACCCCAAGTTTTCGGACTAATTCCCAACACCCATCACCTAACACCGAGATAGATGCTCCGCTGTCAAGAAGTCCAAACACAGATTCATTGTTTAAAAAGACATTAGCGTACATACGGCCATCCTTATCCGATGATATGATCGTCTCAATTATTTGTTTTCGAAACTTTTTCCGATTTTGAAAACGACGACGAGCTTTTTGAATTTTTGAACTGATTGGTTTAATGTCGGTATCAAAAATTCGAGATCGAACCTTTTCATAATTAAGTTTTCTCTCGTGAAGAGATTTAAGACTATGTGATTCCATCGGATGAAACTGATCAACTTCAACGTTGGACTTTTCCTTCTTTAAAATTTTTATTGGGATTGAATCGTTGTCCGCTTCACCGATGGAATTCATTAAGTTGGTAGTTTTTAATTTTGGGAGTGGTTCGTCGGATTCCTTGAGGAACGAACCTCCCCACTCCTCGTTTCGTCCCTCGGGAAGTTTCCCGCTTGGTGTTTACCACATTGAATTGTATTGACACCCTTTGCTCCGCACAGGAAACAAAATAAGTTTCGGACAGCTGATGGACAAAAGTGATACGCGTGTCCTTTCTGATCACAATTCCAACATATGTAATTCGCGGTTGAAACCGGCTTTCTGGAAGAATACATAGCCGCGACTTCATGTTTCTCCAATTCAACATCGGAAGAATCGTTTTCGACCGCGATCTCACTTACGGATCGATGGCCAACGGCTCTCTTGTTCAAAAACCGTTCTGCCTCACGGGCTTTTTGTCGAAGCTGCTCTAAATTCTTCACCTCCGCCGACAACAAAATCTCACCTAGCTTTTCTTTAGTAGGTATTACCCCTTATAATTTCGATCAGCTTTTTGTCATTGAACGGTTCCTTCAGACGGTCGTTCAAACTTGACACCGAAACATAAAAATCGTCGGAGGATTCTTTCGGACCCTGCTTTCGACACATAAGTTTCATATATATATCGATTTCCGACTCCATTTTACCGAACTCTTTCTTCATGGCTTCTTTTATTGAAGATAAATCTGCATTCGGATTTTTCTTCACAAAACGCCAGAACCACTTGTTTGGTCTACCGTCAAGCAAAATATGGAAGTTTGCTGCGATTTGCTCATCGCAATAAGATGACGACGACTGCATCCTTCCTATCTTCAAAAGAAAATCGGATACGTTGTCGGAACCATCATATTTGATGTTCCAACGATCTAACCTACATGGACCAGAAGCACTAAACGTAGTGGAAGCACTTAAGCCCCTTGGTGGTACAGCTTGGGTCATTGCCGAGCTTGGCCTTTCGGCTTGAGGAGGGTTAATTGCTTGTTGCGAAGGTAAACGCAAATCTTCCAACTTTTGCAGTACATTTCCCATAAACACGTCCATTTGCTGGAAAATCCTGATTTGGTTCTGAACCATACTTCTTTCTATCCTAGAAAGCAACTCTTCATTTCGACCAACCTCATTTTCAACACTATCTGTTGGCTCCCTATCATTGCCCTCAGCTACATTTCCTGGATTATTTTCCAAATCCTGCGAACCTTCTTGATCCGCCATGATGGATGTCGAATTGGAAATAACCGATTCTAATTCTTCTGAGAAACTGAACGAATGGTCTAAGTTAAACCTATTTACTGTGTTACGGAACCTTTGGAAAAACTCTTCAAATGTGGCTTCGTTATGAGCGTTTATAACGTCTATATCGTCAAAAATTGAGACTCGACGACTCCTGCTCATACTTGGTTCGAATGAACCAACCTACCAATTTCTATCACCTATCCGAAAGCTTCAAAAAATATCTCGACAGGAAAAACAAAAAAAATTATTTTCCAATAACAATTGAGTTTGAAAATCACTTTTGCAACTTGAAATCTATTTTTTTTTCCACTAAAAAAATGTTGGGATTTGCAATTTTAAATGTCGGCCAAAACCAATGTTTGAGGAACAGAAAAAAAATCCAAATCAAATAATATATATAAATAATTTTGAAACTGCGATTCAAAATAAAGTTAAAAAAGATAATAAAAGAAATGTTTTTATAAAATCGATAAAATATAATGTAATAAAAAAATATGTGATTTAATAAAAAGTTTATATGAAAATAAAAAGCGAAACTGTATTTCAAAATTTTATGATTTAAAAAAAATATCTTATTCAATGTACTGAAATCCTTAAACTTCAAAAAAAAAATGTCTGAGTTGTAATTTATCATAAAAATCAAAAAGGGAAGACGAGGTATTAATCCGAAAACGAGGTATTACTGCCGAAGATTAAAAAGGAACGTTAAGTGAGTCAAAAAAAAATATGTGTATATCAATAAAAAAAATAAAATAAACTAGTGTTTGCTATTGTTTTTGTATGAAATTTAAGTTATAGTTTCCGAAATTTCCAGGACAATACTTGACGATCATCGTCAATGAAGACTCTGGAGAATATACAAAAAAAAACTACAAATTGAAAATTACGAAAGTAGTAAAATGTTTAAAGGACCATCCAAGACAGCTTCTGTATCAAGAGGTCTCTTTAAATTGTGGTTGTAGATGAAAAGCATACCATATCCACCTGCAATTTGGGTGTCTTTTCTTCAGATGCCCAAAGACTAGGTTTTTATGGTTCTTTTGTTGGATGCTTAGAAATCAATTTCAACCTCTTTGTTGCAACGCGGTACCGGGTAACCGACCTTAGTAACCAGGACTCACAAAGATGTTGAAACGAAATTTGTTAAGCAAAAATTTGAAAAAAAAGTAAAATGTTTTGAAAATAAAAAAAAAATAACTTTGACTCATAAATTAAACAAAACATTGTTAGCCTCACCATCTTCCGATAGTGAAACAACACGTTGGGCGCCATTTTTGTAACGAGTTTGTTCTTCTTAGAGGATTAGCTGGCACCAAAAATAGGATTCCCAAGCTAGCTCATACAATGGGTCCTTTATCCTCCTCGTTAACAAAATTATTAAATGCCAGTCTTTATCATCCCGATGTTGTTGATGCGCGAGATATTATTTCACATTCCCACCCTACCTGGTTGCTCTCTCGCTGAACAACCCCTTTAAAAAAAAAACAACTTTCCTTTCCCTTAGCCCCTACACCCCGGTTTCCTCATCTCCCCATCTCCCCTTTTCAAAAAAATCTAGAGGTTCATGTTTTCAACTCTAATTTACATAATTTATTTTAGATGTACTGTTGACTACAGTTGATAGATACATTTTACATTTTAAATTCAATTAAGATTATGATTTATGATTTAAAACTTTAATTTCAAAATTTAAATGTTTATTTAAAGTACGCAAAATAATGTTAAAAAAAGAACTGAATCAAAAAACCGTGGTATAAAATTGGTTTAGCAACGATTATATGTTTTTGTGCCGATACTGGGCAGTACTTATAATAAATTTTGTGTCAATAGGACATATATACAACACGAAATAACTCACCCAAAATAATCGATGCAGTGGCCACTCCCTCGATGAATCTTGGTTAGATGTGACGATCTTTAGGTTAGGTTAGGTTAGGAGGGGTGTGCACAGCACAGAGGCTGTTGCGTACACGGGGGCCTGTTGGTCCATTGTGATCCCCTTACAAAAAGAAAGCAGAGATGCTCCTAAACTAATGATTCAGATAGACTGGCTCATTAACGAACCAGCCTGTGCTCTCTATGAATTTCCTCATATTTGCCATTGAGACCTGCGCTAGATCATCCAGTTCTCCAACAAACCTGTTTCCCAAGTAACGGAGACGGCTTGTTTGGAGGTTCGGACAGTCACAGAGCAGGTGTTTAATGGTTTCTACTTCTTCAACATCCTGACAGCTCCTACAACAGTCGGGTGCGAGTACACCCAATCTGGTGGCCATTGTGCCAATGGCGCAGTGACCCGTTAGTACACCTATCAAGATTCTAATGTTCTTTTTACTCAGCGATAGAATATACTGAGTTTCCTTTTCATTAATTCTAGGCCATAGACTTCTAGAGATAACGCAATCGTTCCTGGTAATCCAGGATTTATTGATTCGCTCTTTCGTTGCTAGGTCCATTTTCATTTTAACTACGCCGATCGGGATGTCTAGTTCCATGTCTAATTGGTTACTACTGTTCCTATTTGATAATGACCCCTTCCCTGCTAGTTCATCTGCTATATCATTCCCTTCTATATTGCTATGTCCAGGAACCCAACAGAGTTTGACTTGGTTAGTGTTACAAATTTTGTTCAGTATGCCTCGACATTTTACCACTGTTTTGGATCTTATGGTCTCACTGGCTATTGCTTTGATCGCAGCTTGGCTGTCCACGAAAAATGTGATCTCCGACGAGATCAGTTTTTTCTTGTGTACCAATTCTGCTGCTTTTTGAATAGCGTAAATCTCAGCCTGAAAGACACTACACTCATCTGGGAGTTTATATGACTCTCTTATATTAAGGGCTTCACAGAACACCCCCGCACCTGTTCCTTCTTCCATTTTAGACCCGTCAGTGTAGAAGGGGATACCCTGTTCACTAATTAGTGATTTGGGTTCCCATCCATGTCTTTCGGGTATTGAAATAGAGAAGTGTTTGTTAAAATCCATTACAGGAGGAATATAATCAGTCTTCACATCAAGTGCAGCCACTGTGTCATACCTTTGTAGGATAGACCCATGACCATAGGTGCTGTGCTTCCAAGAGCCCAGTTCTTTGAGTCGAAATGCGCTTTTGGCTGCTGTGCATCTAGTGTACTCGTTTAGGGGTGGAAGATTTAAAATGTGACGATCTTTATTACGCCCTTTTTTGTATTTGTTAAACGATGGAAAGCACTTATAAATATTACCACTTTTCAATCCAAAAAAAATATAATTTATGCTAATACATATGTTATATATATATATACATATATGTATATGTAAATATATATATATAATATTTAGGTATACCTCTTTAGTTTTTAGATTTTAGTTTTAGCTTTGAATTTACTTTTTTTTCAAATAAAAAAAAAAAAAAAAAAAAAAAAAAAAAAAAAAAACAATTTTTAGTAGGTACTTTAAAACTTGAGAATACAAAAAGATTGATCGATACAAAAAAAAAAAAAAAAAATATATATAAAAAAAAATATAAAAAAAAAAAAATATATATAAAATGAATGATTGAAACTAAGATTTGGATTTCAATTAAATAAAAAAAAAAAGAAAAAAAAAATATACACTCATATATAAAATTTGATTAAGATTTGGTTTCCTTTTGTCCTTTTTTTTCCCTTTTTTTTTTTTTTTGTAAATATATATATATAATATTTAGGTATACCTCTTTAGTTTTTAGATTTTAGTTTTAGCTTTGAATTTACTAGGTACTTTTTTTTTAAATAAAAAAATCAATTTTTAGTAGGTACTTTAAAACTTGAGAATACAAAAAGATTGATCGATACAAAAAAAATAAAATGAATGATTGAAACTAAGATTTGGATTTCAATTAAATAAAAAAATATACACTCATATATAAAATTTGATTAAGATTATTTGGTTTCCTTTTGTCCTTTTTGTTCCCCTTTTTTTTTACAGTTTAGGCGATTATGATGATTTAGATTATGATGATAGTTTGTGGTTTTCCTTTTATTTGACTTTGCTCCCGCGGGAGTTTGAAGGACGATTTTCAGATTTCGGGAATTCTTTGTCCTGTTACTGACTCTTGGTCACTTCACTTCCCTAAAAAAAATCGAGGCCGTCAAAAACAATTTTGAACGGCCTAATCACACCAAAAAAAAATCATTTTTAATTATTTATTTTCCATCGAAAACCTTTTAATCGAGAATTACCTGACTGCGTATATATATAATATATATATTAGACTGATTCAAAAAAATGAAAATGTCTTCGATTTTCGATGCCACTAGCTTTTTAGTTAAAGTTTAATGAAATACTAATCCTGGCAAAATTTCAGCCCTTTAGGTCAATATTTAGAGGTCGCTCATCGATACTTTCTGTTTTCCATACAAATCGTATGGGAACTTTTTTTTGATTCCTTCTTTATTTTATAACTTTAGAAACGGTTATCATACAGAAATGATCAAGGTAGAATCTGAAAGAAGATTTGATGTTCTTTAAAAAAGGTTCTTACTTCTTATCTAATTAATCTAGTCCTTCCAAAGTTATTCAAGGTCAGAGTGGTATTCGTGGTAAATTAAAAAGTTTTTTGGATTCCGTGTTGAAAAAATCTGCTATAATACAAGATGTTTTGCAAAAAATGTAACAAAAGGCAAGTGCGTGTAAGTTGCACTCAGACAAGAAAAAAATCGTTTTAGAGTGGGGGTCTATTTCCCCCCATTTAGGCGGGAGGGGCAATTTCCTAAAAAATTGGTTTAAAAAAGAAAAAAATATTAAAAATCAACGGCAATACTTATGGTGTCATGCTATTACTTTTTCAAAGACAACAATCCATTATTTAATTAACTTTTTAAAAAAAGTTGTTTTTGTAAATATTTTTTGAAAAAATTAATTTCAAACTTAGATTTAAAAAATGAAAAAGTGATTTTAGTTTTTAAATATCTTTTTGAAAAACTTTTCGTTATCAAGTACAGTTTTTGTTTACGGATTTCAATACCTTCCTTAATTTTTAATCAGATGCTGAAAACCGCAGGCTAAAATGATTTGTAGTTTCTGAGAAAATTGAAAATAACAAAAACCAAGTTTCTTGTTATTTGACGCCCTGGAATTTTAATTGTTCCTTCCTACAAACACCCAATTTCCAGTAGTAGTAGTAGGTATTTTAATTTTCAATTTTCTCAGAAACTACAAAACATTTTAGCCTGCGGTTTTCAGCATCTGATTAAAAATTAAGGAAGGTATTGAAATCCGTAAACAAAAACTGTACTTGATAACGAAAAGTTTTTCAAAAAGATATTTAAAAACTAAAATCACTTTTTCATTTTTTAAATCTAAGTTTGAAATTAATTTTTTCAAAAAATATTTACAAAAACAACTTTTTTTAAAAAGTTAATTAAATAATGGATTGTTGTCTTTGAAAAAGTAATAGCATGACACCATAAGTATTGCCGTTGATTTTTAATATTTTTTTCTTTTTTAAACCATTTTTTTTAGGAAATTGCCCCTCCCGCCTAAATGGGGGGAAATAGACCCCCACTCTAAAACGATTTTTTTCTTGTCTGAGTGCAACTTACACGCACTTGCCTTTTGTTACATTTTTTGCAAAACATCTTGTATTATAGCAGATTTTTTCAACACGGAATCCAAAAAACTTTTTAATTTACCACGAATACCACTCTGACCTTGAATAACTTTGGAAGGACTAGATTAATTAGATAAGAAGTGAGAACTTTTTTTAAAGAACATCAAATCTTCTTTCAGATTCTACCTTGATCATTTCTGTATGATAACCGTTTCTAAAGTTATAAAATAAAGAAGGAATCAAAAAAAAGTTCCCATACGATTTGTATGGAAAACAGAAAGTATCGATGAGCGACCTCTAAATATTGACCTAAAGGGCTGAAATTTTGCCAGGATTAGTATTTCATTAAACTTTAACTAAAAAGCTAGTGGCATCGAAAATCGAAGACATTTTCATTTTTTTGAATCAGTCTAATATATATACATATATATGTATATATATTTCGATCTTGGATGATCTTGCTTGATTTTATATATATACTGAATGCGAACCCTGCGCTGACGGATATTTTCCCGGCTTTTTGCAGATTATTTTTCTCTCTTATTTTTCGATTTTCTAAGAACTATATGAAAAAAACACTAAAATACTAATTTCCACTTAACTTGAAACACATTTCGAAATACTGAAACTAGGTTTCTTATAGCGGTCGGCCGGTGGCACTTTTTTTTACTTTTTTCTTTCTTTTGTAATTACGTTTTCTTGTGCAGGCTTCTGTGGTCTAGTGTGGATCTTATTGAAAAGAAAGTAACTGCCGACGGCTTTTACCAAAGAACCCTAACTCTACCTATCGTTTACTCAGATATACAAACCAGGACTTTCCAGCCTATGTCTTTTACCATCTCATTTCACACAATCATAATTCGCATTATAAAAATTAATCATATCATAGTACGTTAATCGTTTTATGTGGGTGTGAACATTTGTGGGTGTAATTTACGCACTTGTTGCAAACAACTTCGGGTGCGAATTGGATTCAAAAATGTCATGACACACGATTGCATCCAAATTGTCTCATGCAACAGAGGTACACTTCCCCAACCATCGCAACATTCCCCCTTGACATATAGGCAAAGCGCTGACAATCACTCAATTTGTGATTAGGTGTCATAATTTCTCTCCTCCTAATAAAAAAGGAAGACCCTACCTTCTTGTCGCTCAACTGTATAGGTAGGAACGAGATAATCATAATCTTGAACAGATTGTTTACAATAAATTTTCAACAAAACAAATTACCATAATGCAGTTGAGTCGTCGTCGTCGTCGTCGGTTGCGTCCTCGTTGATGGTGGGTAATTTGGAATATTTTTCGTTTAAATATTTTAAATAAAACCCATTCGGTTACAAGATTTTGAAAATAGGACTTCTATTTTTGGTTTTGTAAAGGAGAATTGTTCATTTTTGTGCACAAATTTCTATTTTTTTCCTTAAAATAAATATGTTTTAAACATTTTAGTCCTTTGGTCTTGTTTATTTGTGTTTTCAGAGTTTATTTAAAAAAATGTTATTTTAAAATCATGTATTTGTGAAGTATTTTTCACGATTTAAAGGAGGCATGGCAGGTGGCGAATAGCGTTAACAATATCTTGTGTTTTTCAACTCACTATCTAATTCAAATTTCCAGAATAATTTTCAAATCTTACAAGCGGTTTATTAGAAGTAAACAATATAAAAAGTGGGCGTGGCAGTGGGCGGATAGGGTCCACACTATTTTCTGTTTTTGAACTCACCTCGAAAGTCAAATTCTCTTAATTTTATTCAAATCGTGCAAACCATTCTTAAAATATAAACCATATTCAAAAGTGGGCGTGGCAGGGGGTGTGCAAATTTCGTTAGATTTTATAAAATTTCTTTTTCATTACATTACGAACAAATTTTTTTTGCAAAGTCAACTTAGTTTTGGAAAATTGATTTTTGTCCACCATCTCCATACAATCGACGCACTGTGCGGAGGCGCGATATAATACATGGATAAAGAGTATTTTTTCTAGTTGAATCTAAAATTATTATGAAAGATAATAAACGAAACGATGCGACTACATATGTATATTAAGAAAAGCTACAGTCCTTTTCTAAATTTACTTTTTTTTTAAAGTAAAATAGAATTATTACAGAAAAATCTTTGAAAATTAAAGCCTTGCCATCATGACGCATTTACACAAGTTACGAATTACCACAATTTCGTTAATTTTCTTGCCATTAATGACATAACTGTGTAAACGGTTTAAATATTAGCCTATATTCTTGTCCCTAGACACTTAATTAATTACAAAAAAAGGGTTAAGCTTGTTTTTTATTTTTCTTGATTTCTATCACTACATGTGAAGATATGTGTTTGGTGGCTTGACCCACAGGAAAAAAAGGTATTACAAAAACTTCAGAACATAATATTGATTATAGTTTTGTGTACTCGATTAACTGAAATACGGAAAGTTATTACTTACCAAAATCTTAATTTATCATTTTACAAAAAAGATTACGCCTTTAAGTTTTCTTTTTTATTTTGTTTAATATAGGTATATGTTTATTTATATTTTTAAATCACAGCAGTCTTTTTAATTTTTTTTACATTTGTTGTTTAATTTTGTTTACTTAAAACATAAGTGATATTAATTATGTATTTTGTATGTTATAATTGAACTTTTAAAAATTACTTTATTTATAAAATTTCATTTAAGAATATTAATAATAAATTGAATATTACATTAGACTTAACTGAAAATCTAACAAAATGTATTTTTTAAATTTACACTCGTTGATAGTTTTATTGCAATGAAATAGTTTTGTTTTTAATGTAGTTATTCTTTTCTTTGATTTTAATATTAACTTACAATACTGCGCCATTATAAGAAAAAAATATATATTTATTAAAATTTTAAATTAATTACGTACTTAAAAAAAATATATATTTATATTAAAAAAAATCATTGCAGTGGAATATATACGAATAGCAACTATTCGTAATATTTTATTTTCCTTTTGGCGCAATCTTTTAGTTTGTTCTAATTAATTTATTTGGAAAATTACTTCCTACCTTAAAAAATACTCGAAGAAGTAAATTTTCTCTATTTGGAATGATAAAATGTTTAAATTTATGAATACAATCAGATTTACAAACGAGTTTTTTTCTAATTGTTCTTAATTTAAAGACTATTTTTTAAAACTTTATTTTTATAAATAGCCGGAATGAGAAAAAGAATAAAAATAACATTAATCGACATTTAAATCGAATCTCATCTCTAAGTCCTTTTTTTGAATTTGATTCAACTAAAATTTTCATTTACCATCAATCACAAGATTATAAAAAGAAAAAGACATTGATACATTTATGAGGACATAATTTTATAAGAAATTGAATACTTTTAGTGTATTGGACAAAATGTTGATTAGTTTTTTTTTTGTTTGTTTGTATGTCACATACAAACATAATCAAAAAGCGGAAAGATAAGTTCAGTTGTTTTGTATCCCAAATTTTTTTTTATAAAGGGATTTTCTAAAACTAATCTACGTACATTAAAATGTTTGATCTAAAAATAAAAGTATTTTTATCGAGTGTTTGTTTTTTTTCACGGTCAATTTGTCTTTTTTTGTTTATAAAAAGAAAAAATATTTATTCGTTTTACATGTTATACATTTTTTTTAACGTTTAAAGCCGTCCAATCTTAAGATTGTTGACTCCTTTTACTAATTGGCTTTTTTTTAGAATTTTCATAGGTACGAAAACTTAGTACATAGTTAGAAGAGCAAAATACATGATTGAAATATTCCATTTAAGTTCGAATTAACTTATTAACTTACTACTGTTGTGTTTTTTCGGAATTAATAAAAAATTACTTTTAGTGAAGACAGAGAGTTGATTTTTTTTTGTTTGTTTTATTTTACTATAAATTTTTTATTTAAATCTACTAAATATACAAAATGTTCAGTCAGTATATAATGTAATTGTGTGATAACATTTATAGTTGAATTCGTTATTATATTTTGTAATATATACATAATATGTTT
The DNA here is from genome assembly GCA_963921185.1 of Dasysyrphus tricinctus. NCBI lineage: Eukaryota > Metazoa > Arthropoda > Insecta > Diptera > Syrphidae > Dasysyrphus > Dasysyrphus tricinctus. The sequence goes on from OY992531.1 coordinate 88,896,233, forward strand.
GAAGCTACGGAAAAACGACGACAAAAAGATGACAAAAATATATGATTGATTGATTAGTTCTAAATATCTAAGAAATTATAGTTGCATTTTATTTTTAACCCTTTGATCTGCTCTGGATGGAGTTTTTTTTGTTTTTAATGAAAACAAAAATAACAACGGGAAGGGATAGGATAGGAGTTTATTTTTTGAACTACTACTTACTTCTACTTTGTAACTACTGTTGGACAGCATCAATAAATAATTTTGTTAAAGGTTTATTCTATTAAAATAAATAAATAGGTACAAATTTAGTAAAAAGAAATCATAATGTTGAAAAGGTGAATTTCTTAAAGCATCAAAAGGTATGTTCGAGATAAAAGACCCACAGATTATTGTTATTTGGACTTTTAACAAACAACTGATTCTTTTTTGTTGGCGTTTTGTTCAAAAATGCAATTTATGAAAACACTTACAAATTAATTATCTAAAAATGTAGTATAATTATCTAAAATCAAAAATACAGTAAATAATCAAATAAATACGATAATTGCATGGGAAAATATTGGTAATTTGAAAATTTCATTAATTATCGATAGCCTCTGCGATAGAAAAATTTTTATGTGATATCAGAATTAGTTTTTGTCGACCGACTTAAATCTTATTGCTTACAACTTGGTAAGTGAAATGGATCCAATGCCCAGCCAGTTTGAGGTTGCCTTGGCAATGCCATCAGTCATAACCAATTTTTGTTGGGAGACAAACCAAGTGGACTAATTTTGGGTGTAAGAGAACATGAAGCTTCAATCTCACCACCAATACAACACAAGTAAACGGATTTAATTTTTGTGTGGGATCGAATTTGAGTGCCTTTTTGTTTCTATAGTTTTATTATTAGTTCAAAATTGAATAAGAATTCTAAGCCTTTACCGAGTTTTCACAGATTAATAAACACGCAACCACACTGGGGTCACCTAACTCAAAATTCCTCTTGTCTTCAAAAAATATGCCTCAAAAAGCATATTACAAACTGTCGAATAAGTTAAAATCGCGAGTAAGGTGACAGGAGTTTTTCTTACTGTGAACACACTTTAAAGGCTGTTTTTAGAAGTTTGGGTTTCGGCAACCCTTCTCACACAAGTTTTGTTGTAACCAAGGTCATGAAGAGCGGTGCAGTATGAATATTACGTGCATATATGTTTGTACAAAACAAAGCATACCTATGAAGGATGCAGCTATTATTTCGGGTTGCTTGCTGTGTTTTTTGTTCATTTTTATTTCTATAAGCGAAGAACGCTTTGAATCATTGAATCATTGATTCCTTACCAAATATTGGTTTAATTGGAATTAAAGAAAAGAAGGAGACTCTTCTTTTTAAGTTCGTTTATGATATTCTTTTCCAGCTATTATTGTTTCCTTCCCATAATATACATAATTTAGATCAACTCAAATAAAAGTGATACTCCTTTGTTAAATAATATTGCTTATTCCTTCATTAACTCCATATTCACTGTCGCCACTTTATATTGCATTTTTTCTTTAAATGTGTTAACGCTTAAATATACACATTGTTTCAATACATTTTATAAAATTATAACACCAAATTGCAAACAAAATAATTATGTATATTTAGGATTGGTTACAATCTTTTAAGGAAAAATAAATGTGGATGCTCTACCTTGATGCCAGTATTTGATGTGTTGTTTTTTTTTAGTCAATGTGAATAGGATTCTTGATTCAATCTGAATCAGATCAAATGGGTAAATAAAATGCAGTTAATAATGAAAATTAGAGTGATTGCTACTGATCCTTGGCAAGAGATGGCGCTAGTATACGAATTTTAAGTTGATCTAATTAAAAAAAAAAAACAATATTAAATTTACAGCCTACTTGAATTGAATTGAATATTATTGAGACTTTTAAATCAGTTACGAGTTTTTCTTAATTCTAGCGATAACCAAAGTTGTACAAAAGTGGCTGTAATGTATGGACTTCTTTTTCGATTATTTTCTAATAGTTAGCCTCGTGGCGGACATTTCTTATATAGTACATGTTTACAGCCTAAATGATTCAGTTTCTGTTTGAAAGCTTTAAATTTTTTTTGTAAAAATAAAAAGTAGGCCCAGTTCACATTGATGCGAAATGTTATCTGACAAAAGTTGAGCAAGCGAGTTTATGCATAATTCTGAGCCCTCAAACAAGTTGTTCTCGTCATTTTGAAGGAGTAGTTGAGTTAAATATAAACATGATTATTAATTTAAAAGTCAAACCAACCCTCTTTTAACTTTTTCCAAGGTTGATGTTCTACAACCAGAAATAATAATTGAGCAACGAGCCTAAAGAAACTTCAATCTAACTTCTTGGCAGCAAATGAGAGGATTGGGTCAGTTAAGGATTTTGAGATTTCAGAGATCTTAGCAAACTCGGAAAATTGAGAGCAATTCCTCTCCAAAGTTTGCTATCAAAAAGCTGAGACTGGTGTTGTCATCTCTTGCTCAATTATTTTGTATTGCAACTATCAAATAGAGATAGAAAGTGATTTTAATTCTTGTTTAGAAATCTTGTTCAGGTTTCTCCTCTTACTCAGTCAAACTGACGGAGCGAGATCACTGAAATCCAAGAAGCGTGAATTGATCAATATTAAATCTTACACATAATGCTCCCTTAAAAGTGCTTGATAGGTGACTGTATTTCTAAGGAATCATGTTCATATTTCTGAGATCACGGTGTTCAGTTATGAGATTTTATAACTGCCTGAACACGACTGAGTACTGCAACTGGAACTGAAGCTGGTATAGCTCCAAAAAAAGGCGTACTTGTTATTTTGTTGTGTGTCACAATGCAGCTGTACAACTTTCAAAAAGCTGTGAATCTTTCTCGAAATTAAAAATCAAGAAAGAGAGCTTGAATCTCGCTATGACCGTTATGTAAACCTGCATCTAGTTAAAAATTGCTTGGTTTGAAATGTACGAAAAATTAAAACTTGGTTATCTCATCATGTTATGACTGCAGTTTCATTGCATTTTGTTCGTAAGTATTAAGTTTTTGTGTATTGATTTTAACATCTATACCGGCTCCAGCTCCAGTTACAACTCCATTTCCATTGTTTTCAGGCAGTTAACCTAAAAACCTGTACTCTGGCTAGTACATTTCAGACAAAAATTAATGAAACTTTTGAACGCTGATATCAAAATCGAAAATGTATTAGAATAAGAAGAAAACTTGCCATTTCAAAATTTATAAGGCCAAGAGCACACAGCAAATTTTGAGTATGAGTGATAGCAACAAAAAAAAAGTATCGGCGTCGAAAGATTGAGTAAAGGCTATCAAAAAAATGCAACTTCTAGGGTGGGTAATCATGTTAGATGACATTGGTTTTCACCCCTCCCTAGATAAGCTTCTCGGATCACATATCACAGAATCTGAGACCATTTGAGTGTATAAAAAATGTTAAGAAATTCAAAGTTAAAAGTGAAAAACGGTTTTTTAATCAGCCTGGCAGGGCGAACTATACACTGAAATGATCTTGGATTTCCTGAAATGTGATCCTAGATGCTTTATCTAGGGAGGGATGCAATCCAATTTCGACTAACACGATTACCCTGGAATTCATTCATTTTTTTTTTCGATGCACAGTTTAATGACTAAAGCCCTGGTTGGAACTGCAAGAGTTTTTTTTTTAATTAGCCTTTACTCAAGCTTTAGACGCCTTTACTTCTTTTTTTAGCTATTACTCACACCCGAAATTTACTGTGGGCTCTTATTCTATTCTGAGAATATGTATGTTTACTATCCAAATAAAAATATTTAGTCGCTTAATTGACATGCAATACACGGCGATGAAAGACTTTCAAGTCGACACCTCAGAAACGATTGACCAGACCCATAATGTCGTATTGTATTTTCTAAAAGTAAAAGTCAACTTAGAATCAGTGAAAACAATTCATTCCATAAGCTGGCTACGATTTTCTGGTATCAATTATTTTCTTGCCAAGGTTAACTACTTATCACTCTACATTATTATTTCTAGGAATGCATGAGAAGTCTCTTGTGGTGGAGTTTTCGAATATTTTTGGTTTACAAAGTTAAGAAATCTCAAACTACTCTGAAAAAAAAACAATAGAATTTCTTGCATTTAAAAACACTGCTATTATTGGATTTGATGGTATTCTCAATATTTAAAAGTTATTACTAAACATTGCCTTTGGCAATAGAGGTCAGTTCAGAAGAAAGGTTTCCAATTCAAGCCTGTATTTAAATTTTACTAATTGGGTAAAGAGCAGAGCAAAGACAATTTTGGACTTTTTTTTATTCTTGTGTAAATTGACAGGAGACTGTATGCACAAGCAGATTTTTTTCAAACAGAGCTATGTATAGAATCTAGTTCTAAAACATATCATATCTGCAATATTGAATTCATTTAGGAGTAAGCTACATTTCTATTCTCTGCACAGTGCATACATTTTAAAATATAAATAAGAATTCATTTTGATCGTTTCATCTGCAAGTACCAAGCTCAAAATTATTTCGAAAACTCCAAAGCGCACAATTTTCAAAATAAATTCACTTATTTATACCCGAGTTATTTCGAACTCATAATATAACACATTAAAAATTACACATTTAAAGTGCTTATCAGCTGCTGACATAATTTACCATATTCAAATTGATCACCCGATATTCTTCTCAGTTTGATTCCTTTGTTATCTTTATTTCTACCCTCGCAAACTTGTAGCTCAATTTGCAAACCCCCAGAATATTCTAAACTTAAATTAGAAATGTCAACTGGTACATCAGAATCCCCAGACGAACTCAAACTCATACCTGTTCCACATGAAGAAGTACTTGATTTTGCACTCACTCCTTCGTATCCGTCAGTTACATTTGCTTTATTCAGAACAAAACCTTTGGGTGGCATGGTTGAGTCTATAGTTTGTTTAACCATTTGCAGGATGCGTGTAGAATCTAAATTGGAGCATTCGTGTGGCAGTGGAACTTCATAGCACTCGTCTGACATTCGAGAATCACATATCGAATCCGGACTCATGCGACCTTCAGTTTGATCACCAATTTCTGAATGAGAATCACTTTTGAAGCCAGAACTTGCAGAAGGTTCTTGGCATGGTGACAAGTTGTTGGAATCATTACTTAGGCTGTCGTCACTGAATCCTAGTGATTTATCACTTCCTCGACGATTTGAGCCACTAGTAGCACCGCAAGCTGACGATGACGGTTCCGTGTCTAGCCTGGAGTTGTTCTCACTCTCAAGACTTGCCTTGCGACCGACACCTCGTGTGATTGAGGGCATATCACTCGAAGGCTCTGTGATGATGAGACCTTGCAAGGCCATTGATGGCGTATTTGGTTCCAATGAGTCACAATCGCTGTCCCGACTGTTCTCAGAAGAGAGTGCAACAAGGGTGATTTCACTTCCCTGAACATCGGTTAGGCAGATTTGTGGATGTGATGGTTGAAATGCCGACAGTTCCTCATTGGCAAAACCCATAGCACCGTATGGTAAGCCAGCAGAGATTGTGTGACTTATGTGGCCGTTGGCATTCTCCTCTTGGATTATACAAAGATTTGGCGAAGCGGGTGGCGTTGGAACAATACGAACAGGTTGTGCGGGTGACAAATTCAGAGGTTTTAAGTCAAAATAAGATGCAGGCATGTACCAGCTGCCGCCCTGCTGAGGTTGAGATGGGCAGGTAAACATATCTGAAGGCATCATCTCCGAGGAGCACACATCCATTGATAAGTCGAGTGGCTGGTTTGAGGCATTTTCAATTGCTGCAGAAGTTCCTCTTGTTATAGAACCACCGCCTCCACTTGTGGTCAGCCCACTGAATCCCTTTGTGATCTGATGCATTGGCGAAACTGAAGCGGGTGCATTAAACATATAAGGATTAGGAGATGAACAGCCACTGAAGCTATTATGCACTGGAGATTGACAGCCAGAATTTTGGCCACCACCACCAGTCAAATTGATGTTGCTGAATTGTCCAATCAAACTGGGATTGTTGTGTTGTGATGAATTGCAGTAGTTTGACGCTGGATTCACCGATCCTGTCATATATTTTGAAAACGGCATCCCTGATGATCCAAGTTGACCCGTATTGATACTACTAGTATTGCTTGTTGAAGGTGCAGATAGTGGATTAACACTATAACTGTACATTTGTTGTTGCATATTACATTGCTGATTGGAATGTGCTATCAGACCTAGATATTGCGCCAATTCCAATGGAACTAAGCCCGATGAAACGATATTTTTAGCTATTTCACCACTGATCCGATGCTCTTTAACCAGACGATTCAGTGCGGGAACAAGATTCATCATGGCATCTTGAGGTACTTCAATGCTTTGTCCTCGATTTTGTATAACATTGATCATTGGTCTGCCATGAATTGGTGAGCCTAAAAGCAAAGAACGTGAATATTAATAAATAATAATCAATTGTAATGTACACACAGATGGAAGTGGTGTTTCTTTGATTATTTTTTTTTTACTGAAAGAACTCAATTCGAAAAATTTACTTCTACTTCTACATATGTATATCTGTTCTCTTTGTTGTTCAAAAATAAAGATTTGGCTATTAAAATAATAAAATAATTTAATTTGGCTTAACAGAATGTAAAGCGTCTATTCGTAAATAATTGATCAAATAAAGTTCTTTAGATACAACAGCTGGAGTTGAGGATGATAATTTGATCTATCTTTCCATAAATTTGGGGTGAGCGAATAGAGCTCTGGCTCTACTTTTAAAAGTAGAATGATAGAGTTCGCTTCGCTGAGGAACAGAAACTGAAAAGAAGAAACATTTCAAATTGATCCGAGTTTATTTTTACCATTTAAGCTATGAACCCCTGTAAGCTTTTGGCAAAACGGAAACGATTTGTTTGCTTTTGTGTGAAATGTTATAAAATTTATCATAACAGAATTTTATTTTTTTTTCTGTGCAAAGGATACAATAACAACTGGGCAGCTGGCAATAGCCAAGGAATATAAAATATGTACTCAACCAAATTTAAAAGAAAGTTTTTTTTTAATAAATAAAATTAAAAAAATACTTCATTAGAATTTCTAATAAGGTGCATCTCTAGCAACTTAAACAAATATACAAAATGTATAAAAATAATCTTTAGCGTAGGTAACTTAATCTAAGCAATTCATAGTAAAAATAAATTCATGCATTTTCTATATAACTTTCTAAAGTTTAATACCAAAAAAATAATGCATCCCAATTTACGCAAATCTTACCAGGCAAGCTAATTGAGTTCTCTAAAAGCGGTGGACTTGGAGCAACTAAAAAGTTGCGCTGTGCTATACCTTTTTGTAGATACTGACACTCTTGTAATGGTCCTTGGAATTGGGCTTTCGATCCTTCAGATGCTCGACGTACTGGACTATAGCGACCTGTTAAAATAAAGAAAGAGAAAAAAAAAACAAACAGAAATTATTTTAATTCATGAGTTAGAAATTGACATTGATTTTGTTCTACATTTAATGATATTATGCTTTAACATTTTTAAACATCGACAAATTGGATAGATAAACTTTACTTTTTAGCTTGAAGCATGAAAACAGCCATACTATTTAATTTATTAGCAGCAATAAAAAAATTTCCTTGATAATCAGGAGGAGGTTTTTTATGTGGCTTATTGTTAGTTAGCAATAAGTGCTGCGTTGAAGTAAAATAATGGACTTTATATGCAGTTAACTGTTGGCATTTACCATTGACCGGTCGAGTAATTTTAGATGTTTGCTTCAGAATCCAGTTGTACTAAGTTTTTGTTATTTTGGGTTTATTTACATAATCATAAATAAAAATAAACAAAATTATAATTTGATCGAACGCTGGAAAGCTTTATTAGAAGATGCCAATACGTCCAAAGTTAGGCTTCAGTATATCGTTTTCGATTCTATTGAACCAATTAAGGAATTCCCCTCCTTGACGTGGTAATTGAAACATCTCACGGTTAATTATGAGGTGAGAAAAAACAAGAATGTGCCCAAAACTTATAACACACTATTTCTTTCAATATTACATGTTTTGTATTCAATATTTTGATATTTTTTTTTTTTTGTTCTGATTAAGAAATAACATTTCACAACAAAAACTTAAGTGTAGTACCATCAAGTATAGTTTAAAACGGATTTATAGCTGTTTCCCGGGGATTAATCCGATCATCAGAATGCTTTTATCGATACAAATGCCATTCATTGACCATGGGGTGGTATTTCTCAAAAAATTATTCATAGATAACAAACAATAATAACAAACAATAATAATTGTTATATTTTGTCCATTACTAATTGGATTTGAACCTATGTATACCAAGCGCTTTTAGAAAAGATAATCTAAACATCGCGCTACCGAAGCCACGCAACCAGCTCCACCTAAATAGTGTTTTTTTATTTTTTATGAGTTGGATCACTGGCGTTGAATTCTGAAGGTGCTAGGTTCAAATCTAATCAAAGACGGAAACAATTGAATTAAGCAGCAAAATAAGGAGCATGATGATCGGATATGTCTCCGTCAGCGGCTTAAAACAATAAATATTGGAAGGTAGTTCTGTGACAGCTGGCTAATCAATCTTTGAAGTTGGTTTCCGTGAAGTCCCTTAAGTTCATTGAACATACCCAATATCTAGAGCCTGTTATGGCGTTTTTGATTAACATTTCGGATGAACTTTTCGATACGTTTAACTGGGTTCGCCTAAGAAACCAAATCCAGAAGAACAATCAATCGAAAAGGCCACACTATACATATTAAACAGGGAACACTTTCCATTTTACCGCAAATATTTTCTGTGAATCGATTAAGTTAACTTTGCTGCTTAGAAAAAAAAAATAAACAGCAAACTAATACAAAGCATAAATTAAATCCAATGAAAAGAAAAAAAAACTTAAATGAGTCAACAAAACAAATGTTATACAAAAAAATAATAATAAAATAAAAAAAGAAAACTTACCAACTTCTTGTACTGTAGGTAGTAATTTACAAGCCCTGGCAAAGCGTCTATTGCTTAGACTTGCACCTGCAGCTGGTGACGTTGTTGTTATTGCAGAGGAACAAGACGGACTGGGGCTGCATTGAGTGCCAGTCGGAGGACTTTGACTAAGTCCACCGCTCGAGCATTGCATTTTTAGTGCAGGCGGAAGATAATTGCGATTCATACGCGACTCAACTTCTCTTATCAGTTCCGGACTAATCACTGAGTGATAGCAACAAGTATTTGGTATTTGGATAAGGATAATTTGTAAAGGCATTTATAACGCCAATACGAAAGAGACATTTGAAATTGACATTAAGGATTTTAGGAAGAGGAAGTAGGATCAAGTTAGTCGAGTAGGATTTAATTCGGTTTTCAGTTTTGTTTTGTTACCAACAAGGCACACATCCAAGCACAAAATCAAATGTAATAAAAAACCGAAAAGAAAAAAATAAATAAAAATAAAAAATAAAACTTTTGAAAACACAGGAATAAATTAACAAAAAATATATATAAATATAATGTGAGAAAAAGTCGAAATATGTACATAACATCTAGGTGCAATTAATCTATTTTTTTTTTCCTAGGTACTTTGTTGAAATATATCGTGCAAAATCATGCTTATTTATTAGGGATTAGACTAGCGAAAAATTGGAAAACATTTTCATACCTGGCGGACGGTCCATAACAGTAAGAAGACCTGTACGTCTAGTACGCCCACCACCGGATTGAGGCGCTGGTGAATGTGATAGATTTGGCTGATCCATTACAATTGCTTCTGAATGATGAGATGATGATATGTCATCCGTACATCCCACCGTGTGCCGCTTCGTGCAACCTCGAGCTTGCATGTACCTAAAGAAAATATTTTAATGTGTCAGTATAGATATTTAAGTTTTTTTTTCATTAAAAACAAATCTTGTCACCCTTGATACCAATTGGTAAACTATTGAGAAGGACCAAAGCTAATGGATTTTTTTTTAAACCTACCTCTGAATTTCATCGCTTGATTCCTCGTTGACTTCAGGTGTATTCGAATGACCCATCATGGCTTCTCCCATCATATTAAGGTGAGCTTGTTGCTGTTGCATTTGTTGTTGCTGTTGTTGTTGCAGCTGCTGTTTCTCACAAAGAATTTGATTTCCAGTCATATGATCGAGACCTGAGCCACAAACTCCACCACCAATACTGGTATTCGTATAATAGCCTTCCATTTGAGGTTGTGTTTGAGTTTGTTGAACATTATTCATCGAAGATGGATAATATATTCGAAGATTAGCTCCACCATCCGAAGCTCTTCTTCCAAATGCACCAGCTATACGATAGAACAGCCTCGTTGTAAAAAAAAAACTTAATCTCAAATTCAAATAATAGACTTACTTGCACCCATGACTGTAGGTGGCTTTAATAAATGCTGATCCTTGATCGTGAGGTTGTGCAGTGGCTGATTTTGAAGCATAGGCAAATTCATTGGCAGATAGGGACCAGCCTCGTTTTCCTGACACTTGAAATTAATTGGATTGATGGGATTTGGATTGGCTAGAGCTTGTTCGTGGGCCACATCACCGGGGCCAACTGTATGTCGTCTTGTATTAGCACCATTTGCTGCCGAATTGTTGGCACTCAAGTGATTTTGATTGTTTACTTGTTGCTGCAAGAAAGATACAATTTTTAGATATTTTGAAAAACTATTACATATACTTCATACCTCATTCGGACGTGCTAAGCACTCCAATTCTAAATCACCGAACTTTTCCAAGTCCACCGAGACATCAGTCCATCCCAGCAATCCTGCACTTGGACACGAGGCATTTGTAAGCGGACTCAGTCGATCTGCTGATTCCTGTTTCATGGGCTCCGATCTGTCCACAACGCCCGTTGTTATGCTTGTTTTTCGCGACCTACAAAGAGGATACATTATTTCCGGTAAATACATCGTTTAAGTAATTCCACACAAAAGTGAAGGACTGAATAATTAATTTTACAAAAGTTCATTTAAAATTATGCGCGTGACCATTCATTCATTGCCAACACAAAATGCCAGTTCATCTGCAACAATACCCAAAGCTAAATAGTGTAAGCCATTTTTAACAAAATGCACCCCTTTTGAAAGTTATTCCAATAACAGATGACCTTTGGCTTATTACAATTATTATTCTGCCACACACCAGATACACATATGTTCTCTTCATTGTCGGGGCAAAACAATAGTTTTGTCACCGGAAGAGATAGTGTCAAACCGGTCAACGACGGCGATGGAAACAGGCAAAACTAGAAATAGCCAACAGCAGCAGCACACAATTATTGCTGTTCATTGGACTATATTTTTCGTGGAGCATTTCAGTTGTTGTCGGCAAAGATAAACAAATATTATTGATTGTAAAGCAGAACATGATGGTACACACTCTAATCTAAGAGATGTGCTGTGACCCAGTAACAAAATAATAATAATACAAAATACAAAAAAAAAAAATACTCACCTAGAGTAGGCCAAGTTGGCATGATGTTGCAGTCTTTGCTGTTCTCTTCTTTTCTCTTGGAGTTTATCATTTAGGAGGTTGTATATGGCATAGATTTTATCAAAACGATTCTCATGCACCGATTGTGCAATCATATCAGCTGTTAGGCCAGGCAATTGCAGCATGTGTGTCATTACCACCGAATCGAGATTTATCGGTTCGTTGACTGATTGAATGCGGGTGGTGGTGGAGGTTGTCTCAATGTCGCCAGACCATTCACTGAGCCAGCGATGTTTGATAATTTGCTTGAGAGTATAGCGTCGGTCTGGTTCAACGACAAGCATGTTACGTATAAGACTTTCGCAATCTAAAAACAAAAAAAAAATAGAAAATTTGTTTTTAATTTTGCTTTTTATTGTGAAAAAAAAAAACAAAAAAAAAGAAATTAGATCAAAACAATTAAAGCATACAAAACATGAAATCTGTAGAGATTACTTTTAACTATATAACGGTTTTATATTCATACATATATTGCTTATGTAAAAGGAAAATATAAATCGTTATTGTCTGCGCTCCGGTGCTTATTAGATATGGTATCTAGTAATCCCAAAAACTTCAAGATAACTTCAGTTGTTTTTGTATCATTATAGGCTTTTTTTAACAAGGGATTACACAGATAGCTGAGAATAAACATCGGAACGTGCCAATTAACTTTTCTTGAAATATTTCCCAAAACTTATTTTTTCAAGGAGAGCTTCAAGCTTGATACTTACTTAAGAGACGACTGAAGAAGAAATATAAAATTTATGTTAAATAGACCTAGTGACAAAAGTGGTGATTATTGAAAACCTTGTATGTTAAGGAAGGACTATAGTAGTTGTTTAAGCTGATGCTAAACAAATCGGGAGTTTCTGATGAAGTTACCATATGCTAAACTTCAGATTTGCTTATCAACAGCTTATACAACATCTAAGAATATGCCGCATTGTTTTTTGTATTGTTGAGACAAAAGGAAAATTTCGTTTTGTATCAGTAGCGTGCTAAGCTTAAGTAAAGAAACAATAAACGAACAATTTTGTTTTGCGGCATCGAGCCAAAAATGCAACCAGAAAAATGCTTTTTCTAACCATTGCCACCGGATAAAGTTTGTCGAACTAATAGTTTTGTAAATGTTTGGACTAAGGCTGTCGGTTGACATCCTGTTTTTGAATAGCCGCGATGAGATAAGACTATTAAATTGACATCCCGAAAAGCTAGAGATCTAACGGTCGAAAATTTATGTGGCAAAAACTGAACAAAACCGTAGAGGTAAGAATTTTCAATCCTACGGTGAAACATGAAGGTGAAAGCATCGTGGTTTGGGGAGTTATGGATACAAATGTTGTCCGCAGTCTTGATTCTTTTAAAACAACACAGGAAAATCACATATATCTGCAGATTTAAGTAAACAAAAATTAAAGGCCGGTGCTGAAAAAAATGGGTTACAGAATGATTTCATACTGGTAAATGACAATGATCGAAAATATTCGTCAATATTAGTAAGAGAGTAGCTGCTTTACGATCTAATCTAAGTTAGCTTATCCACCCACAGTCCTCAGACCTCAACCCCATTAAGCATCTGTTAGACTTTTTGGTAAAATAAGTTCGAAAAACTCATATACCAGCAATCCCTTCGAAGCTGTGGTTTTCGAGAAACGGAACACTATGCCAACAGAAGTAACCTCAAAGCTTGTGTTTTTGACGAACAACCATCTCAGAGATATATTATGAGCCAAAGGATGGCACTTTCATTGCTAATCAGTAAGAAATTTGATTTAAAAGCTACTGGCCATGCAAGTATTTGATGTATTTTTTTGTCGTTGCTCTTAATTTTTTGAATTTCGATTGTTTGAAAAAGCTTTGAAAGATTTAATTTCGTCTTGTATGTCTTGAAACTTTCAAAAACCCACAAAATAAATTGCAAAAGGTTAACCACATTATGCCAATTTGCTTACAAAAACGCATACTTATTTATTTTAAATGTAAGTAAATTTTTTTGTTGCACAGTGTGCCAAAAAAAACTTCTAATCTAACGAAACCATTTTTAACAAATTAAAAAGGTCGGTTAGATCAAACAAAAAATGCAAAATCTTCTTTAATTAGAAATGTTAATTTCCGAACTTTCTACCATTTTTTGTTCGTTTACAAGATACAAGGGATACATTTTCATCTTCAAAAACTAAAGATAATACTTAAGACTAATATTGTTGTGTTTAATAAATTATTAATGGACAAAAACCAGTTCAAAAATGAGCAGAACACCACGTGTATGTTTAAACAGTTTAATGAGGTTAACAGTCTCCTATTACACTGTTAAATTTTAAATTCAAAAATATTTGCAATGATTTTTAATACGAATTTGGGTCAATATAGATCTTAAGGCGCAATAACCCCAATATATTATTTAATTGGAGTTTAATCACAATTCACACTATTTTGTTTTTTTTTTGTATTTGTTTTTTATTTGTTATTTACAAATATAAGACCTATCAACTTTTAAATAAATGTAAGGTTATTTGATTCTAAATGAATAAATAAGCTAACGCTTTGACTCTTTTCACACTCTTGTTCTTCCTCTTCAAAAGTAGGTGCAGCAAATGTTGTGCTCATGGCTATGGTTATTAATGGATACTTAATTTGGTGAACAAATTTTCCGACGATTTTTTTAAAATATTGTTCGTCAGAAATGGGTTGTTTCAGTGATGGCATTGGAATTCACATTAACACCATCATCAGTCCACCATCAGTTCTGGTGAATGCTTGATCAAAATATAATTAATTTGACCGATGAACCTGTTTGGACCAATTCGTGCGGATTTTGACGAATGAACAATATAACGGCGTGAGCTAAACTCGCAAAGCACATGCCATCAAGTGGTATACTGATGGATCGATAACGACTGAAAAGTGCTGCAATTTTTGAACTAGAACTAGAACTAAACTTTTCATACCTCTATGGTACAGTTCACTAGAATCTTCCAGGCCGAAGTGAAATGTGGAAAGCGAAACCTCAGAAGAATCTACCGTAACCTAAACATTGTCATTGTGTCTAAGGTAATGAGGCAAATTCTTGCAGAAATGTATGTATGTAGGCGCAACGGCTCCTAGCTAATTTTAGCAAAACTCAAAATAAAAGAAGAGGAGGCCCAAAATATGGAAAGAATTTCCAAAGCTGAGGAAGGCCAAACTATTACTTGGGAACTACAATCAAAAACGATTCACAGATTGTATCTCCCTAAGCAGGAACAGCCTCAGAATAATAATGGGCCTCGTTACTATGAAAACATTTCAGTATTCTTGGTCTTGTAAGCAAGCGGTGCCACATGCAGATTCTCTTGCATTCAGGAGGCCGATGTGGTGCACTTATGCACCAAAGGAAAAAACAATTAGGACTGATATATATAAACATATAAATTTGGAGAAAGTTGAAAGATGAGCAATGTCATCTTTCTCTAGGTGGGGGCACAATAGATCGTTATGTATTAGTGCAATAACCCCAGTATATACATAATTAATTCGTTCATTAGTCAGCAGGTCCAACAGCTTAGGTGAAAAGCACTTTATCGTGACAAAAGTTACTATTTGAGGCTCTTTGAGGTAACATTTTATTCAATTAAATACCTTTTAGTGATTACTCAATGTGATGGTGTCAGGTTTCATAAAGAACACAAAATCGGTTGCCGTACATTTCCTAAGCTTTATATGTACATATTATGTATGTATGTATAAACGTAAGTGAATGTATTTGGGTTTTAATTGTTTTTCTGTCAACTCGGCTGAAGCTGATGTCATCTCTTTAAGAGTGGAATATCTGTATCTACCTACATAATGACCTCACACAGAAGATAATAAAATAAATATTTATAATGCTTTGCATTTGTTTTTTCTTTTTTAAGTGATATAACACATTTAATCTTACCTTGCGACATAAAGTATGGAATCCTGAACTTCCCTAGAACAACTTTACTTTTCAAGTCTAGAAGTGTTTTGCCATCGAAAGGCAATGCCCCACATACTAGCGCATAAAGCACCACTCCCAAACTCCAAATGTCTGCCTTAGGTCCATCATATTCAAGACCTTGGAATACTTCTGGGGCAGCATACGGCGGTGAACCACACCAAGTTTTTAGTGGTGTTCCTTCATTATATTTATTACTGAATCCAAAATCAGCAAGCTGCTCAAAAATAATAAAAAAAAGAAAAGATATTAAATAAACAAAAACACAAACAGTAAGAGATTTGGGTTACCTTTATATTCATGTCTTTATCTAGCAGGACATTTTCTGCTTTGAGATCACGATGTACCACTCCATTGGAGTGGCAATATTGCACAGCAGACACTAATTGGGTAAATACCCTTGCTGCTTCCGGTTCCTTCATTCGACCTTTTTCTACTAAATGATCGAAAATCTCACCTCCCGACGCATGTTCTAATATCAGATAGATCATGGTCTGAGATTCCATAACTTCGTACAAACGTGTGATGTGCGGATGATGCATTTCTTTGAGTATTGCGATTTCTCGAAATGTTTTCGCCAAATATTCCTCGTTCAAGCATGTCTTGTCGATTATTTTTATTGCCACCTGGAAAAAAAATACAAAATGTAAGTAATGACTTTGCAATATTATCACGTGCAATATCAATTAAAATTGAAGTAGGTAGTTAAGAATATATTATTATAAAAGCAATGAACCGTTTTGTTTTTGAGAATATATTTTCAATATGATTTGTTAATTATTCTTTGATTCACGTATTTTGAGCAACACCCCGACCGGCTCGGACTGGTTTTGAGAGCTATGACGATGCTGTAATGATGATATAAAAATGCAAGTGACCTTTTTTGGGGGCAAACATTACGAATTCTTATGAAGTTAAGTCTCAAATTTGTTTCAAATAAATTACCAGAAAGACAGAAAGTATCGTAATAGTTTATTGGAGTTCAAAGACATTTGCTGCGAAAATATTATTCAAGTCTGAACGGAGAAATCAATGACGACAATGCTAAGGTGTTTTTGTTTTTTGTTGTTTTTAAGATTTGCATGTTGAGTCATTTTAAATACGTCAGTTTGTTGCTAATTTTCGGGTTTTATTTGCGTACTTCATTCAAAACAGACTTATTTTAAAATTAATTTTAATCGATATTTGCGAGTGATAACTGATTAATATAATAGACAGGCAGGCGCTGGCGCAGTTGATTGTTCGGAAGTTAAAAAAAAAGCTTACGATTCAGACAATGTAAGGACTCGAAATATAGAATTCTTAGATTTCGTAATGTAGTAGCACACTTATCTGAATCACGGTCAAATACGAAATCATTTCGTATTCAACCCAGCAAGTTTGTTACTTTGGTTTGAAAACTGTCCTCCGACTCGAAATCTCAACTAGGTAATTCCACTGCGAACCAAACAGGCGAGGCAGTTTATTTTTCTCGTTTCATTCCGCACATTGCAATTCTCTCGCTTAAGAACCATGTTTGTTTCAGTATGCGATGTCTTAAATGTTTTGTTTGGCTGATTCAGTGTCCACGTTCTGTAGGTCTTGCGTCGAGAGAATCAATATAAATTAAATCAAAATACATACATGAGTAAGCCGAACGAAACGCCAATTTGTAGGACTAAAGGCCATAAAAAGCTATTTTAAATACATGAGTTTTGTTCCATTTTCAAAAGTTTCTCGGATAATTTCATCGGTACCAGAGTTACAGAATTCCCGCCGCGGACAATTTTCAACAGTAAGTTGCGCCAAATTTGAGCGCTGATTAAGACAAGAGTCTCGAAAACAATGTTTTGGAGAGCTATTCAGCTAAATCCAAACTTGTTCCAGTCTAAGATGAATCGCGTTCAACGTCATTTAGATCGTCACATTGTCGCTAGGCTGGAATTCACCGAGAATAATATGGACATTAGTTGGACGTTTGTAAATTTATATGAAGAGTTGTCATGGAATATTTTACTAACCTATTTTGTGTTGCATTTATGTACCTACATATATAGGCGATTGAAAGGCCACTTTTTTGATAAAAAAGAAAAATTTAATTTAGATAGTTCTGATAAATTGCACTCTTATTGGATTGGTTTACAGAATAATCAATTTCGAAGGTGTTCAAGAGAATTCTGGTGTGAATGGAGAAGGCAATCAGGCGGCTATTAGTAAATTGATTTTTTGTATTTATTAACACTCGTAGTATTGGTATCTGGTTAACTGATAGAGTTATAGTAAATCCCTTTGATAACTTTATTAATCAAATAAACATATTTTGGCACAATTTTATCTACTCTTTATCATTGATAAATTGTCAGCACTTCACAAAATTGTATAAACATTCCAACACATCTTGAATATTTAATAATTTATTTGTATGTTGGGGCCAATCTCATAAAGCAAATGTCTGATTTTTAAATCCTTTTTGTGTTCGAAAGATAATACCAATTTTCTAAAAAAAATTGATAGGGCCAGTTTTTCAATGCGAGATCATCCTAGTCTCGGGTTTAATCCTGAGTTAACTCCATAAACGTGTTTTAGAGTGAAATAGGATGAACCAAAATAAAAACTTGGTAACAAATTTAAAAATGTTGTTTAATGTTTGAACAGTATTATTAAGAGGTGGACTACAAGGGTCACTAAAGGGCTAAATATTTGTATTTTTATTTTTTGTTACTAAGCTATTTATAGGGTAAAATGGGGGGTAAACAAGAGTACACGATCCGCCTGGAAAAATGGTAAGAAATAACCAGTAGGTTATAACCCTCCTGGAAAAATGCCAAGTTCTTTTCAAATTTAATCAAGGCCCTGGAAAGGCTTTGGTAGGAGAAATTTAGATAAAGAAAACTTCTCAAAACTGGTGCGATAAGGCCCTTGAAAGACTTTGGTAAGGGAAATCTAGACAAGAAAACAATTTTTAAATACTAGCGAGGCCCTCGTTAGTAAGAACTTGTCGGATAAGTCTATGCCTATATAGGAAAAAAAAAAAATATTTTATACCCATCATAAAATAGTAAGAAAAATTAAAGTATTTCTTGTTTTTTTTTTGTATTTTAAAGATAAAGGTTTTGGAGGATGGTCTTCGAGGAGTTCTTTGTTTAAAATTTAGCTATTTTTTTGGTGAAATGTCATAAGAACCAAAAAGAAAAATATTTTTTTTTAAAGAATTTATGTGAAATTTATATTTCAATTAGTGGATGGACTTTGAAAATTACTTAACGGAAAGTTATTTTTCAAAATTTAGATATTTATAGATATAGAGATATAGCCTTTGAAATGAAATGAGAACGGGAACATGGTAATAGATACCTACACAGTCGGTGGCGCTAAAGATTTGGAAGGAACAAATTTTTTAGATTGCTAAATGGCGAAGATAGTCAACATTCCACTGCTAGGCAAAGCATTCCATTCAACTTGGACGATGATGGCCAACATTTCCATCCACCTGACCTTGATGTAGTGCGGTTAGCGATTTCCAAACTTAGATCGTACAAGGTTGCTGGTACGGATTGACTCCCAGCTGAACTTTTCATAACAGCGGTAGATGACTTGGTAAGAAGCATGCACCAACTCACCTGCCAAATGAATGTAACCTTATCATAGTGTGCCCCATCCACAAATTTTGCGTATAAAATTTTGTCGGCTTTTTGTCAACAATATGATCGGTCCCTATCAGTGTGGTTTTCCGTCAGGCAAGTCAGACGTCGATCAAATCTTCACACTCCGACATATTTTGGAAAAAAACAGCAATTCCAGACCGATACACACCATCTCTTTATCGAATTTAAAGTCACATATGATAGCGTGTATAGAGACGAATTATAGAGAGCCTTGTCTTAGCTCGGCATCCCTGCCAAACTCGTCCGCTTGTGCACGATGACGATGGAGAAATCTCGCAGCTCTTTCAAAGTCGGTAAGAACACCACTGAAAGGTTTGAGAAAAGTCTAAGGCAAGACGACTCTTATTTAACATTGTTCTTGAGCAATTGTCGGCAGAACTTAGCGGGCTGTGGATGGTGCACTTGCATTTCGAAGTTGTCAAGGACTTTTCCAATCTGGGATTCACTATTCTCATAATAGAATATGAAGAAAATTCTTCTGTTTAAGTGGAGTGACTGATTATAATTCAAGTTAAAAGTTCAAATTTGAACTTTTTAACTTGAATCCACTACTACATCGCAAAATGGTATCAGTGCAGAGATCAAACGAACAATTAATCTTGCCAATCGCTGTTTCTTCGGGCTTAGAAGGCATTTAAGTAGTAAGGCCCTCTCTCATAGAACGAAAGAGACTATATATTAGACCCTTATCACCCTGTCCAGGTGTATGGGGCAGAAGAATGGACCATGAAAGAATCGGATGAACATTTTCGAGCAATTTTTGGTCCTATGTGTATGAGCTCTACGGGCTATACAACGACGTCTGAAAGCTGAAACTATAGTGGCTGAGGTGGCTGGGACACGTGGAGCGTATGGACAGCGACGCACCAGCCCAACGAATCTTCGAATCCAACCTTGATAGTCTACGAAGCAGGTGAAGACCCCCAACAGGTGGCGCACAAAAGTAGAAAACAACATCAACCAACTTGCGTTACTAGAGGCAGCTAGCAAGGGACAGAGCTGGCTAGAGAGGCTTGTTAATTGAGGCCGTAGTCCATCGAGGGCTGTGAGCGCCATCAAAAGTAAAGTATGTAAGTTTAGCCTTTGAAAGGATATACTCAGAGGATGGCTTCATATTTCCCAGAATGTAGCTATTTATAGGGGGAAGTGGGCTACAGACAAAAAAGAGTAATCGATTTAAAACAAATATTCCTGGGTTTAAAAGGAATTACTCAAGAGGATATTTCAACCGAGAGGGTCACTTTCAAAACTTGATTGTTTTAAGAATGAAATGGGATAAAAATAAAATTCGAAAAATTTCTTTTGTTTTTAAAAGGTTAGGATGGACTTAAGGGCTAGATATTTTGAATTTTTTTAGTTGAGATCTTTTTAGGATGAAATAGGATGAGCGCAAATAAATGGTAACAATTTTAAAAAGTCTATTTTTGCGTCTGAAAGGAAATATAGGTACCGAAAATTAAATCATCAGAATTTTGATGAAATGAGACAAAAACCTCAAAACGGTTATCGATCTTAAGTGTTTTTGTCTTTGAAAAGTAGGTGATGCTCAGAGGATAGCTTTCAGGCTTAATACTTTCCAGAATATGGTTATTTATAGGGTGCAATGGGGTACGGGTAATATGGGAACCGAAGGTGTGGGTTCGATTCCCAGCCGTGCCACCTAAAACAGAAATGTTTTATTCGAGGTACTGCCTCTTGTGAGGAACTGACAAATCCTCTTATACTTGTCATGAAAAAGTGCTTCTCATTTAGCCGTTCGGACTCGGCAAAAAACTGTAGGTCCCCTCCATCCCTGCCAACACACGCACACAGAAATGGTTGTGAGTTGTAAGTCACTAGGCCTTGGTTCTCCATGAGCTGTTGCGCCACTCAATTTATTTATTTATTTTTATTTAATATGGGAACTTGATTTAATTTTTGTTTTTAATTTGATGTAGTATTGAGAGAAGAACTTAAAGGATAACTTCAGATTTTTTTTTTAAATAAAGTAATTTTTTAGGGTAAAATGGGATACAAACTGAAAAAGGGTATTGGACGTCAAACATTTCTTTTTAGTTTGAAAGGTTAAATTTGGAGAATAGACTTGAAAAAGCACTTTAGGGATAGATATTTTTCAGAATTTGCTATTTATAGGGTGAAATGGGCCAAAAAGCTATATCGAGGATGAAATTGGGTACAAACAAAAAATTATACCCAATAGTAAACATTATTTATTTTTATAAGTTAAACTTGGTGGATGACTTTGGGGCGCAATATTTTGCATTAAGTTTTTAAAGTATTTTTCAAAACTGAGCTGTATATTGGGTGAAACCATAGAACCACAGAAAATGGTGATTTTGCAAATCTACTGAACTAAGATACAGTTGGGATCAAATAGTTTTCTTGCACATTATAAATTAAAAATTTATTTTCTTTTGATTGATACCTTTATTTTATTAAAAAAAAATATAAAACATAGTAGCCCAAATACGAGTAATTCAAAAATGTATTGTACTCATTTCAAAAGTAATTTCGTATCTTTTTCGATTTCTTCAATCTTCTTTTGGATATCTTTTAAATTCTGCTCGTTATTTTGTGTAATTTTTCCCAACATCGAGTTTATTGAAAGAATTCTGTCTCTAATCGATTGCACAGAATATTGTTTCAAGCGTTCCCCATCAAAGACATCGTCTCGTATTGAATTCACAAAAATCCACATGTTTTCGACCTCACGTTTGGCTGACAACTTTTCTTCTTCCAAATCTCTGGCCATCGTTATCTTTAAGTCTTCAATTTCACGAATAATGGACCGAACACCATTACCATTATCATCATCTTCATCGCAACCAAAATTATCAGGATTCAATTTGACTTGGGTGCATTCGAGATATTTTTGTTGGGATTTCAAACGTGTCAGCTCGCATAGAATGGTTGTGCAGGACTTCTTTTTAACTTTGTACTCATCCATTGTTTATTTTATTTATTTATTTAAGGTTATGCTGCCACTGTTTTTGCTGGGTTGTGTGTCCTTTGTTTTGTGTTTATCGTAGTCGTAGTTGTCGTCGCTCACTAGGGAATCAAAGTCCTTCGAATTTCAAGGAGAGAATGTGACTTGTTTTACGACTTGCCCCTTGTTTACAATACGTAATCAAACGTGTTACTAAGTCGAACTGACGTCGTCGTCCTCGCAGAAGTCGTTTAATCAATACTCCTTGGAATGTGTAGTTAGGAGCTCTATATGTTGCAAAAGCAGGTATGTACCTAGTTACTATACCACCACAACCAGCACCACCATAGTGGTGCTTCTTTTGGTGTCCTCTTGATTTTATTTTTTGGTTCGGTTTATATGTACAAGTACCTAAATACATATATCCACTTTTAGCTTTTACTGACTTGGAATATATTTGCTTCGAACAAATAACTACCCAGGGATGCAAAGGAGCATTTGTATAGCATTTGTAGGACTGTAAAAGTCGAGCAAGCTATATATGAAACAAGAGAGGGTGAGGGCTAATGTTTTTACATAGACATTTTCGTGGTAGGCACTTTTTTTTTTTTTTTTTTGTCTTTGGTCGAGGACACGGTTTTATGATTGTCCTTCTTTGTCTGCAAAAGCTATTTCAATATATATACACATAAATGCATTTATTTTAAGGACGATATAGAAGCGAGGACACCAGAAGAAGACTGACGAAAATGATATTTTCATTTATGAGTTCTGAAATGGATTTTTGATGTCTATCCAGTCTAAGGAGGAAATAGTTTTGTGAATTGGGTTTTGGTGGGGACTAGAAGAACTAGGTGACTGTTTGCATACAAACAAGTGTATACATACATAAATAGATACGGAGTGGGGAGCTACGAAGTCTCATTATTTTTGGGGGTTTTATAGTGATTTGAAATGTCTATTTTACATTTAAGGAAGTTATTATACCTTAGCAGTTCCGTCTTAGTCCTCAAAGGAATTATAATAAAATTTTAGAGAATTATAGATTTTATTTACGATTTTGATGGTATGGGTACGAGTAAATAGAAAAACCTTGGTAGCGAAAATAATTTTTATATGGGTTTTGGAAAGCAAACAAGAACATATTTCTTTCCTAGAAATATACCGGTGGTATGTCGTGAAATTTTGAACAAAAAAAAACAATCGAAATTTTGGAACCAAAGAAAGTTCAATCGAAAACAAACAACATTTTATGATTAATTATTTGGGCCAAACTGAGTACATACGGAATTGTAGACGAATGTGGAAAAAAGAGTTAATATTTGTCTGTCTATAACAACAAAAAATAGACGCTCTTATAGGTGTTACACCATGAGTTGTGCAAATGAGACTCTAATTCACTATGATTTGATACGAAAATTCATAAACACTTGTAATTATGATGATACTTCAAAGCTGGAAAATGTTCCTAAGTAACTAGTCTAGTCAAGTTAAATAAAAAACAGGCCAACCTAGAACTAATTGCAAAGGAACAATCTGTAAATGGGGTCTTATTGCAAATTTTGCGTAGAACACGATGGCGAAAAGTCTACCACCACAGAAACTATTACATAGATATCGCACGCAGAGCAAATAAAAATGACTACTTTTTTTTATCGTGGGACGTAGAGCTACATCCCAGTTATATCAATATTGTGTGAGTTATGGACCACATATGATGTTAAAAAAGATAGATTTACATGCATAAACATAAATACAAAACGTCAAAAACAAGTCATCAGTAGTTTGATCAACCGATTCGATTTTTGAGGACGAAACAAAAGAGCTTGCAATCACAAAATATTGAAAAAGTGGTAATTTTTATTTGTACTGGATACAATATCTATGTAACTCTAGTATCTGTGCTGTGAGAATGTTCCTGGTCAATCAACCGCCAACCAGATTGACCACATTGCGATCGACGCACGGCACTCCTCCAGTATCAAGGAAGTCTGAACGTTCCGAGAAGCCAACGTTGACTCGGACCATTAACTCGTTGTAGCCAAGTTAATGCTACGGATATACAGACCAAAGTCAAAGCAGGGAAATACTGTGAGGAAGTTCCAAGTCGGAAGACTACAGTCGCAAGCAATCGCCAGATCATTTTCCGGTCGAGTCTCTCGCTCCCTCTTAAATAGTCCTATGCCGCCAATGCAAGCATCGAGAGCCAGTGGAAGAATTGCCAGGAAGCTATCAGAAATGCCGCCTCTGACGTGCTGGGCCTCGCACGATCACCACAGCGAAACCCCTGGTCTGACGAAGAATGGCGGCAAGTACATGCAGCCAAACCACAGGCATACAAAGCGGCACTGCATAGAAGGACCCGATCTGTTCGCGAGCTCTACGAGCAGAAGAGGAGAGAGGAACACAAGCTTCTTAGGAGGAAAAAGAAAGAGCATGAGAAGCACGCGATCGAGGAATTAGAGGGATGCCATTGCAGGAATGAAGTTAGGAAGTTTTACCAAAAAGTAAAAAAAACCTCCCAGGGTTACAAGGCCCGAACCGAAGCCTGCCAGGATGATCACGGGTACATCGTAGTAGAATCGCAGCCGGTGCTGAGGATAGGAAAAATCATTTCTGCAAATTGTATAACGGCGATGTCAAACCGAGTTCTGCTACCATGCAAATTGCACCATTCAACCTGGATGACATAGGCCAATAATTCCGTCCATCCGATTTCGAAGAAGTAAAAATAGATATATCTAAACTTAAGTGCAATAAAGCTGTTGGAGGGCCTTGCGGCTGAGCTATTCAAAGCGGCTGGCGATGAATTGGTTAGGAGTATGCACCAGCTCATTTGCGAAATATGGTCAGAGGAAAGCATGCCCGATGAATGGAACCTCAGCATTGTTTGCCCGATCCTCAAGAAAGGCGATCCTCTGGACTGCACCAACTACAGAGGCATCAGTCTTCTTAATATCGCCTACAAGATCTTCTCTGCCGTACTTTGTGAACGCCTAAAGCCATTCGTCAACAACCTGATAGGTCCATATCAGTGTGGCTTTAGGCAGGGAAGTCCACCATCGACCAAATATTCGCACTACGGCAGATCTAGGAGAAAACCCAGGAGTTTCAAATCGATAACCACCACTTTTTCATCGATTTCAAGGCCGCGTATGACAGCATCTATAGAGACGAGCTTTATGGAGCAATGTCTAGTTTTGGCATCCCTCCCAAACCCGTCCGATTGTGCAGGATGACGATGGAGAATGCACGCTGCTCCATCAAGGTCGGCAAAGACCTCACCGACACCTTTGATGTCAAAAAAGGCTTTAGGCACTTTAAGCACGACATCTTCAACATCGTTCTTGAAAGAATAGTGCAAAACTCACACGTCAACACCAGAGGCACAATCTTCAAAAGTCCGTCCAATTACTCGCTTACGCTGAAGACAATGACATAATCGGACGAACAAAGCGAGATGTCAGTGGTGCTTTCGTGAGTATTGAGAAGGAAGCCAAGAAGATGGGTTTAACCGTGAATGAAAGCAAAACGAAATATATGCTGTCAACAAGAAAGGACACCCAAAACCGACATCCGCTATAAACTCAGCGAACGATACCAGTACTGATATCAAACGAAGAATTACTCTTGCCAATCGCTGTTTCTTCGGGCTAAGAAGGCAATTGAGAAGCAAAGCTCTCTAAACTGTCCCTGTATAAGACGCTCATCATCCCGGTCCTGATGTATGTTGCAGAGGCATGGACACTGTTAACGATGGATGAAAAAGCGTTAGGCTGTTTTGAGCTCGTCTACATAGATGGGGAATGGAGAAGAAGATACAGCAACGAACTGTACGGGCTGTACAGAGACTACTGACTAGCCACAAAAGTGAAAATCCAACGACTGAGAAGGCTGGTTCACCTAGAGCGAAGTCTTTGAATCCAACCCCGTGGGAAAGCGCAGTAGAGGTGGACAGCGTAAAAGGTGGCGCACGCAAGTGGAAGAGGACCTCAACCAACTTGGCGTGCGAAACTGGAGAAAGCTAGCTAGAAACCGAGCCTACTGGAAAAAGCTTGTTGGTTGAGGTTCTGGTCCACCCGGGACTGTAGCGCCACCTAAAGTAAGTAAGTAAGTGTGAGAATTTTAATATGCCCATGTGGGATATCATTTTATATTTGCTTTAGGTCGGGTAAACACTTAAAGCCACTTCACAGTGTGTCAGAAATTTAGATTAAAACTGATCACTCTCCTAGTCTGAATACATTCCAAATAATATTGACCACTACATTCCCCAATTAAATATGAACTTTCAAGAAACCATCCCTTTCAGATCTATACCTGGAAGGTCATACTTAATTCTCATTTTGAATCTTTGCTACAAATTAATTTTGATTTTGATTTTTTCTTTTATTCAGAAATTATTTTTTGAAAATTTTGATATTCTGTCTTTTGAAATTAGAAAAATGGTTGTTTGGAACCATAAATAAACATTTTTTGAAAAATGGGTTTCCACTCAAAGGCAGCCTACACTAAAGATAATTTATTTATTATTTAAAAAAGTTGTGGAGCCGTATTTGAGAAAAATAAGATTTTGTAAAGTTGCTAACAAAAATCGTATGGTTACCATGAACCTCTATGTACCAATAAGTTAGTCACGGTAAAATTTATCGCGACAAAAACTATGCTTTACATACATCTTGCGTTATAATCTTAGCAGGCGGGCGGTCTGTGTGAAACCCAATCTAATAACGAGATACGAGAGGCGTGGGTGACAGTTGGTACCCGAGCGCCTCCATTAAGGACAGACGGGCGCACAGTGGTCTGTTTGTTAAATTCCGGAGGCAAAAATCATTCGAAGAGTTAGACAAAATTGGAAAAAAGTAAAAATTGGAAGATTGGTGAAAGGAACTCTTAAAATTGGTATTTAATATTGGAGGAAGTTGGCAGTATAAGAAGGGTTAGGTTAGGTTAGGTTAATGGGCTGGTAGTTGGTCTTGTTACCGTCTTACTTACTTAAGGGGGCGCTACAGTCCGGGGTGGACCAGGGCCTCAATCAACAAGCTTCTTCCAGCTGGCTCGGTTTCTAGCTAGCTGTCTCCAGTTTCGCACGCCAAGTTGGTTGAGGTCCTCTTCCACTTGCGTGCGCCACCTTTACCGCTGTCCACCACACTTAGATCAATTTAGATACATTGTGGTACTCTTGGGATTGTGAGCCCCATGAAATGAAACCTATAATAAATCTCATGTCAATTCAAGCCCGTTAAGGTTGTTGGTGAGTTTCAGCAGGCTATAGCCTGAAAAGTCTTTGGGCATTTCTTGGTCGTTGGAAGAGTGTCCGTCGTCACATAATCACCTGGCTTAGAAGAAAACGCCTTTCATAGGCGTGATTCTTACTTTATCCCCACTTGAGAAATCATCCCTTCATCAGGCCCGTAGGAGCAGTGGCTCCATGCAACGCCTAGTAGGTGGATATGATATAGACTAAGAGCCCACAGCAGATTTTGGGTGTGAATGATAGCAAAAAAAGAAGTTTAGGCGTCGAAAGCTTCATTAAAGGCTATTCAAAAAATCAAAGTCTTGCAGTACACAACTGGGGCCTTTGCGAGAAACAGTGCATCGAAAAAAAAATATATATGCAACTTCGAGGATAATCGTGTTAGCCGAAATTGGTTTTCACCCCTCTCTAGATACACGCTGGCAGTTTAAGAAGCTACAAGAGTATTTTCTTTATTAAAGTGAATTGTGCTTTTGATACATTGTAAAGTTCGATTTCCAACTTATAACACTCATTTGCAGATTTCATTTGGCTTTTGCGTATATTAATTTCTTTGTTCGTTCGGGATCAATCGATAACGGTTCATCTTCCGTTGCTTTTCAAAGTATTTGTTCCATTTTTTTTTCCTTTAAGAAAATTTTGTATTTTACTCCTATTCCAAATAAATTACACAATCGATTCAAATTATTTTCTTTTTTCACACCGTTTGGTTGCTCACCGGTCCAAAAGGTTTGTAATTTCGTTTATCAAAAAATTTGCTGGCGCCCTCAGCATATATACATACGTCCCGGGTGGTAATCAAAATATCAATAGATCATTACCTATGTAGTTGATTTTTTTAAATCAATTATTAGGTAATTAATTTGGTCTGGAGAACCCATCCCTTTCTGAGTATAGCTGTGGTGGTCGCTGCAATTTGCTAATTTAATTCGCATTCGACTTTGACAGTCCAACTTCGCCTAGTTTCTAGTTTCTCCTAAGTCAGTCGCATCCTGATTTTTGTTTTGTTCTTGTTTTTTTCTTTTATCGAAAATAATTATGAGATACATTTTTTTCGTCTTACCTAAATATTTTCCATAGAGCATCATTCTGATTTATGGTGAATTATTTCTGAAACCTCTATTTTGCAATTCTCGGCTTTCAAATGTTCATATCTCGATTTGCAAGTTTTTTTTTTTTAAATCTTGTATACCTACATATTTATGATGATTTTCTTGTATTTCAAAAATCAACCGATCACAACAGAAGAAAACTTTCTTTTATTTTTCGTTTGGAAAATAGATTCTAGACTTTTCTTTTTGTTTACCCTCATTTACCCTACCGAAATTTCAAATTTTAAAAAATCACGTAGGTAGTTCATAATTTTTAAATAAAATAGTCTCTATTAGGTATTTTTTGTATTTCATTAAGGCTTGCCATCTAAGCTGGGGCAGATAATTGAAAAACCCCAAAAATTGATAATAAATGCTTGGCAACCCTATGCCTTGACCACTTTTTCACAGGCAACACATGCGCAAATTGTTTTCTAAAGCATAGTTTACAGTTCGCATGCGAAAAAAATATCAAAATTTTCAAAATGATTTTCCATGTGAATGTGCACCAAATTGAATAATATTCAAGGCAAAAAACGTTTGCCTTGGCCTAAGCCACCCATTGAATCATTAATTTTCCCTTAATTAATAAACTATAGGCCTAAAAATGGAAAATAATTATTTTTGGATGCAAAAACTATTTGCATGCTAGCTAATAAAGCCTTGAGGTGAAATTTTTTTTTTTTGGAAGTGTAAACCGACCATAAAAAAAAAAATATTTTATTCACCACACTTTTTTTGCATGCAAAACAATTGCCGGTCCATTGTTGTGCATGACATTCCATGACAGCAATGTTTTTTCTTTTTTTGCATGAAACTGTAAACTAATCATGCAAAAATTAATTTTGCCTTTCACCTCAATTATTTTTGACATGCGAGAATATTTGCGTAGGTTTTTTTTTTGCACACGGGAACTGTAAACTAGGCTTAAAGCATAACTTATACAGTTCCCATGCGAAAAAAAAATAATATTTCAAAACGATTTTTCACCTATTCTGTGCACCAAGTTGAAAACTATTCAAGGCGAAAAACGTTTGCCTTGACTTAAGCCACCCATTGAGTCATTAAAAAATTAAATAAATAAAAAATAAATTGGGTGGCGCAACAGCTCATGGAGAACCAGGGCCTAGTGACTTACAACTCACAACCATTCCTGTGTGCGTGTTTGTTGGCAGGAATGGAGGGGACCTACAGTTTTTTTGCCGAGTCCGAACGGCTAAATGAGAAGCACTTTTTCATGACAAGTATACTCTTGGAGGATTTGTCAGTTCCTCGCAAGAGGCAGTACCTCGAATAAAACATTTCTGTTTTTAGGTGGCACGGCTGGGAATCGAACCCACACCTTCGGCATGACAGTCCTACGCACTAACCATCAAGCCACGAGGTACTACCATTGAGTCATTAATTTACCTTAATTAGTAATCTAAAGGCCTAAAAACGGAAAATAATTATTTTTGGATGCGAAAAACCATTTGAATGCAAATATGTAATGCCTTGAGGTAAATATATATTTTTTTTTACCGACCACCCAAAAAAAAAATATTTTATTGACCACACTTTTTTTTTTTTGCATTCAAATCAATTGCCGGTCCATTGTTTTGCATGACATTCCAGTAGCCACGAGGTACTACCATTGAGTCATTAATTTACCTTAATTAGTAATCTAAAAGCCTAAAAACGGAAAATAATTATTTTTGGATGCGAAAACCATTTGAATGCAAATATGTAATGCCTTGAGGTAAATATATATTTTTTTACCGACCACCCAAAAAAAAAATATTTTATTGACCACACTTTTTTTCGCATTCAAATCAATTGCCGGTCCATTGTTTTGCATGACATTCCATTGTTTTTTTTTTTTTTGCATGAAGCTGTAAACCAATCATGCAAACAATTAATTTTAGATTTCACCTCAATTATTTTTGGCATGCGATAATATTTGCATAGATTTTTTTTTTTGCCCACGGGAACTGTAAACTAGGCTTAAAACACTGCCTACAAAACTGTATACCGCTCATTTGGTACCTTTATGAGGGTAGGTTTTCCTATGGCGGGATCCTAGACTAGAAGCCCTTTATCAAAAATTAAAAACATTAAAACCTTAAATGTTAGAAAAAAAATATTTCACACATTTTTTGCACTACGCCTCTATTTAGCGTCACGTCATGGGTCGGGTAGAAGTATATTGACAAGCCTACAACATTTTAACAAGCCTACTACAAAAACAAACCCCTATTTATTACTACCATGAGCGAAGTATGTTCTGTACCTACATAAAAGCATGCTAAATCAGACTTAATTCTCGTCTCTTAGATTACTTAGCGGTAGTGTTGTTGAAAGATGCGTGTGAATACATTTATCCAGACCCACTCTTATATCAAGAAGACGGAACATTTGTATAATTTTGCTAATAAAGAAAACATCATCATCTTCATTCAAAACAACTCTTACGAAAAAAAATCAGACAAGAAGAAGAGAACAACAAAATAAAACACACAAAAACAACACTCATATTATCTACTAATCATGCGGCTAAATTAGAAAATCTGATTTGTGGGTATAATTTTGTTTAATCAACGTCCACGGCCAATGTAGTTGTGTTTTATACCACACATTTCCTATAAGAACTATCAACTAACCGCAAAATACCGGACATATTTTTTTTTTTCACACAATTACAAGCTTGTATGTGTACTTAGGAACATTTTATTTGTGTTTTTTTTATAAACAAACATCTTCTGTCTAACTATCAACTATACAAGAAAATTTAATTCTATTACTCGTATGCACTGCATGACAGTTGTTGTATATCCCCTCTCTCTGGCCGACTTCAACCATTTCCCTACCCACCACTACTTACCAGTTTTTTTTTTTTTTGCGATACAAGTATGTAATGTTAGTATGGGGGTAAGTTATGGATTCGTACAAAAATAAAAAAGTTTTAGAATAAATATTGCACTGAACACCTTTAAAAAAAGCAGATTTTCGTTTGGAGCTGTTATATGATCTATTGTTAAATTGGTGCTTCGAGGCTTAAAACGGCCATTTTGTCTGTTTTTTTTTTTGTCAATCGGCTAAAAAAATGTAAATTTTTTAGTTTGTTAGTTGCACTTGACTTTAAAGTGAGTGAATCAATGCGAATATTTTCGCATGTCAAAAATTACTGATGTGAAATACAAAATAATATTTTTGCATGGTTGATTTGCATTTCCAAAAACAAAAAAAAAATTTACCTCACAGCTTATTTGCATGCAAATGGTTTTGCATCCAAAAATAATTGTTTTCCATTTTTAGGCCTATAGTTGATTAATTAAGGGTAAATTAATGACTCAATGAGTGGCTTAGCCCAAGGCAAGCATTTTTTCCCTCAATCTTATACAATATTTTGCACAAAATAGGTAGTATATTGTTTTGAAAATTTTAATTTTTTTTAGATGGGAACTGTAAACTATGCTTTAAGTCTAGTTTACAGTTTCCATGCGCAAAAAAAACCCATGCAAATATTTTCACATGTCAAAAATAATTGAGGTGAAATGCAAAATTAATTGTTTGCATGATTCGTTTACAGTTTATTGCAAAAAAAAAAACCATGCCTGTCATGGAATGTCATGCAAAACAATGGACCGGCAATTGTTTTGCATGCGAAAAAGTGTGGTGAATAAAATATTTTTTTTTTCGATGGTCGGAAGTGTACTTCCAAAAAATATATATATTCACCTCAAGGCATTATTTGCATGCAAAAAGTTTTTGCATCCAAAAATAATTATTTTCCACATTTTTAGGCCCATAGTTTATTAATTAAGGTTAAATAAATGCCCCAATGGGTGGCTTAGGCCAAGGCAAACGTTTTTCGGCTTGAATATTATTCAATATAGTGCACAGAAAAGATGGAAAATCGTTTTGAAAATTGATTTTTTTTTCGCATGGAAGCTGTAAACTATACTTTAAGCGAAAAAAAAACAATTAAGTGCCCTATTACACGACTACTTTTGAGTCATGACTTTTTTCGAAATTAAATGAGTTCGAAGGTGAGATCAGATGTTTTTTCTCGTTCGCACTTATTGAATTTCGAAAAAAGTCATGACTCATAAGTCGTCGTGTAATAGGGCACTAAGAGAGGTGTAATTAAGCGGGAAGTACTGTACCTATTGCTAATAATGAAAAAAGTATATTATATTCGGTAGGCACAGCCACAACGAAGAGACAAATGATAACGGCTTACAACTAATAGATTTTTCAGAAGCTCGCAATAGCGTGATAAGAAGCATTAGGTTTCCCTTTCACTGCTAAGAACCCACAAAGCAACCTGGCTCTTCCCAAGCAAGTCAAAATTGTGCTTATCGACGGAACGCAAGCCTCAACATCTTAAAAGTGCATACTTTCCGAGGAGTAAACGTTAACTCCGACTATTTCGTTGTAGCACAAGGTATAGACCTCGCCTGTCAAATGAGAGGAAGCTACAAACCGCCCTAAAGAAAAAATTAGTCGTTGGCCACCTTAGCATACCTGGAGTACCCAGAGACTATGAAGAGCACCTCAAAGAGAAGCTCTCCGCCTTGAATTCACCTGTCACAGACGCCAACAAACAGTGGGCATACTATCGCGATATCAAAAAGGCAGCCGAAACCACAATAGGCAACCGACCATCCCCTAAAAAGAGTCCGTGGAATGATGATGAACAGCTACAAAAGGTGAGGTAGAAGAAGACCTTGCGTGGAAAGAAGAAGGCGTATGCAGCTTTCCAGCTCAAGGATATCAAAGAGTATGGCAATCAAAACAACACCCGTAAGTTTTATAAAAAAAGCTAAGCAACTAGCTGCTGGCTTTAAAACCGGAACGCAGGCTCTTCGATAGACCATAGACTAAATATTCACTCTCAGGCAAATCCTTGAAAAGACCAACAAATTTCAAGTAGAGACTAACTATCTTTTCATCGACTTCAAAGCCGCGTCAAGAGCTCTAATGGCAATGGCTAAGCTTGGTATCCCAAGAAAACGGATTCAGCTGTGGCACGTGGCAAATTTGGAAAGGCTCTTCCGAACTATTTCAAACACGCACAGGGATTCGGCAAGGAGATGCACTCTCGTGTGATTTTTTTCAATTTCGTTCTGGAGCAAATAGTGCGCATGGTAAGCGTTAGCACTGAAGGCACTATTTTAGACAGATCTGTCTAACTTTTAGGATTGCTGGTGATATCGACATCATCAGCCGCTTCCAACAGGCCGTTATAGAGTCCTTCACGGCAACTGAAGAACACAGGCGAAACTTGTTAGTCTTCAAGTAAACGAGGGTAAGGCTAATAAAATATGCTATCAACAAACATTCAAAGATCTCTCAACCTGGTAGGACAAAACGTCCTGGTTGATTGAAACAACTTCGAATTAGTTTATGAGTTCATCTACCTCGGAGCAAATATTAATCCCACGAACAACATCCGACGAAGAATTACCCTAGCAAACCAGTACTACTACAGTTTGGCGCAACAGAAAATTTAAAGATTCCTCACACGAAAGACAAAGTGCACACTGTATAAAAAACCCTTAGGCCTATATACGTGACGTATATATTCTACAAAGAAGCTTGTGATGCTTTTTTATCGAGGCTGAGGTAAGCTCGTCGTAGTTCAGGGTAGAAATCAAGTAAAACTCTGGTAAAAGAACTCGGGATGTTCACCAGTTTTAATAATTTTGACTTTTGATTTGTAACCAGATAAAGAGGGGTTTACAATGCTGTTCGGACTCGGCAAAAATCTGTAGGTCCCCTTCATTCCTGCCAACAACACGCACACAAGAACGGTTGCCAGTTGTAAGTCACAAGGCCCTGGTTCTCCACGAGCTGTTGCGCCACCCAATTTATTTATTTATAAGCTTGGTTCGGTAGAGCTGCAGGAGTAGACTCGACACACACTATTCACTTAGAAGAAAGGGACAAATACGGTAGCAATCTGTTTCCAGCCCAAAGCTAACCCACGGGAGAATAACTTTGTTTTTAACAGCGAAAGCCAAAAATATCATTATATTTAAATGGTACACGAATGCGCCTGCACCATGAAAAGTAACCTGATACCAGAGCTTATCAAAGTTGCTAAAAACCGAGATCAGCTGGAACCTGTGTTATGTCTCTTATAATTCGAATAAAATAAATTCGGAACTAACACGAGTCGATAAGCTTCGATTTTTCCGAAATTGTACCTCCTCTTTATGAGCTATATCAAGACGTGGATGTACAGTAGGGAGCACAAATGAGTACATGTTTGTAATTCGGGCACTTATTGATGCATAAGAACAGAAATAATAAAGCAAATTGAAAAATTTTTTTTGCTCTGTATTTTATGTTCAATTCTCAACAAAACGGTATATTATACATAACGGAAAGGAGCAAGTTCTAAGAAAAAAACAAATAAAACAAAAATAAGTCGCATGTACTCAATTTTGCACCAAGCGTTAATCAGCAAAAATATCGAAATTTGCTGTTAGATTTGCAAGTTTTTGGTTTGTTTATGACTTCCTTTATCTTTTGTAGTTTGAGATAATGTTTAATTGCGTATGGTTAGAACTTTCACCAGCGTATTTTAATAAATGAAATATATAATTATAAAAATTTCATTGCTCTTTAAGATTATGAGGAAACTATCACGACAGTTTGAGGAAAGTATTGTAGTCATGACAAAGAGTGGCTTCTCGACACAAATGATAGCTAATAAGCTTAAAAGAAGGCAATCGGTGGTCATAAAAGTCCAGAAAATACGAGATATTGTTCTTAAAGAACAAGTCAAAGGCCGCACAAAAATTTTGACGGATGCGGACGCACCTCGCAGGATATTAGAAATGAAAGGGAACAAGTGTTTAACACCAAATCATGCTTCCTTAGCAATAAATAAGCCCGTTAGCCAATGAACTGCAAGAAGAACCTTCAACGACATTGGTTATAACTCAGCGGTTAAAAGAACAAAAGCCTGCACTGTCGGAAAAAATGCTAAGGTGTGATTAAAGTTCGACAAAGAACACAGAAATTGGACACCTGACCACACTACACGTTTCCAATTACCTACTGTCCCATTTCTGTGTTTTCTGATGAACTTTAACCACACCTTAGCATTTTTACTGACAATGCAGGCTGTTGTTTTTTTAACCGCTGAGTTATAACCAATGTCGTTGAAGGTTCTTCTTGCAGTTCATTGGCTAACGGGCTTATTTATTGCTAAGGAAGCATGATTTGGTGTTAAACACTTGTTCCCTTTCATTTCTAATATCCTGCGGGGTGCGTCCGCATCCATCAAAATTTGTATGCGGACTCTGACTTGTGCTCTAGGAACAATGGCTCGCCTTTTCTGGACTTTTATGACCACCGATTGGCTTATTTTAAGCTTCTTAGCTATCATTTGCGTCGAGAAGCCACTCTTTGTCATGACTACAATACTGTCCTCAATCTGCCGTAATAGATAACTCATTATTTTAAAGAGCAATGAAATTATTATAATTATTTATTTCATTTATTAAAATATGCTGGTGGAAGTTCTAACCATTCGCAGTTAAACATATCTCAAACTAAAAAAGATATAGGAAGTCATAAACAAACCAAAAACTTGCAAATCTAACAGCAAATTTCGATATTTTTGCTGATTAACGCTTGGTGCAAAATTGAGTACATGCGACTTATTTTTGTTTTATTTGTTTTTTTCTTA
This sequence comes from Dasysyrphus tricinctus, assembly GCA_963921185.1. NCBI lineage: Eukaryota > Metazoa > Arthropoda > Insecta > Diptera > Syrphidae > Dasysyrphus > Dasysyrphus tricinctus. Next base: position 88,932,264 of record OY992531.1, read on the forward strand.
GAACTTGCTTTTTTCCGTTATGTATTATATACCGTTCTCTTGAGAATTGAACATAAAATACAGAGCAAACTAAATTTTTCAATTTGCTTTATTATATCTGTTCTTATGCATCAATAAGTGCGCGAATTACAAACATGTACTCATTTGTGCTCCCTACTGTAGTTTAGAAAATCAAAACACATCGACTACATTAGCTCGGCCACATTGAGGGAATTAATAATAATGCTCAAGTCAAGAGAATCTGCCAGCTGCCAGCCCCAGGTTCGAGAAAACAAGGAAGACCGTAACTCCGGCTTAAAGACCAAGCCATCACGGATGACGAAAGGCTAGGCTTGGTCTTGATCGCAGAGGATAGAAGGCTGCCGTGTCTCATTTTGTTCATTTGCATATACTGCCAATAATCTCGTCAAGTTCCTATCTATAAAATTTCCGACTGCTGTCAGCGATTAAAGGCCTCGACAAACTGAGCGCTATCCGGCTTTTTTCCCCAGTGAAGTATTGATTGTATTGCCGTATCGCGTTCTGTTTGGCCATGCCTTGAGTTTTTTCCTTTTTAACTCAGAAGTATGAAAATTGAAGTTAGGGCCTTTACGAGAATATAGGCAGTATAGCAGTCGCAGTTGGTGCATTATTTCAACCGAAATTTCTTATCAAATTCACTTCGTTTCGGCAACACTGGAATCCACTTATGAACTTTGCCATTTCTACTAACGTTATGAAAGTCAACCCGTTTCCTTTTCAAGAGATACAATACTTACTTGCCTACTTAAGGTGGCGCTACAGTCCGGGGTGGACCAGGGCCTCAACTAACAAGCTTCTTCCTGCCGGCTCGGTTTCTAGCTAGCTGTCTCCAGTTTCACACGCCAAGTAGGTTGAGGTCCTCTTCCACTTGCGTGCACCACCTTTAACGCTGTCCCACGGGGTTGGACTCAAAGACTTTCCGGCCGGAGCATTGGTGTCCATTCGCTCTAGGCGACCCAGCCATCTCAGTCGTTGGCTTCTCACTTTTGTGGCTAGGTCGGTGTCGCTGTACAGCCCGTACAATTCGTTGTTGTATCTTCTTCTCCATTCTCCATCTATATAGACGGGACCAAAAATCACCCGGAGAATTTTCCTCTCAAAACAGCCTAACGCGTTCTCTTCCACCGTTAACAGTGTCCATGCCTCTGCACCATACATCAGGATCGGGATGATAAGCGTCTTATACAGGGACAGTTTGGTTGTTCGAGAGAGAGCTTTGCCTCTCAATTGCCTTCTTAGCCCAAAAAAACAGCGATTGGCAAAAGTATTCCTTCGTTTGATCTCAGCACTGGTATCGTTCGCTGAGTTTATAGCGGATCCTAGGTAGACAAAGTCTCTGACCACCTCAAAATTATAGCTGTCTATAATGACGTTCTGTCCGAGACGTCGATGTTGGGTGTCTTTTCTTGTTGCATTCTCCATCGTCATCTGCACAAACTGACGAGTTTGGGAGGGATGCTAAAACGAGACATTTCTCTATATAGCTCATCTCTATAGATGCTGTCATACGCGGCCTGAAAATCGATTTGAAATTCCTATTCGGATTCCTATTTGGTCGATGGTGGACTTCCCTGGCCTAAAGCCACACACTGATATGGACCTATCAGGTTATTGACGAATGGCTTCAGGCGTTCAAAAGTTACGGCCGAGAAGATCTTGTAGGCGATATTAAGAACACTTATGCGTATGTAGTTGGTGCAGTCCGAAGGATCGCTTTTCTTGAGGATCGGGCAAACAATGCTGAGGTTCCATTCATCCAGCATGCTTTCTTCCGACTATAATTTGCAGATGAGCTCGTGCGTACTCTTATAACCAATTCGTCGCCATCAGCCACTTTGAATAGCTCAGCCACAAGGCCAAAAGCTCCAGCAGCTTTATTGGACATCAGTTTAGATATAGCTATCATAACTTCGTCGAGATCGGGTGGACGGAATTGTTGGCCTTCGTTCGTCCAGGTTGAATGGTGCAATCTGCATGGTAACGGAATTCGGTTCGTCATTGCCTTTCTACAATTTGCAGAAATGATTTGTCCATATGATCAGCACCGACTGCCATTTCACCACGATGTTCCCCTCATCACCCTTGCAGGCTTCGGTTCGAGCCTTGTAATACTGGGAGGTTCTTTTTACTTTTTGGTAAAACTTCCGAACTTCATTCCTGCAACGGCATCCCTCTATTTCCTAGATTACGCGCATCTCATGCTCTTTCTTTTTCTTCTTAGAAGCGTGTGTCCCTCTCTGCTCTTCTGCTCGTAGAGCTTTGCGAGCAGCTCTGGTCCTTCTATGCAGCACCACTTTGTATGCCTGTTATTTGGCTGCATGTACTTGCCGGCATTCTTCGTCGAACCAGGGGTTTCGGGAGATACAATACTGAGTATCTGTCAACTTTCTGAGCGCATAAGATCTGTCAGTGTCAAAATAACATTCGATCAAAATGAAACCAACAGATGGCTCACCCTTTAACAAAATTTCAAAATGTTATTTGCAAAACTTTATATGTGTTTTCTGTGCCTATTTCGAAATGTAATATTTAATATCTAATTCAAGTTTGTTGTTTTAAGCTATGTTTTAAAGTGTACAAAAAAGCATTTTTAATAACTTGCAATTCCAAGCCAATAACATACCAGAGTCATGCGATCAACCATGGCAAGAACGTGCACACTTAGTTTTCCCTTACAAATCATCACGAAAACAATGTAGCTTTTTCCGCGATAAAAATACTAATCTATAGCGATGGTTCACGCTTGATTATAAACTCCTTGCTATTTCTCAGTATTGCTCAAAAACATACACACGCATTTGCTGCAAGTTCTTCCCTGGTGGCAATCAATTCTATTATCTCTGCCTATTGCTTGCATAGCATAATGCTATCGCAACTTTAAAGATAAGAGTGTAGCCAGCCGCACCAGACAAAAAATTGCCAGACAAATAATATTGACACAACTGCTGGAAAAATGACAAAAAAAATATTATGTTTTTGTCACTCAACTATCTACACACACACACATGGGTGATTATGTTTTTGAAATTCCATAAAGATAACATTTGTTGCTGTTGTTGACGTTTAAAAAAATAAAAAAAAATATGACGAATAAAACTTAATGATTCGTTAAGTTTCCCACCGAAAATTACGTGAACATTTTATAGATCACATACGAGACGGAATCCCGCCGCCCAGCCCGCCCTTGAAACTTTACACCTAATTCAATAAATGTAAGAAAACCCAGAAAGATATCGAGTTAAACTCGAAACCTGTTCACATTCGATAAAGCAGCTACGAATATTATTTTCTTCTTATCATCGTCACTGTTTGTTGAAATGATTAAACTTAATTAGCAAAAGAATTCTGGGTGCAAAGAGAGCATATACAACACATGAGAGCAAAAGCAGAAGTAATAGAAAAGAAACCAGATTTTATTGTGAATATGTGTTTAGAGGGAGCGAGATGCGATGTTTGATTGTAGATGTAAATTGTTTTTTTATTTTTTTTTTTTAATTAAAGTCACGTGCAATTGTTAAGTGAACTGAAACTGATAAAAAATATTGCTTCGTTTTGATATCAATAATACCGATAGATATAGATAGGAGCAAGATACACATAGCAATGTGAATATTAGAAGACGACAAACAAATTATAAAATTCTACATAAATGCTACAATCAGTGATGAATGGATCGTATGACCGTATGATCGAAATGGGTGAACATTTCGAAACATCAACACATGCTGAAAATGTTTTAATTAAAACTGATGTTTTGTTAACAAAATCTTGTTAAAATATTAAATAAAAAACACAGTGTGTACTCCTGTATTTCTTTCGCGTGATAAAGCAATTATCATTATCTCCACACGCTCTTCAATAACAGCCTCTGGCGTACAATTTTTTAATATTTATACTACAGTATTATCTCTGTTTTATTTCTCATATTTCCATTTATATTTCGTTTTTGAAGATCAAAAAACAATTGCCGAAGTTATGGGTCATTTTTGAACATCTTTTAGTAAAGAGTCTTTGATCTATTTTATGTAAAAAAATGTTTAAAACTCCATATTCAAGGCTGTAGTCAACGTACAAAACTATTTTACATTTCAAAATGATCGCTGATTGTTCAAGATAATAATGATATACACATTTTGAAAATCGGTTGGAAAATAGAAAAAAAATTGTAAATTTTGTCAAAAACTTTTTCATATCTAAGCCTCTCAACTATTAAAATAGACCCCTATACTGTTATTCATAACGTGAACATTTGTATTGTATGTTTGGTGGTTGGATGTTATAGGAACTGGAGGCTTTGAGCTGTATCTTTTCCTACACATCAAGTGCTTACAATAGCTCCAAGTTGGTAGCCGCCGAATACTGGTCTTGGCTTTATGCCTTGACTTGCTTAGGTAACTAGTAAGTGCGAATGTTGATCAAGGAAAGAATTGTAACATTAAACCCATGGCCCTAAAGATTGGAGGGTAGTGCGTTGGACTAACGACCCGACCACACTAAAAATAACAATTGTTATGAGAGAGATTCGTGAAGCCTCGGATAACGACCCCGCTCAAATGGCAATCAGATCCGGAACGAAAATGGACTATGACCTACGAGTATGCACCTGGAATGTAAGGACACTCTATACGCTAGGTGCTACTCAAAAACTTGAATCTGTCCTCTCGCAGTACAAGGCAGATATTACCGCGATTTAGGAGATACGATGGATAGGATCAGCATTATCAGGACATTTATTAGCTGCCATCAAAGACTGCATATGCTAGGATGCGGATTCGTCGTGAAAAATCGACTCAAATCGAAAGTCATCGCTTTTAAGCCGATTAGCGATCGCCTGGCTGTGATCCGCATCAAAGCTACCTTCCAAAACATCAGCTTAATATGTGCACACGGCGCTACCGATGAAGCTGAGGAGTCTTACAGGGAGGAGTTTTACGACCTCCTGGACGGAGCCCGTCCGGAGTACGATGTCAAAGTCGTGTTCGGGGACTTCAATGCTAGAGTCCGAAAGGGAAAACATCCTTGGCGGATTAGTTGGAAAGCACAGTCTCCACGAAACGACAACAGATAACGGCTTCCGACTAATCGAACTTGCTGCAGCTCGTAATACGGTGATAAGTAGCACAAGGTTCCCCAGGCGCAGGATACACACAGCAACTTGGCGATCTCCAGATGGTCGAACTGCCAACCAAATCGACCACGTGATAATTGGCGCAAGGTACGCATCGAACATCTTGGACGTGCGAACTTTCCGAGGGGCAAACGTGGACTCTGACCACTTTCTTGTTGTGACAAATTTCAGAGCCCGACTGTCCAACGAGGAGAGCAATACAGTGAGCAACGGACCGGGAAACTCTCTGCCGTACACCCAGCCACAAGCGTCAACAACCAGTGGAACCAGTATCGCGAGATCATTAAGGAGACAGCCGAGACCACCACAAGCAATATCAACTACCCAGAAAAAAGAGCCCGTGGTATGACGATGAATGTGCGGTAATGAAGCAGGAGACGGAAAATGCATGAATGCAAATGCTGCAACGGAGCAGCAAGAGAGGAGTACCGTGAAAAGAGAAGGAAAGAGAAAAAACCTGCGCAGAAAGAAAAAAGGATCCGCAGCCTCTCAGCTCATATATCTCGAAGAGTCTAGCACCTTCACCAACACCCGCCGGCTCTACAAAACAGCCAAGCAACTGGTAACTGGTTATAGGACTGGCACGTAAGCTCTCCGAAACACAGAGGGAACCTAGTCACCGAAGCACAGGGAATTGTAGACGTGTTTAAGCCGCATTTCCAGCGATTGCTTAATAGACATTATGTAGAGGAGACGACAGGGGAACAAAGAAGCATGAGACCAGTCAATGAAGATCCAGTCCCAGCGCCCAGTACGGAAGAGGTTAAGAAAGCCATACACAAGCTTAAGAACAACAAATCCGCCGGCTCGGATGGCCTACCTGCGGAACTCTTTAAGTATGGAGGAGATGTCCTGGTAGGGTGCATGTACCAGCTTATCAACCAAGTATGGGAGGAGGAAAGTATGCCCGACGACTGGTCAAAAAGCGCCATATGCCCAATCTACAAAAAAGGCGATCCTATGTCCTGCAAGACGCGTTGGTGAATGAGGACAAAACAAAGTAAATATATGCTATCAACAAACAAAGCCTCATCTATCTATCGCCTAGGACAAAACGTCACTGTCGGTAGCATTAATTTCGAGGACAAACATCAGTTCCACGAACGACTTCAAGGTGGAATTCGACGAAGAATTATCCTAGCGAACTATTGCAACTTCGGTTTGGCCAAAAAAAATGGGTTCAAAACACATTTCTCGAAAGACAAATTGCATGCTATACAAAACGCTAATTTTACCATTTCTACTCTACGGCGCCGAGTGCTGGACGATAAGTAAAAAAGGAGAATTGATATTGGGCATTTTCGGGAGAAAATTTCATTGGCGGATATTTGGTCCTATGCCAAGAGGGCGATTGGAAGGGAAGATTCAATCGTGTATTGTACGAGCTGTACCAAGATGTGGATGTAGTCCAAAGAGCCAAAACACGTCGACTACACTGGCTCGGCCACATCGAGCGAATGGACAACAACGTTCCAGCCAAGAAAATCTTCGAATCCCAGTTCCCAGGTTCGAGATGACCAGGAAGACGGATCCTCCGCTATAAGGACCAGGCGGTCACAGACGCAAGAGCGGCTGAAGTTTCACCCACCCGACCTGAGTGAAATTAAAATAGCCATCGCCAGGCTAAAATCGAACAAAGTCGCCGGTCTATAGGCAGAAATTTTCAAGTACGCCGGAGATGATCTGGTAAGGAGCATACACCAACTAGTGAATAAAATATGGTCGGAGGAAAGTATACCCGACGATGATTATTATTAGTCAGCGCATCAAATACAGTTACCATTCGATGGGTCCCAGGGACATCGTGACATATAAGGGAACGGAATGGCAGAGGAAGTGGCCAAATACGGATCATCTCTCGATCCAAGCCAAGCCGACTGCTCGGTTCTTATGGCACTAGAGCAGGAGAGAAGAAGAATTTGGCAGAGTTTCCTCAAAGTTGCCATAGACAATTGGTCAACAATTGATATACCATGTGGTGTTTCGAGGAACTTTTGGCCGAATATTAAAAAAAAAAGAAGAATATTTACTCAAGCAAAGCAGGCCTCAACTGTCCTTTTTGGATGGTATCCTAACAGGTCACAGCATAATGGGAACCCACTTAAGCAGAATGTGCATCGGCTCATCTGACTTGTGTAGATGGTGTTTAAAAGAAGAAGCAGAAAAAGAAGCTCAATGCACTCCCCCTGTAAATGCCTCAGCCTAGCTACAGCTTAAAAGGTATGCCATCGGAAAATACTTTTTCGACGAACTGGGCGACCGAAGACGTCTCGTTTTTGCCTGTAGGAAACATCCTAAAATTCACTCAGAATTCAGGATGGTTCAGGGAGGCCCTCATACCTAAATTTCCACAAATCTATTGGCTACACTCTGGGCAGCACAATGGATCCAATGAGATCCGTGTGAGGTTATGCACCCTTCTCGTATCATCAACCCCTTTAACCAAACCTAACCTTTGCATAACGATGGGAATTCTAGCACCATTAACCCGGCCGACAAGAAATGTGAATGCCTTCCCTGCACTAACACACTTTTAAATATCAATTTCAAGATCCTGTCAAACGTATTGTGTGAACACCTGAAGTCGTTTACTGGTGAACTGGTCGGGACTTATCAGTGTGGTGAGAGGTTTGAAAAGTTTATATTACCAATCAAATCTTTATATTACACCAAATCCTGGAGGAGACTCAAGAATTTAAGAATTTAACATCGATACACACCACATTTTCATCGATTCAAAGCAGCAACTCTTGCTAGCCGCGGCTTCTTTTGGACTAAGGAAACAATCTAAGATTAGAGCCTTATCCAGAAGAACCAAGGAGACACCGTACAGCACTCATCATTCCGGTATTGCTCTATGTTGCAGAAGCATGGACACTCTCCCAGACGGATGGAAGATTTCTAGGTGTCTTCGAGAGAAAAGCACTACGCTAGATTGAACATCGCCGCTCCAGCTTGTAAGGTATTCAAGCTCCACAGGGAGCGAGAAACAGAGGCAGACTTCATCTCCGGTAAAGTCCACTTCATTAAAGTGGATTTAGTTCCCATTTAATGATAATTAAGTCCCTCGGGGGACTAAGTTCCCGGGGACTAAGATCCCTGCACCAACTTATCGCTATATACTCCTAAAATTAAGAGGAATGATTGTTTCGATTCTTTTGGAGAATAATTGGTCAGTGTTGTTGGCGCAATTCGAATTGCGGCGCAGATTTCCCGGTCATCTGACATCAACTTGGCAAACACTACGATTTTTAGCTGCTCGTCTAAAAGAGTATAGGACAAGGACTACCCGCCAGGTCTGGTCGGCCCGGAGTAGCAGTTTTGCAGAGAATATCTGATAGAGATATAGAGGACCCGGAAGTATCGAACAGACGATGACGACGTGCCACGCGGTTAAGCATCAATCTGGGGTCTTTGCAGAGAATGTTTGTGAAAGATCTCTTACAAAGTCCAGACAGTACATCAGCTGTGAGCCGTTGACCGCCAAGCGCGTGTGATCTGCTTAAGCGATCCTGAACCTCAACCACGAGGGGGGCAATTTTGTATCGAAAATCATCAAGACGGACGAGGCCCATTTCCTCATCCATCTCTGTGGATATGTAAATATTGAGCAAAATTATCCCTTCAGGGATACCGAACACTGCATGGTGTGCTGTCAACGCTGAAAACGAATCGGGCCTTATTTTTACGAAAATGCTTAGGGCCAAAAGGTAGTACCTTGTGGCATGATGGTTAGTGCGTAGGACTGTCATGCCGAAGGTGTGGGTTCGATTCCCAGCCGTGCCACCTAAAAACAGAAATGTTTTATCCGAGGTACTGCCTCTTGCGAGGAACTGACAAATCCTCCAAGAGTAATACTTCTTGTCTTGAAAAAGTGCTTCTCATTTAGCCGTTCGGACTCGGCAAAAAACTGTAGGTCCCCTTCATTCCTGCCAAAAACACGCACACAGGAATGGTTGAGAGTTGTAAGTCACTTGGCCCTGGTTCTCCACGAGCTGTTGCGCCACCCAATGTATTTATTTATTTAGGGCCAAGAGACTTCTGTGGACGGCGAGTGCTACAGAGTCATGCTCAACTGCTTGCTCTTCCTCAATTTGATGAATTTGGACTGCCAGAACATTTTTGGTTCAACAGGATGAAGCAACGGCAGCGCGGCACTCGGCGTATACTGCACAAGCCACAACCAAAATTCTGAAGGCTGCATTTCCAGGTCGTTCGCCTAGTTTTTCGTTTCGACGATTTGCACTGACTACAAAGATCACCCGATTTAACTGTTTTACCCCCAGTTTCACATTCTCGTTTAAGCCTTGAATTGATTATGAGTTCAATTGTTCTGCTGAACTAAAATTTAAACCAAAAGTACCTAGTTTAAACTTCCGCTGTGAAACTGGGGGTAAGATTTTTTTTGTGGGTATCTTTTAAGTAACGAGACCATGTCAACAAGCCTCATACTATTGGAGCTCTCAAAATGAATATCCGTCAAGAATGCTAGGACGTATTACTATTTAGGCAACAATGATGGAAAATGCCAAAATGGTCATCATTTTGGCGGCGGAAATTGAGCCGATAAATATTGAGACCCCAAATAAAAATAATGCAAAAGCAGAATCAAAGTTTTTCATTCATAATTAAAAAATTACAGCCAAAGAACATCGGGTGAAAACTTTTGGGCCTTCTTTGATAACCATGGTAGCTTTAATCAAAATAATCACTACATGTGTATTTCACTTGTTCACTTCTTCAAACTATCAATTCAATTTCTTCAGACTATTTTGTTGGCATTCTTTGTGAGTTTAATATTAAACGAATGATTTGAAAAAAAAAAATAAAAAATATATTAATATTTCAAAAATTATGAATTGGACTCTGTCCACTACCTATATTGCATATTTCTTTATAATCATAATAATGTAAGACTTGATTAAAGCCTAGAGCCCAATTTGTATTGCCAAACACTAGCCTCTTCTTTCAGACAACCCAAATTTGTTTTGAAAAGTTACTATGGTAGTGATAGGAAACATACAAAAAAAAAACCACAAACAATAACAAATTAACACCGGATACTTGTTTTTATCAAGCTATAAGCATTGCAGAATAATATTGTCAAATACCCGCCTGTTAAATTTTGTTCTTCTTTTTTTTATCACCATACTTATTCCCTTGGAAACATTTATTGTTTTTATCATTAGAAAAAATCTTATTAGGTCCGTGCAACACTGGATCTAACCAGATACGGATACATTATGATGTTACGTTGAACCATCAGTAACAAGTTGTTTTTTAAATTAATGCCAATAAATAATGAATAACAAGAAACAAAAATATAGTGAAAGAAAACAACAACAATAAGTACATAGTTGAATTAGAAATTTAAAAAAAAGATTAAGTCTAATCAAATAAGAATAAAAAAAACAACTGTTTATGATAAATTGTAAAATCGATGTTATTTTGTTCGTACCTATTGAAATACATCATGATTGCCTTAATGACGCAAAGACAAATTATTGAAATTTTCCATAATTTATTCGCGGCTGCATATGATTTATTAATTTATTCTATTCTCTTTTATTTACACGTAGATGTTATTTGGTCATACAGTAATTGTTGGAAATATTCGGACAATTTTATTTGTATAGTGATGTAGATAGGTATTTACTTACTTACTTAAGGTGGCGCTACAGTCCGGGGTGGACCAGGGCCTCAACCAACAAGCTTCTTCCAGTCGGCTCGGTTTCTAGCTAGGTGTCTCCAATTTCGCACGCCAAGTTGGTTGAGGTCCTCTTCCACTTGCGCGCGCCACCTTTTACGCTGTCCACCTCTACTGCGTTGTCCCACGAGGTTGGATTCAGACTTTCCGGGCCGGAGTATTGCTGTTCATTCGCTTAAGGTGACCCAGCCATCTCAGTCGTTGGCTTTTCACTTTTGTGGCTAGGTCGGTGTCGCTGTACAGCCCGTACAGTTCGTTGTTCTATCTTCTTCTCCATTCCCCATCTATGCAGACGGGACCAAAAATCACCCGGAGAATTTTCCTCTCGAAACAGCCTAACGCGTTCTCATCCACGCGTTAGCAGTGTCCATGCCTTTGAACCATACATCAGGACCGGGATGATAAGCGTCTTATACAGGGACAGTTTAGTTGCTCGAGAGAGGGCTTTGCTTCTCAATTGCCTTCTTAGCCCAAAGAAACAGCGATTGGCAAGAGTATTTCTTCGTTTGATCTCAGCACTGGTATCGTTCGCTGAGTTAATAGTGGATCCTAGGTAGACAAAGTCTCTGACCACCTTAAATTTATAGCTGTCTATAGTGACGTTCTGTCCGAGACGTCGGTGTTGGGTGTCCTTTCTTGTTGACAGCATATATTCCGTTTTGCTTTCATTCACCGTTAGACCCATCTTCTTGGCTTCCTTCTCAATGCTCACAAAAGCACCACTGACATCACGCTTTGTTCGTCCTATTATGTCAATGTTGTGCCTCTAGTGTTGACGTGAGAGTTTTGCACTATTCTTTCAAGAACGATGTTGAGGAAGTCGCATGACAGAGCGTCGCCTTTTCTAAAACCTTTTTTGATATCAAAGGTGTCGGTGAGGTCTTTTCCAACCTTGATGGAGCAGCGTGCATTCTCCATCGTCATCCTGCACAAACGGACGAGTTTGGCAGAGATGCCAAAACTAGACATTGCTCTATATAGCTCGTCTCTATAGATGCTGTCATACGCGGCCTTGCAATCGATGAAAAGGTGGTGGGTATCGATTTGAAGCTCCTGGGTTTTCTCCAAGATCTGCCGTAGTGCGAATATTTGGTCGATGGTGGACTTCCCTGGCCTAAAGCCACACTGATATGGACCTATCAGGTTGTTGACGAATGGCTTCAGGCGTTCACAAAGTACGGATCTTGTAGGCGATATTAAGAAGACTGATGCCTCTGTAGTTGGTGCAGTCCAGAGGATCGCCTTTCTTGAGGATCGGGCAAACAATACTGAGGTTCCATTCATCGGGCATGCTTTCTTCCGACCATATTTTACAGATGAGCTGGTGCATACTCCTAACCAATTCATCGCTAGCCGCTTTGAATAGCTCAGCCGCAAGGCCATCAGCTCCAGTAGCTTTACTGGACTTAAGTTTAGATATGTATAGCTATCTTTACTTCGTCGAGATCGGGTGGACGGAATTGTTGGCCTACGACCCTACGTGCGTCGTCCGGGCCTTGTAACCCTGGGAGGTTCTCTTTACGTTTTGGTAAAACTTCCGAACTTCATTCCTGCAATGGCATATCTCTATTTCCTCGATCGCACGCTTCTCATGCTCTTTCTTTTTCCTTCTTAGAAGCTTGTCTTCCTCTCTCCTCTTCTGATCGTGGAGCTCGCGAGCAGCATTACGTTTTCTCAATGAAAACAAAAAAAAAAACACTGTCAGATTCTGCTAGTTTATTTCAAAAATCGTGGTTAAGCTCGGGAAAGTAAGCTCATTTTCAAGTTGACGCATTTGGGATGAAAAAATCCATTACATTCAGTTCAGACTCCCACAACTAACAAAAAATGGTGTTTATGTTTAGTGTGTTTTATAGGCTTATGCCAATTTTTTATTGGGTTCTAGGATCAAAATGGTAAATATAATTAATAGTTTGGGGGTAGTTTTCAATAGCGATCTGACTTGGGATGATCATATAAATACAACTTGTGCAAAGATTTATGCCGCGCTGAGATCTCTATCCACATCTCATGACTTTACCTATCTAGGTACGTAAAATTGCATCTTGTCAAAGCTTTGATTGTTCCTATTCTAAGTTATTTATAACATTTTATAATTGATTACAGGGTCAATTACAATTACATGTAATCAGTAATTGACTTTTTCCAATTACAATTAAATGTTATTTGTAATTGAAAATTTTCAATTAATAATTACATGTAATTTCGAAAAAGTAATTGAAGACAAAAAGTAATTGAAAAAAACTGTAATGATTACCTGCTTTTTTTGTAATCATTACACACAAATGTAATTGATTAGGTACACAAAATATCAGTTACATTTAACACAATGTAAGGGAAAAATCTTTGCGTACCATTTATAAAGTTCATATTAGATGAATAGGCATAAATTAAAGATCGTTAGAAAGAGAGAGCTAGCTATGTGGTTTAAGTGGCGCGGTGTGTAGCGCATCGGCTTCTGTATCGCTTGATTTATGGTTTGTTCCCCAGATGACGGCAAAGAGTTTTTCAATTAATATGAGCAAAAATCAGACTAAGCTCCACTAAAGGAGTCTAATGATCGAGGTGGTACTCGTTAAATAGCTGTAAATCCAGCCTATAAACTTGGTGGTTACACACACAGGTTGTTGTTGTTCATTTAAAATTATTCAATTAAAAATTATTATGTATTCTTCGCAGGATGTACTGCACTTGTGTGGATTTCCATTTACACAAAAAACTCCACTTAAAAAAAAAAAAACATTATTGTTTTGACAAGTGTAATTCTTGCTCTGGATCTTTGGCACCTCATATGAGGGAAATTTGATAAAAAAAATGCCATCTAATTGGTCAGAAAAGGTGAACTGGTCCCAGAAATTGGTCAGCCCTAGATAACTTGTAATCAAGGCTTAAACTTTCTCAAGGTCGCTCAAGGTCACGCGCGATTTTGGCACCTCATTTATGGGAAATTTGCAAAAATTTAATACCATCAGAAAGGCCCTGAGAACTATATAAAAGGTAAGCTAGTTTTAGTAATCGGTCAGCTATACATTGCTTAAATGATATATTTTATCCTTATGCCAAAAATCGTTCGTGACCTTGAAAAAAAATATTGTAAAAAATCGTAAAAATGAATCTATATCTGACCAATTACTGAAACTAGCTGATCTTTTATAAAGATCAAAAAATCTTTCAGATGGTACACATTTTTTGTAAATTTCCCTTAAATGAGGTACCGAAAATCGTTTTGACCTTGAAATTTTTTTTACAATTCATTAAATACCTATTTATAAAAAAATCTATAGCTAACCAATTACTAAAAATAGCTGACCTTTTACAACCGTGAAGAGGCCTTTCAAATTGCATACTTTTTTTTTAATGACCCAAATGAGGTGCCAAAAGTTTTTTTTGTGACCTTGAAATAAACTTCAAAAATTCATAGAAAAAAATCTATGCTGACTAATTACAGAAAAAAGTTGACTTTTTATCACAATTTAGAAATCCTTCCGATGATATACATTTTTCGTAAATTTCCCATAAATGAGGTGCCAAAAATCACGCGTTTACCTAACCTACAGTTTTTATCTCAATATTTTTTTAGTCCAAACAGTTGCTGAAAGGCAGCATCAGACTTAAAATATTGTAAGCAAAATGGTACCTTCCTTATTTTCTTGTTTTGAATCAATAGCAAGGCTCGGTTGTTAGTTAAGAAAACTGAATTTTTATGAGTGAGAGACTCAAAGTGCTGGAAGTTTGCAGAACAAGTATACCTAATCACGTAGGTATCTGATTTGCAAAATAACATTTATATGTACATTTGTAAACCCAAATTCATACATGCTCGCACTTTACTTTAAAAAAAAATTAAATGTGTCTTCTCTGCGCTCAATATTATGTGATGAATCGATTGATCGAAAATAGAGATTGATAGTCCACACCATTTCTAATAATCTCCGATTTTTAACCCATCAGTTAAAAATAGAAAAATAAAATAGGTATTTGAAAAATTGATCTCGAAAAATTGCGATTTTCAAACAAAATTTGTTCCAAAAACTAAAACATCAATCAAAAATTCTTCAAACATGGGTAAAATAATTTTTTCATACTTTTCCAAAAATATAAAATTTTTTAACAATAAGTAGGTATCATCCTGATTTATTGCGTATTATTTCTTTTCCATCTAGGTACTTCCCGGTTTTTGACTTTTAAACGTTCATATCTCCGTTCCTTTATTTTTCCGAATTTTTCCTCAAACCTACGACTTTCTTGTAATTGCATAATCTATCGAATGCAGAAATAACATCTTTCTACCTTTCCCCCGTTTAGAAAATAGCCAAAACCGAGTTCACTCTTTAAACCAAGATGGCGGAAACCCGGCAAAGGGTTGATGGTCGAAAACTTAGATTTAAGCTTCCTCTTAAGTATACTCTAACGACGACAAGAAAAAAATGTCTTCTCCAACGTTTTATTAAATTCCCATAGGAGCTATGACTAAATATTCTGGACTAAAGGGAATGTGTGATAAAAGGTAAAATTCGATTGATGGCCAAAATTCTTCTGACGAAATCGAGTTGGCTAGCTCAGTTTGAAGCGAAAATGACGACGACTCACTGTCTCAGTGTCATCTCGCTGAACTCTCGCCGTGGTCGTCCAAACGTAGTTTTCAATGTCGTCTTGCTGTGGTCTCGCCGTACCCATTTACACGGGGATCTGTGTCGTGGTTTTCTTGCTATGGTCTGACATATACACGAGGTTTTTGGCATTGAGCATGTCTTGGCATCATCTCACTTTAGTCTCGCTTTTGTCTCGCCAAACTTCTTTTTTTTTAAATAAAATTTTTCATGTGAATGTGTGATAAAAGGTAAAATTCGATTGATGGCCAAAATTCTTCTGACGAAATCGAGTTGGCTAGCTCGGTTTGAAGCGAAAATGACGACGACTCATTGTCTCAGTGTCATCTCGCTGAACTCTCGCCGTGGTCGTCCAAACGTAGTTTTCAATGTCGTCTTGCTGTGGTCTCGCCGTACCCATTTACACGACTATCTGTGTTGTGGTTTCCTCACTATAGTCTCGCCATTACATCTAAACGTGGTTTTTATCATTGTGCACGTCTTATCTTAATCCCGTTTTGATCTCGGTTCAGTCTCGCTGTAGTCTCGTCAACATCATATCACCTTGCAACTGGATTTAAGCTTGTATTCAATTCGAAAATTTGACGATTGGATTTAAGGATTTTACATCTGGATTTAAGAACATTTCACACCTGGATTAAGTTCATTTTAAATCCATTGGTCCTGAGTAATAAATCCGAATATAGCTAGAGTCGACTTTAACAAAAATATCCGGAGAAATAAAACACAAATTTCACTTCTAAATGCTCAGATAAGATCATTTCAAACTTAGCTTGAGGTGCTTTTAAGCATTTGGTGGTGATATTTGTGTTTTATTTCTACGGATGTCTTTGTTAAAGTCGACTTTAGGCTAGATTCGGATCTATTACTCAGGGCCATTGGATTTAAGGCATGTTTAGAGTGAATAATATAGACATGGATTTAAGTTTTAGGATTTAATAAATCTGGATTTAATATAGATGGATTTAAAATTCACTTAAATCCAGAGTGAATAATATGGCGGTAAATTACCTAAACTTTTAAATCACAATAATTTCAATCAGAGATCTGAACAAAATGTTCGAACAGGAAGAAAAGGAAAGAAATCAAATTTTTTAAAATTTGATACAACAAAAAACCCTGACCGCTTCCCGAATTCCCTGACACTCCCAGATCAAAATTGTGTTCCTTTGCTATCCCTCACTTTCCAGTTTAGGGGACAGCATGTTCTTTTACTTTTTTTCTGAAGGTAAAGAAAGGAATAAAAAACAAATAGGTACCTAAATAGGTATCCACGTATGTACCTACAGTTCAAAACAACAAGCTTTCGTGGATTACGTGGTATGGATAGCGTAGCAACGATAGAGATACAAATATATGGCTTGGATTGAGAATTTAGGAAAAATGGATTATAAACAAAAAACAATAGAGTTCTTCCTTGTTGTAATAGATTTTCTTTCATTTAATGTCAGTCAATTATTCTACGAATATTTTGTTTTTTATAAAAATGACATTTTAATTCGCGAGTTAACTCGTCACGGTGGTGTAGCAAAGTTGAGAGTTAGAGGAAATGTCTATTGAGTTCCGTGGTGACTCTTGATTTTTGTATAATATAGGTAGCTGTGTGAATAATTGTGACAGTAACTGTATACTTTATTACAAAATAAAGCAAAAATCTAGGATATGTGGTTGCCTTGCAGACGCCTTTGTATTTACATAGAAACCTTTTGAGTACACAAATTCAAGTATTTTATATATGTATATTTGCATTTGTGTCATGACTTATGATTCATCTTAAAAATTTGGCCTGAAGACATTTTTCGGTTGTGTGACCTTAGGAGACGTGTGTACATACAATACCTAGCTTAGCTATAGACTTCAGTTCCACATCAATGCTATTTGTCTGTATTTGGATAATGTTAGACAAACAGTAGGTATTGCTTCGGGTTTTTTTTTTGTTGTTGGTTATGGTTATCATCATTGCCCTTGTCACTGTTGTCGAGATTTCTTTCTTCAACTTACCAAAAGTCAAGGTAGATTGAATCTTGTCTTAAAATTATTACTGAAATATAGGTAACAAATGTCTTGCAGTGGAAGTTACTGGGTTTAAATCAAAGGTCTCTAAACCAACATTGTTTATGACAACCGACAGAAATTTTGTCTTTACCTTAAATGGATGCCGTTTCTTATTTGGTTAACCTAATGTTTTTGTGTTTGCCCACGGAATATCTTCTTTAAGCAGTTATAAAACAGAAATCGGGTGACTTACTTTTTCTTTTTCGTTTTTTGACCAAAAACTGAATTCACATTCCCTAAATGACCCGTCTTGCCCGAAATTTACTAACTTCTTCGAGTAGGAAATAACCGAGATGATGACTTCATGAGATAAGAAATTTTGGACCTATGTTTTTCCCAGTACATTGTGACATGACCATAAGTCTTCCCACCGACACGCTACTCCCGTGCAAAATACTCCAACGCCTTTATTGTGTCCACGAAGATCTGTCCCATTATATACCCATGTACATATTTGAATGAACTCTATCAGTCACCACTGTCAGAAAATAAACAACAAATATTTATAAGGCTAACGTGAAGTAGCATGAAATTTTAAATTCCATACATCCATCAGCATCTTAAAGAGTGATATTTCTATGCTAACGTCAAAAGCCAAACAAAATTGACAAAATACAAAAAGTCTACCTCCACTTTCTTGTTTTGGTTTATTAATCAAGTTTATTTTTTTGCAAACAATTCCAAAAAATTGAAGGCACGTGTTGATAAACAAGTGTATGTATTTTATTTAACAACAAATACAAACAAAATAAATTTACAGCATAATTATACCGTCACGACTATATAAATCTTTACGCTTAATTTATTATTATTGTTGTCCAAAAAGAAAAGGAAAAAAAAAAAAAACAAAACAAAAGTTTAAACAATGCATTGTGAAAGTGGTCTTCGTTAAATTTCAAAATGCTTATCTTAGAATTTGCTTATTATGAACAACAAATGTGCATCAGTGTCTAGCCAACTAGACTAGATTAGAAGCGTGTGAACGTTAGAACTTTACAAACATATAATTATAGAGGTTAAAATCGTGATTGGTATAAAAAAAAAATAACATTGCATAAAGACGGCAAAATTGTAAATACATCTATCGTTTGAATTTATCGATAAGGCACCCGTTCTATCAATGTTTACTTCTCCCAATCACCTGACAACAACATTATTGTTATAATCTCGAAATCTTTGAAGTGAACAGATGGCCCTTTGTCGTGTTTAACTTGCTCTACTGAACAAGTATTGGTTTCATAAAAAAAAAACTATTTGCGGTTATTGTTATTTAACATTGTTAAGCTAATCACAGCTACCTACTGATATGAATAGTGATTAGATACCAAGTGATACCAATACCAAAGATTTCCTGAAAAGAATCATCCAAATAGGTCAAGCAATTCTTGAAAATACATTGTGGTGGTCAAAGAGCCGTGGCATCGATGCTTGTTGGTGGCATGTTAGGTTAGGTTGAAGTGGCTGTCAGTCATGAAAACTGACACACTTAGACCATAAGTTGGCCCATTGTGATACCACAAGAATCTGGGAAGCCTTTTTCCCTACTCGGTGAACCATTTGGAGCTTCTTATGAAGCGTAATAGACTAACTATGTCAACATTTACTAAATCACTAGGATCATTGAAGTAGAAATCTCCAAGATGCAGTCTTCGCCTATGAGATAGAGCAGGACAAGTGCATAGAAGATGAGGAATCGATTCTACCTCTTCCTCGTCCATACAGCTTCTGCAAAAATCGTTAGAGAATACGCCAAGACGCGTTGCGTGCTTGCCTATAAGACAGTGTCCGGTTATGACACCTATCATGGAGCTAATGTGCAATCTGCTTAGAGATATCAAACATTTAGATCGCTTAAAATCCATTACTGGCCAGATTTGTTTTGTTGCCAAGCAAGTGGTGATATTGTTCCACCTAAGGTTTGTTCTCTCTAAAGCATCTTGCTTCAGCATAAGTTTACATGTAGCGATGGGAATACCAATATCTGCCTTACTGGGTAGAAGAAGAAGGTAGAGTTGTTCCATATTTAGCGAGTTCGTCGGCCTTACAATTAATGTCTCTATGCTAGAGCTGTGCCAATCGTTCATTTTGAAAGACCGAATCAATCAATGATTGATTTGACCAAAGATTCGATCTTTTCAATCAATCATTCCTTTGATTATGGCATATTAAAAAAAAATCAATAGTATCTGCATAGCTACAGTATGTTTTCAATCCTTTTTTAAGGAAGAATTTATATCTTAGAAAAAATAATTTAAAATTTTCATGTGGGCATTATTTTTTTTTTTTAAATAGGCCTTAATCCAAAACAAAAACGTTCACCTAAATTCTTTTTTTTTTCAAAGCTAAAAAGTGCTTATCTACTTAAAATAATTATTTACTATAATAATTTTCGCTAATTGCAAATGCATTGAAAATACAATTAATTAAGAAAGAACTGCATTCTTGTATTCAATCATATCTTTATTATAAACAAAGATCTATTCGTTCACAATGCCAATAAGATTGATTTGGTCTTGGTCCACAATGGATCTCAATTCCAATCAATCTCAAATGAACGTATGAACGATATGAACGATATGAACGATATGAACGATATGAACGAAATGAACGATATCGTTCAACTCAATCTCAATCTCAATCTCTATCTCAATCAAATAATTCTCCAAAACCAAACATGTATTGCGCATAGTCGATAGAGACATAGACAAAATTCATAAAGAATGGAGACAAAATGAGAACAAATACATACGAGAAAGAGAAAACCCGAAATAAAATGGAAATGAAGTGTAGCTAAGCTAATAGTAGATGTGGATATGTATATCAATTTATGTTCCTGTGGTGTGTTTTTTCATTCACGTAAATAGAGATTGAGATTGTATGTGTTTTTTGTTTCGTTCAGTATTCTGGTGTGGAAATGGATTGATTGAGAATGAGTGGAATGAACGAAACATATCTCGCTCTTTGAAAACTTAAATGATTGATATTGGGATCGATTGATTCGGTCTGCTGTGATTGCAATCAATCATTCTTTGTGAAGAACGGGTCACAAAGACCGAATCAATCACGATTGACACAGCTCTACTCTATGCCCCGGCACCCAACACAGGTGAATGTTAAACTGTTGCGCCATCTCCAGCAGAGATGAACGACAATTTAGGGCTGTTTAAGAGTTAGTAGAGACCGATTCCAGGAATTTGATAGCTGCTTGACTATCCGAGAAGATGCGGATATCTGTAGTTGATAACACGTTTTCTTTCAGCCAAGATAAGGCTTCTTTGATCGCCATAAGTTCCGCCTGGAACACGCTACAATGATTAGGAAGACGGAATGAGAGACTTAATTTTAGTCTTTCTGAGAACACACCACCACCCACCCCTTCATCAGTTTTTGATCCGTCGGTGTAAATATGGATTGATTCATCTTCCAAGAGAGCCGTATCCTCCCAGAGAACTCTAGAAGGAATGCTGACTTGAAAGTTTTTGACAAACTGAAGTTTTGGGATGGTGTAATCAGTGCGACTTGGGATTGATCCGAATGAATTCAGAATAATGGAATGGCCAAAGTTGTTGTTGGTCCATTGTGGGGAAGCTTTAAGGCGAATGGCTGTATTTGCAGCCACTTGTTTGCTGAAAATATTGAGGGGTGTCAGATGGAGCAGAATGTCTAGAGCAGCGGAAGGTGTACTTATGCACAAACAAGCAGAGCGTTGGACTTTGCTCAATTTGTCGCAATTTCCCGCTTTATCCAGAGCAGTCCACCATACTGTCACTCCGTAAGTGAGGATCGGTCTAATCACCGAAGTGTATAGCCAGTGAGTGATTCGAGGTTGAAGGCCCCATTTGTTCCCAAAGGCTTTTTTGCATTAGAAAAGTGCCACTGTGGCTTTTTTGACTCGTTCTTGTATATAAGGTTTCCAGCTTAACTTTTTGTCCAAAATAAGACCCTAATATTTTGCTTGATCAGTGAATGTTAGTGGAGTACCTTTGATAGAAGGAGGATCAATATGAGGGATTTTATATTACCTTGAGAATAGAACAAGTTCTGTTTTATGAGGGTTGACACCCAGACCACACCGGCCAGCCCAGTTGGTAAGCTTATTTAAAGCATTTTGTAAGAGTTCTTTTAAGACAGTAGGATGCTTTCCTGATACGGCAATAGCAACATCGTCCGCATATGCAATCACTCTGTAGCTCTCCGCTTCCAGGCATGTCAGCAGCTCATTTACTACCAAGTTCCAGAGAAGGGGAGATAGGACACCACACTGCGGCTTACCTCTACTGACAGACCTGCCCAGTTTTGAATTGATAACCCTGCTAGTCAGCATTTGATTAATCAATTCACCAAGCGTACCATCTACCTTCAGGGATGTCAGAAAGCGACCATGGTGTACTCTTTATGATGGAGGGAGTATTCTATAGTTCGAACTAGAGTATGTAACGCAGTTTCAACCGATTTCCATTTGCAATAAGCGTGTTGAGCAGTAGACAAAAGTCGCGTGTCTATGCTTGTTCGCAGGTGGATACCGATCAATCTTTCAAAGATTTTAAGAAGGAATGATGATAGACTAATAGGTCTGAGATCTTTCGGGTTTACTTGGAAGCATTTGCCAGCTTTGAGTATAAACACAACCTTAACTTCTCTCCATAACAGGGGAATGTGGACCAGGTTTAAACAACTAGTTAGAATGGTCTCCAGAATTAGCAGAATTAAATCAGAATTCATTTGGAGTTCAGCTGGTACTATGCCGTCGGGTCCTGCAGACTTCTATGGTTTGAAGCTGTTGAGCGCCCATTGCAGCTTGTCCCTAGTAACCAGATCTTGTTGATATCTTGGCTCATTATCTGACCTATTATGGTCGAAGCTATTAATATTTTTGGAGCTTCCAGGGAAATGAGTATCTAGTAGCAGGTTTAGCGATTCTTCGCAAGAGTTGGTCCATGAGCCATCAGCATTTTTCAAACAGCTAGGCATCACTGGATTTGAAGAGAGGATTTTTCTAAGCCTGGATGCCTCTGAAGTTTTTTCTATTTTTCCACAGAAAATTCTCCAGGAGGATCTCTTAGACTTCCTCAAAGCTTTCTTATATACCTAATTTAAGGGTTTCCTTATAGGATTCCCAATCCGACACTATTCGGGTACTTTTAGCTCGATTAAAACATTTACGACAATCTTTCCTGAGCGGTTCATGCCCTGAATCCCACCAATACGGTTTCTTTTTTCCCCTTACTTGAGCAAGTGGACAGGAAATAGCCATTGATTTGTTAAGGGCTAAAGTGAGATCACTGACCTTGCAGTAAAGTTCAATTATATTTGAAGGAGGATTTAAAAGATCAGGTTTTAATAGACCTTTGAGTGTTATCCTATATTTAAGCCAATCGGTTTTTCGAGGGTTTCGAAATTCCAAGCGTTTAGGAGGTTCATCATTTAGACTGAATTGGGTGTACCTGTGATCAGAAAACGAGTGTTCATGAGATACTTTCCAATTCAAGATCTTGTGATGAATTGTATCTGAGACAAGAGTAATATCCAATACTTCTTGTCGGTTTTAAGTAATGAAGGTAGGTTCGTTTCCCACATTACTTACTATAAGGTTAGTAGGTACTTAAAATATAATCAAAAAGAGATTCACCTCTATCATTGATATCAGTACTTCCCCATACTGTATGATGGGAGTTAGCATCACTCCCAATAATGAGACATATCTTCTGTCGTTCTGCCTGTGCGATGATTCTCTCCAGTGTATAACCGGAGAGAGGGCCGAGGTTGTCATGGCCCAGATACGCCGACACTAGCCAGTACGTACCATTGGCCGTTTCCAGTCTAGCAGTGGTGATATCTCTATCGCTGAGATCAGGGAGTAAATATACGTTATAGGTACTTTTAACTAGTATGCAAGATCTAGGTTCACCCTTACCAGATGCATACAGTAAGTAGTATCCAGGAGTTCTGAGTCCTGTAACCATGGATTTAACAATCCAGGGTTCCTGGATCAGAACAATATCCTCACCGTTTCTGGATAGATGGAGAAGAAGGGAGGCCGAAGCCTTAATAGAGTGTTGAAGGTTAATTTGGAGTAATTGCAACATTTGGCTACAATTTGGTGGCATGTAGTTTGCACAGATCCAAACAGTACGTCGACAAAGTTTTGAGCAAAGCTTTCACCACCTCTAAGACTATATTGTTCTAATTTAATTGTCTGACACTTTTAAAATCAATTATTTCTAGTTGTTTATAATCATTTCCTATGAATTAATTTTTTGTTTCGACACAATTTTTCCTTAATTTCATTGTTTTTCTAATATTTCAAAGAAACCGTTAACATTTTTGCAATTAAAAGTAGCCTAGATTACTCCCTGAGTTGTCCACTACATGTATGAAAAGTCCCGTCATAACCTGTTCTGTCATTTTGAAGGTTACCTCGGACAAACAGACAGACTGACAAAAAATTTAAGTTAAGTTTCTTAGCAATTAAACAACCACCTAAGCTCAAAAACTTGAAATTATTTTAATATTAACGACAGACACTCCAATTTTATTTATATGTATAGATACCTTTTTTTTTCTATGGAGTATTGTCTGACGGAGGAGGTTCTGGAGGTGGGTCTGGAACTAGAACAAAGAAACACATTTTTTTAAATAAGTTTTCATAGATATTTTTTTGCTACTGGGTCTAATGGATTTGGGTTTGGCGGAGGAGGTTCTGTGGTGGGTCTAGAGCTGATACAGATGAACAACTTTTTTTTTTAAATAACTTTCATAGATTTTGTTGGTGGTGGGTCGGATGGAGTAGGGTTTAACGGTGGAGGCTATGGAGGTAAGTCTGAAACTGGAATAACGGAACAAATAACTTAACCACACAGAGTCTCCTCCGTCAGACCCTACTCCATCAGACCCACCACAGAAAATCTATGAATTTTTTTTTGTAAGTTGTTCCTTTGTCCCATTTCCAGACACACTTCCAGAACCATCTCCGTCCCATCTTATCTGAACCACCACAAAAAAATCGGGAAAAAAGCGGATCGGGAAGTAACGACGATGTTATTCTAATGTTTTTGCTTCATTGGTTTCTCATGTTTTGGAAAATTTATTAAAAGTATTTGACAGTTGTATGTAACTTAATGATGCAATAGTGCAATCCCATCACCCAAATTCCAGAGAATACATTATTTTATGGTGCAGTGGCCAGTTGCAGTCATCATCACCCAAATTCTAAGTAAATTAATATTCAATCATATCACTTATGCCTTTTGTTCTATTCTTTCAATATTCAATTATAAATACATGTGCAGGTAAGAAATTAATTTGAGTTGTTATTTACCAATTGTCAATAAAGGTTCAGGCAATCTGCCATCTGCCTGAAGAAAAAAATATTTTTTTAATTAAATACAATACCTGTTTATTAACTTGTACTTTGTCCAAAAGTTCGCCCTACCAGACAGTTAATTAATTAATTTGTAAACTTGTAATTCTTATTAACAAATGTGTAATAGTCTGTGACGTGTGTTATCGTAAAGATAATTTTAACTTGCCAAATTTCACGCATAATGAATGGATAACTTCTTAACACATACACGCACACGTGTGATAAGACCGTTTACTACTGTCAGTATACATTTCGTATGGCATGCATGTGACACATGTATTTGAAAATTACCCCAATTTGATGAAGTGGTGAATTTGGTGAAGTGATAAATACTGGAAAGATATGATATCTTTTTTAATAACGGACAAGTTGTCTATCCATGTGCCAGTTAACACGTATGAGCGGATACCAGTTTTTTTTATTAATACTGCTCTTACAGTTAAAGGTGAACAACGGGTTTTTATACTACCAGACAGGGGTGAAAAAGGGTTGGCTACGAAATCTCGCAAATCAAAATCTCGCATTCGAAATCTCGAATAACGAAATCTCGCAATTACAAAATCTCGCTTTTCATAATCCCGCAATCACAAAATCCCGCTTTTCATAATCTCGCAATAACGAAATCCCGCAAACTAAAATCTCGCATAAAATAATCAAAATCTCGCAAATTAAAATCTCGCGCGAGATTTGATTAAAAAAATGTATTTGTTGCAATGCAATTCAATTTTGCGAGATATCCTACCTACTGCTAAATATATACCTAATCCAGTGTCTGGGTAGGTACTTTTAGACCACACTGTTATTTATTAATTTGAGCTTTTGATTTTTCAATATTATTGTTTTCAAAAGAACAAGAAGGAGAGAGAACATAGAGATGGTATATCCAGTTATAAAGTGTCGTGTGCAAATCGCATTACTCGTATTTGGTTTGAACTAGAAAATACTTTTAGTTCCATTATAAACGCGTAAAAGACAACCAAAATGATTATAGAGGTTATTAACAGTAATAAAGGATGTACAAATTTTTTATTGACGGGTATTGTTATTAGTTGGAAAGAAAAATTATCCAAAGTGCTCTTGAGTAGGTATGTATATTCTCAAAAAAAAAAAGACAAATTTTTCTAAAAGCCGTGTGTGCTGTGAAATTTGAAGTTGCGAGATTTTGATTTGTGAGATTTTAAATTGCGAGATTTTGGTTGAAATTTGCGAGATTTTTAGGTTCAAGATGTAAATGCGAGATTGTAAAAAGCGAGATTTTGTAATTACGAGATTATGAAAAACAAGATTTTTAATTTGCGAGATTTCGTTATTCGAGATTTTTAAAAAAATGCGAGATTTCGTTATTCGAGATTTTGGTTTGCGGGATATCGTAGCGCTCCCGTGACATTCATATTTTTTTTTTTTTTTTTTTTTTTTCAACCCGGTTATGGACTGCAATAATTTGATTTCTTGAATAAGTTTTACTCAGGTTTGCTATCCTTCACACCTTAGATCTACTGTGAAGGCTCTTAGGCTTTCAAATTTAATTCTTATACAGAATAGAAATATTTTATGTTGAAATTTTTCACTAATGAATTTGTTTAAGCTTTAATAATTATCTCATTATGAGATTTATATGAATAAAAGCATAAGATTGCATTTTAATCTATGTGTTTCTTATACTTCTGCAACTTTTCTACCCCTCACTACATCCATTTTCAATAATTTGATGACATTTCAAATAAGAGCAATAACCTTGTATCTGCATTTTATAAATAAAAACATATGAGATGGAAACTCGTATGTAGCAAAAACAGTTAAAGCATGTATATTAGGTATATGTTTAAACAATATTTAACGCTGGCAGTCAATAAACACTGTAAATTATTAATTAAAAACCCATAAAATTTAAGAAACCAAATATTTTTTCAATTCGATTGACGGATCGCATAACTGACAACCAAACCATCGGTGAAATATCTGGGTGTCAATTTTGAGGAGAGGTTACGCTTAAATTCGCATGTAACAGCTGTTCTGAAGAAAGCAAACTACGCTTTCCACCGCATCCACACCCTAATGCGGAAAAGGAATGGAATAAGCCAAAGGAGCCCTACTGAGGAAAACCGGAAAAAGTTAAAACAAGCTAGAAAGACCTGTAACGGCCATATTTAACGAACCAAATTTTTGCATGACCAGAATTTAGGGCAAAAAATACTACAGTGTCCCAAAGAATTTTTGGTCATTTGTAAAAAACATTAGAAATACAACTTCGTCTTCGGTTCCAACACTCGTCTTCAATGACACTCCCTATGTTAGCTCAATTCATAAAGCCAATTTGCTTGCAGCACAGTTTGCTGTTAACTCGACGCTGCCAGAGAGTGTCTCAACTCCTCCTGTACTTGAGAGCGTTAATGATTCCATGGGACGAATATTCTTTCGCACTCGAGCAGTGGCAAGAGTTCTAAAGGATCTTGATACACACAAATCTGCTGGTCCAGATAGTATCCCTCCCATTGTTCTGAAGAGGTGTTCTTCAACGCTGGCAAAGCCACTACGTAAGCTTTTCCATCTGTCCTATTCTACTGGTCTCTTTCCGAGTGGATGGAAAACAGCATTTGTCCAGCATGTCCCTAAAAAAGGCGAATCTTCTTCTCCCTCTAACTATCGTCCAATTGCACTTACGTCCCTTCTTTCCAAGGTCATGGAAACGCTGATAAATTATCAGCTTAAGAAATATCTCGAAGAACGGAAGCTTCTTAATGACCGGCAGTATGGCTTTCGTAAGCAATAGGTCCACTGGTGATCTGATGGTATATCTCACCGAGCAGTGGAACAAATCTTTACATCGTTTTGGAGAAAGTAAGATTATTGCGCTTGATATTTCAAAAGCGTTTGATAGAGTTTGGCATCAAGCTCTCTTATCGAAAATGCGTGCATTTGGAATTGATAAGTCTCTTCTTCGTTAGATTAGAAATTACCTTTCGGATCGTTCGATACAAGTTGTGTTGGATGGTTTCAAGTCTGATATTCATAAAATAAATGCTGGTGTGCCCCAAGGCTCCGTTTTGTCTCCGACTCTCTTCCTTATTTTTATAAATGATCTTCTGTCTGAAACTTCTAATCCATTAAACTGTTTTACAGACGACAGTACCCTCAGCTTTTAATATTCGTTCCAAGATTCACTTCCTTGTTCTTTGGATGTGGAACTTGAACGGCAGCGTATGATAAGCTCATTAAATTCTGATCTCAACAGCATTGTCCAATGGGGAATAAGAAACCGCGTAGAATTTAATGCTTCAAAAACTCAATGCTGTCTTCTGTCGTTAAAGCGAAACCCACCCCCTTTGCCACTATCCATGAGTGGCACTTGCATCGAGGAAACCGAACAGCTTTCAGTTCTGGGTATGTGCATCACAAACCACCTTCTGTGGAATGATCACATATTTGACGTCGCCAAAAAATGCTGCGAAATGTTTAGGTTTTCTTCGAAGAAGTAAGAAATTTTTCTCCCCTTCTGATCTGGCTGCAATCTATAAAGCCTTCATTCGTCCAAAGCTTGAGTACAACTCCCATATCTGGGCAGGTGCTCCTAAGACCCATATAAGTCTGTTGGATAGAATTCAAAATAGAGCGTTGAAAATGATAGGTGATAGAACAATAACGGAAACATTTGCATCTCTTGAACACCGCCGCAATGTTTCGTGCCTTTCATTATTTTATCGGTATTTTAACAAACAGTGTTCTAGTGAGATAGCCAGTTGCATTCCTCCCCTTAAGCAGTTCCACCGTAATACTCGTACTTCTAGGAATGCACATCAATATACCCTTGAGCCCTATTTCGGGCTCACTGTCAAGTATAGAGATTCTTTTCTTAGTCGCACTACCCGAATGTGGAATGCTTTACCTGGCTCTGTATTTCCCTCTCATTTTGATATTCAGAACTACAAACCTAATGTGCATCGGTATCTCCTCTCGAATCCTTCCCTATTTTCCTAACGCTCGCACTATGTCAATTCATTTTAAGGGTACTCAAAACCCCTTTAGTGCGCGCTTATTATAAAAAATAAAAAAAAAGGACGAAGTTGCTTCTCTATAAGCAACTTCTCAGACCGATCATCACATACTGCTTTCCTGTCTAGTTTACTATTTCCAAAACCAGCATGAAGAAACTGGGAGTGTTCGTGAGGAAGATCTTGCGGATCTGCACGGGACTCCACTTCGACCAACGGCGGCGGCGGCGGCGTAAATATTTCAGCAACAAGCGACTCTACCAGGCATCCGGAATAACACCTATTCACAAATACATGATCAGTTCTGCCAAAAGACTTACGAACAACCTAAGCAATGATCCAAACCCTCTGGTGAAAACCATCACAAGTGAAGAGAGGCACCCCGAGCCACGATACCTTGATGTGACAGCACTACTGAACGACGGAATTATTCCTATCAACGACGACGAGGCAATTCAATTTTACGTAGATACAGCGTCAAACTATCACCGTGGATAGAAACCACCGAAACCCCACATCCTTCCAAAAAGACAACCGGATTTGAACGACCCGAGATGAATCATCTTCATAGTACTAAATAGTATATAACCATCAATCACAACATTTTAAATAATTTTTATAAAAATAAAACAATGTATAAAATTAGGCCCCTAATGTGCCAAAACAAATTAAAGTGTCAGTGTAATAACAATATAATATAGAATTAAGTACCTTACCGCGTAATATACAAGATATTCAAAACTATTTTATAAGATATTGTATCTTACAGTTGTAAGCATTCTCATTTAATTAAATAAATAAATAAAATAAATAAGAACCAATTGTAAATAATAATTTCCTTTTCAACCACGTTTTTAGCTTAATTTAGCCTCCTTGAAAAATTTTACATCGAGAACAATAACTTTTTCGAGACTATAGCGAGACCAAAGCGAGATGACAGGAAAACGTGCTTCATTCCAAAAACCACGTGTAAATGTCATGTCGAGACTATAGCGGGGAAACCACCCGGAACAGATCCTCGTATAAAATGACACTGAAAATCACGTTTGGACGACTACTGCCATTTTGGTTTAAACATTCACTATTTCTAGTTTTTTTCCGAAAAGGAATAAAAGGTAATTAAAAGGAATTATAAGTACTTTTGGAATTAAAACTTATAAGTACAAAAGTAATCAATACAAAAATTTCAAGAACTTTTGTGAAATTAAAGTACCAGTACAAGGACCGGTACTGGTACTTGAAATTTTGGCGAAAGAAATTCGGGACTCATGTACCTGCGCCGAAATTTTTTGGTACAAGTACCATGGAATTTTACTGGTACCTAAAAATATTAAACACAAGGTAATTGTACTTGTACTTAAGTACACAGGTCTGTCTTTGATTGTAACGGGTGATTTTTTAAGAGGTTTAGAACTTTTTAAAAAAAAAAACACAAAAAATTCGAAAAAATGAATGAAATATTTATTTGAATCGATAGTTTGAACCTTGCAATTTAATGTTTAAAGATAATTTCATGCAAATGTTGACCGCGGCTGCGTCTCAGGTAGCCCATCCGCTGAGTCCAATTTTGGCATACTCTTTCACACATATCGGCCGGTATCTCACGAATGAATGCATGGATGTTGGCTTCCAGTGCGTCTATCAAAGCGGGCTTGTCCCTATAGACATTAGCCTTGACATACCCCCACAAAAAATAATCTAATGGTGTCAAATCGCACGATCTAGGCGGCCAATTGACCGGCCCGAAACGTGAAATTAACTGTTCACCAAACTCGCCTCGCAATTGCGCCATTGTTTCGCGTGCTGTGTGGCATGTGGCACCGTCTTGTTGAAACCACATATCATGCAAGTCAAGAACTTCCATTTCGGGCAAAAAAAAGTTTGTTATCATCGCCTAACTGCTGGGAACGGCGCCGAATCGACATTTCGCGGTCTTCTGTCACACTAGCTGATACGGCCGCAATATTTTCTTCACTACGCACAGTACGTAAACGTGTTGGTGGTTTAATGTCCAACAAAGTAAATTTGGTGCGAAATTTGGTCACAATCTTCCGAATAGACTGCTCAGAAGGTCGAGAATGCCGACCATAAAATGGAAGCAGCGCGCGATGAACATTTCGAACCGAGCACGAATTTTGATAGTAGAATTCAATAATTTGCAAGCGTTGTTCATTTGTAAGACGATCCATGGTTAAATTGCAAACCAAACTGAAGCTGTTTGACAGTGACACAAGGTACTAAACACACGTCAGCTGTCAAAACCAGTGTTGCCAAAACCAGCTAAAAAATCACCCTTTATTTGCCTGACGTGAAATTTCCTTATAAAGTACAAATGTATTTCTTTGTCGTGGGGCGATATCGAAGCCGTATCTTGGCTCCAACTAGGAAGCATATAGTCTCAGTGATTGTTGGCTTATTGGAACACTTAGATATCAATGAAATTAGAATAGTGCAGTCTATAGGTTAATCGTGACGTAGAGAATAATTGATTAGGAGATGCTCATTCGCCTTGTGAATGCTAACTAAAGGGTTTTTCAATATGAGCCCCCATATTCCATTAATTACACACGTTAACTTTTCGACAAAAATATATTTTTCTTTCTTATTTTAACGCTTCGTTAATAGTACAGGTAAAATAGGATAAATAAAACAAAAAAATTAGTACCATTATGAAACTTGGTGAAAACTTTTCATATATTATGAGAATGAAAAATCAAAAGAGTCTATAAAAATATTTCACATGGAAGGGTGTTTTTTTGAGGGGGAGAAGGGGGGAAATTGTGGTGTATCAAACAGAAAAATTTACTTTGGTGCAACCTAAGCATGTGACACATGTTTTTAGGGTAGTTTTTAATGCTGAATCAAATGACACCAAAACCAAGTCGATGCGATCTCCGTGAAAAAAGTTATTGCCATTTTTAGGTAACGATGACTATATTTTCTGTATAAATGTAAAATAGTACCGGGAACCAGTTGAAAATAATGGTCCGTCGATGAAACTTTGCATCAATGGTTCATTTGGCTGAAAAGCGATAATAAGAATAGTCTATAAAAATATCTGTTGTTAAAGGGTGTTTTTTTTGTGGAGTTGGGGTAGTGGTGGGATTATTACCATAAAACCCATGACAAAAATGGTACCCCCCTGAGAATTTGTTAAAATGTGCTATGGACTAACAGAATGAAGAATCAAAAGAGTCTATAGAAATATTTTGCTGGGAAGGGTGTGTTTCTTGAAGATAGGGGGAAGTGTCTGGTTATTTTTCAAAAAAAATATAAAAGGATGGTACCCTCAAGAAACTTGGTAAAAGTCTTTCATTTACTACGAGAATGAAGAATCAAAGGAGTTAGCCAAAATATCAAGGGAGAAAGGGTATTTTTGTGGGTTTCGGTAAAGGCTGTTATTCGTTTTTGGAAACAGTTTTTGTTTTTGGAAAAAGTATTATAGTTGCCTTCACCCATTAAAAACATCCTTCTACCATATAGATATTTTTATAGACTCTTTTGATTCTTCATGCTGGTAGTTCATAGCACATTTTTATAAAGTTTCATGAAGGTACCATTTTTGTCACAGATTGTAAGGTAATAATCCCATCATAGCCCCAACCTTCACCCCAACCCTCTAAAAAACACCCTTTAACCACAGATATTTGTATAGACTCTTTTTATTATTGCTTTTCATGACAAATGAACTATTGATGCAAAGTTTCATCGACGGACCATTATTTTCAACTGGTTCCCGGTAATATTTTACTTTTATACAGAAAATATAGTCATCGTTACCTAAAAATGACAATAACTTTTTTCACGGACATCGCATCGACTAGGTTTTGGTGTCATTTAATTCAGCATTAAAAACTACCCTAAAAACATTTCGTACTATTTTACCTGTACTATAATGAATCTTCAATACGGAACGAACCATATTTTACAGATACTAGCAGATTTGATTCGATTGTGAAAAAGAATTTTATTTTAAAGGAACCAATAAATAAGATTGGCCGTCGATTCAAAAATAAAATTCCCATTTGAACTATTCACGAACAAACGAATTATATTTTATCGTTCTTTACGAAGTTTGCTTTTGGGACACCCTGTACATATGTGTTCCTGTGAATTAAACTTTATGACCAATCAATAGTTTGTTGTCGTTTTTAATGAATTTTAAATCTATAACCACGAAAAAAAATGGAAACCCCCAAATACTAAATATTCGTATAATCATAATCTCCATCAATGACAGGGCGCGTGCCAATTTGGTTGCTCCTTTTAGACCTGAGCTCCGAATGTATCGTAGTTGTTCATATAATATGGTTTATCTGTGTCTCTCTATCGTTCTTTTTCTCCAACAACCTTTCAAAGTGGTTGCAGTTTGGAACCCAATCGTTAGTTGATATGAGATACTAGGCGACCGAGCGTAAGATTCAGATTTGGTATAGAGGGGTTGATTTGGAGAGCCTGTGGCAATTATTGTGTCTTCTTGAATACACATTTCTTCCCTTTAAATACTAAAATAAATAAGAAAGAAAGGACTACCTAATATCAGTTCAGCCCAACACTTTATTATGTGAGCAAGTGCATGCGACCTAGTCGTGCTTTTATTATTTGTTTTTATTATAGAAATTCAAATCACAATATGAAAAAAGTACCTAACAACCTTTCGGTTTTTGTTTTTATTTTAACGAAATGCTTTGAAAAAAAAACTTAACATCGAGTTGAGTTGAGACAGCCAAGCCAACATAGAATTAAACAAATATTAATACATACTTATATATAAAGGAAATAATAATTATAATAAATAATAGGTACCAATGATATAGCTTGAAGTTTTCGAGAACTTTAGGGTTTTTTTTTTTAGATTGACAAGACTTCTGATAACAAAAAAATATCAATTGTAAGATGATAAAGCTGTTTTGTTTACAATTTATCTTTAACAAGAACTCCAAATTGTTGTTTATTTATTGAAATTTTATTTAACTGATTACACACTGTGTAAGAAAAAATTGTTTATGTTAAATTGTTTTTACTTTCAGCTTTCATTTATGATGAATCAAACACACTTTGAGTTCGTTGTAACAGTTTAGCTAACTAGCGATTCAAAATAATGTGTAATAACCTTTAGCATGTCCATACAAATAAGTTTAAGAAATAACCAACATGAATAAAAATTATTATAATTCTTCTAGAAATGATCAGGGTACTCATACTCATTCCATTAAACGATTATCACCCGACGATAAGGTTTCAATAATAATAGGTAATAATTATCGTTTGAGCGATAACAATTTGACAATCAAATATTAAGCTTCGCGTGTGTCGATAAAAACGATAGCGTTTGAACGAAAGCTAAATAGATATTCATCTTGCATTGATTGCCAATCTCCCTCTATGCTTGTTTTTTCGTGACTGTAAGTTTGTGAGCGACTGCAGTCGTATGAATGACAACCCACTGTAATCTGACATTTTGGTCTCTGTCTGCTTTTTGTTGCAATTTTAGGTTTTTTTGATATCTATTTCCAAAAAAAATGTGTAAAACCTGTACAATTTTGAAAAGAAGGGACAATTCTTTCAGAGTTGGGAAAATTTGCAAAAAAAAGTTAACAAACGCATTGAACCATGAACTGCACCACTTTTTGTTAGAAACGTCATTTTTGTGTATAAACGGCGTTGCCACTTTACCATGATTACAATAGATTTTTTTTGTAAAATAAATCTATTGCTATTAAATCAAGTCTGCTGCACTTTTATTTTTCGGAAAAGTAAATTATCATCCATCAAAATTCAGTCCCCTAATTTTTTAATTCTATTCTTACGGCTTCCGGCTATTGGCTTACTTTGATAACAATCGTGACAGCATAATTAATTACCTACTATATTATGCTTTTTTTAATTTCTTTTGTTTTTCTTTTTTGAAAATGGAAGTAAAATGCAGATCTTCTGTCAAAAAACGTAATATAATGTTTTTTTTTTTTTGAAAATCTACTTCGGAAAATTTTCCGATTAGTGGAAACGCTGTGACAGAAACTAACCACCACGATTTTTGACAGAAGTAGTAACACTTCGTGTTCACAGAAATGTATGTACCAGAAATTCGCAAGTTTTCCAACGGAGGGGAAATTATTTTCTCTCACATTGCAATCTCTCGATGCAACTTTTTTGAGTTAACAAACAGGAATTTGTGACCAGTTGTGAGAATTTGTGCAAATTTGCAAGAAATTTCAAGATAGCAAAAAAACAGACCTGAAAGGTTTGTTCCTTGTATTCTTCGTACTTTTTCGGACTAATGCTGTAACTAAATCTAATGTTATTTATTAATGTTTATCATCAAAATGCTGGTGGTCTTCGAACAAAAACTAATGAATTATATATATTTCTAGTTCTATGTATGAATATGATGTTATTATTATAACAGAAACATGGTTAAATTCTAGTTATTTGTCCTCTGAGATTTTTGCTTCAAATTATAATGTTTATCGCTTATGCTACATTTCCACCTAACGCTAATCTGAGATTTAATAAGATTTACCTCAAATCTTCTTTAAATCTTGAAGATTTACCATACAAATATATTTCCTAAATCTTGGAGATTAGAAATTAATCTTGTTAAATCTTCCCAGGACAAATAGTTTTACAAATCGAACTAACCTATTTTAACATGGTGCTGAACGATTCATTTGAGGCTCGATTCAGTTCTTCATTGTTTGACACGAATCAAAAATTCTGTCTCTTTCGCACTTCATAAGAAAAATTGAAGCGCCATTTGCATTTTTGAAGGTGTTGTCAGACTTAATCTTTTTTAAATCTTTTTGTGCGGTGGAAACACCAAATAGATTTATTTAATCTAAACTGAGAAAAACCTTTGGTGGAAACATAGCATTAGATAGATTAAATACAGAATATTTAAAAAGGGGAGGAGGCGTTTTAATTGCAGTCAAAACTATCTATCCAAATAAAAGTGTTTTATTACCAAAGATTATAGAAAATATAGAGCAGATGTGTATAAACGTTAGTTTTTATGAAAAAGAAATTTTGTTTATAGTAAGGTAGTTATATACCTCCAAAGAGCTCAATAGATATATGAAAACCATATTTATAATATAGAATATATTGTTAGTAATTTATTGGAAAATCATTACCCATTTATTGTTGGGGATTTTAATCTAGGAGATGTAACATGGAATTATTCAAATGAAGATAAATGTCTGATCCCTTATAGTATGAAAAAAGATTATGAGTATAGTTTTATTGATTCTGTAAAGGCTCTTTCGTTTTAAAACCAATTGAAACTAACAATTGATAATCAATTAATATTTATTATACAGAAGCTACGTTTTCTTCCTTTGAGTTTCAGTTGAATAATAATAATAATAATTTTAAAAATATCAAAATAAACAATCTTTAAAAAGTATACTACGAATCTTAAATAAAGTACAAAGTAATGATAGATGTATGTTTTATATATATATATATATATATGAATTGGTAAATATGAAATGACCTTATAATTCCATGTTTTCTATGGATATTTTTCAAGTAAATCATGTTCACAATTCTTTGAATAGATTGTTAGATTTAATTTTTTTAAATAATATTAATTTTGAAATTATTGAAGTTCAATTTCCATTATTAAAAAATTCAATTCATCATGTTGCAATTTGCTCAATTTTAAAATTCGAAACTGTGTCAAAAACTCTTCACTTTTATCAAATGATGAATTTTTTTGATTTTAAGAAAGGAGATTTCATTGCACTCAATAATTGTATTGCATCAACTGACTGGACGCATGTGCTTGCCGATTTATCTTTACAAGGTGCGTATAACAAATTTGTGGATATTTTTTCGATCGGTTTAAACCAATATATTCCAAAAAAAAAATCTTGGAAATCATTTAAAACTCCTTGGTCTAATAAACGTTTGGTAAATTTAAAAAATTTTAAAAATAAAGCCTTTAAAAATTCAGAACATCAAATTCCGAAGATGACAGAAAGATTTTCTGCCAGTTTCGAAAGATATATGATTTTCTAAACAAATATTTACACAAACAATATGTAGGTACTGAATATTCAATCCCGCATTGCTTGTGATCCAAAAGCTTTTTGGACTTTTTTAAATAATAAAAAAAGGTCTACTGCTCTTCAGGAAAATATGGAGTACAATGGTGAAACATCAAATGATTTACAAAGTTCATGTGAACTTTTTTCTCAATTCTTTAAATCGGTTTATGTGGACCATTCAGCATTAAATATTCACCAAACTGAAAACCGTTCCACCAGTAATGCTAATATTTTTATGCTAAATCTTTTTGAATGTGATATACTTTATTCCAAGACAGCCATGAAGGAACTTCAAGTGTTCGAAAGAAAAATACTTAGAATTTGCACCGGACTACACTTCGACCGCCAGCGACGGAAACACTACAGGAATGAACACCTCTACACAGAAGCGAACATAATCCCTCTGGACAGGTACCTAGTGCTCTCTACAAAGAAGCTAATAGAAAACATCCACAGTCATCAAAATCAGCTGATAAGAAGTATGTCCACCGAGCAACGACAACCCGATCCGAGGTACCTCAGTGTGATGGAAACCCTGGACGACAACATTATCCCCATAGACAACGAGGAAACAGTTTCCTTCTACGCTGACACAGGGTCAGCCTACTACCGCGGCTAAATGCCAAACCTCCTAACAATCCACACCAAAATCACCACTAGACAACCGGGATGGAACACCGCGAGAATGAAAAGTCAACCGACGCTTAAATTAATTTTGACATGTATTTTATATAATTATAAAATTTTAAACCTAAGACATAGTATAAAGTTAGGCTCCCTATGTGCCAACAAATGTAAATTTTTCAATGTATCTTATTAGTTGTAAGCCAAATTGTATATATTATGTTCAATAAAACAAATTGAATTGAATTGTGATATACTTTATGGTATCTCAACATTAAAATCCAGCTTGAATCCTGGCCCTGATGGAATTCCATCTTTTGTCCTTAAGCAATGCCAATTCACGTTAGCTTTGCCACTTACGATAATTTTTAATAAATCCCTTTCTAGTGGAATATTTCTCAATCAATGGAAATTCTCATACGTAAGTCATATAAACAAATCCGGTGCAAAAAATTTGGTTGTTAATTACCGTGCAATTTCTAAGATATCTGCAATTCCTAAATTATTTGAGCTTATAGTTAAAGATAATCTAGGTATTGTTTAATATAAAAGAACATAGTTGTGTTGAACAGCATGAATCTATGTCAGGTAAATCCACCTCAACAAATCTCATGCTTTTCTGTAGATATGTCACCGATTCCTTTGAATCTGGCCACCAGGTTGACACTATCTATACAGATTTTGTTAAAGCTTTCGACATAATTTGTCATTCAACTCTTATTGCTAAGCTTAAGGCTTTTGGTATTCATGGTTTGATGTTGAAATGGATATCCAGCTACCTTGATGATAGAACACAATGTGTGAAACTAGGTAATTTTGTCTCTAGTATCATTAAAGTTTCATCTGGAGTTCCTCAAGGAAGTCACCTTGGGCCACTTCTTTTTAATATATTCGATAATGATATCCCATTTCTTCTTAAGAATGCTTTATGTTTGATGTATGCTGAAGACATAAAAATATATCTATGCATACAAAATATAATTGATCATCAAAATCTTCAAAATGATTTAAATATTTTATCTGTCTAGTGTGAAAGAAATCTTCTTCCTTTAAATATAAAAAAATGTAATGTTTTTACGGCACATCGTACTTTAGCTCCAACGATACACAACTACCAAATCTTCAACCAGATTCTTGATCGCAAATCTGAGATTCGTGATCTTGGAGTCATTTTTGATCCAAAGTTGTCGTTCTCGTTACATGTAGACTATATTATAGCAAGGGCAAATTCAATGCTTGGCTTCGTTAAGCGAAACTGCAATGAGTTCTCTAACCCTTGCTTTAAAATCTGTTTACATGTCTTTAGTCCGTCCTATTCTTGAGTATTGTTCAATTTTATGGTGTCCTTCTTCTTCTATTGGGATAACCCGTATTGAAAGAATTCAAAAGGCTTTTACAAGATTTGTTGTCAGACAGCTGAGGTGGGGAATTGATTCCCCTTCATATGCATCTAGGTGTGCCTTGATTGGACTTGATTCATTAGAAAAAAAGACGGTCTGTTCAGTGTATGTTGTTTGTGCATGATGTATTTTCATATCGTGTTAAGTGTCCATCAATTCTTACCTACTTTGAGGTCTATATTCCGGAAAGAAATTTGCGTCTACGTTAGTTTTTAAAAAATCCAAGACATAGATACAATTATGGTTGCAATGAATCTTTTTCTAGATGTATAAAACTCTTCAATTCAATTTGTAATGAGCTTGATCTCTCAATAAACAGACTGGAATTTAAAATAAAATTACAAAATATTTTACATTAGCTTTAGTTATCTATGTATAGGTATATATTAGGGTGGTCCTTATTTGTATGGAGGAAAACAAAATTTTTTTCTGTTCTTCTGCATTAAAAACGTCTACCAAAAAAATTTCATGCTAATCGGATTGTTTTAACACGTGCCGCAATGAGTTTGAAAATTTGAATTTTCATAAAACCGACCAAAAGCGGGTGCTATTAAAAATTTGATTTGCAGAATTAATAAAGTGAACTTTCAAATCTGTTACCTACTCTTGCTTAAAAATAAAAAAAATAGAAGGTACGACTGGGACGCACGTTCCTGCTCAAAAAGTTCAATTAGCTTGGAAATTAAGAATTTTTAAAAATAATCGAGTAACTACCTATACAAACATTTTTAAAATTATTATCGAAATCTTTTGAGCTGTTTTTAAGATAAATAAGGTTTTTCATAACGGTTGTATAGCAAGTACCGTTATTTTTGGAGCTTAAACAGTATTTAAATAATCCCTAAGTCTCACAGTGGCATCAACTTTAAGCTCAATGCGGCACGTGTTAACGTGATTTCAAAAAATAAAAAAAAATAGGGTAGTGTTTTAAGATGTCAATTAACAAAAAAAACGGGTGCTCAAAAGTTTTTAAAATAAGGACCACCCTAATATATATATATATGTACCTACTGTTTTTGAATTGTTAGTCATCTGTAAGATTTATATCCGTAAATGAATAAATAAATAAATGTCAAATGTTGACAAGTGGGGATGAAATTCTCTCAGAGAGGAGAAAAACTGTCAAAATGTGTGGAACGGCTTGGGCACTAATTAGCACTAATTCGGACTAAACGTCAAACGACATACTCGGCTAGAGTTGCCGTAAATTAATCATAAATTTAAATCAACATTTTCAAGAATAACAACTCAAGAAAAAAAAAGTTTATAAAAATAATATGTAAATCAAGTTTATTTAAAATAAAAACGAAAAATATTCTTAAATTACATTAGTTTGAATGAAAGATTTGTGATTTTTTAAATGGAGTTGTGATATGATTCGTGAAAACCCCAAGGCGTGGATATTAATCAAACAAACGAATTTCTGCACTAACTAAAAAAAATAAAAGCACCACAAACCAAAATGGAGTTTTGTTTCATATCTTTTACAATTCAACTATGCCTACCCCTTCATCTTTCATAATTATGC
This sequence comes from Dasysyrphus tricinctus, assembly GCA_963921185.1. NCBI lineage: Eukaryota > Metazoa > Arthropoda > Insecta > Diptera > Syrphidae > Dasysyrphus > Dasysyrphus tricinctus. The sequence continues at coordinate 88,972,740 of OY992531.1, forward strand.
TGCATCAAGTTGCTTCTCTTTCTCTTTTTTAAGCAAAAATTCACTGGTATTTTGCTTTTGGCACGATGTATGACGTCATAATCATCTCTGATTTTGTTCGGAGAATAGCAAAAGATTAAAGTAATTTGATTGCTCCTTTAAAACCAATCGTTTCATTGATTAAGACTTAATTATAGATTTACGTTCAAGAGCAAATATTAATTAAAGTTGGTAAAAAAAGATTGTGACATCACAAAACTCCCAGTTGGTGAATTGCTTAAAAAAGATTGCTCCTTTAAAACCAGAGGTCGAAAATAAAACTCAACCTTTTAAAAAGTCTTCAAAATTTCTCTTGCCTGCCGAGATTTTTAAAAATGCTCACTTAATAACCACTTAACTTAAAAAGAACTTTTTTCGGTTTCTCTCAGTGAGAAATTTTTATTTTGATTTTTTTAAGTTTCGGTTAACCACTGACAACTTTTCGCTGGGAAAAAAAAACAAATCTCATTTGGAGATTTTTATTTTGTTATGTTGATTAAAAAGGTCTGCTTTTGGACTTTCAAGGAATTGTTTGGTCATTCATTGTTATATACTCTTCAATAAAAGTTTAGTAGAAGTTCTAATCGTAATTGACTGTTTTTGGTCTTTGAGCTGACACGCGTCTAAATCTTGCACCTTTAAATCGCGCTAGTCGAAATACAACGTCATCGACGATGACTGACACAATAACGACAACGACGACTGCACGATGATGATGTGATTGCATTTACAAGTAGTTTTGTGTATTGTTGGCTCATGGCATACGCCTCGCGATGGGCGTTAACAAGTTGTTTTTTCATTTGTAGCCATGGTGTTCATATCTTCTCGCCGTATGGATTTAGGTGCACGTACACGAGGTTTTCTCGCTTATGGTTATAATTTAATCTCGTTATGCTTTATTTGAAATATTAACTTAAAGAGATCTTTTAAGGTTAGTCAACAGTTTTCTTGAACGATTGTACGTTGGTTGGCCAACGGGTTCTCATCTGGATTTGTATTCCTTCTTTGGGGCCTCTATGCACCTCACACAACTTCGTTGACCCACTTAGTGCATTTATGTTCAGTAGGCAGAATGGTGTCAATTGTCATTGTTAACAATTTTCTTTTTTGCTTGTCAGGCACCGTTGTCAGCAGCTTGAAAAATGTAGCTAAAATGAAGCCCTAATTGTTATAATAGTCGGACTTTGGTAAAATAAAAGCGAGACCACAGCGAGATGATGATAAGACGTGAACAATGACAAAAACCACGTGTAAATGTCACGGCGTGACTATAGCGAGATTATTGCGAGAAATCCACGATGCAGCCGTGTAAATGAAACATAAAACCACTTTTAGAATTTTTAGCCACGGTTTTAGCTTATTGTAACCTATTTGAAAAGTAATACAAAAAAAGAGTTTTGGCGAGACTATAGCGAGACCAAAGTGAGGTGATGGAATTATTATAAATGACAAGAACCACGTGTAAATATCATGGCGAGACCAAAACGAGACCATAGCGAGAAAACCACGACACAGATAGCCATGTAAACGAGCACGGCGAGACAAAAGCAAGGTTAACACAGTGACCATGAAACATAAGACAATGTTTGGTAGTTTTAACTACGTTTTTAGCTTATTGTAACCTTTCTTAAACATTAATTTTGAAAAAAAAAGCGAGATGATGGAAAAACATTCTAAATGACAAGAACCACGTGTAAATATCACGGCGAGACCGAACCGAGATCAAAGCGAGAAAACCACGACACAGATAGCCGTGTAAACGTGCACGGCGAGACAAAAGCGAGATTAATGCAATGACCACAATGGCACTGAAAGGCACGCTTAAACATATCTGCGGCGTCGTTATCGTAATACATCTTCTTTTATAAACGTTGAAGACGATTTGAGTCTAATGAGATCTGAATAATCTAAAATATTTGAAACAAGATAGATTTTATATCTACTTTTTCTGAGAGAGAAAAGACCATTTTTGATTTATTTTCCATGCAAACAGTTTTAGGTTGATTGTCTCCTTTTATATTTAAGAAAAAAAGCCAACAGATAAGAGTTATTCTGGAAGTTAAATGATAAATCTCACCAAAAGACCTACAAAATTAATTTTTAAAAATAAATCACAGACCGAGAGCAAAATGAAATTTGACGAATTAAATATCTCTCAGTGAGAAACCAATTGAAAATAAAGGTCAACTGTTATTTTCGATCTCTGTTTAAAACCAATCGTTTGATTAATTAAGACTTAATTAAAGATTCACGTTAAAAAGAAAATATTACTTAAAATTGGTAAAAAAAGATTGTGACGTCACAAAACCCCCAGATGGTGAATTGGGTGTATAAAATGAGCATACTTACTTTAGCCCTGTTTTTTTAGTAGGTACCTACATTTTTATCTTCGCTTAAAGAAGAAGCATGTTAAATACAACAACAATTTGGTACAAGACCGTACCTATTGTTGTTGTATTTAACATGCTTCTTTTTTTGAGCGAAGATAAAAATGCACTATAAAAAACGGCTTTTTATTTCTGTTTACAGTGTCCAAAAATCTTACCAAATGTGTCTGAGGGGCATTTTAAGAAAATTGAATACATACACGGCGGTAATTCATAATGCCTAACTGGCCGAACAGAATGGTGTAGCTGTAGTTGTCGCGTGTAGCACTGTCAAAGTAGAAAGATACAAAAATAGTATACACTACCACAATGAGAAGCTGTAAACGTAGCAAGGAATGTATGGTGTAGCAGAAGTTAAACAACATTCAACTCTTGCTACAAGCTGCAGCTACATTCATTCTGTTCAAGGGGTAAATCTTTTCTCTTTTTAAAAAATAAAACTGAAATATACAAGAAATACAAAATGGCCAATAGGTACTACAAATGTTTTCTTCTTGTCAAACAGTTTTGCTTAGTGACATAATTTTATGAATATCATTTGATTATTTAAAAGAAAAAAAAATATATGCACACTTATTAAAATAAAAATAAAAGTTGCACTTGGGCAACCCTTAATCAAGGTTTTTTGGTTTTGAATGCGGGTGGCAATGGTGCAGTGGATGTAGTGCTTGACTGCTAGCTTAGAGGTGTGGGTTCGAGCCCCATTCTAGGCAGCATTCTTTTCTATATTCTCCCAGCTTAACTGGACGCCACCCGTGAGATTTAATGAGATAATAAACACCTTGATCTCAATCCACTGTGCCAAATCTTTCCTATCTTCCTACTCTTTCTAACTAGTGCCGTGCAATTCAGGTTGCATTTAAAAGACCTTAGGTCTTACAGGTATATAGTTAAAATTTAAAAAAAAAAAAAAAAAAACGTCTAAATTATGTACGTTAACTTGGCATAATTGACAGCTAACAAAACAGCTTGACAAAGAAGCTACCAGAAATTTCTCGGACCAAATCTAGTAAGGAGGGGAAATTTTTACTCTCTCGTGAGCGCTTTCTTTGATCCGAAACAGTACAAATTTTCAAGTGTGGAACGGGTTCGCACTAAATCTGGCTGTTTCAAACTGTTTGAAACTCGGAAATGAACACAGCTAATGATAATCAATGGGCACGTTCGATTTCATATCTTTAGCATTCCGGATTTGTTTGTGTTTGTTGTAATAGGTACCTTGTTAAAAAAACAGCTTATGTCAGATGATGCAGAAACAACTCAAGGTAACTCAAAATTTTATGGATTATGCGGATAACCTAGCGGATAGATGCCCGAACGCGAGGAATTACCGTTTTCGAAAACGTCAAATCAACGTCAGTTTGATTGTCATTTCTCGACGCAAATACGACTTTCGTCAAATATGCAATCTTGTTTTATTTGCACAAAATATTTTTGATCAACGTCAGTCAATTCTTTTGCACACGCATCATTTGACGTTAACGAACACCTTATTTGGCTTCTCAATATTTTTGTCGTCTGTAGAATGACTTCTTCGGAAACAGCCAATAAGACATTTTGAGAATACCAAACGCCCTCAAATTGTATTCTTAAATAAACAAACGAACGAAAGTGTCATGTGTACTTCGATTGTACCAAAATTCAAATCGCTAAAGTTTACAAAAATTCCATTGATGCAAGTAAGAAAGCTCGATTAAATGTCAAAGCAAAAAAAAGCAAACAAAACAAACCAGTATATGGTCAGGGATAGGAAAATTTTTGTATCGTTAATGTTTGATTTGTTTTAATAAATCTACAAATTTAAATAAATTATTAGCATATTATTTGTTTGTTATTTTTTTACACTTTTGTTCTCTCATCGAATACATTACCTGCCATTTGAAAAAAGAATTCAAACGAAATTCTTTCTTTCATTTTAAAATGGTATAAGTACCTCTACGCTATTGCGATTGGCATACAGATTGATAATACGAACATTTATTTTGGTAAAAATTTACACTTAAATGGAGTGGTTTTTTTTGTGGTCATTAGAATTGTGCAATTTAATTAATTTTTTTTGTCCGTTTCAATAACGAATGGCAAACAAATCTTTGTTTGACTTTCCGCCTGTTTTTACCAAGGTCCTGGAAAGTTTTACATTGATGCTACCAAGGGCATAGCAAGGGTAACTACCTAACGAAATTCTCTAGGGTCCCGCTAGTAATGTAACCTTATACCTCGAGACGACGCAAGCAAAATTGACTTTTTTGGGATAAGATCTTGGGATCTTCTGTTTGCCAGTCCAATATGCTAAATATCAGGTTAATTCTCAATACCAGTTAGGCAATATTGGAAATGAATAACTAACTATAGGCGTGTTTTATTGGGAAAAGCTATAGCTAGCACAGTAAAATTTCCCTCGGTAAACAACAACAACCCCAAAAGTGTCGATAAATAAGGCAGTATAAAAGTGAATATAAAAGTTGAGATAAAGTTTCGTAAAGTTGAAACTAAGGCGGCGCTGAACTAAGTTATAAACAAATATTCATTACTTGAAGGTTGGTAGCCTTTGCTTTTATGTAAATATTTGTTCGAATTTTTAATGGCGAATAGTTTTGACTTTAAGTGGCATGTCTGCCAACCATCAGAAAAAATACAAAGTGAATATAAAAGTGAGTATAGTGTTTTATTGGTGCTTGCAATAAAACGCACCTTATGTGTAGAGTGATTCATTTTTATTTTTTTTATTTTTCATTGGTGTTATGTGAAGTCGACAGCATTCGTCGATAAACCAATTACAATTCAGGACTAACAAGCTAGAAGCCAAGATTTTTCGCCTAATATGACAGATATTGCAGTTGGAATGCTGGAAAGTGTGATCCAAAATTGGAACTTCCAAATGGACCATATGTATATGCGGCTAATTCACTGCCAACATTTGAATGAAAACCGCCTGGAAAAATGGTAAGTTTTTGACAAGTTTAGTCAAAGCCCTGAAAGGTTTTCCTTATGGAAAATATAGACAAGGATAATTTGTCAAATACTCGTGAGGGCCTCCATGCTTGCCAATTTGTGCATGTCTCGTCTTGCTACTTCTGATTTAGCCGCTATAAAAGAAGTAGTTGAAGTATTTTTGGTCAATGTTCTAACATAAACAAAAGCAGAGTTAGGCAGGATTCGCACTTGCGATTTTCTGTTGCCGCGACTAAAAAAACGTTCGCAACTCAATACAATTTCTTGGTCGCATGTGCGTTCATTCACATTGTGGCTCATGTGTTCTATTTTTTGCGACTAAATAATCTTGCGATTAAAATTCCCAGTGCGTTCCTAGCCTTAGGCTAGAAAAAAAATATCACTCTAAAAATAGAACTGTTTTAATTTGTTTAGTCGCTGAGATTTTTAAGTCGCATATACACAAATATTTTTACATTTGATGTAGTTTAACAATCGCCAGAAAAATGAAGCAAATTTCCGACTTTAAGGTTAGGTACGCACTTGCGATTTTCATCAGTCGATGCGATTAAAAAATTTGCATCTCAACAAATTTGTTATGCACTCACTTGCGGTTATTTATCGCGCTTTTAATGTGAAGCACATGCGTCAAAGCAACCGCAACGATTATGAAATACATACCTTGTTGATGATTAGTCTAGCAACGACCATGTAGTTTTCTGTCATTGCGATTAAATAACAGCTATTGCCATGCACTAATTTTTATTACCTATCTGTAGAGCGATTGCTAGAATACAACGTGTCCCAAGATCGTGCAGGTCCATTTCATTGTATTTGATCTTTTTTATTCTGCGACTGAAAAAACGCTAAAAAAATAGAACTTTTTCGATTTTTTTTCATCGCTGCGATTTTTAAGTTGCGTACGTATGCATTTACATTTCAAACCATGTGTCTCATTTCTTATGATTGAAAATCACAAGTGCGTGTACGATTTTTTAAGTTGCGACTACGATTTTTTGATCTACATTATTTAAGCTCGTAAGTGTGAGCACAAACATGTAAGGCTTGGAACGCATTTGCGATTTTAATCGCACGATTATTTAGTCGCAAAAAATAGAACACATGAGCCACAACATGAACGCACATGCGACCAAGAATTTGTATTGAATTACGACAGTTTTTTTTAGTCGCGTCGACAGAAAATAGCAAGTGCGTTTTTAGCCTAAGAGCGATATTTTCATTTAGGCTGGAAACGCACTTGAAATTTTCTGTCGCCACGACTAAAAAACGGTCGCATCTCAGTACGATTTCTTGGTCGCATGTGCGTTCATTCACGTTATTGCTCATGTGTTCTACTTTTTGCGACTAAATAATCACGCAATTAAAATCGCAAGTGCGTCCCTAGACTTATACTTTCGACAATCGCATCGCCAGAACAAATATTCAACTTTTAACTGTCGAGATTTCTTGGTAGCATATGCGTTCATTCTAATTTAAATTCATGTGTTCTATTTCTGGCGACTGAATAGTCGCGCGATTTAAATCCTAAGTGCGGTCCTAGCCTTAATCGTCTCGATTTCTCATTTTGAATAGTCGTGCGATAAAAATTGCAAGTGCGATCTAGCCATCAATGTAGGGGGAGTCAGAGTAACGTTTTGAATTTGCATTCAGGGAAATGATATCTCCCAAATTTCGCTTTGTGTAAAAGTAAGTAAGCGATTCCAGGATGTGCTTCCTCAATATTAGAAAGATAAACAGAGAAATTTTATTGAGAAATTCTGTTCTTGTTACCGAAATTACTGACATTTAACTTTTGTCTGAGCTAACCGATTGTTTAATGAACTCCACCAAACTTTAAAAGATAAAGAGTGTCCAGCGAAATATTTTCAACTTTAAAATTCAATATAAAAAAACAAGTTTTTGTTTATTTTTATTTCAACAAAATGCTGGGTAACAATGCCGATTTTATTTTTTAAAAACGATATCATCCAAATGATGGCCGTTTTTTTTTAATGCACTCTTGCAGTCGAACCCTTACATTTGCGATTACGCGACGGCAAAGCCCTGAAGTAATGCTTTGAATTTCATGGCGAATATTTTCCTGCAGGGCCTGAATAGTCCGAGGATTGTTATTGTAAACCTTTGATTTGAGATATCTCCATAAAAAGAAATCGCAAGGTGTGGGGTCTGGCGACCGAGGCGGCCATGAAGTGTCACCCTACTTGCTGATCAGTTTATTCGGAAAAACTGTCCTTAGCCTTTCCATCGTCACCTTAGCTGTGTGCGGAGTGGCACCGCCCTGTTGAAATTGTGTTCGGTTGTTGTACCGAACACAGCTGTAATTACGGTAACAGAAACTCATCAATCATATTTATATGCTATCTAGTTATCCCAAAACTTTTGAGATAACTTGAGTTGTTGTTTCGTCAGCTGTTATCAGCTGTTTTTCAACAAGGGATTACAGCAACACAAAGCTATCCGGATAACTGAGAATAACCGGCGGAACGTGCCCACTGTCTCACCTTGGTTAAAAAAATAAGGGCCAATCACCCAGCTCGCTCAAATGGCACACCAAACTGTCGTTTTTAAACAATGTAAACGTTTTTGATGGCGTTCTCTAGGATTGTTGAGGCGCCAGTATCGCATATTTTGTTTTGTTTCCAAGCGTAAGTGCTGTTCGAAAACGTTCCAGCATTGTTCTTGCGAAGGATTCTCGCAAAGGATAGTCACTTTTGTTGAGATACTGAACAATTTGCATTTTGTACGGGTGGAGTTTTAATTTCTTTTTTAAAATAACATGCACTGTTGATTTTTGTATTCCTATGGACGCCGCAATCCTCCTTATTGATTTACGTGGATTTCGAATAATTTCATTTCGAACATGAGACACATGTTTTGGCGTTGTTTCTGACGTTGATGGTTCAGGAATAGGTCTATTGACCATTGTGCCTTCTTGCCTGAATCTTTGTACCCGCGACATGATAAGTTACGTGCTCGGCCCATCACTTAGTCGTCAAATAATAAAATGAGTAAAAAAAGCGCGACGCGCACGTACCAATGATTCATCGCACTTCAAATATTGGTCCACCGCAAACGCGCAGTTCGCTCCCGACCAGTGACTTATGGCGACTAACAATTACGCAAATCCTGCGCTTTGAATGATACCCTTCCTTCTTACCTCAACCCGCTAGTATTTCGATAATCGAAACTTAAGGTTGAAAAATTCCCGCTGGACACCCACACTGCAAAGTTAGATAAACCGTTTTGTACAATGTGTGATAACCACTTGCAAATAGCATCATGACCCAAGGTATACAGAATACATGGTATGATATTGCGCATGTTGTTATCCTATTTCGCTCACGCATTTTGTCGCTGAGTGATGCAATTCTCTTTGCAATTGTTTTATTTTCGATTCGTTGTTGTCTTTTGTACATGTTTTTGTCAGCAAGTGACATAGATACGCAGAACGAACAAGAACTACAAGGATGAATATCATACCATGTATTATTTATACCATGATAATGACCTATTCAACTCTCTATATAATTAGAATGGATTTTTCTTAAGAATATTGCAGAGTGAAGATAAGCGTTGCATATTTGCTGCAGTAGATCTACTGCATTTTAATTTTTAAAATAAATCTACTGCCTTTAAATCTACTGCACTCTTGGTTTTACCTGAAAAAAATATTATTCTTTGTCGAATATTATTTAACTCACAAAATTTTGTTCAGTTCTGTCTTTGAATGCAGTCATTTGTATGTCTTTTCCCTTTCATTTTGCGTTCTGTCCCATTTCTATGGTCTTTAGTCCAACAAATTGACAAAGACCCTCACTATGTCACTGATGGGTCCAAGTGAGGCCATAAAGGCCATAAAAAGCTATTCTGTATCTTGGTTATTGGCCATACTATTCATTCACTAGTTTAATCGAGATTTAAACTTAGGTCTACTTACTTACTTGCTTAAGTACTTACTTAAGCTTTCCCGATACGGCTGGTTATATCTAGCTCGGTCCCGCCATCAGTAGAGACAATACTCCCAAGGTATTGAAAGCTATCTACCATCTCTACTGGTTGTCCAGAAATATCTATTTGAGTAGATGAGGAAGTTCCAAGGCTGATGCTTTTTGTTTTCGCCGTATTGATCTTGAGCCCGACGGTTTCAGCTTCTCTCTCCACCCTTGTTGACATTTGATGAAGATCCATGATCCTATCAGAGAGTAAGCTTACATCATCCGCGTAGTCCAGATGTTTCAGCTGTGATTGCAGATTCCACTGAATTCCTCCATTTGCAGTCGACAAAGCTGCATGCAGCACATCACTTATTATCAACAGGAACAGTATTGGTGACAGTATACAACCTTGTCTAACTCCACTTTGGATTTCAAATTCCTCCGACAATCTTCCTTTATGCAGAACGTGACATTTGGATTTGGATCCTTCATATGTAGCCTTGATAATAGCAATCAATTTATCCGGGATGCCCCTCCTGCGCAAGGCAAGCCAAATAAATTCTCTATTGACACTGTCAAACGCCTTTTCGAAATCGATGAACAGCAGGTGAAATAGTGATCGATATTCAACGCACTGTTCAATGATGATCCGCAAGGTGTTGATGTGGTCCACACAGGAAGATCCAGTGCGGAAGTAGGTTTCGGCGTCAAGCGTGTCTTCTAGGTGGTCTTTTATTCGCTCTAGTACGAATCTTGCTATAATCTTCGCTACAGCAGGCAGCACGCAAATTCCTCTCCAGTTTTCGCACTGTGTAAGGTCTCCTTTCTTTGGGAGCTTAACAATCATTCCTTTTTTCCACTCCTCAGGAAAACTCTCTGTTTCCCAAGCTCTTTCTATGAGTGGGTGCAAGAGCTCAGTCAATATTGTTGGCGCTGCTCGTAAGAGCCTTGCGGGAATACCGTCAAGTCCAACGGCTTTGTTGTTCTTCAGTGCTCTAATTGCGGTTGAGATTTCTTCTCTACTAGGGGGTACAGTATGTCCCTCAAGTTAGCAGAGCAAGGTGAGCAGAACATATATTTTGTGATGGCATTATAAAGCGCTTATTAAATGCTAATTAAATGCCCAACAATTAAATTTAATGCTCAAGTACTTTTGGTAAAAATCAATAACTTGATTTAAAGTTAGCAGAACAATTTCCTAAAATGGTTAAAACATTAAGTATGAAAATTGGGTTTGGTCTTATAATAATGAGCTATTTAAATGCTCTGCGAAGCAAAAAAAAAATTGAAAAAAAATTGATTTTTACAAAAAAAAAAATTTTTTCCACAATTTTGAAAAAAAAAAAAATAATAATTTTTTCTTTTAGATTTTTCGATTCAAATCTTTTTGATTAGTTAAATTCTCGCCTAAATGCAATTAAATGCTCCAATTTCGAAACAATTTTCGAAGATCTGAGCCAAAAAACAAAAAATAATTCAATTTCCCATACATTTCCATGTTCTGCTAGCTTAAAATGGGTTTTTCTCAAAAAATTCAAACTTTTTCGATTCAAATCTTTTTGATTAGTTAAATGCTCACCTAAATGAAATTAAATGCTCCAATTTCGAAACAATTTTCGAAGATCTGAGTAAAAAAAAATTAAATTTCACTAATCAAAAAGATTTGAACCGAAAAAGTTTGAATTTGTTGAGAAAAACCGATTTTAAGCTAGCAGAACATGGAAATGTATGGGAAATTGAATTATTTTTTTTTTTAACTCAGATCTTCGAAAATTGTTTCGAAATTGGAGCATGTAATTGCATTTAGGTGAGCATTTAACTAATCAAAAAGATTTGAATCGAAAAAGTTTGATTTTTTGAGAAAAACCCATTTTAAGCTAGCAGAACATGGAAATGTAGGGAAATTGTTTTTTTTTTTTTTGGCTCAGATCTTCGAAAATTGTTTCGAAATTGGAGCATTTAATTGCATTTAGGTAAGCATTTAACTAATCAAAAAGATTTGAATCGAAAAAGTTTGAATTTTTTGAGAAAAACCCATTTTCAGCTAGCAGAACATGGAAATGTATGGGAAATTGAATTATTTTTTTTTTTTTGGCTCAGATCTTCGAAAATTGTTTCGAAATTGGAGCATTTAATTGCATTTAGGCGAGAATTTAACTAATCAAAAAGATTTGAATCGAAAAATCTAAAAGAAAAAATTATTTTATTTTTCTTTTTTCAAAATTGTGGAAACATTTTTTTTTTTTTTGTAAAAATCAATTTTTTTTCAATTTTTTTTTTTGCTTCGCAGAGCATTTAAATAGCTCATTAATATAAGACCAAACCCAATTTTCATACTTAATGTTTTAACCATTTTAGGAAATTGTTCTGCTAACTTTAAATCAAGTTAGCAGAACATTGATTTTTACCAAAAGTACTTGAGCATTAAATTTAATTGTTGGGCATTTAATTAGCATTTAATAAGCGCTTTATAATGCCATCACAAAATATATGTTCTGCTCACCTTGCTCTGCTTACTTGAGGGACATGGGTACAGTGCGTAATCGGGAATTTTTTACTATTGGGTGTTGGGTTGACTTCAGTGGTGAAAACACGATTTAAAACCGCAGAAAAGTGATCCTTCCACCTTTTGAGCTGGTCCTCATCCGAAACTAGCAGTGATCCACCTATGTCCATTACCAGGTGTTGTTTAGAGTTTTGGACACCTGTAAGCTCTTTGGTAATCCTGTAGACGGTCCTACTGTCACACCTGCTTGCGGCCTCTTCTGCTTCTGTTGCCAATGCGTTGATATAGGTACGCTTATCACGTCGCACGCTACGGTGAACTTCTCTCATCTTCATGCGATACGCAGACTCTAGCTCGTTTCTGCCTGCTGCTGGAGTTACTGCAATGCGAGCTTTGAGCTGTTTTCTAAGGTCTAGATTTTAAGTAATTACCAGGTAGTATCCAAAAAATAAATCCAATTCTATTTAATTAATTAAATCCGCAAATAAAAAATTAACGTTTTAAATCCATTCGATTTAATATTTTCAATAGACTTAAATGTTTGCATTTAATAAAAGCCCAATTTATTGGTTTAATTTAAAATTCACATTCAATTTGAATCTGGAGTAAATAATTTGGCCGTAAAAGTTTATTTTGGAGAGAGGGGGCTCACAGTAAGAAGTGTTAACAAGGTGAGGCTCAAAAGTCGAATATTGTCCCATTAAAAGTAGTTAAGTTGAAATTCATTCCATTTATTACTTAATTTCAAAAACTTCCATTGTTTTATATTTTGTGAATGAAAAACGTTTTCTTTGTTTAAATGTCTTATGACGTGTGTCTATCATACCTGCGTCGTAGTCAATTAAATAGAAAATCATGTTAATGCGAAAGGCACACAGCATGGTTTTCGGAACTGAAAAAAAAGTAGGTACTTAGAATATAAAATAAATACGGAAGTTACGTCTGCATTTGAAGACATATAAATTGTGTTTTGTTTCTACACTAGTCAACGAAATTAAAGGAACAAATATTTTTTCCATTTTTGTTAGCGTTTTTTGAAGAGCTGTATCTTTGTGACGAGTGGTCGTATTGAGTTGAAATAAAAAGCATTTTACAGCTTTATGTTTTGAGATTTGTTTGCAATGACTTTTAAATCATCATTATTATTGTAAATTATCAAATTGATTCATCGAACCGTTTTTCCTCACCAAAACTTCAAAGTCTTACAAACCAGGTAAAGGAAAAAATTGTGTTGTTCCTAAACAATGCGTAGTCGTCAACAAAAAAAAAATTAATTTCAAAAATTTTTTTTTTTGGAAAAATGTAATTTTTATTTCATTTCAATTCAAAAAAGTATCTAACTAATGCAAAACTGTGAAAAAAAAATCCACTGAAATTACGGTTTTCTTGTCATTTTGATGACGACTACGCATTCTGGAAGACTTTCATTCATGTAAAATATCTCGGGGAAAATTATATTCCAAGAATATTTGCAAACTGATTTACGTCATTTTATGCTAAAGGTACTTGCATTTTTATTTCTTCTTCATGCATTTAACCTTTAATAACTATGCAACCTAAGTTCCAAGACAGTGATGTGACAGCATAAGAACATTTGGATGGTGGGAGTATATACCTATACAACAGTATGACAAGACAAGAGATGGAAAAATACCAGAAGTAACTTCTGGAAAAATAGCTTTAAATGGTCTTTAATCCATACAAATTTGCGTTTCGTCCAGGCGATCTCTTCAGTGACTAGTGAGGTCTTTTGTCATAAGCAATTTGCATTTCAACTTAAACAACACTGGGAACTATGTATATCCAACAAGATTACAATCTCTAATCATTAAAGCTAAAAGTTTTTGCCCAGGACCAAGCATTGTTTTTTTTTTAAGTTTTTTAGCAATACTTGTCATGTATAAGTGCTTCTCATCTAACCGATCGGACTCGGCAAAAAATTGTAGATCCCCTCCATTTCTGCCAAAGAACACGCACACAGGAATGGTTGAAAGTTGTAAGTCACCAGGCCCTGATTCTCTACGAGCTGTTGTGCCACCAAATGTATTTATTTTATTTTTCACATGTAGAGATCATGAAGAAGTATTTTAAATGGAAAATATTTGTTAAAGATTAAACATTTAACCAAGCACCAATCGACTGTGATGTTTTGCAAAATAATTACTTTTTTCTTAAATCGAGAAAATAAAAGTTGTAACTATCAGGTTCGTTAAGATTGAGCCTTTTCATCCGAACCTATTTCCATTCGTTGCTCCGAAAAACATGCTCCCTGAACTAAATTCATTGGAAGTTCCCTGTGCAGTTACCGCAAAACCAGTTTCTTTCTCATTTTCTTGTGCAAAATTTTATCACTGTTTATAATTATTCTTAAAGCTACCATAATACTAGCATATACTCTTGTTTTCGTTTTAATTTTAGGCACTGATAGTGTGGAATTTGACGCTAACCACAGAATTTACCGCTGCTTTCGAGATATAGTTGCTTCGGCTGTGCGGTTTTTTCACATAGTTTGCTATATCTGGTTTTACTTCTTTCCAATCTACTATACCTAGCTATTTCTTGACCTGAGGATCCCACTTTCTTTAAAGCATCTATTTTTGCTCTCTTTAAATTTGGCAACGTGTGTTCCCAGAGACTATATTTACCTTTTCTCAAATATTCTAAACTTGTATTGAATAAAAGTGCACAATGCACACAATGCATCAAATCTTTCAAATAATCCCTCTCCTCGTATGCCCAAGGAATTTTTGGCTTACAAATCGAGTACCTAGGTACGGAGAAAAGAGAAAGAAATAAAAAGTACAAAAGTGCACGATGTTAACTTTCACAAAGCAATATTTGTAATGGCCTTCACGTGGCGCATTTTTGTATGTACAACATAACATACTTATACATATGTATATGTACATATATGTACCTGCTCACATGTTTCAAACATTTCCAGGAAAAAAATTTGCGTATAAGTATTTATCGGGAAAAACGATTGTGAAAAAAGTGGACTCAAACAAGCGACGCGCAGTGTATTTATTGCATCTAAAATACATAGGGACAAACAAAAAACCCTTGGAATAAGAATTTAAAATAAATACCAACACATCAAAGTTTTTAAAATCACATTGCATTGATGTGCATATGTGGGTAGTATGATAGAAAAGCAAAAATTAATAAAGTTAGGTATTTAACATTTTGGCATTTAAAAACATCTCATGAAGTTCAGGAAGAGTAATTTTGCTCTATATCCACCATTCAAACTACCCTGGGGACACAATATAATGGCAAAATAAACGATGACGCACATTTTGAAATCTTTTTTGTATGAATTTCTTCAGCAACAACCACCATGCCATCAATGGTTAAGCTTTGACGTCAAAGCCTTATTAGTGATGTTGAAAGTACACAATCCCCAATTTCCGGATATTCAAAAGTACCTGAAGGTATAAAGATACATCAACAGTAATGTACATTATACATATTCTTACTTAGTTTGTCAATGCGTATTGTTAATATCATACAACTGGCTAAAAAAGTGGTACGGGTAACCATCAACTTGAACTAAGTAGGTATAAGTAAGGTGACTTTATTTGAAAAATGTTTTTAAAAGCTACTGGCGGTTTTCAACTAAAATGTTAATATAAAATATAGACAAAATTTGATCAAATTTTAAAAATAGATTAGAAATAGATTCCCACCCATCGAGGTAAAGAAAAATTTGGTTATATTGCATTAGGTTGCCACTAGGAGATATAGAAAAACTTGGTCGTCCACCCTGTATCCTGGTCAGACCGGCTGGCCGACCAAAAGAAGTGGTCATATTTTAGGGGTGCTACCACCCATCGAGGTAAAGAAAATTTTACTAACATAGCGTTTTGTCTTTGTTAGGTGATATAAAAAAGCTTGGTCGTCCAGCCCATACCCTGGTCAGATCGGCTGGCCGACCAAAAGAAGTGGTCACTTTTTAGGGGTGCTACCACCCATCGATTTAAGGATGAAACCTACATCAAATTAAAGGGGCAACTTTCACCTATCAGAATTTCAAGGTCGTCCGGGGCATAGCTTGGTCACTTTCTCTGGCCGACCAGATTTATGCATTTATCTAAGATTATGCGATACTCACTTGTACACATTAATTATATACTGAATGTCCAAACCTAATGCTTCAAACTTTAATTGGTGAAAGACAAGGCCATGACCTGTCAGAATTCCATAACTTGTCCATACTAAATCCTAACCAGTTGGTAGAAATACCTAAATAAACTGCAATTATGATCAAAGCTAATTTTTAACTTATATTTTTGGAGTTGAATAATAAAAAAAAATTTCATTACGTAATATTTGCTAGGTCTTTTAAAAACTTGCCCTATTTTTTGAGTTTCTTAAAAGATATAAAACTTACCACAAGCAGTCTTAAGTCGAAAGTTATAGCCATTTTAATTTAATAAGAAAGAGTTCTGAAACACCAAATTTTCACATAGCATCATGAAAGGAGAATGAGCAAATTGCCCCATATGCCAACACAATTGTCATTACATTTTTGAAAAGGTTATTGTTAGGGCATCATTTCATTATATGGCCGTTAAGCTCTAAGCCATGAGGTTCGCGAGATATTCGACTTCAAAGCACGACAAAGAAAAATAATGCAACGCCGCATTTGGACATTGTCTTCCTGCTCAACATCAATGTGTTGTGCATCGTTGGAAAGGTTAAAGCATGTACTTTATTTTTGTAGGTAACCGTTAAACTGTAGACCATGGGGTTCAAGAGATATTTGGTATCCAAAAAGTCGAATAAAATAATAATGCAATTCTACATTGGCACTGGACTGCCAACTCAACAGGAATGTGTCATACTTCATTGAAAAGGTTATTGCAAGTACTTAATTATCTTTCAAGAATGTTAAGGTGAAAGTGGTGCCGTTCGAGAGATATTTGACAAAAACGCAATATTTAAAAAAAAATGCAATTCTGCATTGGAAGCCGGTCTCCCAAGTCAACAGTAATGTGTGCTATATTTTTGAAGAGGTTATTGCATGTACTTCATTTTGTTATATAGCCGTTAAATTGTAAACCAAGGGGTTCGAGAGATATTTGGCATCAAAGGAGGCGAACAGAAAAATAATGCAGCTCTGCATTGGGGGCTGGTCTACTAACTGAACACGAGTATGTCATACGTCTTCGAAATGGCTATTGTGAGTACATCATTTTATTATGTGGCCGTTAAGCTCTTAACCATGGGGTTCGCGAGATATTTGACTTCAAAGCACCGAAGAGAACAATAATGCAACTCCGCATTTGGGCATTGTCCAACAACAATAAACTGGTATAATTCCGTATTGTTATTGTATTTAACACGCTACTTCTTTCTAAGCGAAGATAAAAATGCACTAAAAAACAGGGCTATTGTCATTAAGCTGTAGATCATGGGAACAATAATGCAATTCCGCATTTGGAGGTGGTCTACCAAGTCCACAGTAATGTGTCGTTCATCCTTGAAAAGCTTATTGCATGTACTTCATTTTGTTATATTGTCGTTAAGCTGTAGATATTTGGCATACAAAAAAAGGCAAATAGAAAAATCATGCAATTCTGCATTGGGTGCTGCAATACCTACTCAACACGAATGTGTCATACATGGTTGAAAAGGTTATTATGATATCTTCATTTTATTATATGGCCATTTAGATCTTAACCATGGGTTTCGAAAGGTATGGTATGGATAGTATTGGTTTTAATTAATTAAAAATTGACGCAGTGTGTGATGATCCGAAGCGGCCTCCCTTTCAAAACTTATTCCATCCACACTAGGCTAAATAAGTTTCGAAACCCATGGTTAAGAGCTTAATGGCCACATAATAAAATGATGTACTCACAATAGCCATTTCGAAGACGTATGACGTATGGCATCAAAGGAGGCGAACAGAAAAATAATGCAGCTCTGCATTGGGGGCTGGTCTACTAACTGAACACGAGTATGTCATACGACAAATTATTTTTTGACACAACTTATTTAAAGACATGTTACGACAATTGTTTAAACAAATTCCATACTAAAAACCAAAAAGAATAAAAAGTTTTCATATGGTAGTGCTGGATTTATTGAAAAAAAGGGACAAATATCGATTTTGGGGCTTTTTGTCATATTCAAGGAAATTTTTATAGAAAAAAAGGCGCGACAAATTATTTTTGACACAACTTATTTAAAGACATGCTACGACAATTGTTTAAACAAATTCCATACCAAAAACCACAAAGAATAAAAAGTTTTCATATGGTAGTGCTGGATTTATAGAAAAAAAATGCTATTTTAGGGGTTTTTGTCATATTCAAGGAATTTTTTATAAAAAAAAATGGCGCGACAAATTATTTTTTGACACAACTTATTTAAAGACATATTACGACAATTGTTTAAACAAATTCCATACCAAAAAACACAAAGAATAAAAAGTTTTCATATGGTAGTGCTGGATTTATTGAAAAAAAGGGACAAATATCAATTTTGGGGCTTTTTGTCATATTCAAGGGAATTTTTATAGAAAAAAAGGCGCGACAAATTATTTTTTGACACAACTTATTTAAAGACATGTTACGACAATTGTTTAAACAAATTCCATACCAAAAACCACAAAGAATAAAAAGTTTTCATATGGTAGTGCTGGAATTATTGAAATAAAAAGGAAAAAAATCGATTTTGGGTTTTTTTTTTTTAAAATAAGTGCGACATTTTTTTTTCTTTTACGATATATTTACGACAAATTTACGACAAATTCTCACATATTTATTTTTCTTGTTTGAGTTCATTTTACCCTATTTTGAGGGGTGGTAGTGCTAACTTGACTGTCAAGTTAGCATTACCAGGGGTTATTTTTTAAAAAATAAGGGCGACAATTTTTTTTCTTTTACGATATATTTACGACAAATTCTCACATACTCCTTTTTCTTTTTTGAGTTCATTTTACCCTATTTCGAGGGGTGGTAGTGCTAACCTGACTGTCAAGTTAGCATTACCAGGGGTTAATTTTTAAAAAACAAGCGCGACAAATTTTTTTTCTTTCACGACAAATTTACGACAAATAATCCAATTATTAGATTTTAAAAATTTTGAAGTGGTAATGCTAACTTGACGGACATTTTTCAAGGTCCACATGATAAATATCATTGAATGACTTCGAGTACTTCGGATGTTCGATACACAGGGTTTGTTTTGTAGTGCATTTCAGGTCTTCTTTGTCTTTCGTTTCCTTCTTTTTGTTGGCATTTTTCCTGGCCAACTTGTAGATGGGATGCATTAGTTTTGAGTTGCTGATCTCGGTAGCTTTCTTATCAGTTCGTATAGTTTCTACTCTAAAATCGATATTCCCACTTTGTTTCAAATACAGCAGTTCTATCCGTGAGAATCAAAGAACAATTGAATCGGCAGTTTAAAGAAGGGATAGAGAAGGGGAAGCATCATCATGTGTCTATATGAGCAAATAATTCACAATTGCACTAACTGTTTTGATCAAATCTGAAAACAATCAAACTATACCTAACAAAGGTTAGATGACCAGGTTTAAATTTTGAATTTAAAAAAAAATAATAATAATGTGAGAAATTAAAAAGTTTTTATTGATTTACCAAATATTTGATTTTTGGGCTCATTCCCTTCTTCAAACTGCTGATTCAATTTGCCTCTTCTTCATTTTCGACGAATATCTTCTTCGACTCTATGTAGGTGAAAATAGTATTTTTTTTTTTTTGCTAAATAAAAAAAAATGCAGTATAAAGATACAATGCCGGTCATTTGAACAGGTTCAATCATTTTGCCACACTAGGTACTCTTCTTCTGCCTTAATATTTATTGAACATACCCCCCTTTGTTTAGCATATATTGGAGAGCCATTTTTACGCTCAGTTTGAGATATAAAACCAACTAGGAAAATGCACTGTTATTGTGATATGCTACTCTGATCATATTGACTAAAAAAATTATCCGATTTTTTGCGTCACTTGAATAGGTTAACTGCCAATGATTTAAGTTCACGTCAAACTGACTAATCGTCCTTTTTTGTTTGCCAATCGGTAGTTGGAATTGTTTTAAATAACTTGCTTTTAAAACGGGTTTCGGAAAGCCTTTAATTCAGGAAGAAAACGGGTATTTCAAAGCGTGCAGTGAATTGTTTTTTTAAAGCATCGGGATACCGCAGGAAAAATATGGAAGAAGCCAAAAAGTGGGAAGCAATAATTTGCCAATAATAAACGGAAATCACTACACAGTGGCTACGAAAGCGAGTAGATGAACCAACTTTCACCGCTTTGCTTCAGATACAATGAAAAAGACGATGCTTACTGGAATTTGACTACGGTAAAGTATGTTAATCGAAGTGCCAAATATTTAAAAAGTATCAAAAATTTAAAACAAACCACTGTTCAATGCCATTCTCAAAGAAATGCGCTTTCAATTCAATCGAAATAATTTGTAGTGCAAAATCAAATTAAAACTTTCGTTTTGTCGGATAAAAATAGGTAGGTATGTATTTTTTGAATCAGAGGGGGCAGGGAGGTCTAACTCCAACGCGAAAAGAAGAAATTATACCCCCCTGCCCCTCTGATTCAATATGATCAAAGTAATATATCACAATAACAGTGCATTTTCCAAGTTAGTTTTTTGTAATTTACTGTAATTGCAGTCAATTGGCAACCCTGGTTTATAAACTAGAAAATTGAATTTCGCAATTTACTTTGTTATCCGTTTTTCTTTGGAGGTGGCAAAGTACTCATGAGTAGATGAAAACCCCTTATCTAGTTCTATCAACTACACATGCTCTCGGGTGCTAGTAGCTATACCTACATTTAAGATGGGAAAAAAGTTTTATGCATTCCATTGAAAAAAGCTAGCAACGCTCAATGTTCTGTGTTGCCAACACACCTTACTACACAAAATTCAAATCTTGCCTTAAATTCGAGACTAATTTTACATTCATAATTTGTTCTTTCGTCTCGGGTTGTGTGATTTATGTATGAAATGATCTTATCTATGTATAGGCCTCCCTGGCACTGATGCCCAAGAAAAAGTATGTAAAGTGGAAGTTAAAATGTTAAATCATTTAAACTAATGAAGCGGATGTTGTTAACTAAAAACAAAATTATAGGTAGTCTAAGAGCTGGCTGAAGATTTTTGGGTTGAACGCATAACCAAAAAATGAGTATAATAGTAGGGGAGCCCACGATGCTAAATGTGGATTTACTCGAGCGTCGTTGGGACCCAATGGATTTTGAAGATTTGATGATGGAGAGAAAAAAATGGGAGTGTAGAAATTGGAAAACAAATGGATTTGCTCGAGCGCGTCAGATTTTAATTGGGGATGTTAAGTGACCCCCAAGGATGCTCACATTCAAAAGACTGACGATTCGGATGTGACGCAAGCTTGCGGCAGCTTCTTGAAAATGAAAAAAAAAATCACCATTTTGAAATACTCGAGCGCGTCAGATTTTGATATATGTATGTGGTTCAACTTGATGTCCTTCATGTGCTGAACCTTAATCTGACGATTATCTGGAGGGGTTTTCTTAATCTGACGATTTGAAAAGAAGAAACATTTTTATTCAGGATTTTTTCAATCACTGGGGAGAGTATAGTAACTTGGGCGCCAGAAATTGAAAACGGTTTTTTTTTTTTTTGGAAGGGTCAAATGTATACAAGCATTTTTTACTATGGGAGAGGGGATCTATGTCACCCCGTTTAGGAGGTAGAGGCAATTTCGAGAAAAACGACCTAAATGAAAAAAAAAAAAATATTAAAAATCGGCGACAATACTTAAAATTCAAAACAATAACGGTTTTATAAGCCAGAAATCTGTTCTTTTATCTTACATTTAAATTAAATTATTTATGTCAATAGTTTTCAAAATATTCGCATACAAACTCTAAATTTTGATAAAAAAACGCAAACAAAATATTGGGATCAATTTTTTTAAAAATTGTGAAGTGAAAACTAAATTTTCTTTTTGTGGTCAATGCTCATACTAATTTAAAATCGGACACAAAAAACCGAAAGGTTTTGTGTCTTCTAGTTTTTGAAAAAATTGCAAGTTACTGATACTACTTTTTTGAGATATTTGTAAATTTGCTTGCACTTCCAGATTACGGCTGCGTTTTAGAAGTAAGATTATGTATGCAACCGCCCTGCTTGGGCTCACTATAGGATTTGGTATTTGCCAAATTTTGTTTGCATTTTATAACTTTGAATGTATTCTCTGTTTCCAATGTCAATAGCTACTAATGGGAATAGCTTCAAAATTATATAATATAATAATCTCATAAAAAAGCAGTATCAGTAATTTACAATTTTCTTAAAAACTAGAAGACATAAAAGCTTCCAGTTTTTTGTGTTCGATTTAAAATTAATACAAGCATTGACCACAAAAAGAAAATTTCGTTTTTTATTCCACAAAATATTGAGAAAAATTGATCCAAACATTTTTTTTGCGTTTTTTTTATAAAATCTTTGAGTTTAAATGCAAATATTTTGAAAACTATTAACACGAATAATATAATTTAAATGTAGGATTAAAGAACAGATTTCAAGCTTTTAAAACTGTTATTTTTTGCATTCTAAGTATTGTCGTTAATTTTTAATATTTATTTTTCCACTTAAGTCGTTTTTTTCGAAAATCACCTCTACCTCCAAACCGGGACGAGAAAAATGGCAGATTATACTTTTCCCGTTATTCTAGAATTAGTTGCTTCACAATAAAACAAAATCAACCGCCCTCGAGAATGTCCAGGTGACAATTTTTGTATGCAAGATTGTAACCCTTCCACTACCTTAGGAGAACATTGACGTCGGCATCATACAAGAACCGTGGGTTAACGGCCGTAGAGTGAGAGGTCTCCAAGACAGCCAGTATGATCTGTTCTACAAAACCGCAAACCAAGACCAAGGTAAGCCTCGAACTTGTATTTTAGCTAAAAAACACTTAAAAGCTTTTTTGTGTCCTAACCTTAGCACTTCCGATCTGACAGTCGTCAGATTGGACGATAAAAATGCAGACGGCTTACTGGTGGCCTCAGCGTACTCGGCGCACGACAGGCTGTCACCGCCGGAAGAGTGGCGCACGCTTTCGTCCGAGGTCAACACGAAAGGGACAAACCTCCTGATTGGATGTGATGCTAACGCACGACATACTCTCTGGGGTAGTTCGGAGATTAATGAACGAGGTGAGTCTCTTTTTAATTTTATTATTGAAAACAACTTAACTGTATGTAACAGAGGTACTACTCCTACTTTTGTCTTTCCGAGCTCGGATAGCTACGAAGGGTGGGAGGACATACTTGATATTACCGTCATTAATAATAACTTTAAGCTATCAGTGGAGAATTGGAGAGTATCCCCTCTTAATTCCTTTTCGGATCACAGATGGATTCTCTTCAATATTAATTTCGAGTCTGAAACCCCTGCTCCCTATAGAAACCCGAAAAGAATTGACTGGAAGAAGTTCAGCCAAATCGTAAATTCCAAACTGCGCAATATACCGAATCTGAGTCCAGAATCAGTTATAGATCTAGAATCAATGGTGAAAACCATTGAAGTGTCTATGAACACTGCTTTTAAGGTCTCTTGCCCAGTTAAATATAGCCGTAAAACCCTTCCTCCATGGTGGAATGAAGACCTGTCTAGTCTGAGAAAAATTACTAGGAAGATCTTCAATATCTGCCACAGACACAAGTTTTACCAACCTTATAAAGACTGTTTGAAAGTCTACAAGCGTGCTCTCGCATCAGCGAAGAAACTTGGTTGGAGAGAATACTGCCATTCTATTGAGAGCTTAAAAGATTCCGCAAGGCTTAGCAAA
Source organism: Dasysyrphus tricinctus (assembly GCA_963921185.1). Taxonomy (NCBI): domain Eukaryota; kingdom Metazoa; phylum Arthropoda; class Insecta; order Diptera; family Syrphidae; genus Dasysyrphus; species Dasysyrphus tricinctus. The sequence goes on from OY992531.1 coordinate 88,996,365, forward strand.
GTTCTTTCTAAGGAGCATTGTAATCCTTCGTTCTTGAAAAAGCCTGATGGATCTTGGACAGTTTCTCCGACGGAGTCCTTAGAACTGCTGATGACGACACACTTTCCGGGCTGCGAGAATAGCAACCCCGAAACGCATAGAACTTATAATTTACCTTTAGCTCGCGTAGAGCATATCAATTCCGTTATAACTAAAGAAAGAATAGCCTGGGCTATTAATACTTTCTCCCCGTATAAATCTCCAGGCCGAGATGGAATTCTGCCAATCATGCTTCAAAAGCTACAAGATTTGGTAGTACCACGGCTAGAGATGATTTTTAAAGGATGCCTCCTTCTCAACCATGTTCCAGAGTCTTGGAGACATGTAAAAGTGGTTTTTATTCCAAAAGTAGGCAAGCGAGGACACGAATCCGCGAAGGATTTTCGTCCAATTAGCCTAACCTCTTTTGTACTTAAAACTCTAGAGCGTATTCTAGACACACATATTAGAGACATACTTGTGGAATGTCCTCTAGTAAACTCTCAACATGCATATCTCAAAGGTAAGTCGACCGAGACGGCCCTTCATGAGGTAGTGCGTACAATTGGGAAAACCATCAACTTCAAAGAATATACCCTCGCTACATTCTTAGATGTAGAAGGGGCTTTCAACAATGTGCTAACCGAATCTATTCTTGAGGCACTCGTTGACTTTGGTGTAGAGGACTACATCAGAGAATGGATAATATCCATGCTCAAAGATAGAAAGATTCATGGCACGTTAGGTAATGCAAACTCGACAAAACACGTCAGGAGAGGAACACCCCAGGGCGGTGTTCTGTCACCACTTCTATTGCTTTTAGTCATGAACAAAATCCTCTTTAAACTGGAGAGATGTGGTGTGAAGGCGGTTGCGTATGCGGACGACTTGGTATTATTAGTGTCAGGGAAGTTTACTCCTGTGATAAGCGAAATCACAGAGATGGCTTTGAGAAAAGTTAGCAACTGGGCTACGAGTTGTGGTCTAGGAGTCAACCAGAGCAAAACTGAACTGATGCTTTTTACTACCAAAACTAAGATACAACCCTTCACTCCACCCCGACTTAACGGCCAAACACTCTCACTATCAACCAGTGCAAAATATCTAGGTGTCATCCTAGACCCTAAGTTAAACTGGAAATTAAACATCGAAGAACGGGTCAGGAAGGCCTGCATAGCTTTCTACGCCTGTAGCAAAACCTTCGGTAAAAACTGGGGCCTTCAATCAAAGATGATCCTATGGACGTATACTGCAGTGGTACGGCCGATTCTAACATATGGTTCGATTGTCTGGTGGCCCGCACTAAATAAGACATATAACATCGACAAACTAAAAAAGGTTCAAAGAACAGCTAGTGTTGGTACCACAGGGGCTCTTCGATCTTGCCCAACGGATGCCTTAAGCGTTTTTCTGCACCTTCTACCACTTGATCTACACATAAAATATCTAGTATCTTGCAGTGCCCTAAGACTTAAAGAATCAAATTCTTGGGTTGCTAAACCTTATGGTCACAGCAATATCACAAATTTGATTCCCGCTGATATACTTTCGACTCCCACTGACTACCGCGCTTTTACAATGAGCCTCAGTAAAGATTTTAAAGTCTTATTCCCATCCAGAGGGGACTGGGATGATGACGCCGTGACGAGAGACTTCGACACAACTATCTATACTGATGGCTCAAAGATGGAGTGCGGTGTTGGCTCAGGAGTCTTCTCTGAGTCTCTCAACATCTCCAAGTCATTTCGGCTACCGAATTTCGCTAGTGTATTTCAAGCTGAAATACTGGCAATCAGGGAGGCTTGCAAGATGCTAAAAGCAGATCCAAACCAAAATCGTAATACAGCCATCCTTACAGACAGTCAGGCGGCTGTTAAAGCCATTGATTCGGCTACATCATCCTCTAAATTGGTCCAACAATGCCGAGATGAGCTCGCAAGTCTAAACATTAACCTCAAGGTCACTCTTATCTGGGTTCCTGGTCACAGTGGCATTGAGGGTAATGAACGGGCAGATGAACTAGCCAGGCAAGGATCAGCCCTTCACATCTCACTTGCGAAAGAGTCTACATTCCCCTTGGAGTTGTGAAGGGCAATATATTGTCAATTTTCCTTAGGGAATTTAACCGTAGGTGGAGCAGTTTGACCAACTGCAAAATATCCAGAACGATCTGGCCCGCCTTAAATAAATCCCGAACAATTGATCTCATATGTAGACCCAGGCGGGACATAGCCAGGGTCGTAGCAACCTGCACTGGAAACTGGCCAATTGGAGAACATGCGGCGAGGCTGGGTATTCCTTACAATACTCACTGTCGCAGTTGTGGAGACCAGCAAAAAAAGGAAACAGTCCTACATTTTCTCTGTAAATGTCCAGCTCTAGCCAGAATGAGAGCACAATCGTTTGGAATGGCTTTTTTTGACGACCTAAACGAACTTTCCGAAATGAAGATCAAAGACTTGATCTCTTTTCTTAACGCCACGAAATGGTTCTGAGACAGAAATCTGTTGCGTTCTGCATCATGTTCCCCCCCAGATCCAAAGCCCGCGAGTAATCGGAACCCGGGTTTCTGAGGAGCTTCATGATGCTCAATGGCAATGATGACCACATGATCTGATCGATCGCTTCGTTGCTACTCTACAACCTGCCGAGCTCGGCATAATGTGGCAAGCTCGAGCGAGATGCGATCCGATCGAGTGAGTGTCCTATGACCCCAACTCACAAGATACATTAACCATGCTCCACAGCCGTCCTATTTCAAAGCAAGGAACGCTTTTATCTACTTTCATACACAGGTCAAACGAGTTATGGTATCAAAACGGCGCAATCCAGTGCTAATTGGGCAACAGCGAGTGTTACGCTCTTGCCACCATTTTTACCTACCTACCTTAGGTCACACTCAAATTGTCAGATTATTGAAATACACACTTTTCAGCATGTAATTAACCTACCCTATCTTAATCTGACGCGCTCGAGTATTTCGAGCTATCGATTTTTTTTTACTAATCTGACAACCTGCCTTAGGCGCCCGGCCCTACATAGAGGACTGATATATGGTGGAGGTACTCAGCAGGGTGCAAGGTACCCCCCCTTATACTAATCTGACGCGCTCGAGTAAATCCCGAAATCCCTTAGTGGGCTCCCCTACTATAAGGGACTGTATGTGCATGCATACTGACATCGAATACAAAAGTCTGGCAGGATTTTTTTGGCGACCGTGGTAGGGCCGAGGGGTTAAAAATAGAGGTTTTCAGACTATTGTACTAGGGGCACATGCACTACAATATAGGTACATTTATTAAAAATGGGAAATGATGCTCTATCATTCTCTTTAAGTCCACATGCGCAAATGCTGTACCACGTACTGCATTGCGCCTGTCGTCATTTATCCTTTTATTTTGGGAAACAAGACCCACGGGCTTTATTTGCTTAGGTCCTATAGCACTGGATTAGGAAAATGCGAAATTGTGTTATTAGGAATTTTCGACAAGGCAAGATTTTCCCATTTTGATATTTCATTGAGTTAAAACAGCTAGGGGTAACAGCTAATATATTTTTGTTTTATTTACCCCGAGGCCACACGAGCAAGTACTTGCAAGCAAGTTGTAATACATACACATTTGTTTACTAACACAAACAAGCCCAAGCAACTTGCTTATCAACTGGCATGCAAGTTTTGAAGCCAGTAGTGAAGCAAGTTGAGAAGCAAGTTGGGAGACAAGCAAGTGGAATGCAAGTGGAAAGCAAGTGGGAGGCAAGTGGAATGCAAATTACGAATTTGACAGGCAGTGTATGTAGCCAACTTGCTTGCAAGTACTTGCTCGTGTGGCCTCAGGGTTAAACAAACATTTTTGTTTTAAGGAAGAAAAAAGATTTAATTTAATTTACAACACGTTTCAGAATCAACTTGCAAACGCCCGATGGTGGAACTTGATTCTGAAATACACATTCTGTAGTACAGGCCTAACGGTAGTGCTTTTTTCAAAACAGTGGCACCTCGGACAGCACTCAACTAGCGAAGCTGCCACTGAAATAAAAACAGAACCACTAAGTTATGTACCACAGTTGCAAAAAGGCTTACTATTGTACTGAATTCGGTACTATTGAACTTTCCCGAGTACGCAAGTACCACTTTCCAATTTTCAGTACTATTTGTACTATTTTTAATTTTTGAAAAGGTCAACTTTCATAAATCTCTAAAATCAACCAAATATGTTCAGTCAGACTTCACCACATCTTCACGTAAAGAAGCTTTTAATGAAAGACCCATATTGTCAATAAACTTACTAGAAAACCACCTTCCCGTCGAGGAAATCTATTGCGGGACCAAAAGTGAATTTTGTACACTTCTAAAAATTTAACTGAAAGCGATATTTATAGCTTTAAAAGTTATGCACGGATGTTCTATATAGCTTTCCTCGAAGATGTGCAAAAAAGATTTAATTTTGAAGACATTTTTTTGAACTCGTTGCAACATTTTTCACAAACTTCAATATTAGATGGCCAAGTAAATTCAATAGATTTATTCCTGGCGAACAAAAAAACATTTAAGTCATTAATAAAAAATATCGAGCTCTAGCTGAGTGCCAATACTTAAAAAAAATTTAGAAATGCTTCTATTTCTGAGATCTGGACTGAAATTGGCCTTGTGAAAAATGAATGCAACGAGTTCATGTTTTCAAATATAAACCCAATTGTCCAGGGTGCTTTTTCTATTCCTCATTCTTCCGCAGACGTCGAAAGAATTTTTTCTTTTCAAAATATTATTAAAACAAAACCGAATGCAGGTGGACACGTATTCTGCACTAATAGAAACTAGAAACCTTATTAAAAATAAATGCTGTCACAGCTATATTATTCAAAAAAGTCTATTGAATAGACATATACCTAGTAAACCACTTGCCGATGAAGAAATTTTAGAGTACAAAGAAAAGACTTGTGCCAAAGTTGCTATCCGTCCATAAGACTTATTTTAGAATAAAATTATACTAATGAAATGCATAGTTATATTTAATTTATGTGTTTTTGTTTTAATAAAATAATTATTTTAATTGTTTGCGTTGTTTTATAATTTAAAAAAGTTCAGTACTATTTTGTCTTTTTCAGTACAATTTTTTTTCAGTTTTCAGTACAATCGACAAAAGTCAATTTTCATCACTGTTATGTACCTACAATTTTGTTTGTCTTGTTTTAATCCACGAGTACATGCATCTTACCATAACCTATCTGCCACAGAGTTAAAGGCTCCCTTAATTATCAACCCATTTTAATTCTTAAAATATCTGATAGCTCGTCATTTCCACCTCAATTATTAGGAAGAGAAAACTGTCTGACCTTGGGGTCACACCATCAAGTATTGGCAAGCGAATTAGAGTTGGGTACATACTGCTCTACTCGCTTCTCATTTGGCTTCCAAAGAGGCAATTCATTTGACGCAGAATTTCTTTTAGTTTCTTACTAGGTACCTATTAGTATCAAGCTAGCGATTACTCTCTTATATTAGCAGAATAGAGCAGAATAAGAGTGGCATTCACGATCATTCATGAACGACATTCTTAGCTCGGTTAACTCATGAAAGCCGTAGGATGAGGCAGAGTGCTCATTCCTGATTGATGAAATTCGAATAATATTAATTAATTAATCACTCTTTCCATAGCCAGTATGAATTTGACTGTCGGTTTGAGGAATGCAATTACGGATTTTCTGTCCTTAATCTGATCGCCAGTCTCGTAAACTTTTCGTAGAAACCATCCCAAATAATTTAGAATGTTCGGGTGAGTACGGTTTTCATTAAAGAAATTCGACATTTTGCTCCTTGTTCAAATTCTTAACTATGCACGTCGTGTGGATGGGGGTAGTCTTGCTGAAAAGTCTAGTTTATGGGTCAAAAATATCCGAAAATTTATAAAAATTTCTTTCCAAGATTGTTTTATAAATTATTGCAGTAATTTTCGATATTTGGAACTCAAACTCAAAAATTCCATAGTAGCTAACTGCTCCCCATACAATAAAGTCACCTTTTCTATAATGATCTACATTTTTTTTTCAATTCCAAAATAACTATCAAACGATTTTGATAAAACTGTTTACCTGTGTTGTTCTAACATCTAAATAATTGCAAGAAAAATTGAGTTTTTGCTTTTGGGCGAAAAAATACAGACAACCAAATTTTTGGATTTCCGTATATCTTATGTATTTCGTTAGTTGTTTTACCAATTACATAATTATATAAATATAAATAACACCTAATTAATTTTACAGTAAAAAAAAACTTTAACTATAGATATAAGAGCAAAATACGTAGAAGAAATTCTTATAAAAAAAAATGTTTTTTTACTTTTTCATACTACCTATCCCATATAAGACCGAGAGCCCACAGCAGATTTTGAGTGTGAGTGATAGCAAAAAAAGAAGTATAGGGGTCGAAAGCTTCATTAAAGGCTATTCAAAAAATCAAAGTCTTGCAGTCCACAACTGAGGCCTTTTCGAGAAAGAGTGCATCGAAAAAAAAATGTGAATGCAACTTCGAGGAAAATGGTGTTAACCGAAATTGGTTTTCACTCTTCCCTAGATAAGCTTCTCGGATTACATATCACGGAATCTGAAACCACTTGAGAGTATAGTTCGCTCTACAGGACCGTTTGAAAAATTCAAAATTCTAAGTGAAAAACGCTTTTTTTTAAACAGTCTGACAGGGTGCATTAAAAACTCAAATGATCTCAG